>CM072932.1:4417125-5617125 GCA_036971965.1 Nyctalus aviator
GTCCAACTGCTAGTTTAGGCCTGATCAATCGGGCTGTTGGACATCCTCTAAGGGGGTCCCAGATTGAAGAGAATGTAGGCCAGGCTGAAGGACCTCCCCTCCCCCCATGCACAAATTTCATCCACCAGGCCACTAGTATAATAATAATTGTAAATATTTACACAGCTAATAACAGGCTGTCAAAATATATGAAGCAAAAACTGACAAAATTAATGGGAGAAACAAACAGTTCTATAATAATAATTGGTTATTGCAATAATGAAAACAACAATCAGGCAGAAGATACCAGTAAGTAAAGAAATAGAAGACTTAACACAAAAAACCAGCTGATTTAGCAAACAAATACCCTTTACTGTGCACTCTATCCAAGAACAGTACACACATATTCTCCAGTGCACATGGGATATCTCCAGGGTAGAGAATATGTTATACCACACTTTAAACCTCAATAGATTTTAAATATAGATAAATACAAAGGATGCCTTCTGACTACAACGGAATATTAGAAAACAACAACAGAATGTAAAAGAAAATTAATAGAAATTAAATAACACAATTATTAAACAAATGATCAATGAAGAAATCACAAAGAAATTGGAAAATACTTAGAAGTTAATGAAAATGAAAATGCAAAGTGCCAAAACTTAGGGGAGGCACCAAAATGCTGCAAAGAAAGTTCCTAACTCCAGATGCTTCTTCTATATTAAAAATAAGAAGCATCTCAAATCTAAAACTTAACAACTTAAAGAACTAAAAGAACAAACGACATCTAACACTAGCAGAGGGAGGAACCAATAAAGATTACAGATAAATAAAATAGAAAAACAATACAGAAAAAACAATGAAATCAGATTTTTTTTTTTAAAGATTCACAAATGTGACAAATCTTTAGCTGGAAGGATTAAAATAAAAAAGAGCCCTAGCCGGTTTGTCTGAATGGATAGAGCGTCTGCCTGAGGACCAAAAGGTTCCAGGTTCAATTCTGGTTAAGGGCACGTACCCGGGTTGCAGGAATAATATGATAACCAAGTGGGTTTTATCCCTAGAATACAAGGATGATTCAACATATGCAAATCAATGTAACACATCACATTAACAGGTTCAATTCTGGTCAAAGGCTCGTACCTGGGTTTTAGTTATAAAAGGAATATTTGTGTACATATGTGTATATACACACACACACACACACACAGATATATGATAACCAAGTGGGTTTTATTTCTAGAATACAAGACGATTCAACATATGCAAATCAATGTAACACACCACATTAACAGCATAAAGGGAAAAACACACATGATCATCTCAATTGATGTAAAACAATTTGACAAAATTAAACACCAATTTAATATAATAATACTCAATAAACTAGGAATAAAAGGAAACTACCTCAACACAAAGCCTTTAGTCTAAAGTCAGGAACAAGGCAAACAGCCTTATTTCACCTTTTCTAGTCAACATAGTACTGCAAGTTCTGGCCAGAACAATTAAGAAAAAAATGAAAAGAAGTAAAAGGCATCCAAATTGGAAATGAAGAAGTAAACTTGTCTCTGCTTTGGAGATGATATAATCTTATTTGTAGAAAACAATAAAAATTTTACTAAAAAAATAAAATTAGAACATAAATAAATTCAGCAAAGTCACAAGATAAAACTCAACACACAAATATCAGTTGCATTTCTTATACACCAATAATGAACAACCTGAAAGGAAACTGGGAAATCAATTCCACTGACAATAGCATCAAGAAATAGCAGTTAGGGGTAAACTTAACTAAGGAAGTGAGACTTTAAAATAAAAACAAGAGAATGTGGTTGAAAAAAATGAAAGAAGGTATAAATAAGTGGAAACACATCATGTTCATGGATTGGAATTCTTAACACTGTTACTCAGAGCAATCTACAGAGATGAAACAATTGCCATGAAAATCTCAATGACATTTTTGCTGAAATAGAAAAACTCATGAAATCTCTAGGGACCCTGAATAGCAAGATAATCTTGATAAAAAAGAAAAAGTTTATGGGTCTCATATTTTTTCATTTAAAAACACATTATAGGTTTAGCTCAGTGGATAGAGTGTCTGCCCACAGACCACAGGTCCCGGGTTTGATTCTGGTCAAGGGCACCTACTTCTATTGCAGGTTCCTCCCCAGCCCCAGCCACTGTCAGGGCATATGCAGGAAGCAACCAATTCATTTGTTTCTCTCACATTGATATTTCTGTATTTTCCTCTCTCTTCGATTCTCCCTAAGAATCAATGGAAAAATAAAAAAGTAAAAACATGTTATTAGCTACAGTAATCAAAGCAGTGTGGCACTGGCAGAAAGTCAGACATATAAACCAATGGGGAAAACAGAGCCCAGAAATAGTCCTCATGCACCTGGCAAATGGCCTTGAACAGACCCCGAGATTCTATAATGGGAAGGAGAGTGTCTCCCTCGCAGGGCAGTGGGAGAAGAGCACATCCACGTAGACCAGCATGAAGTCGGACTCTCATAGGCGTTTATAAAAATTACCACAAAACGAATAAAAGGCCAGCCGGCAGGGCTCAGTGGTTGAGCGTTGACCTATGAACCAGGAAGTCATGATTTGATTCCAGGTCAGGGCACATCCCTGGGTGTGGGCTTGATCCACAAGAGGAAATGTGCAGGAGGCAGCTGATCAACGATTCTCTCTCATCATTGATGTTTCTATCTCTCTCCCCTCTCCTTTTCTCTCTGAAATCAATAAAAATAATATATATTTTTAAAAAATTAATAAAAGACCTAAGCACAAGACAAATATATCATATAAATTTATATATGTACTACACACATATATATGTATATGTGTATGTGTGTGTATATATACATACATATATATATATATATATATATATATCCAAGAAGAAAATATAGAGAAAAGGCTTAATGAGATTAAATTAGGCAATGATTTCTAGGATTTCATTTTCCTAGCCCCTGATCTAGGAAAATGAAACTATTTCAAAGACAATTATCTGCCAAAACAGGTTTGGTTCAGTGGATAGTGTCGGCCTGCGGACTGAAGGGTCCCAGGTTCGATTCTGATCAAGGGCATGTACCTTGGTTGCGGGCACATCCCCAGTGGGGGGTGTGCAAGAGGCAGCTGACTGATGATTCTCTCTCATCGATGTTTCTAACTGTCTGTCCCTCTCTCTTCCTCTCTGTAAAAAATCAATAAAATATATATATATATATAATATATATATGTATATTTTAAAAAGACAACTATCAACAGAATTAAAAGACAACCTATGGAATGGGAGAAAATATTTGCAAATCATATATTTCACGAGGGATTAATATCCAGAATACAGACTGAACTCCTAAAACTCAACAAAGCCACCTGAGTTTTCAATGAGCAAAGTACTTGCATAGGTGTTTCTACAGCAGATGGAAAGATGCTCAGGATCACTAGTCATCTGAGAAATGCAAAATAAAACCAAATGAGATATCCCCGCACACCCATTGGGATGCCCATGATTTACCCGGTGCTGGCCAGAGCGTGGAGGTTAGAGCCCAGGGGCACTGCGTGGAATCACAGCTTCCAGAGCAACCTGCCTGGGTGCTCTCACAGTGCTTCCCATGCAATTACCACAGGACTCGGAGGCCTCATTTCCGGGTCAAGTGATTAAAATATGCACCTCAAACAGATATTTGCAAACCCATGTTCACTTTAGCGGTTTTTTTTTCACAACAAAAGATGGAAAGGAAAAAAAAATAGGACCATCCAGGATGGGCGAGTGGACAGTAGCATGGGACGCACAGGGTGGCCGGTACTCCGCCTTAAGGCAGCTGGGCCTGCGGGCCGGAACGGGGGCGCTTGGGGGCCTTAAGTGAAAGGAGCGGACACACGGATGAATAACGTGACTCCACTTACAGGCGTCAGGCGAACCTCTCAGGGGAATGCTCCTCAGTGAGTATCAGTCTTCGGAAGGGAAGTTTCAAGTTCCCTTCTGGCACTTTACTCAGAGCTCCACTGGGCTGCACCCCATCTCTAGCTGGGGGTGAGGCGGGGGTGAGCCTAGGGAGCTGAGGTCTCCCGCCTCCAGCCTCCCCCATCCTCAAACCTCCCGCCTGTCGGGGCTGGAGCGTCTGGAAGGGCCCACACTGAGCGCTCCCCTGCCCCCTCTGCCTTCCTGTTACAAACCCCACCCCTGAATCACCATGGCAACTCTGGGAACTGATCAATAAGGTCAGCAAAGGCACAGACGAAAGTCAATGCACGCTCACACCAGGCACACCCCTAGCTGGAGAGGAGGGGCGTGAGCCCTGCCACAGCTCCGGCTGGGAACCACTGACCCCGCTCCCCGCTCCCCCAGTTCAATGAAACCCCCCCTCCCCCACCCGGATGGGATCTCCCCTCCCAGGGCTGCTGCCCCCGCTGCCCAGCTCCTTAATGCGCTTCCTGTGCTTTGCTGAGTCCTCCTGGATCTGGGAACTGGTCTTGGGCCCTGGTGTCCAGCTGACACCACCACCACCACCCACCACCCACCCCCGCCTCCCCGCACCAGCAGGGCTGGAAGCGAAGAATCTACCCCCTTGGGTTTCCCGAGGAGGGGGAGGGGGAGGGGAAGAGATTGTTTAACGCACCAGCCCCGGGAGTCTGTGCTCCACAGGAGACTGTGCTTCTCCCTGTCACACACACTGGGGCCGGTTATGTGGTTCCTGTAAGTCAGGTGGTTTTTACTACAACTGAAAATAAAAACAAGTTGTTACAGGAATCCGACCACCTGTGAAATTGAATGATGTGGTAAAGCTCCACAATTCAAATATGTGAATCAGCCAAAATAGTGTTTGGAAGGAAATTTAAAGTGCACATACGAGGGAACAGAAGACTGGAATGAAGTCCATAACCAAGACACTGTGAAGGAAGTAAACTGAACGAGGAGTGTAGGAAGGGAGTAATAGCGACTAAAGGAGCAGTTCATGAAATAGAGAACAAAACTGCATAGAGAAGATACACAAAAACAAGGGTCGAATCTCTATATTTTCAAAAAGACAGTAAAATAGTTCTGACCCACAAAAAGACAAGTAGTAACACTCTAGAGGCATTTCTTGCTTAACGTTGATACTCTTCCAGAAATGTTGCCTATGTGAAAACACTCACCAGAAACCTAGGGCTCTTACTTTTTAACACTTTTTCCCAAGCAGTTTTATGTTCACAGCAAAAGTGAGAGACAGGTACAGCGAGGGCTGTGCAGGTGCCTGACAGCAGCAGGAGCAGCAGCAGGTGGAACAGAGCGATCTGGGCGGACATGCCCTGGACGGACACTGCTGGTGGGAATGGATGTTGGTGCAGCCACTGTGCGAAACTGTGTGTAGAATCCTCAAAAAATCAACAGTAGAACTGCCACTTGACCGAGCAATTCTGCCTCTGGGAGCACACCCAAAGGCAGAGGGGAATGGTTCTAAAGGAGTCTGCACCCTGCCGGTTACCAAGTGTCCATCAGCCAGGGCAGGGACAAGGACGTGGTGACACACATATGCACAACAGATGGGACTCAGCCTTCACAAGAGAGAGTCCTACGCTTGTGACAACCTGTATGAAGCATAAGGCGTTATGCCAAGTGAAATGACTCAGACAAAGACAAATACCATATGATCTCATATATAAGTGGATTCTTAAGCAAATGAACATAAATGAATGAATAAAATAAAATAGCAACCACAAAAAACCTCAACCAAACTTTCAGACAGAGATCAGACTGGTGATCCACGGCGGGGAGGGAGAACTAGAGAAAGGGGCCGAAAGGCATAAGTTGCAGCCACAGGCATGCTGAATGGAATCTGCAACATGATGCCTGGAGCTAGCACTGCGGTCAGGAAGTTGTTAGAGAGAAAATCACAGAGAGGAAAGTTTATCTTTTCTTTTTCCTGCACCCCCGGGAGCAGATGCTGCTGGCGGGAGCCATGGGAGAATAGCGTCACAGTGCATGGAAATGGGCCATCCTGCCAGGCCTCGCACTTCACAGTGACGTTCAGGGTGGGGCAAAAGCAGCTTCACAGCTGCTCATCTGGAAATGATACAATAATTAATAAATAATAACATGAAAATAAACTGTATTTCTCATGGTCACAACTATAAACCTACTTTTGCCCCACCCTATATAGACATTGTTTTATCAATAAAACTCACTATCCTATATTATAAAAGACTAATATGCAAATGGTCTGACTGGTGGAACAACCAGTTGCTATGATGTGTGCAAACCACTAGGGGGCACTTTCAGAACATGGCAGGTGCCATCATCAGGCAGCAGAGAGCGGAACATGGTTGGCTGTAGTGGTATGGTGGTGCAGGTGAGCCAGGGCACCAAACCAAGGTGGGGCACTGGTTGCTGTCATCAGGGTGAACCTCTGATGGTTACTGAAAATTCGCTTGGTGCCATCAGCGGGTGTGAGCAGCAGCTGCTGGCTCCAATCACCCCTGCGGGTTTCTCCACCTCCCCCTGCTCCTAAGGGGCAATCAGCACCAGCCCCACTTGCACCCACTGCTGGCACCGATCCCAATCACTCCACATTGTCAGCAGCTGCGAGCACAGCCTGTGCCATTAGCCCATGGGACCTGCGGCAGCAGGGCTGCTGGCAGACAGGCGACCGGGAGCCAAAAGGTGACGGGAGGATGGGCCGAGACCCACCCCTGTGCTCACTGCAGCCTCTCGGCCCACAGTTCCTTTTAAGGTGCATGAATTCATGCACTGGGCCCCTAGTTGGAATATAAAATATGTACTTGCTTTTTTGTGTTTTCTTCTCCCACACTTCCAACCTTTATTTTAATCCCCACCTGAGATATTTTTCTATTGCTTTTAGATAGAGTGAAAGGGGAAATGGGGGGAGAGGGGGGAGATAAAGGGGAAGAGAGAGGGGGGAGAGATGTGAAAGAGACATATCGATTAATTGCCTCCTGCAGGCGCCCCAACTGGGGCCAAGGATCAAACCTACAACCCAGGTTATAAGTGCCCTTGACCAGTAATTGAACTCCGGGGAATGGGCTGACCCTCTAACCACTGAGCCCCCCCAGATTCCCCTTCCCACTTTGTGCATTTGCACTATTGTCTGTCCAAATAGCAGCATCTGCACTATTATCTGTCCAAACTCATAATCCTTGATACACATATAAGAAAATGAGCATACTTAGCCATAACTTAAAGAGAAGTTACCATCATTTTAAGTTAAATTTTGCCCCAGGTCAGTTTTTCCCTCTGTCGCTACAAACATGGCCCCTCTGATTGCCTCTCTGCCCACTCCCACTCTCCCTTCCTCCCTTCCTCCAGCTGTGTTATAGAAAACCAAAGAAGAACAAAGCAAGACTTAGAGAGATGGAGTTACATTTATTACACGCGGGTCCAGAGGAAAATGTATCTCAAATTCTGGGCCCCAACATGCAAGAATTCTCCCTATTTATATGATTTTACCTTCTTTGTCTCTCAAATAATGAGTGTTTCCGGCTCCCTTTTGCAAGTTCTTAAAGAGCCAGTGTATACTGGGGCCTTGAGATCTAAACCAGAGGCCTGGCCTGGCGCCAGCACTGATGACCTTGTCTGGGGAAGGTTAAATCCACAGAAGCCAAATAGCAGGGTTAAAATTTCAAACAGCAGTTTTCATACAAGATGGATGCTTCAGCTTTGGGCACTGGCACTGGAGTAGGCGCTGCACTGCTTCCCTACCTACCTCCCCCGTCCCTCACCCGAATCCCGTTCAAAGCTTCAGAGGACTTACTGCCTGGAATGCCCACAAGTTCAAAGGTGTCTCCTCCCCCACCCCCATGGAGCATGAAGGGCACACACTCTCCCCTCTGTCCCTCCCAGCTTGTCTTCCAACTTTCTCTGCAAGACTGTCTTCTCTGGCAAAACGGGTGGACGCCTTGTCCAATGCCCCCACCAGCCACCTCCATTGTGACCTCCTGCTCACCCAAAGTCAGGGGTCCCTCCCCTTCCCCTCCTTGGGGCCCAGGACACTGGAGTTACCCTCCACGCCCACATCCAAAAGGAAAGACTGCCAGGGGCTGAGGTTGTGGTGGGCACTGTGGGCATCACACACGAAGGAGCAGCTGTGGAGGGGAAGCTGGCACGGCAGCCTGGCATGAGGGGCGGTGTAAACGCGCCAGACCCCTGGGCAGCAGTCACCTGCAGGCCCAGGGCGGCCCCCAGAGGTGCGGGTTTGCCCAGAGTGCTCTATGGATGCCTGGCTACTAATGGACATTTTTAAAAACTGGAGCTTACACACAAATGTGACCTCGGTTTTCCTTGAAAGTCCCGGACATCTGGGCTGGACTCCGGAAGCCTCTGCCACCCACCCTGGTCTCAGTCCCCTAACACACACCTCACTTTCCCAGCGGGCAGTCCTTGTTCGGGCCGGTGTGGCTGCTCTTTGTGGTCATCTGGGCGGACGGCCAGGGGAGCTGCGCTCTCGTGCCCTGGCCGTGCGCCTTCTGTGGCAGCTGCAGCGCTCCCTGCCATGGTGGTGGCCAAAGACGCCCTGAGCCCAGGAGAACAAGCCCACTGCAGGGGTGTGAGGCGTCTGCTGCCTCCCAGCAACAGGGCCCATTGGCCAGAGCAAGTCCGTGACCCAGCCCCCAAAGCCTCTGACAAGTCCAGGGATACGTTTGCCATCTGACAGCCACATGGCTGCCCAGCCGGGTGGGTAGCTAGCCAGCGGCAGACCCTTCAACCACCCAGCCTCCTGCCCTCCCTACGGAACAGTCCCTGCCCAGCCCCTTTCTGAGGTTCTGCCTGACCCCAGGGGCATCCAGCCATGGCCACCTGTCTGACACCCTCCCAGGCTCCTAAAGATGCCTTCGCCCGCCAGAGAACGTCTCTGCAAACTGCTGTAAGGGAGCCCCAGGGGCCGAGAGCCCACACAGAGGACAAGCCAAGGCCCAGAAGAAAGGGTCAAGGATGAGAGCATTGAGAGGGTCACAAAGTATCAGTGAGCAGATAAAAGCCACAAAGAAACAGCGGGGAGGGGAGGTACGGGGCGGGTGTGTGTATGTGTGTGTGTGTGTGTGTGTCTTAGCAGGGGCTGTGCTTTGGTCACTGGGCGGTTTTAAAGTCACTGCATCCAGGCCAATGCAGTCAGAATCCCTGGGTCGGGCCTGACAGGACACGGTGTGACCATGAGAACGGGAGGGTCCCTCGGGTCCGATTGTTTCAAGCTGCAGCGTTGGAACTGCTGCCAGGGACATTCACGGCAGGGTGGCCCGGGAGCTGCTGGGAGGGGAGGGGAACCTTTGCAGGGCAGGGCAGTGTCTTGCTAAGTGGCCCAAACTGACTTGCAGCAGCTCAGCGAGGTCGTGCCACCAAGTGTGCAGCGAGCCGGATGAGGAGGCCCAGGGCACCCTGGCTGGAGGGCGGGGTCAGCGCTGGGACCTCTGCACACAGGAGGCTCCGCTGAGGGTCCCGGGCGCCCCTGAGAGGCACACGGACTGCTCTCAGGCTCCTGCAGGCAGCAGTGAGCACAGGCTCGCCGGCCTCCCAGACTCAGCTGGCCGTCAGCCCTCCTTCATGCTTGAGGCTCCAATGGTCAGTTCTTCTGGTTCTGCCCTTACTTACCCCAGAAGTGTGAGGAGGGGAGGCCGCAGGGAGGGTCTCAATGGAACACTCACCGGCTTCAGGGTGGTCTTCAGGGTCCTGGCCTCCATGGATGGGTCAGCGCCCGGGCAGGGTCGTTACCCATGCAGCTGGGCCTGAGGCAGCCACTGCGTCCCTGCCTGGTTTTGCTGCTTTTCTGGGTGGGCCTGGAGCCGATGTGCAAGGGAGGCCTCTAGGGAGGAGAGGTCAGGGGTTCAAACCACAGGAGCAGCGACCAGCTGGGAGGAAGGCCCCTGGGGCGAGCACCCGAGCCATCACCTGGTGAGCCGGTACCTGGCCTCTGGCCACATGAGCCTTTTAAGTGGAAGAGGAAGACAGAAGGGGGAAGCCGGGAGGGTCCTTGAGTCTTGCCAGCCCCGGCATCGCTTTTCACCCCCTCCACCCTTCCCTTCCCCCTCCTCCCTGGAGCCCCAGGAGAACCACTCCGCTGCCCCTGAGTGGCAGGGACTCAGCGCAGACCAGCCCTGCCTGCGGGACGCAGAGCTGCAGGCTGCAGGGTCACAGATGCTGTGGTCTTAGGCCCTCACGTGTGGCCACTTGTCACACACGAGAGAAATAAACAGGGGGCGCCACCTGCCGTGCAATTCAGAGTCCCGCGAGGCTGGCAGGCGGGCCCTGCCCCCCCAACCCCCCCGCCCCCCCATTGTTCCCTCAGTTATAGCTTCACCCGCTCTGCAGCTCAGCGAATCCGCCCACCCATGGCTTCCGCTCCCTGCCGGCCACAGGCGCCTCCTCTCTATTTGCTTCTGTTGCCCCCCCTCCCTCCTCCCCCGCAACTGCTGGCGGAGGGGCTGGAGGCCTTCCCCTTTGATCCCCTGCTGCTACTAGATGGCAGGTGAGGGCAAAGCAGGGGCGAGGGAAATGCTTGTAACGCCATCATGTGGTAACTGCGCCTGCTTTGGGATAAGACAATTATTTAACCCTTTTCCAAGCGGGGATTTAGGGAATGGCTGCTATAGGGTAGGTCACTAAAATGGCTTTTTCTTTTTGTAAAATATAAGTGTGCTCATTGTAGAGTGAAATGGCTACTCAAAGAAAACCACTGTCAGCCCAGGGGCGGAGCGTAGACCTCTGAACCAGGAGGTCACAGTTGGATTCAGGTTAGAGCACAGGCCAGTTCCCGCTCCGTCCCCAGCGTGTGTGTGTGGGGGGGGGGGGGGGGAGGGGGGAGGAGGGGGAGAGTAGGGAGGGGGCGGTGCAGGAGGCAGCAGCTGGTCAAGGATTCTATCATTTATGTTTTTCTCTCTCCCTTTCCGTTTTAAATCAATAAAAATATATTAAAAAATAAAGATGGTGTTTGTGAGTTTTGGGTGAACACCCTCCACATCACTCTCCCTATAAAAAACGCCAACACACGTCTGCCCATCTCACTGGTCCCACACGCCTGTACCCCCCTCCCCCCAGGCGGGGCTTCCGGTCCTCTCACCAGGAGAGGGTCCTGCTGGCTCCAGGCCACACCCAGGGTGCTTTCCCAGTGTCACCCCGCCCTGGAAAGCTCAGGGCACTCTGGTTAGCTGGCCTGGCTGGAAAGACCCTGTGGGCTCAGAGGGAAGGCCTCTTCCTCCTCGCCCCCCTTTTGGAATATAACCATTTAAGTTTCTTCAGCGCTGGCAGCCAGCCTGCAGCCCCCTCAGAAGGAGATGCCTGGCAGGATTCACAGAGCCTGGCAGCCGCCTGGGATGGCCTGGGAGAGACCCACCCTCAACCCCCAGCCTGTGCACCCAGTGGTGTGCCCGTCCCAGGGCAGAGTGGGCCTCCGTGGGTGACGGAAAGGTCTGCAGAGATGAAGGGGCCCGAGGGGCAGCCCTCTGCTTGGTTTGATCTCTTCTGTTCTGACACAGGAATGAAACCCTTCCCTGCAGGGTGGGGGTGGCCTGTCCTGGGGGCTGCCTGTGAGGGGGGGAGGGGAAGGGGGTAAAGCGTAAAGGGAGAGGGACTTCTCCCCATTGCACACCTGTCTGTAGTTTCATTCTAATCATGTTCCTAGGTTACTTTATATGCTTGCATATGGAAGAGAAATTTAGATTGCAGGCTTGTCTGTTTAATAGAAAACATGTTTTGTGATGGAAAAGTAACCCCTGCATTATGCCTGAGCTGCCTACTCGGCAGGCTGTCTGCCAGGGGAGACCAAATCGGATACCAGACCCAGTTATCAAACGCCCACCTTAACCAGATTCGGCCCTGGATGAGTCTCTCAGGGCTGCATCACAGAGCAACACCGCTGGGGGCTCCGGAGCCAGAACTCTGTGTTCCCACAATCCTGCAGGCTGGAAACTAGACTGTTGGTGACAGGATGTAAGCTGACAAGATCCTTGCATCTGAGGGGGCTAGCAGGGCTGGCCCCCTACCCAAACAGTTTTCCCTGACCTATTTGGATGGCTACTATCAGCAGAATGAGAGCAACCTTTCATGGCTTGCCAAGAAGACTGTAACTATTTACTGAGATTTACTGCACTAAGAATTTGTCCTTCAGTTCTATCTCTCCTTTAGAGATTAAGAGGAACAAAGAATACATTCCTCTGGACAGACCTCCTAATTAGTGCCTTGTGTATAAAAAGCGTTACGCAGTGAATAAACTTGCTACAGTTCCTCGATGACTTGTAGTCCTCCCGACCCCGCTCTTCTGTCTTTCTTTCTTTTCTCAATTCCCACCTCCCTACCTCAGCCTGGTTCAACTTGCCAGGCAGGCCCCCGGCACTAGACCAAGTGCGGGCTTCCAGCGACTGAGTCCCGTGTCTTAGACAGCGGCACCTCCTCCAGCCGCGATGTACCTACTGCAAGGAGCACAGGTTACTATCGATCGATTGAGGAAGCTCATCCAAGGCCTGGTGTCCGCAGCTGTTCCCGTGGCCGACCCCACGCCGCCAGCAGGGCGGCCTGTCTTCCCCCCCCAGGGTCCCCTGCAAGTCCAGCCAGCCCTGTGGTCCGCGTCCAGGCCTTGGAAGCATCCATCTTATATAATAACTGCTGTTTGATTTAACCCTGCTATTTTGGCTTCTGTAAATGCTTGTTTGCTTAAATAATAAGGAAAATAAGACTACTCCCATTCCAGAGAGGCCATGAATCTTCCCCGGATGAAGTTATCAGTGCTGGCACCAGGCCAAGCCTTTGGTTGAGGTCGCAAAGCCACAGCACATCGGGCTCTTTAAGAACTTACCAAGGGGACCGGAAACACCCCATATTTGGGAGACAAAGAAGGTACAAACATATAAATAGGGAAAGTTCCTCCATGTTGGGGCCCAGAATTTGAAATACAGTTTTCTTTTGGCCCATATGTAATAATAATAATAATAAGAAGAAGAAGAAGAAGAAGAAGAAGAAGAAGAAGAAGAAGTAATGCCATCTCTCCAAGCATTGCTTGGTTCTTCTCCAGTCTTCTGTAACATTAATGGTTCCCTGAAATATGGGAAATATGAGAACTGTATTTGGCTTTTTTTTGCCTCTGGTGAGTGGACCTTTTTGGCCTTTTTGGCCTCCGGAGAGTGGACCGGGTTTGAGGCCTGGGGGGGCCAGACAGGCCTTTGGGAGGCGCGCTTTGCTGATTTATCAGAATTGAACCAGGGGACGGACCCTAAGTGCTCTGGACATCAGCCCAGCACCCAACTGGCATTTGGAGAGAGAGGACGGATACTTCTGGACCTGTCAACAGAATTGGTAAGGTAGGGGCCCCAGTCAGTCAGGTCCACCCAAGTGTGTGGAAGAGGGAGCTTAATCAGGAACTGGGTGGACTGTTTAAACTCTGAGTAAATATCTGATAGAAAACTCAGATTGTCAGGTGTATAAAGTAAGTGTGAGAGTCTGTGTGAAGTGAAAGCTACTTTGTACCATCTGGTTGTACACATGAGAGCATTTTTTTTCTCTTTCTGTTGTTTAACTTGTTTAAAGGTAGGGCAAACCCCACTTTAGGGAGAAGCCTAATTGTGTATAGTAAGGCTAGGTGCTCTGGCAGACTGCAATAACCGCCAAGCAGCTTCTGGGATCTCCTTTTTCCCATCTTCCTTCCCTTCCTTCCTCCCTTCCTTCCTTCCTTCCTTCCTTCCTTCCTTCCTTCCTTCCTTCCTTCTTTCCTTCCTTCCTTCTTTCTGTTTTTCTCTGTCAGAGAGGGAATCAGCCAACTTAGCTAATGAAATTTCGGTCTATGTTTGTGATTATGGTTGGGGGTCCACAACATGAGGAACTGTATTAAAGGGGAAGGTGGATGCTTCTGTTCAAGGTTTTCCTTCTCAAAGAGGAAGCTTGTTCTGCTTCTGTGCTCTTCATAGAAACCAAGCACTTTTTAAATTTTTTTTATTTTTATTAAATTATTATCTGTGTACATATTTTAACAATGCCCCTCCCCCCCCCGGAACATACCCTCCTTCCCCAGAGTTTTGTGTCCATTGGTTGTACTTATATGCATGTATACAAGTCCTTCGGTTGATCTATTATCTCCCCCAGATCTCCCTACCCTCCCGGCTGTAATTTGACAGTCTGTCAAGCACTTTTTGGCTCACCCCGCCCCGCTGCTGACAGGCTTTTTCTGAGGCCTGCTATTTGGGGAGCGCGCCAGGGCTGGGGAACTGGGTGCCCTGTGCCCAGTGAGTCCAGAGCAGACTGCTTGGTGGGGCGAAAGCAGAGCTGCTCCTAGTGTGTCCCGGTTCTCAGTGCAGTTCAGCTCAGCTGTGTGCAGGGAGGACGGGTCCCCAGCTGTGACTGTGCAGTGGGACAAGTCCTGATGGTACACGGGGTGGGGCCTTGGGACTGCGTGTGCTGAGAGTGTGGACAGGAGGGGCGGTGTGCAGGCCTGAGAGGGACCCCCTGCCCTAGCCGGATGGTGCTGCCTTCCCTGCAGCAGGTGCTCCCCCTCTGATCCCGGGGGGGGCAGGGAGGGCTGCCCTAGACACCCTCAGGCAGGCACACACTGCAGCCAGGAGGGCGGCTGCCCCACACTTGTCACCATGAGGTCCATTTCTTTTCCCTTTGGGGCAACTGTCAACTTGAGACAAAAGGAGAAGGAGCTGAAGGACAGCAAACATCCATGGAAAGCCAGCACATTCTTTCCTCTTGAGGCCCCAGCACCCCCCTCCCCCCGCCCGAGGCGAATGGCCCTGAAGCCGGCTCAGGCTTCATTGTGCCCTAGTGGGCGCACTCTGCCCTGTCATGGCTCCCGCCCTCACCAGGTGCCACTGTACTGGTCTAGGCAGCGTGTTTCCACATATTCTAGAAGCTCCATGTGTCCTAAGGGTGGGCTCCCCATCCCTCCAACCTTTCCTTTCCCAGAGCCGCCCTGTTTGGTCTCTACCGGAATCTGCGTGAAATTTCCTCTTAACAACACAGAGCCCCAGCCCCAGACCTCACAGACACAGAAGCACAGGCTGTCATGCCGCACAGCCATGCCCACTGGGCACAGGGCCTGGCACTCAGGGGAGGCGGGACCCCTCCTGGAGCGTCTCCAGAACCTGGTCTGTCCCTCTGAGGGCGCTGCCTAAGCTGTGGCAGAATCGCTCTGCTCTGTCCTCTGTGCAGATTGGATGGTGTAGTCTGGGCTAGACTGGGTCAGCGGCCCTTTGGTCCAGGGTGGTCCTCTCCTCTCAGGGTCCTGGCCAGGCAGCTTAGAGAGCCGCAGGGATGCTGCCAGTGACCACTCACCTGGTGGTCTGAAAGGTAAGTCAGCCTCCTTCTGGGCACTTTCCAGTGCCCCTGGATCTTTGCTGTGGGCTTGGTGTTATTTGTGTGATTTAAAGAAGACAATTAGCTATTCTTCAAAGCTTGATGGGTTGGGCACATCATGCAGTTTCAGGCTCAGGCCTGGGAGTTTTCATGGATTTGGGGTCAGGTCCCTTCTCCTCTCTGACCAGCTCTGAGCACCTGTGTGAGCCACCCATCCTCTGTGTCTGAGTTCCTGCAGCTTCCAGATGGGGACAGTGTGGGGAGTTCTGGTCCGTCGTGGTCAGAGGACACGGGGTGAGTGTGATTCCTTTATGGTGTGTAAGGTTGTTAATGGTGCAGAAGATGGTCTGTCTGCGCTGTCCCAAGGGCTGTGGGGCCTCACAGCTGTTGCTAATCTCAGCTCTAGAAGCTCTGCATTTCCTCCCACCTTATTTTGTTTTTAAACCCCAGCGTGAACTTGTAGGGAATTCCAGCACGTCCTTGACACCCCCAAAGCCAGCCTGGGAGAAGTGTGCTCGGGGTTCCCCAGCAGGGCTCCCTGTGTTCTGTGAGCAGGAGGCAGCACAGAGCCCACCGGAGGCAGGTGAGCGAGAGTGAGAGACTGACGTGTGTCCCTTTGTGTGCCCTCACCCTCACACCAGGTTTCTCCGAGGCGCCTGCTCCACCGCAGGCCTGAAAGCTTCTGCAGTGCGGACCTGATGCCCAGCAGGGACACAGCACTCTGCCCCGCCCCAAGATGCCAGGATACAGTACCCTTAGCCGCCAGGAGAACCTGCCACCCAGATGGGCCTCTCCACCAGGAGGCATCTAGAAGAGGGGTGTGGCCCAGCACCAGGCCTGGGGGTCCCTGTGCCCCAGGAGCAGATGGGGGTCACCCTGGAGTAGTTCCTGGAGGAGCGTGACCAGGTTCCTCCTACTCTGTGTGGCCCTGGAGCGCTCTCTCCTCCCTCTCCCCTCACATGGACCTGGACCAGAGGAGAGACCTGGGCAGCAAAGTCACAGAGAGGGATGGGGTGGGCTGGCAACCTGGCTGCAGAGCTGGCTGGATGGGACATAACCACTAGCCAGAAAGTGACTGAGCTGGCGGCCCGCCCAGACCTGGGAGGCTGTTCTCTCCATCTGTGCAGGGAGCGGCAGAAATGCCCACATGGAAGCTTAAGCCATGTAGTCTCTGTGGCAGTGACTCTTTGCTGCCGCTGGGCAGGAGGTGGTCCTAGGCCCTCTGTCAATAAACAGGCTAGGCTGTGCTCCAATGACACTTTACATTGGACATTGTCCTTTGAATTCTATAGAGTTGTTTTTAATGCCATTCTTTAAAAAAAAAAAAATTAAATCATTTAAAATGTAAAGACTTATTAGCTCCCAGGCCATACAAAAGTGAGTGGCACATCCTAGCTGGCTTGGCTGAATGGTTAAACCATTAGCTCGTGGACTGGAGAGTCCCAAGTTGGAATCCAGTGTAGGGCATGTACCTCAGTTGCAGGCCGGATGCACCAGTCTTGGTCAGGGCATGTGCATGAGGCACCAAATCACTGAGTCTCGCTCACATTGATGTTTCTTTCCCACACACCCCTCCCCCTTAACCCTTTCCATTCTCTCTAAAAATCAGTGAAAAAAATATCCTTGGATCAGGATTAACAAAAACAAAAAAAAGGGTGGTGAGCTGGAGTGGGCCCACAGCGACAGTTTGCTGAGCTCTGCTCTGCGGCTCTGAGCCCTGGACGTCAGCTGCCTTAGGAAACCCTCGTGTCTCCGTGCACTTTCCTGAAGCTGCCCGAGCGCCTGTTACTGAGCTGGTGCCTCCGTGCACCGGTGACGGCCCCCGCCTGACAGTGAGACCCTTGGAGGGTTTTAGTGCTCCGAAGATTGCCTTAGCAAACATGGTTGAGCTTTCTCTGGCCACATAGCAGATTCTCTGTCCTGCAATAGTAGAGCCTGGAGACATAGAATTCACACTATTTGTTCAGTAGAGATGTATTGAGTGTGTCCTATGTGTTAGGCAGCATGCATGATGCCTGCTCCCCACCCCCTAAAAACAAAGGAAACGTGTTCGATAGCAAGTTTTGTCACATACTTGCTAGATGCCTGGTCTTGTGGTTGGTCCTGAAGGCAATGCAGTAGGTCCTCAGGTTATGTTGGCGATCTGTTCCTACAGCGCCAGGTAATGCGATTTTCTTCATGAGTCGGAACCCACCTACATAAGCACCGGCGTCACTCTCAGGGAGCACATACACAGCAGTGATGAAGTTAAACAGCAAAAAGAATTTAAGAGAGAGAGAACAATTCCTGAGTTTTACTTGTGGTAAACAGAATAAATAATTTTTAAAAATCAAGCACATACTTATGTACATACATCAAAATGATGGAATGAATACATATATGTATTAGAGGCTCAGTGCCCAAAATTCATCCAAGGGGGTCCCCTCAGGCCAGCCTGCAGCCTCTCCAACTCTCCAATCCGGGACCCCTCAGTGGATGTCCAAATGCTATTTTAGGCCTGATCATCTGGCAAGCAGTTGGACATCCCTCTCACAATCTGGGACCACTGGCTCCTAACTGCTCACCTGCCTGCCTGTCAGATCGTCCCTAACTGCCACCTCTGCTCACCTTCTCATCTCTTGCCAACCTGATCGTCCCTAATTGCCCCCCCCCCGCACCAGCCTGCTTGCTCCTCAATGCCCTCCTCTGCAGGCCTGGTTGCCCCTCACTGCCATTTCTCTCATTCACTGCCCCCCTCCCCCCACGCCCTGCCAGCCTGCTCACCACCAACTGCCCCTTCTATGGGCCTGGTCACCCCACGCAAGCTTCTGCTCAGTCCTCTTGTCGGCCCTCACTAACAGCTCTGCTGGCCTGGTCATCCAATGCAGTCTGCTGCTCAGTTGTTTGGTCATCCATCACTAACCCCCCCCCCCCACCCCCACCCCGTGGGCCTGGTTACCCCATGCAGCCTGTTCGGTCATCTGTTCAGTTGTGATGGTCGCTTAGGCTTTTATTATTATAGATGTAACCACAAAATGACGTACATGGAGTCCCATGTAACCTGAGGACTACCTCAGGTATGTGCATGGTCTCTGCCTCCCTTCATTTCTGTTTCTGTCTGCAGAGCACTGTGTGTCAGGGGCTGGAGAGGAACCAAAGCCCTGCCCTGGAGTTCATGGTCTGATACTGTGCTTCTCAGACTGCAGCCTGCCCCACGCTCCCCTGAGCTGCCTGGACACAGGCTGGACCTGGGGTTCTGGCTCAGGGGCTCTGGGGTGGGGCTCCCCGAGAACCGGCATCACTGTGTGTGGAAAACCACAGGACAAGATTCAGAGGACACCTGGCCCTTTCCAGCCTCAAAGAGACCAAAGCAGCCTCACTGTAGGAGTTGGCGGTGGAATCTGATGTTCCCTCCTGAGAGCCCCTCCCTCCGCCCAGCATGCTCCCCCACTAATGTGACACCTCTGAGCAGGCCTGAGGAGGTGGGGTTCACAACCGTGCCCCTGCCCATGCTCCACTCCCTGAGTGTTGATGCTGGGAGAGGGTGTCACAAGATGGGCCCTCTGGGTGGCCAGGGCAGGTGCACTCATGAAGATGGGTGTTAAAGATTTAAAACTGTGCAGAGAGGGGCCGGTGGTGTGACAGACGGCTGCAGAGCCAGACAGCTATTGGTTCAACACCCACCTGCCAATCTTTGGATATGGGACCTGCTGAACTGTGGCCTCACTTGCCTTACCCATTGAAGGTTGTTTTCATACAGCCTTGGCAGGTTGCTTTGAGAATGGAATGAGTTGGGGGGTGGTTTTTGTTTTGTTCTTTGCAGTTGCACCTGTGGTTTCTATCAAATTGCCTGGCACAGGGGAAGCAGGTGATAAATGGTACCTGTTGTGTTAGTGACCGCAGGACTTCCTGGACAAACACCCAGGACATGTGACTCCTAAGCAGCATGTGAAGCAGCAGGCTGTGTCTCTGGCAAGTTGAGCGTCCAGATGTCTTCATGGGCCAGGATTTGGCAGGTGGAGGTGTCTCCTGGGCTGCTGAGCCATCCCGCAGACTGATGCTACCTGAACCAGGTCTGGGGGTCTGGGTCTGAACCCTGACTCATCTTCCCCATGCCCTCCTTCCCTTCCTCTTCTCCGGGTGGCCCTCCTTCTAGGAGACGCCTGCACTAGGCTGCTCCAGGCTGGGAGGTGCTGGCAGAAAGCAGCAGTCATCAGAGCAGGGGCAGACCTGGGTCTCCATGGGCTCTGCAGAGTTCCTGCAGCTTCCAGATGGGGACAGGGCTGGGAGTTCTGGTCCATCATGGTCAGAGGACACGAGGTGAGTGTGATTCCTTTATGGTGTGTAAGCTTGTTAATGGTGCAGAAGATGATCTGTCTGTGCTGTCCCAAGGGCTAAGGATGTGGGGCATCACAGCTGTTGCTAATCTCAGCTTTAGCAGAAGCTCTGCATTTCCTCCCACCTTATTTTGTTTTTAAACCCCAGCGTGAACTTGTAGGGAATTCCAGCATGTCATTGACACCCCCAAAGCCAGCTGGGAGAAGTGTGCTCTGGGTGCCCCAGCAGGGCTCCCTGTGTTCTGTGAGCAGCTCCGAGCCCAGGTGAGCGAGACTGAGAGCTTGACGTGTGGCCCTCTGTGTCCCCTCACCCTGACAACAGGTTCCTCTCAACCGGCCCACTCCACCACAGGCCCGAGAGCTTCCACAGCGAGGACCTGATGCCCAGCAGGGACACAGCACTCTGTCCTGCTCCACGATGCCAGCACCCCAGAACGCAGTACCCTCAACTGCCAGGAGTACCTGCCACCCAGATGGGCCGCTCCTCCAGGAGGCATCCAGAAGAGGGGTGTGGCCCAGCACTAGGCCTGGGGGTCCCTGTGCCCCAGGAGCAGAGCAGGGTCACCCTGGAGCGCTCTCTTTCCTCACTCCCCCCTCAGATGGACTTAGACCAGAGGGGAGACCTGGACAGCAAAGTCACAGAGAGGGATGGGGTGGGGCTGGCAACCTGGCTGCAGAGCTGGCTGGATGGGACATAACCACTAGCCAGAAAATGACTGTAATGGCAGCCCGCCCAGACCTGGGAGGCTGTTCTCTCCATCTGTGCAGGGAGCGGCAGAAATGCCCACATGGAAGGTTAAGCCATGTAGTCTCTGTGGCAGTGACTCTATGCTGCCACTGGGCAGGAGGTGGGCCTAGGTCCTCTGTCAATAAACGGGCAAGACTGTGCTTTAATGACACTTTACTCATGGACATTGTCCTTTGAATTCTATAGATTTTTTTAATGCCATTCTTTTAAAAAGTTGTTTTAATCATTTAAATGTAAAGACTTATTAGCTCCCAAGCCATACAAAAATGAGTGACAAGTTCTAGCCAGCTTTACTCAGTGGTTAGAGCATTAGCCCATGGTCTGAAGGACCTTGGGTTCAGTTACCAGCACTGTTTCAAATCTTGAAGTGGTTTCACTACAAGTAAAAATTACCTAATGAGCTACATTACACTTCCCTCCGTGTGTGGCTTGATTTGTTATTTGAGCAGCAACAACCACCAGAGTAGCTGTTTACAAAATTTAAAATAACTAGGGATAGAAAGAGCATTGGGATTTTTTTCTCTTCGGAGAAACCAAGATGGCAGCATAGTTAAATGCCTAACTGCAGCCTCACACAACAATTTCAAAAAAATACAACTAAAATACAAAATGGACATTATCCAGAACTACAGGAAAGTTGACTGACTGGGAATTCTACAACTAGAAGGAAAGAGAAAACCAGAAGGAAAATCAGAGGAGCTGTAAAAGCCTAAAGTATGGAGACATAGCCGGGACCGGTTTGGCTCAATGGATAGAGCGTCGGCTTGGGGACTGAAAGGTCCCGGGTTCGATTCCGGTCAAGGGCATGTACCTTGGTTGTGGGCATATCACCAGTAGGGGGTGTGCAAGAGGCAACTGATCGATGACTCTCTCTCATCGATGTTTCTAACTCTCTCTCTCCCTTCCTCTCTGTATAAAATCAATAAAATATATTTTTAAAAAAATTTAAAAAATAAAGTATGGAGACATGGTGCATGCGTGGAGAGAGGACGGAGCTGGAGAGGAGGGGGAGGCTGAGTGCCTGGATGGCGTTTCCTAGCAGGAAGGAGATAAAGGCTCCAGACTGTGCTGAACCCCAGTTCCTACAGCACTGAACCCCAGTTCTGGGAGAGACCCTGGGGACCCAGGCTCATACGGAGAGAGTCTGAGCTATAAGGCGGAAACTCAGGGGAGCTGCTAAAGGCAGTCCCAGAGGCACACACATTGTGCGCAGAGGATGGACTGTTGGCTCTGCTGCCAGATTGCCCTAGCGGGAAGGAGACAGAGGCTCTGGACTGTGCTGAGCCCCAGTTCTGACTGCACTGAACCCCAGTTCTAGGCCAGACCCTGGGGACCCGGGCTCATACGAAGGAAGTCTGGGCTGTAAGGCAGAAACTCAGGGGAGCAGAGAAAGGAAGTCCCAGAGGCGTGCACATTGCGCACAAAGAATGAACTGTTGACGGAAGCCAAAGCTATAGGCTCTACCCTGAAACTCCGCCCCATCTAAGCTGAGCACAGAGGCTTTTGAAATTTTCCAAGTCTAGCTGAATAGGGCTATGTCCTGACATAGACACAGCTGATCCTCACAGCCAATTGGCCTGGAGGTCAGTTCCTCCCAATGATACCAACAACAATCAACACTTAATTACAACAAGGCTGTACACACAGTCCACAAAGGGGTGCACCAAGAGTGTCCACCTCAGGTAACTGGGAAGCAGACCCACTGAACCATATAGGACACTCAGCACACAAAGCCACCCTACCAACTCAGGGAAGCAGCAAAAATGCTGAGACAAGGAAACAGATCACAAACGAAAGAAATGGAGGACAAAAAAAGATTGGATATAGAGATCAAAACCACACTTACAAGGTTTTTCAAGAATTTCCTAGAAAAGGCTGATAAAATAAATGAGATCTATGAGGATATGAAAAGGGATCAACTAGAAATAATAAGGGATCAACTAGAAATAAAGAATACAATGTCTGAAATAAAAAATATTATACAGAGTCCTAAAAACAGAATGGAAGATCGCAAGAATCAAATAAAAAATTTGGAACATAAAGAGCCAGAGGACACTCCTCCACAGGAGCAAGAAGAGAAGAGAATCTAGAAAGTTGAAGATGATGTAAGAAACCTCTGGGATAACTACAAGTGAACCAACATCAGAATTATGGGGGTCCCAGAAGAAGAGAGAGTGCAAGATACCAAAAACACTGGAAGAAATAGCGACAGAAAACTTCCCCCACCTGGTGAAAGAATTAGATGTACAAGTCCAGGAAGCGCACAGAACCCCAAACAAAAGAAATCCAAAGAGGACCACACCAAGACACATCATAATTAAAATGCCAAGAGCAAAAGACAAAGAGAGAATATTAAAAGCAGCAAGAGAAAAGCAGGTACCGTAGAACCTATAAAGGTGCACCCATATGATTGTCAGCTGATTTCTCAACAGAAACCATGCAGGCCAGACGGGAATGGCAAGAAATATTCAAGGTGATGAATAGCAAGAATCTACAGCCAAAAATACTCTATCCAGCAAAGCTATCACTCAGAATCAAAGGCCAGATAAAGAGCTTCACAAATTAAAAAAAAGCTAAAGGAGTTCACCACTGCCAAACCAGAATTATATGAATTGCTGAAGGGGGTTCTTTCAGAAGAGGAAGAAAATAAAGATAAAAATTATGAACAACAAGTACGTAACTATCAACAAGTGAATCTAAAAACCAAGGGAATTAAAAAATCTAATGAACAATACTAACTGGTGAATATAATAGAATCAGAGGTCTGAAAGGGGAGTGGACTGACTATCCTCGGGGGAAAATGGAAGTGGGGGGTGTGGGAAGAGACGGAACATAAACTGTGCACCTATGGATGAGGACAACGGGAGGTGGGGAAAGGGCAGAGGATGGAGTGGGAACCTGGTGGAGGGGAGCAATGGGGCGGAGGGGGGGGTAAATGAGGAACATTTGTAATAATATGAAAAATAAAGATTTATTTTTAAAAATCAATAAAATATATTTTTTTAAAAACAGGAAGAGCATTGCTTTGGTTGCAATAGATACCCTGTTTTCCCGAAAATAAGACAGTGTCTTATATTAATTTTTGCTCCCAAAGATGCACTAGGTCTTATTTTCAGGGGATGTCTTATTTTTCCATGAAGAATACGGTACACATTTATTGTTAAATGAAAATTAAGGAAATTTATTACCTGTATATGGTATGGTAGTACGGTAGTTGTCAACACAAACCAGACAAACTTGAATCCTACAGTATCAAGAATTTACTCATTTATTCAATGACAATCATGTCATCTTCTGGAACATCATCATAACAATCCAATTCCTGAATTTCCTGGTGAATTTCTTGCGACTCCATTTCTTTCAGAATCAATGGACCAAATCTCTCATGTTTAGCAATAGCACTGTCTTTAAATGAGTACTTCTTGTCAAAGTAGCCTGCTTGCAGTGCATTTGCAATGCAACTGCCAGTGATTTTCTCCCATGAATTCTTCACCCAAGTCTCAACTTCTTGCAGTTTAGGTTTCACAAAGTTTCCACGCTGATTTCTCTCCATTATATTTTCAATATAGTCATTAATTTCCATGTGCAAATTGTCTTTGAATGGCTTGTTTATTGCAATATCAAGAGTCTGAAGATAGGCCGTCATTCCTGCAGGAATCATTATCTGATCTATTTTTCTTTCGTGAAGAAATGTCTTCATGTCTTTAGCATTGTGAGTGCTGGCTGCATCCCAGGCTAGCAGACCTCTTGGCTCCCTTGCATAACAAGTGACAGCATTAAATCGACCCACTTCCTTATAACTGTTGTGTGGCCCAGGCTTTTTCAGTTTCAAGAATAAAAACAACCAAAACATGTTCAATCTTTTCCTTCTTGCCCTTAGAAATGATTAAAAGTGGGATTTTAGTGCCATCCAGACAAATTGCCAAAATACAGGAAACACATGCACTTTTGTGGAGGGAATGTGCATTAAGGAGGCACCCCTCTGTTCAATTGTTGTTTGAGATGATTGGCCCATAAACACTGCAGTTTCATCCATAGCAATCATGTTGGAAAGATTGTATTTAGAGAAGTCAGCATCATCAATAAAGGACTTGAATGCAAGTGCTCGCTTAATAACTTGAGTATCTTCCAACCTAAACAATGTTGTAGATCTTCTTAAAGACAGTTCACTTCGCTGAAGGAAATTATCCAGCCAGTGTTGTGATGCTTTGAAGTCTTTGGGGGCTATGTCAAACTGTGGTGCCATTGCAAGGGCAAATTCTTGAATCTGAGCCCTATTCACAACCAAAGCCTTTGCTCTCCTGTCAACAATCCATTCACAGATCAGGTCTTCCAGTTCGGAAAATAATGGTTGCCGACCTGATCCACACTTGCACTTTTTAGCATTTCCCTTGTCCACTTGTTCAATGAGGTTACCATTCTCTGCTCCCCATTTTCAGACCAATTGGATACTCAACATCTTCTCTTTGCAGAAAGCAGTAAGATTTTGCCCCCAAGAGTCTACTATGATTCCTTTCTTGTACTCCACAGAGTAGCTTTTTCTTTTTGCACTCATTTCTAGGGGTAAAAAAAAGGAATTAGGGTATCAAGGTGGGGGGAGGGGGATCACTTAAAATGACACAGGGGGGATCAGAGGGGGGAATCAAAATGGCACAGGAGAATCAGAGGGGGGGATTACCATTTTAGTAACCCCTTTTGATCCTCCTGTGTCATTTTAAGTGATCCCCTTCCCCCCACCCCTGTGCCACTGAACACCTTCACCAGACATCCCTCCTACCCCTTTATCAGACATTTACCCCCTGGGGTCTGCCTGGGGACTGTCACTGGGCTTTCTGGGGCCTGGATCTGGGCTGGAGCAGGGTCTGCCACTGACTGAGAACCTTCAGTTATCATGAGGGCGGCTGCGAGCATCAGGTAGTGTCACCAGAGACAGACCAGCACTCACCACCTTTGCCGCATCCTGTTGGTTGTAATCCTCCTGTTCTACACGCATCTGCGAAAGTCTCCTCCTCTCTCCAGCCCCGCGCTCACCACTCACTCCGACCTCTGCTCTGCCTCCACACAGCAGTGACATCAGGACTCCGCGTAATGTCACTGGTTGCTAGATGCCAGTCAGGGCAGTCCTAGTGACCAATTTATGGTAAATTAATTTTCATTCTGAGACAGAGCCTTGCGGGGGGGAGGGGGGGGCTTTTTTCAAGGGGATGCCTTATATTTCACTCAGAAGGAAACCTGTAAGTAGGTCTTATTTTCGGAGGATGTTTTATTTTCGTGGAAACACAGTAATTCAAAATTCCCTCCACTAAACACTTCCTTAATCATTTTCCTTCCTCCATGAGCTCAGTATTTAACTTACAGTTAATCTCATTTTAGCCAATGGTCCCATTGGCACAGGATGGTACAGAAACAAGGTACAGATCCCTGGTTCTACTGGAAAGGCCATACTGACACCACTGGAACAATCTATCATTAAAATTAAAACCTTTGTCGTAAGTTTTTGGAAAAATTAAGAATACCATCTGTATGTGAGTATTTCAGAAGGAGGTGTGCTGTATCAGAGGGACCCATGCAAAGATGTGGCTGAATCAGCCAAAGGTGCTCATTCTCACGTGAACACTCTTGCTCTGAGGGAGACACATTTCCTCTCATTTCTGTTTCCTGTGAATGGAAACCAACTGGTCTATACACCAAGTCAGCACTCTCCAGATATCCATCCAAAAAGGGAAACCTAAATGTCTAAGTGACTTACATTTTACTTCATTTTAATCAATATAAATTTAATTTTATAAAGTTATATGTGCTTCAGGGCTGTTGTGGCTCAGTGGTTGAGTGTGGACCCATGAAACAGGAGGTTACAGTTTGATTCCCAGTCAGGGCACATGCCTGAGTTGCAGGCTTGATAACCCCATAGGAAACTCTAAGAACAAAGTGCTGAACTTGCCAGATACCAGAATTTACTAAAATAATAAGGAAAAGCGTGTGGACTCAGCTCAGAGATAAGAAAATAGGTCAGTGGCACCATTATAGGCCCAGAAACAAACTCACTCACATCCAGAAACTTGAAAAGTAAAGGTGGCATTGCAAACGGCTGGAGCAGACACATACGAATCAATAAGGAATGTGGGTGCCACTGGGGAGACACGGTGGGGGAAGAGGTGAGTGACAGCAGATCTGAATCACCCCAGTTATGAAAATCGATGCCAATGTGCCCAAGGATTAAATGTATAAAGAAAAATTTTAAACAACTGGAAGAGGAGGGAGCATAGTGATCCCACAATAATGTAAGAATTATTTAAACAAAGCCCAAAACAACTGATAAACCTCACCAAATTAAGATGAAAATATTCTCTATTGAAAAGACATGAGGAGGGAAAGGGAAGCTTCCTGGCACACAGAGCTAGAGGAGGGCTAGCGCTCAGCATTTAGAAAGAAAAACTAAAATCCATGAGGAGAGAAGCAGAACCCAATGGAGAAATGGGGAGGACCTCACAGAAAAGGACCATCAGCGACATTCAGGGCATAAGTATTTATAAATTTTATAAAATTTGTAAGTTTTAATTTATAAATTTAAATTTATATTGATTAAAATGAAGTAAAATGTAAGTCACTTAGACATTTATGTTTCCCACGGTGTGTGGTACTGAAGGCAAACTTTAAAGTATCATGAACCATAATGGAGAAATTAATTTAAAATAATTAAATGAGCTACAAAAAGCAGCTAGTATCAACTATGGACCAGTACATGAACAAAAACCCATACCTTGCTGGTAGAGAATAAATCAGAACAAGTTTGGGAAAACAGGAAGTATCTACTGAACCTGTGGTATGAAGAAGCAAGGCGTGTGGTATGAAGAAGCATGGTGTGTGGTATGAAGAAGCAAGGCGTGTGGTATGAAGAAGCATGGTGTGTGGTATGAAGAAGCAAGGCGTGTGGTATGAAGAAGCATGGTGTGTGGTATGAAGAAGCAAGGCGTGTGGTATGAAGAAGCATGGTGTGTGGTATGAAGAAGAATAGGGTGTGGTATGAAGAAGCATGGTGTGTGGTATGAAGAAGCAAGGCGTATGGTATGAAGAAGCATGGTGTGTGGTATGAAGAAGCATAGGGTGTGGTATGAAGAAGTATGGTGTGTGGTATGAAGAAGCCCGCGTGTGGTATGAAGAAGTCTAGCGGCTCTTCATGTGAAAGGTCCTCTCTTATTCAGTGTAGTGGAGCGTGCAGTCCAGTCCCACTGGGAGAACTGTTACTGCAGTCCGAGAGTAGATGTAAAATGGGGATCATATTTATTCGCTCAGAGGCTTGCTGTAGAACAGACAGAGTCCCCATCCTCACAGAATTCAGAATGGCCGCGTCCAAACCTAGAATGAAAAGTCAGCAGCACCCCCATGTGGCCGAGAACTAGGAACGGCCCTTGGAAAGGAGCGTAAGCACCCTAACTGTGAGCCCGGCTGGCGAGGAGGAAAGCTGTCCTTGTGGTTGATTTAAGAGTTTAAGGTGCTGATGGTATCAGGTTGGCTCAGCAAAACTGGCATCGGAACCTAGTGGCAAAACACCGAGGCCCCGCAGTCACGTGGGACTCAGCGGCATGGGAAGTCCCACCCAGGCCTCTGGGTGCGGGTTACACAGGACCCCATTAGCGGGGCTGAAGCTCTAGGGGTGGGGCGGGGGTAGGGGTCAGAGGACCTGCTTCCCTAAGGTCTCCTCTGGCACGCAGAGCATCCAGAGCACCGGCTGTGACGCCCCCAAGCGCTAATGGCATCACCCGTGCCCTCACCCGGTGGCGTCTCAGAGGCTGTTTCCCTGACAACACAGGTGCCCAGCGGAGGGAGGAGGTGCAGGCTTGGCGGCAACGCCACTTCCCGCAGCCCCTGCAGGTCCTCTGGCTGCCGTGGGGCCTGGACAGTTCACCCGCCCCCACTCCCCCCAACCACGCTGGCGGCCAGTGCTGGGCCTGAATCCAGGGAGCCGCCCAGACCACGGCCTTCCCAGCTAGACCGCTCCCCTCCCGCATCCCCCACCAGACCGGGCCTGACCCTCATCCTCCCCACCAGACCCCAGGGGCCCCGCCTCCCAAATGATGACTTTTGACTGCGTGCCCTCACTCTAACATTTCAGTCTCCGAGCCTCCCATCTCACCTTTAACAAGAGCCATTGCCAACCACAGCTGGTCCAGCACCACTCGCCCCTGCAGCCCTCCCCCGCCCTCCCCCATCCTCTCCATCCCTCCCTCCCCCCACATTCCCCCTTCCCGCCAGTGAACTCAAGCAAAATAGGACCAGTCAGAGAAGAATATGTCTGAGCAAAGACCTGCACTAAAGCAGAAACACAAGTAACTAATGTACATGAGAAAAGTTAGCTTCAAACATCATCAAGTAACTGCCAAGGAAAGACACCTGGAACATTTAAAAACCACAGTCACCTGAGAGCACTGCTCGGGAGCATAGCGGACAGCCTTTCTGCACACAGTTGGACAGGATGGAGCAAATATTCATGCTCCTGGGCTGTGAGGCAGGCGCGCTGATGGCGTCACCGGTGACGTCACCCCGTGGGAGCTTCCAAGAATTCATCACGTAAGAGTCAAAAAAGTTGGGCCAGATATTAATGTATAAAAGTGTTCATCACAATAGTACTCAATAGGAAAGACTAGATGTGATGTAAGTGGTCAGTATGGAGCAGAGACACATACTTAAGATGGGCTATAATACTGTGACTAAGTTTTGTTAAAGGGATTTTAATGTGTTAGGAAAACTATTTGTGATAAAATGTCAGCTTAGAAAAAAATATAAATTTGAATATACAATATTTCACATTTTAAATATATATATACAGAAAAATACAAGGAAATATGCTAGAATACTAACTGGTAGCATGCTGATGACTTATGTTTCTCTTCATACTTTTTGATATTTTCATAATTTTAAACACCAAACGTATACTACTGTTAAAAAATACAGTGTAGCCGAAACCGGTTTGGCTCAGTGGATAGAGCGTCCGTCTGCGGACTGAAAAGTCCCGGTTCGATTCTGGTCAAGGGCATGTACCTTGGTTGCGGGCACATCCCCATAGGGGGCGTGCAAGAGGCAGCTGATCGATGACTCTCATTGATGTTTCTAACTCTCTACACTGTATCTCTCTCCCTTCCTCTCTGTAAAAAATCAATAAAAATATATAAAAAATACAGTGTAGATAGTAATTTATGGGTTAATTTATTTTCTGAAATTCTTATTTCATTTTGCTAATTTTATTTTTTATTTTTCATTTTATCTAATACCAAGTGTTTCCTAAATAAAATTATTTTATCATTTTTGACAGAAAATATATAGCAAGGGTAAAGAAGTAGATAGTGAACTTTTATTTCTCTTTCTTCATCCACTTTTATCTTTGCATCATTGATAGAAAAGAACCCCCTCCCCCCCCAAAAGGAAAGAACCCAACAAATATAGGTGGCTTTTTTGTGGGTACATTGACAAAGTTACATGTAGTGTTTGGAAAATACTAATTCAAAGTATAAGATAAAAGAATGGGGATAAACAAATGTGTGCTCTATTCATACAATGCCTACCAAGCAATAAGAAGGAATTACCTAATGATGCACACAACAAACATATGGGAGTATCTCAAAAGCATACCGTGTGAAAGACTTACACAAAAGAGTGCAAACTTCCTGGGCATGTACTGGGGTAAAGGCAATGTTCTATACATTGATAGGATTCAGGTTACACAGGTGTATATGAACTTATGTTTAAGATTTGTGCATTTCATTGTATGTAAAGTTTACACCAAATATTGAACTCTAGTTAGCAATACCTATCATGTGTCATTTTGGTTACTGCATGATTGCAGTTGATTTTGAAATACATAAAAAAATAAGGACTGATGAATAGATGGATCATACAGATAAGTTTAGTAAAATGCTAATGGAGGAATCTAAAGAGTGTTCACTGTAAAATTCTTTGCACTTTATATTATGTGCTCATCTAAAATATTGGGGGAAACATTTTACTTCCTACAGTTACACGGTGCTTAAGAATGTGTGATTTTAAGGTCTACTTAATGCAGGTTGATCGTGTGCTTTCTGAGTGTCTATTGAAAGGAGCTCTACAAGCCAGAAAAATGTGAGATATTTACCAAAGCAAAGCATGCTCAATGTTATAAGTACCCAAGAATTATACTTGCATTGCAGTGAGCTGTGTTCACAGCATTGAAACTGTTTGCTTTGCTTTCCTTTTTCTATAAGCACAATTTCTTAAACACATACACACACACACAAATAATGAGAAATAATATTGAGGCAACAATGAATGAAATTTTCCAAAATGTATCTAAAATATTCCTTGAAATTAGAAACTAGAAACACCAATCAGAAAGGATATATGCACCTCTATTTCATAGCAGCACAATCTACAATAGCTAGAATTTGGAAACAGCCTAGGTGCCCATCAGCAGATGATTGGACCAAAAAACTATGGTACATCTACCCAATGGAATACTATGCTGCCATAAAAAAGAAGGAATTCTCATCATTTGCAGCAACCTGGATGGAAGAGGAGAACATCATGCTGAGTGAAATAAGCCAGTCAATGAAAGAGAAACACCACATGACCTCACTCATTTATGGATAATAAAGAACATTATAAACTGATGAACCAAAAGATAGATATAAAGACAGTAAAGCAACAAGTAGACTGTCAAATTATAGCGGGGAGGGTAGGGAGATCTGGAGGAGAAAAGAGATCAACCGAAGGACTTGTATACATGCATATAAGTACAACCAATGGACACAAAACTCTGGGGAGGGAGGGCATGGATGGGAAGGGGGGGGGCAATGTTAAAATATGTACACAGATAATAATTTAATAAGAAAATAAAATATTCCTTGAAATTACATATACCAGATCTAAATACAGAAATGCTAAGGTTAAATCGAGAGTTACAAACGTTAAAAAGAGGTAACAATTTATTTTGTACTCTGTATGTACCAACCAGCATGGTCTGCACTCTAAAAACTATTCCCGATTAATTTTCACAATACAGCAGGAGAAACTGAAGGTGCACAGTGGCCCGTTAACTTCTCTAACATTACTCTGCTTGGAGACATTAGAGTGAAGGGGCAATAGAAATACTTTAAGTTTGCCGAGGCCGGTTTGGCTCAATGGATAGAGCGTCGGCTTGGGGACTGAAGGATCCCGGGTTCGATTCCAGTCAAGGGCATGTACCTTGGTTGCGGGCATATCCGCGGTGGGGGGTGTGCAAGAGGCAGCTGATCGATGACTCTCTCTCATCGATGTTTCTGGCTCTCTGTCTCTCTCCCATCCTCTCTGTACAAAATCAATAAAATATATTTAAAAAAAGAAAAGAAAAGAAATACTTTAAGTTTGCTGAGAAGCGCAGGGCTCGGGGAAGCAAGAGGAAGGACATTGCTGACGTTGCCATGGAGAAGCAGGCTTTGGTCCATTTGAATCCCGTGGAGGAATTACATCACAGCCTCACTTGGATCTAGGAGAAACCACCCTTACCTGAAGGTGGTGGACTTGCTGTTGTGACAGCAGCTACAGAAACTGTGAGTGAGCGTGGCTGAGGTAGGATTGTGGGAGGCCCTTGGCCTGTGTAGGCCCAAGTCCTGTGACCTGGTCAGAAATCTCTAGTAACAGTTCCAACTTCCTTAAGGTGGGAAAATGGTTCTCTTGGTGGATAAGTGGTTTTTTTTTGTTTGTTTTGACTTTATTATTATTATTATTATTATTATTATTCCTGGGAGAGTTTAAAATTAAATAGAATTTAAAATCATATAGTCATGATGAGCTAAATCAAATTAGAATAGTAATATGTTTGAATTCAGTTTAGGACATTATTAAGATAATCTGGCAGCATTGGGGCTGGGTAAAGGAGAACAAAGGGGAAGAAATTGGGGGACATCTGCAATAGTGTCAGCAATAAACAAAGACAATCTGTGTGTTTGGGATATTTAGAGTTTATAACATTCAAAAGAAAATAAGGTTCATTCTACTAGTGTAAATTATAATCACTTAAAGAACTTTTACTTAAGTCAGGCAGGCAAAGTCCTAAAAGCAAAATTAAATTTATATGAACTTTAAAATATCAAGGGAATTCAATTAACTACATTTATTCCTCAGAGTGATTGTTTAAGGAATTTAGTTCAAGTTAAATTAAACAATAATAACAGAAAGTGAAGATGATTGTATTTGCTTTGCTAGAATTGAAATAGAGTAAGATTTATATGCTGAATTTTAAGCCCCAGGGTAAACTATGTTTTTAGAGTTTATATTCTACTAAACTAATTCATTTTAAATCCAAGTAACCATAAAATAGTCTTCCCTGTGTATAAAAATATCCCCTTCACAGTCTTTTTATTTTTATTATATATATATATATATATATATATATATATATATATTTGATTTTTTACAGTGAGAGAGAGAGTTAGAAACATCAATGAGAGAGACACATCGATCAGCTGCCTCCTGCACACCTCCTGGGGCTGTGCCCGCAACCAAGATTCATGCCCTTGACTGGATTGGAACCTGGATTGGAACCATTTCAGTTCACAGGCCAATGCTCTATCCATGAGCTGAACTGGTTAGGGTCACAGTCCTTTTAAAGTTTCACATTGAGATTTCCATGTCTGATAATGTTGAATTAATAATTGGCTGGAGGGAAATAGAGTAACAGTGACTTCTACTGAAACCTTCCCAGACGCTGTCAGGCTTCCCGCACCAGTGATGCTAAGTGATGGCATTTCCTTTCTGACTGACTGCTGGGGCTTTGCTCCTCAGCCTGGTGTTTTGAATTTTATCCCAATGTCGACCTCTAACTCATGTCCTGGACCTGGGTGGGGGTTTCCTTGGGGTGTGGGGTGGCCTGGGTGGGGGATCTGTGGTAGCTTGCAGGCCAGCCACTGCCATGGGGTGAGGGTCCCTGTTGGGGGGGCATGGCAGGCCGGGGTGAGGGCCTAAGGGCTGTTTTTAGGCTGGCCACACCCCCTTCAAGGTGGAGGTCCCCGCTGGGGTGCCTGGCCAGCCTGGGTGAGGGGCCGATGGCTGTAAATTGCTAGGAGCTGAGGGGAGCAGGCAATGGGGGTTATTGTTTAATGGGCTGAGATTTTACAAGATTAGAAGAGCTATGAAGATAGATGGTGATGGTAGTTGTACAACATTATGACTGTTTTTAATACCATTGAACTGTACACTTAAAATGGTTACAATTGTAAGTTTTATGTTATGTGTATTTTAGCACAATTTAAAAATTGAAGGGAAATCAAGGGGGAAAATTAAACAATGGACACATAACTTAACAAAACCCCTTAGTTTTCCATGAATGTTTAGTAGTTTTTTCTTTATGAGACTTGGAGTAAAATATTAATGACACTTTATAGAAACCAATAAAAATATCACTTTAGGTCAAAAATATAAAGAAATAAATGGGCCGAAACCGGTTTGGCTTAGTGGTAGAGCGTCGGTCAGTGGACTGAAAGGTCCCAGGTTTGATTCCGGCCAAAGGCATGTACATTGGTTGCGGGCACATCCCCGGTAGGGGGTGTGCAAGAGGCAGCTGGTTGATGTTTCTCTCTCATCGATGTTTCTAGCTCTCTATCCCTCTCCCTTCCTCTCTGTACAAAATCAATAAAATATATATTTTTTTAAAAAAAAAGAAATGGATGCAGTTTACTACAATAAAAGACTGACTTTTGTTGCAAATCTCTTCTGTTCTGTGGCCAGTCTTCATTGACACTGCTGGCAGCTTATTTTGCCAGACAGTTTTGTTATTACATGCACTCTTCTGTATGTGTATTATTTCACAACAAGAGGGGGTTTTAAGTTCAATATAAATAAACATTAAAGTGGCAGCTAAAAAGAAGCGACTGATAGTTCCACTTCCTTTTGTACTCAGTAGGTAGGGAAACTAAGGCCTGTGTCACAGGCTAAACCCCAGTCGGGCTGGCAAGGGGGACTATTGCTGTCAGTCACTCTATCTTTTATCTTTCCCAGGTCCTTCTCCCAGGAATCCTGTGTACCCATTAGCTGGCTGCCAAGGCCTCTCACTCTGGTTGTGCTGCCACCATGACGCCCAATGATTGCTGAGTGGTTTCTCACACACTCTCTCCTTTAACCTTCACAACAACCCTGAGGCCGAGCGGATGCTAATTCATGCAGAGGAATGCTATCAAGTATGGCCAACCAGCTCCTGCTACAAACCCGAGTTGCCTGGTTTCTCTTCCTGTCCACGACTTTCTCATTGATCCTATGAGTCTCCTGATAGCCTTCCAATAATTTCCTTTTATTGATTACATTTTCCAAAATTAACTTTTGCTGGCAACCTTAAAACCATAACTAATTTGGGCCCTATTGTTTATCTCCAGCCATGTTTTATGGGGAGCCAACCCCTTAAAAGAGGGCATGGCCCTAGCTGGTTTGGCTCACAGGATAGAGGATCAGCCTACAGACTGAGGGTCCCAGGTTTGATTCTGGACGAGGGCTTATGCCAGGGTTGCAGGCTCAATCTCCAGTAGAGGGTGTGCAGGAGGCAGCAGATTTATAATTCTCATCAATGATGTCTTTCTCTCCCTCTCCCTTCCTCTCTAAAATCAATAAAAAAATTTTTTTTTAAAGAAATAAAAAGAAGAGTGTGTGGCAGAAACTACTGAAAGTGGAAGAAAAGAAGCCGGTTCCTGGATCTGCAGCAAACAGGAGGAAGAAACCCCCAGGGGTTGGTGTGGGTCTGAGACATGGAGTAAAATATTAATGACACTTTATAAAAACCAATAAAAATATCACTTTAGGTAAAAAATATAAAGAAATAAATGGGTCAAAACCGATTTGGCTTAGCGGTAGAGCATCGGTCTGCGGACTGAAATAAAATGATACTGTATACATCCCTCTAGGAAGGCCATCTTCCTCCCTCCAGCTCTAGGTACCCCAGAGCTAGAATTCCATCCCAAGCTTCTCCATTGTCCCACAGGTTGACTGGCTTCTGACTCAGGCATTTCTCACAAGCAAAGCCCCAGTGGCTCAGGCTGATACTGGGAAAAGGACAAAGGCTCAGGTCAGACTCCCTTCTGTTAGCAGTTCTGTCAGCAGAGTCGGTGGGCATTGACATCATGGGCTCAAATGAGGCCCCTCTGAAATAGATAGATATCACTTACCAAGATGTTCACTTTTACTGCAAACAATGATGAATGTGGCTAGGCACATTTCATAGAACCATGTTGAGAACTGGGCAGGTTTTATTTTTTTAATGCTTATTTGTATTTTAAAAATTGTGAAGTGAATTTGCTGTCATAGTTGCAACCATTCCTCTGCCAATGTTGGCACAGCACATCATAGCAAACCCTGTGAAGGGGGCACTGAGCACTGCCAGCCCGGCCCATGTGCAGTGCTTTGCCTAGAAGCCGTGTCTCCTATAGAACTGAGCTCGGGCAAGAATATCATTGGCCAAGTCAGTCTCTATGTCCATGGGGGTGGCAACAGCTTCGATTCCTGACTTAAAGGCCAAGATACCACCTGAAATGAAACACAGAGGTTCAGATTGAAATATTATCTTTCAGCAAAAATAAGATATGACCATTCCCAGGATGTCAGCCCTCCAGGCGAATCTTCCGAAGCAGGCAGTCCCAGACCCTCATGGTCCTTCCCTCCCTCCCCTCCTAAAGGACATGCTACCTTAAAAACCACTGGGGAAAACCCAAGTAGCTTTCCTTCTATCTCTTTTTAAAATACTTTTATTTTTCTTGCTTAAAAAATCAGATTTGCTTCTTATGTAGTTCAGGTCTACAAGACTAGATTCCTGGCAAATCTTCGGTCTGAGAATGCTCATTATATTCTCTCAGTCATTTAATAATCCACTCATTTATTCATTCAATAAACATTTTTAAGCATCTACTATGTGCCAGGATGAGTGCCACCCTGCTACCCAGAGTGCACAATGCTACCCAGAGATAATCATTTCCTGTTAAGGGTATGTGTATAATACTCATGTCTGTGCATATGTATATTAAACCTATAACCTTTAATAGTTATTTATGTGTTTATTATAAGTGTGCTCCACTCTTACATCCAGAGAAAAAGGCCTCTGATCCCTGCCTTCAAGGACCTTGAAATAGAAAATAGAAACTGTTTATTCTAAATTAGGCCACCACCTGTGGAAGGAGAGAAGACTGGTAGGTACACACCATGCGTACATAGGAGATAGACTTAAGAATTGGTATGGCTGGATGTGAAGAGAGAAGGAAGCAGAGAGCCTCAGAAAATACTAGAGATGACTGGATATATGATGGTGCCTTTCACAGAGACAGAAAGGGTGGGAAAAAAGAGCAAATTTCTAGTGGAACCTAGTGACTTAATTCCGCCTGGGGCATGGTCTGTGACCAGCCAGGCACAGATCTCCATTTGGACAACGCATGGTACCTAAAGCCCTGGTGTCACTGGGAAAGCTCACGGAGTAAAATTTTGTTCAGACAATTCGGAAATTGGTTAATTCTTGCATCAGGAAAGAAACCTACCAGACAAAGGCAGACATGCTCTTTTAAACTACTGCATTCACTTTCAACGCATCACTCAATGGCTCGATAGCCAACGGGAGGTATAATCAGAGCCCCAACATCTGGCAGGAGGGAAAGGAAAGCGGGGAAGGAAGACCGCCAGTAACGCAGGCATTCCGAGAGCACTTTCCACAGCTCCTCCCAGGCCATGCTGACCGGTGGGCATGCTCCCCGCGCAGCCACCATACATCTGGCTGCAGGGGTCTCACTCAGCTCTTTTAAACAAAGCACCACAATCTGGCCTACCTTTGAGGTGTTGGTCCACACTCCACATGGGGAATTTCCTCTGGATTGCCTTAATTCTGTCTGTCAGAATCCCAACAGCCTGCAGAAGGTGCTCTTTGCTGTCCCAGGTGCCCACAGGGTAATACATTTTTTTATCAAGCTAGAAAATTCAAATAGCAGTGGGAGCATTTGAATGAAGAAACACGTTTTTCTGCTGTTCCTAGGTTCTCCCTTTTCTGCTCAAGTTCACTGGCCTTCCCTATCCTTTCCCCCCACGTACTCAACTCTGCAGTGCTTTCTTTCACAGAAACAGTCAGAGAAGCAAAGTATGATTTGGGAGGAGTGGGCGTGGCCCAGTTTTAGTTAGCCCTCTAATAGACACACATTCATACATACATAAATGGAAAAGTTATTTCAAACAATTAGCTCCCAAAGTCTACATGTTTGCAGTCAAAATACAAATTTGTTTCTAACTGTGCGGCTGAAAGTCTGGGTTTCTACAGGCCATATAAAGTTGAACCTGAAAACAGATATCCAGATCATTTGGATCTTGCTCCAATTTGTCTAAAGAACAAGTTGGGCCCTAGCCGGTTTGGCTCAGTGGGTGGTGCATCAGCCTGCGAACTGAAGGGCCCAGGTTCATTCTGGTCAAGGGCACATGCCTGGGTTGTGGTCTCGATCCCCAGTAGGGGCATGCAGGAGACAGCCGATCAATGGTTCTCTCTCATTATCGATGTTTTTCTTTCTCTCATCACTGATGTTTCTATCTCTTCCTCTCCCTTACTCTCTGAAATCAATAAAAAAAAATATTTTTTAAAAATGAAGAAGGAACAAGTTGGGTTATGTGGGGTTTAATCACAGTGTTTTGATCCACATGGATGAATTGACTACTTCATGAACCCCAGTATAAATGCCTTTTATAAGACTTTCTCAATTTAAGTACATTGTATATTACTGCACACTGTAGTTATGAAACTGATATGATACTTTCTTATAGTTATCCAAGAACTGATAAATCTCAAATGAAACACCTAAGCTGGGTTACAGGAGTCACAGTACAAATTGTGCTACAGCACCAGGGTGTTTTGAAGCCTCTCCATACTGCCAGTAGCGTGCAGTTTTGGTTGAACTTCTGCAGGGAGGGGTGAAGCGGGGCGAATGGAAAGCTCCAGCCTAAGTACCTGCATCAGGCCGAACTTCACTCCCCGGTGGTCCCAGCCGTCCTGCAGGACAGCTCCGCCGTGACTTTCTCTGGAGATGATGGCTGCAATGAGGGCGGGGTCCACGCAATGCCTCCGCCCAACTTCTTTGATCAGAGTCTGGTAAGGCTTTAAGGTCCTCAAATCCATTTCAGCAAACATTTCAGAACCACGGATCCCTAAGTGGATGGAAAATAAACTGTCTCCTGTAATCCAGAAAGAACTCTTTTCAGAGTTTCATAAATTAGCCTAGCCCATGACTGCGCCTTACAGCTTGAGATAGTCATTCTAAGATATGGTGTTTTCTTTGTGTTTTTTTGTTTTGTTTTGTGAAGAGAGAGAGAGAGAGAGAGAGAGAAAGAGAGAGAGAGAGAGAGAGGAGAGGAACATCAGTGTGAGAGACACACACTGACTGGTTGCCTCCTGCACACCCTGACCATGGTGGGGATCTAACCTGCACTCAGGTACATGCCCATGAGTAGGAGCTGAGCTGCCACTTTTTGGGGTGCAGGCCAATGCTCTAACCACTGAGCATACCGGCCAGGACACTAGGACATGTTTGATCTTTGATTCTATAAACACAGAAAGGTCCACAACCTCAGACAGATACCATGTCTGTTTCCCTCCCTCGTTTTTCTGTTTCCTGACACACTTCTGCACTGGGGAGATCCTTAGTCTAGAAGTCAGCCAACCCACATTTGAGTCTAGTCTGTCACTACTCAGCTCCAAGCCCTGTGGAAGCCTCCCCTTTGCTGAGCCTCGGTTTCTGATCTGTAAATTGGGAAGGGAGAATTAGCTGACCTTGTTGCTTCTGGCTCTGATGCTCTGGCACTGAGATAACAGGAAGAAGAATTTTGCAAGAGTTACAAAAGTGAGGACATACAAAGAATAAGAGGCTTACTTAACATGTTCCTGCTCTAACATGCAGCAACACAACAGCAAACAAGAAGACAAAGCCAGAACTTAATATTTGATTTAGGCAATCATTTCAATATGTAGAAATAAACATCTGGACAACTTTGGAAATAATGGTGGTGGGGGGGAGGAGTAGTATGTTAGGTTGGTCAGAATTTTGTTTTCTTCTCATTTTTAATTTTGACATTAATACTATAACGACGATTATACCTTTTCAAAATGGAGCTATTTTTCTAAGGAAGAATCTGAAAAATGATGAAAGGGGACAAGCCAAATGTTTGCTTTGCTTTTCACTTACCGCAGTTAATCAACCTGGTTACATCACAGGCAGTGCCAGGAGTCTCCATGGTCATGATGTTGCCATAGCAGCCGCGGTTCAGGTAGGGATGCAGGTAAGGGCTCACCGAGTAACGAAAAGGATAAGAGCCCCTAGAAGCGCCTAGAGAGGGGGAAGGGGATAACTCACATGGAGTCTGTGAGAAAATATTGCTTGAGTTGCTAAAATGAACATTATTAAACCTAAGAAAAAGCCATAGACTTAGTTCTCCCCAAGGATCTCCTCAGGACCTAGAATGGCTCATCAGACAAAACAGAAGATTTCCCCTTCCCACTCTACTCCAACCTTAAAAAGTATAATAAAACACAATTCTAAACATTGTGCAAGACTTCCAAACCATTTGGTGCAATCTAAATCAGGCAGAATATATTTTAAGCTGGAACTTTGAGATAAATTTTAAGGTACTTCTGACACAAATACTTCCTTGGATGTGAGCATTGGGATAACAATAGACTTTGTTTAGTGAGAGAAGAAAAAAGGATATCATTAACATAAAGTATTTGTTTTTATACCATGTTGCTGAGCAGTTGAGTTTCTATCTAGATCTGATTAGAAATAAATTTTAAATTACCATAAAAATGTAACTTAAATCTATTTTTACTTTTTTTTTGTCATATGAAGTGTTTCCATCCAATTCTATTTAGTTAGTTTTAAGTTTTGTTTATTTTTTTAAAACATTTTTTATTTTTTAATTGCAGTTGATATACAATATTATATTAGTTTCAAGTGTACAGCATAGTGGTTAGATATTTTTATAATGTACCAAATGATCACCTGATAAATCTAGTACCCTTCTCACACTATACATAGTTATTACAAGATTCTTTACTATATTCCCTCTGCTATATTTTACATCCCGAGACTGTTCAAATCTATTTACTAAAGGAGATAAAGAGCTTTTCTGTAAGTTGAAAAATTTATTCTAATAGTTTCTAGGATTATTGAGTTGTATCTTAAGACTATAAATATTTGCTGTAGGAAATTATATTTCTTAAAATGTTTAATGTAAAAAAAAACTGTGTTTTTTCACTTGGTGTTATAAATGTGCTTTCAGTAGAGAGGTGGATTTTATCCATTCATCATAGGCCATCAACCTAATACTGATAAACTGGACAGTTTAGAGAGACTCTTAGAATTTGGCACACAAACAATGGAACTCATCATTACCAATATTTATTTTAAAAGGAAACCAAAGCAACTCTAAAAACTAAGTTTTTAAAACTACTTAATCTTTAAAAAGAAAAATAAAGTCACGGTCTGCTCTCTCACATCTACATACAGGCAAAAAAGGAATTGTAAATGGACCCACAGTCCAACAGTGAACTAGCAAGTAAACTCTGGACACTAAGAAAGCTATCTAGCTCATGAAAACAGCAGAACTGGCAAAGTCAGTAAGCCTCTCTGAGCAGAAGGGATTCTGCTGTGATACAGAGAGCAGGGACCATCATATTGGCTTTCCACAACACCCTCAGTGTAGCATCCTGTGACTACAATGTGTATGGGAAATATATGTGAGTGACTAAATGGATGAATTCCTATGACACAGATCACATATACAATTGAGGTGTGGAGGCTGGGAGTGCAGACTAAAGTTTATCACCACCAAACCATCCCTGTAAGAAATGTTAAAGGGCTATTGTAATAATAATAAGATATAATAATAAGAGAAAGAGAAATGTAGGCATAAAGAATTTAAAAATGGCTGAAACCGGTTTGGCTCAGTGGATAGAGCGTGGGCCTGTGGGCTGAAAGGTCCCAGGTTCGATTCCGGTCAAGGGCCTGTATCTTGGTTGCGGGCACATCCCCAGTAAAGGGTGTGCAGAAGGCAGCTGATCAATGATTCTCTCTCATCGATGTTTCTAACTCTCTATCCCTCTCTCTTCCTCTCTGTAAAAAATCAATAAAATATATATATTTAAAAAAAAAAAAAAAAAAGAGCTAAAACCGGTTTGGCTCAGTGGTAGAGCATCGGTCTGCAGACTGAAAGGTCCCAGGTTCGATTCTGATCAAGGGCATGTATGTTGGTTGCAGGCACATCCCCGGTGGTGTGCAGGAGGTGGCTGGTCGATGTTTCTCTCTCATCGATGTTTCCGACTCTCTATCTCTCTCCCTTCCTCTCTGTAAAAAATCAATAAAATATATTTTGGGGGGGAAAAGAGAAAAAAAAAAAGATTAAAAAAAAAAAGAATTTAAAAATGCCAATAAATAAGTACTTATCCTAATATATAAAAACCCTGGATCTGTCACATCCACAATGACCTGGAGGCTCTATCAACTGGAAGCCAGTCCTGCAGTCAGTGCTGGGTTGCCATGATGACCCAGCACTGACTGCTACAACTGCAGGCACAGTGACCCATCACTGACAGATGAGGGGGCTGTGAATCAGGGTCAGAGAGAGGACTGAAGAGAGAAACAGGGTCTGATCTTTGTGGCAGCTGTTGATCAGCACTTGCCTCTCTCTTTCTCTGGCTTGGCCAGCAGCCACGCCTCCATTTCTCTCCAGGCCTCCATCAGGGCTGATGATCAGCCCTGCCTTTCTGATCAGGCCCCATTGATAGGCCCAGACATGCTGACTGGCATAGAAACCGACCAATTAGAATCAAATCCAGGTCATGAGGAGCCAATGGTTGCCTAGTAGGTGGAGCTTTTTATGCTGACTGGCATAGAAACTGACTAATCAGAACCAAATCTGAGTCAACTGTGAGGAACCAATGGCTGCCTAGGAGGCAGAGCTTTAAATGCTGACTGGCATAGAAACCACCCAATCAAAATCAAATTGGCCATCAGAGGAGGACAGTTGTGGGTGAGATCAGGATGGCAAGAGAGGGCAGTTGGGGCCAAGATCAGGCAAGCAGGCAGAGGTTAGGGATGATTAGGCAGACAGGTAGAGAGGTTAGGGTTGATCAGGCAGGCAGGCAGAGGGATTAGGGATGATCAGGCAGGCAGGCAGAGGCAGTTAGGAGCCAACAGTCCCAGATTGCAAGAGGGATTGGGCTTAAACCAGCAGTCGGACATCCCCCAAGGGATTATCAATTGGAGAGGATGCAGGCTTGGCTGAGGGAACCCCATTCCCCCATGAATTTCGTGCACCTGGCTACTAGTTAACAAGAGCTTTAAATATAAATGGATTAAATTTTCTAATCAAAAGACATAAGGTAGCTGAATAGATAAGAAAACATGACTCAACTATATGCTATCTACAAAAGACCCACCTCAGAACAAAAGACTCACAGAGGATGAGAGTAAAGGGATGGGGGGGAAAATGTTTTCCATGCAAATGGAAATGAAAAACAAAACTGGAATAGCATACTCATATCTGACAAAACAGACTTTAAAATGAAGGCCGTCACAAGAGACAATAAAAATCACTACAGAATATAACCCTGGTAAACATGTTTGCACCCAATATAAGAGCACCTAAGTATATAAAAAAAAACTTCAGGAGGACTTTAAGGGAGAGATTGACAGCAATACAGTTGTAGGGGATTCACTAACCCGTTGATGTCACTGGATAGATCTTCCAGATATAAACCAACAAGGAAACTGACTCAATGACACACTAAATCAGATGGATTTAATTATCATTTACAGAACATTTCACCCCAAAGCTGCAGAATATATAATTTTCCCAAGTGCACATGGGTTTTTCTCAAAGATAGACTATATTTTAGTACACAAAACAAGTCTCTACAAGTTCAAGATTGAAATCAGATCAATCATCTTCTTGAATCACCATGGCATGAAATTAGAAATCAACTACAGTAAAAACACTCAAAAAACATTCAAACACATGAAGGCTAAATAGCATATTATTAAATAATGAATAGGTTATGAATGAGATCAAGAAAGAAATAAAATAACTTTCTGGAAACAAATGAAAACAAAAACACAACAACCCCAAATCCACAAGACTCAGTAAAAGCAGTCGTGAAAGGAAAGTTCATAGCACTTCAGGTCTACCTGTAGAAAAATTTTGAATAAACTATCTAACCCTACAACTTAAAGAATTAGAAAGAGAACAATAAGAAAGTCCCCGAGTAAGTAAAAGAAAGGAAATAATAAAGATCACAGCAGAAATAAATAACAAAAACTGAAAAATACAATATAAAAGACCAATGAAACCAAGAACTGGTTCTTTGAAAAGAAAAATGAGGTTGATGAACCTTTAGCCAGACTCATCAAGAAACAAAGAGCCAAAACCGGTTTGGCTCAATGGATAGAGCGTCAGCTTGGGGACTGAAAAGTCCCAGGTTCGATTCCGGTCAAAGGCATGTACCTTGGTTATGGGCACATCCCCAGTAAGGGGTGTGCAAGAGGCAGCTGATCATGACTCTCTCTCATCGATGTTCCTAACTCTCTATCTCTCTCCCTTCCTCTCTGTAAAAATCAATAAAAAATATATTTAAAAAAAAAAGAAAGAAAGAGGACCCAAATAAATAAAATCATAAATGAAAGCCATGAAGTAACAACTGACACCACAAAAATATAAAGGATTATAAGAAAATAATATCAACAACTAAATGCCAACAAGATGGATTGTGTGAGTGAAATGGACAAATTAATAGAAAAATGCAACCTTCCAAAACTAAATCAGGAATAATCAGAAAACCTGACTAGGCCAATAACAACTGATGAAATAGAAGCAGTAATCAAAAACCTCCTAGCAAACAAAAGTCCTGGTCTGGACAGTTTCACAGGGGAGTTTTACCAAATATTCAAAGAAGAACTAATACCTATCTTCTCAAGCTATTCAAAACAAACAAACAAACAAAACAAAAAGAAACAAACAAACAAAAACAAGAGGAAGGAACACTTACAAGCTCTTTTTATTAGGCCAGCATTCCCCAAATTCCAAAACCAGATGCAAGGCTGGTACAATACTCACAAATCAATAAATGTGATATATTGCATAAACAAATTGAAAAAAAAATCACATGATCATATGCAGAAAAAGCATTCAACAAAATCCAACACTTACCTTTGATAAAAACTTCAGCAAAGTGGGAATAGAGTAAGGTGACCAGATTTTAACATTGGTAAAGCGGGACACCATTGACTGGGAGAGTGGGGGGTTTCTTGATTAAAAATTTGGTCTATATGGAGCAACAAAAACTTTCATAGAACGCAAAAATAGTATTGTAATATATTTTTTAATTTCAATGTAAGTATAATTTACAAATATAATAAGTAAATAAAAATTATGTATAGTTGTAAGTGTCACTTTCAAGGCCGGCACTAGACTTTTTGCCGCCACTATAAAATATAAATAATTCGAGTACTGTCTGCTAAGTTCAAGAAAATTTATGAAATAAATAAATAAATTACTTACCTAAATTATCTAAATAGCTGATTTGTAATGACATCACTTATTTAACTAGCTTACTAGCCCGCAGTATGAGTACCGCGCGCTAACCGATTGCGCCACTGGAGCTCCTAGCACGCAGTATGATGTGTATCGTCTGAGAGACAGTTATAAAATGTTTTCGTCATTGCCAATCCCCAAAAATTCCATTGTTCATTAAGTCCAAATAATGGTGGTCGAATTCTAACAACTGATCAACAATTCGAACTTTCATAAGCAGTTCTCGATAATCAGTTCTCAGCAATTATTTCTTATTATTAAAGTTTAACATTATAAAATTAACAAAATAATATAAAACGCATATCCTGGCTAAATAGCCACCTGGCCGCTGAAAACTATATATTCCCTTCTCGTTCTCCCACCATTTCCTAGCTTGTCGTGCATTCTTTGCTAAAATCGGGACTTTTTCAAAACGCTGAGGGACAAATTGTTAAAAATCGGGACTGTCCTGCCAAAAGCAGAACGCCTGGTCACCTTAGAATAGAGGGATCATACCTCAACATAATAAAGACCATATATGACAAATCTACAGCCCACATCATACTCAATGGGCAAAAACTAAAGCCATTTTCCCTAAGAATAGGAACAAGATAGGGATGTCTGCTTTCACCACTTATTCAACATAGTATTGGAAGTCTGAGCCACAGTGATCAGAGAAGGAAACATAAAAGACATCTAAATTGAAAAGGAGGAAATAAAACTCTCATTATTTTCAGATGACAGATATTGTACATAGAAAACTCTAAAAACTCCCCCACAAAAAAACTACTAGATTTCATAAATGAATTTGGCAATATAGCATGATACAAAATCAACAGCCAGAAATTGATAGCATTTTGTTGTTGTTGTTGTTAATCCTCACCCAAGGATATTTTCCCATTGACTTTTTGAAGACAGTGGAAGGATAGGGGAGAAACATCGATGTGAGACAGACACATTGATTGGTTGCCTCCCCCACACACCCCAGCCAGGACCAGGAATCAAGCCTGCAACTGAGGCATTTACCCCTGACCAGAAATGAACCTGGGACCCTTCAGTCCATGGGCTAATGCTCTATCCATTGAGCCAAACCGGCCAGGGATCAATGGTATTTTTATATGCCAATAATGAATTCTTAGAAACAGAAACTAGCCCTGACTGGTTTGGCTCAGTGGATGGAGCGTCAGCCTGTGGACTCAAGAGTCCCAGGATCAGTTCCTATTGGGGGCATGTACCTTGGTTGCCAGCACATCCCCAGTAAAGGATGTGCAGGAGGCAGCTGATCGGTATTTCTCTCTCATCGATGTTTGTAAAAAATCAATAAAATATATTTAAAAAAAAGAGAAACTAAACAATCCCATTTACCATTGCAACAAAAAAATTAAGACACTTAGGAATAAACTTAACCAAGGAGCTAAAACACCTATAATCAGAAAACTACAGGATATTTCAAAAAAGAGATAAAAGATATAAACAAGTGAATATACCTTGTTCATGGATTGGTAAAAATAACATCATTATAATGTCCATATTACCCAAAGCAATCTATAGATTCAATGCAATCCCTATTAAAATACAAATCGCATATTTCACAGATTTAGAACAAATATTCCAAAAATTGATATGGGACAGAAAAAGACCTCAAGTAGCCACAGCAATCTTGAGAAAGAAGAACAAAGTTGGATGGATCACAATACCAGATATCAATTTATACTAAAAAGCCACTGTAATCAAAATGGCCTGGAGCTGGCATAAGAACAGGCATATAGATCAATGGGACAGAACAGAGAACCCAGAGATTGATCCAAACCATTATGCTCAATTAATATTTGACAAAGGAGGTAAGGGCACACAATGAAGTCAAGACAGTCTCTTCAATAAATAGTGTTGAGAAAACTGGACAAAGACATGTAAAAAAAAAAAGAAAGAAAGAAAGAAAAGAAAAGAAAAGAAACTAGACCATTAACTTACACCATAAACAAAAATAAATTCAAAATGGATAAAAGGTCTAAATGTAAGTTGTGAAATCATAAAAATCTTAAAAGAAACCATAAGCAGCAAAATCTCAGACATCTGTTCATCTGTTGTAGCAATATGTTTGTAGCTACATCTCCTAGGGCAAGAAAAACAAAAGAGATAAAAAAAACCCAAAACAAACTATGGTGCATTTACACCATGGAATACTATGCAGCTATTAAAAAAGACCTCTTACCCTTTGAGACAGCATTGGGGGACCTGGAGAGTATTATGTTAAGCCAGTCAGAGAAAGACAAGTATCACACAATCTCACTCATGTGGAATCTAATGAACAAAATAGGTCCAAACACATAGAAGCATGGAACAGACTGATGAATCTCAAAGAGAAGGCAAGGGTGGGTGGGTGGAGAGGATGAACCAAAAACTTTACATGCATATATGTATAAGCCATGAACACAGACAATTGTGTGGTAAAGGCATGGAGGATGGAGGGGTCAATGAGGAAAAAGAGGGGGACATCTGTAATACTTTCAGCAATAAAGATACATTTTTAAAAATGCATATCTTGGTCTGGCTGAAGGCTGAGATTTCAAGACTTGCTTCCAACATGGCCCAAGACAACTCTCCAAACCACACCATAGCAATTAATTGTAGATGAAGCTGCATCCAATTCACAGATCAATTGGAAATCCTCATCAAAGCATCCAGTCAAAAACTTTACCCAGGATATGGTACCAAACCAACATATGTTTTAGAAATCAACAGTGAAGAGTCTAGAATCCAGATTTGAAGATAAAAGATATAGGCACCGAGTCCAGAAAATAAAAAAAAAATCCAAAGAGGACTTAGAAGCAAACCAAGACAAAGATGACCTTGTGGAGAAGGTTCAGTGCTGTACCAGTTTCACTCTGCTGATTACACATCTTCATCATGGCATTGCCCAACTACCCTTTTCCTGGGATTGATTCCAAAGAGTCACTTGCTAAGGAGATTGGGTTCCAGAGTCAAGAGTCCAAATTTGGCTTCAAAATCAAAGATGTAGATTCCATGTCTGGAGAAAATGAGAACCCAACGTGCCTGTAGAGTAAAAATAAGACCAGGAACAAGAGCTCCGACATGAGAAAGTTTAAGAGACAGAAACTGCACACAATGGCACCAATCTCATTAGCAACTGCTTTATTTCTCTGAAGCCAGAACAAGATGGACCAAGATTTGATGTCGCCAGCCTGGACTCCACACCTCTCTCATTCTTCCTGGGAACATACCCTTCTAAGCATTCCTTCAGCTTCTCCAGAAGCTGAGCCCCTGAAGATGGTGAACAGGACTTCAGGAGGCAGATACAAGGCACCACACGCAGTGCTGCCGACAGTGCCTGCTCCAGAGTCCTACAGGTGTCGGGACCATGAAAATAAACCCACTCATATTATTTTTAAGTCATCTTAGTACTGAGTGATTCAGGAAAAAAATCATAAAAGTCTTGTGATTATTGTGATTTAAAAGAAATATATACATTTGCTCTTCCTCAACAGTGCTCCTAAAGCCCTTGGAGGTTCCCAGGATGACAGCAATAAAGTGTTCCTTGTTATGTGTGTGTGTGTGTGTGTGTGTGTTTTAAAGCCTATCTCAGGCTCCTCATAGTAGGTCTGTTGAGCCAGAATCTAGGTATAAGGACAAAGAACCTGCACTTTAGCCAGCATCCCCAGCAGACGCTTCTGCATAGGGACGTTTGGGAACCACTGCTTTAAGGTGATTGGAATATGACATTGGCCTTGCACTACCTGTGCAGCATCGAAATGCCTTAGGCCCTTCTTAATTATACAGGTAGTCACCTGTCAGTTAAGCACAGCTGGTGTGGGTAGCTCATAATTAGTCTACTGGCTCTATAACTCTGCTCCCACCTGGCAATTAAAGGAGTAAAAATGTAGAGCTATGTCCCCCTGCCTTTGACCATAAGTAACTGGACTTTGTTGCTTCTCAGTAGCATCATTTTCCCCCCCCAAATTTAGAATTAAACACGAACATTTTTTAGATTTATAGTTAAACACTTTAGAAACACTTTCTTCTCAATTTAATTTATTAATTAAAGGCAACTTGAACATTGTTTACAACAGCTTTTCATTTTTTTCAAGCTAAAGTCTTCACGGTCCCTTACCATCTCACCAGTCTACAGTGCCTGCCTTCCCCATGGAAATCTCTCTTCTGGTTACACTGACCTGCTTACTGCATCCCAAACACTTTCCATGCATTTCTGCCTCTGTGACCTTACTTTAAACCCAGCGATTTAAACACCAAGCATTCTTCACTATCACGACCCCCACTTTTTAAAAAAGCCTTTCTACTGGTAGTTTCAATATCCTGACTAGATGTGAACTCTTCCTCTTAAACTCCTCCCAGGTGAACTTTTTCTATATATGTTCATTTAATTTTTATTTCTTATTCAGCACCTTGATCAGTTTCTCTCCAGGTGCCTTGCTTCCCAAAGCACTGTCCGATAAATTCCCACTGATCCCACCTTCACCTACTTGGCAAGCAGGACACACTTGTAATTGAAACAGTAACAGCTGCTTAATGGCCAGGCTGTCGGAGGAGAGCTCACTCCTCCACTGCATGAAGGCACTGCCCTCAAGTTCATGACCGTGCTGGATGTTTTCCTGGACATCCTGCAGACAATGCTCAGTGTCACTGATGACTTACTCACCAATGAGGGCCACGAGTCCCCCAAACAGGACAGAGGATAACATGGTGGTGAATCCTATCCTACAGCACCTGGTACAATTTGAAAACAAAAACAAAAACAAAAACAAACTGGTTAATTTTAAAACTTGAAAGTTCCTCAAATAGAACTTCTTTGATTTTTTAAAGGTTTAGAGTCATTCCTAATTCAATACCCTTTTTCTAGTTCCAATACATTATTCTCAGAGAAACCACTGAAAGAAGAATTAGAGATTCTGACTCAGGTTTGCTGTGCTCCATTTCTTTCTCTATCGACTCTACTCTTAGTTTTATTCAAAAGGCAGCTGACCCGAGAAGGCTGGCACTGACCTGGCTCACTGCCAACCATCTGGGGTCAGCAGAAGAAATGTCCCCTCTCTGTTTACAGCCTTCTGTATTCAACAGCAACCTGCACGTCAATCTTTTACAAAGCGGTGGCTTTTGTCCTGTAGCACAGGCTTAACAATTCCAGAATCCATTCCCCAGCAGATCATTGAGCAACTGGCGCCAATCCGAGTGGACTTCAGTGTGGCTCTACTGCTGTGAGGAACTTCTCCACACCAGCATGTAGACTCACCTGCCTCTTCCTACCTTCATCCTGTACCACTGATCACTGGAGGAGCCTTATATATGGCTTAAAGCCCTCTCTTAAACCACTGACCTCATTAAACCTAATTATAATAGTACTTTGCACTTAGGTGACCCTTTTAATAAAAGGATTTAAAGCTTTTATTAACCACTATTAGTTAAATAATCTAAAGAACCCCCAGGTTGTACTGGAAATTATATTTGGTGGATTGTTTCTGGATATCTAAAATTGTGCTAAGTAAGCAACTTCTAAATTTGAGAACAAGAAACAGATAATTAGCCTAAAAAAGTTAACTAAACAGGAAATGCTAGCAACTAACATTCCTGATTGGTTATTTACTGGAAATGCTCAGCCCCTGCTCTTCATTCTTCATTTCATCATCATATGATCCCCACACCAATATATCACATAAACTCCATATGTGAACTTGGCCTCGGCCTTACCCCAATTTTACCTCCAACAAAGAGATCCAAGAGTGGCTAGCTCTTGGGATATCAGGAAACAGTATTTGGCCAGGGATGAAAATTTCTTCAAGGATGGATGTCTTTCTTCATGCTTTGTCCAAAGGAAGAGCTAAAGCACACCGTGCAGCCCAGGGTCAGGAAATGCAAGGAACGTTCTTGAAATAGGCAGAGCACATTTCCCATGGGGGAGGAAGGGGTGGGACCTGGGTGCTTCCACAAGCTGAGACATTTCTGAGATGAGACAGTCCTTCCACACATCCACTGAATGAAGAGAGGTCTGAGGGAGACTGAGCAGGAGACGGAGCAGGGGAAATAAAAACCCTGAGTCAGCTGAAACTGGTTTGGCTCAGTGGATAGAGTGTCAGCCTGCGGACTGAAAGGTCCCAGGTTCAATTCTGGCCAAGGACACGTACCTTGGTTGCGGGCACATCCCCAGTGGAGGGTGTGCAAGAGGCAGCTGGCCGATGTTTCTCTCTCATCGACGTTTCTAACTCTCTATCCCTCTCAATTCCTCTCTGTGTAAAATCAATAAAAAATTTTAAAAAATAATTTAAAAAAAGAAAAAGAAAAGAAAGAAAAGACCCTGAGTCAAACTACTTTCCGGGCTCCCTGGCAATGAGTCAACCACCTCTCCTAGGGGCACATTCCCTCACGAAGTGGCTCTCTGAACTGCCTCTTTGCATTTCCTCCTGCCCTCCTGTCTTTCTGTCTGCAGAACAGATTGCCCTTTTATAAAGGGTTTTACACAAGTCCAGCTGTTCCAAGATAGCACTCAGGAACACCTATGACAAGGGCAATATCATATTGAGGCTGTGCTCATGGCCCACCCCAGTCCAGGGAGAAGGAAGAGTGGAGAAAGAATTGTTAGAGAAAGATTCTAGGCAGAGGCTGAGCTGTCCATAGGTGTCATGGAGAATAAAAATAATAATAAAGCATTGAAAGTACTGCCGAGTGTGATGATACTGTGCTCCTCTGCTGTTTTCAGGCAATGGGCTATCTGAACGCTCTTTTGGTATAAACGTCTTACTGTCTGGGCCCTTTGCCACTTACATAATTGTTTCAAACTGATGTAGATGATCAAGCTTTGCCCAAATTATGAGAATACACACATTCCTATGGGTATTATATTTCTTAATCCTCCAACAAGCATGTGAGATAAGCATTATCCCTTATTTTATATTTTATTGATTTTTTACAGAGAGGAAGGGAGAGAGCTAGAGAGCTAGAAACATTGATGAGAGAGAAACATCGACCAGCTGCCTCTTGCACACCTCCTATTGGGGATGTGCCCGAAACCAACATACATGCCCCTGACTGGAATTGAACCTGGGACCTTTCAGTCCGCAGACCAATGCTCTACCACTGAGCCAAACCGGTTTCAGCATTATCCCTTATTTTAGAGATGCGGAAGCTGAGACTGAGAGTTCAGTAACTTGCCAAAGATGGCACTATCAGGTCAGGGCCAAGCCTGATTTGAACCCAGGTCTGTAAGATTCCCCAATCCATGCCCCTTCGCTATACTCAATATACCAGCAATTTAGACCAATGACTGCAGAGTAATTATTGCAACAGGTTCAATTCCATCCATTTTCACACAAAGCATTGACTGTTGTCTGAATGAGTAATTTCAGTCACACATATTTTCCATCATTCCGGGGTTTGTAGGTGCTGTTATATTTTTAAACACCAATGAATGTGAGCCAACTGAACCCACAGTGGCTTTTGTCCCTTTCTATCTTTTCCATCAATAACAAGGTAGCTTGCATGCATTGACGGGTGCAGTCGACCCGGTGGGACAGTGGGAATAGCCCGCGTCTGAACCCTGGTTTGTTGCACTCTAAAGCCTAACTCTCACCTACTGCAGTCTACTGGCCCAGTGGAGGGTAAGTGTGGGCACTATCACATCAGCATCTCGGGAATTAGTTTACATCTAAAAGTCATTTCCTGAATGGTTCTCTGTCTCCTCCCAGGAGTACAGAGTGACTATGCATGTGAGTTTGCTGACGTTGCCAGGAGGGGCTTGAGGGGACCTTGTCACCTGCTATCACCTCCATCAGTCCCCCAAGTTCCCCAAATAAAAACGCAGCTCATATGCAAGAGAGATGCTTGCTGTACAAATGAAACTCTATGACCAGTACTCTGTGTCTCCTGCCCCCTCCAATCAGCTGTCTGCCTCTAAGGCTTTTAAATATAGCAATTGTCTGGTAGCCTCTGGTGAGTCATAATCCTTTTGTGATTCCTGGCCCTAATGGTGAGGACCCCATCATCCCTGACAAGGAAAGAGCCTCAGCCATAGACCTTCAGCCAAGAGGTATGCAGCTTCCACAAACACAACTTGTCTGGGTCAGTCTCGCCGAAACAGGGTGCAGCAGGAAGGACCTGGCCTGGCCGTCCGGAGACCCAGCTCGCAGTCTCAGATCTGCCACTGCCCAGCTGAGGGACCTCGGGCAGGTCGCCAGGGTGGGCCTCACTTCTCCGTCCATAGAATTAAAAAGCTGGAGAGAGCAGACCACCTCTACGGTCTCCTCTGGCTCCAACAATCTACTGAGGAGTTCAGCGTGTCCTGGACCCAGACGAGGGAATGAATACGGGAAGTGGAACACCGGCTTGAGTACAGATTGAGTCTGCGTTACTGTTTTTTTCATGGAAGCTTGGACTGCATTTTACTTCTCATCAAAATCACAAGAGCTGTGCAAGTCATCCTGTGAATGTCCCTCTGACTTCCCTCTCTTGCAGGTGGAATAGAAGACCTGGCATTTAAGTTCTAGACTTTAGTTATCAGTCATTTCATACTGTTAACAACCGTAAGAAAGAGGCGTTGTTTACCCAGCCAGCAGGGCTCAGTGGTTGAGCCTCGACCTATGAACCAGGAGATCATAGTTTGATTCCCTGTCAGGGCACGTGCCCAGGTTGTGGGCACGATCTCCAGTGTGGGGCATTCAGGAGGCAGCCAATCAATAATCCTCTCATTATTGATGTTTCTATCTCTCTTCCTCTCCCTTCCTCTCTGAAATCAGTAAAAATGTTTTGTTTTGTTTTTAAAGAAAGAGGTGTTGTTTGCTTGCTTCTTTGTCTCAGACATGGTTACAGATCGCCGACAGGCTGGGTGAGTCATGGGAGATATGAGCATTGCCAATAAAATATTTTAACTTTGCATGAGTCCAGAGTAGCCTCAAAATTTCCTCAAATAATGTAAATGGCTGGGAAATAGAATAAATCGCAAATCAAGATTCCTTTTAAACCCTAGTTGTCAGGAGACTCCCAGACCCAGGTTCTGGTTTCTGTTCTCCTAGTCTGGGGCTGAGTGTGGTCACAGACCAGGGGAGTCATTACTGTGCCACACCACCTGCCACCGAGCATCTCAGTGACGGCAGTCCATTTAATCTCTCTGAGCCTCATCTGCAAAACGGAGATGATTATGATGCCCGTGACTTTGTTTTGAAGATTAAGATAAATTATATATGTACAGACATGTTATAAACTGCAAGGCTTCATACAGATGCCAGTTATTATTATAATGGGGTTGCACTCAGGTCCTGAAGGCTTAGAGTCTTGCTGATTTATCTGCTTGTTTATTTATCCATTGGGCTCCAGGAAAAACAATGAAGAGCTGACTTACAGGACAGGAAGTGACAAGTGAAGCCTCACTCCAGGCGAAGGACATAGGGCAGGATGAGAAGGGCTATGCTGGGACGCTGTCGCCTGCCTGGTGGGGCGAGAAAAGGGGCAACAACAGAAATAGCCACACGCAGCCAAGCATCTCCTCTCCTCGCCTCGCCTCTTAGAAACCCAGAGAATGAGGGAGTTGCTGAAGAATACATGGCCAGGCACTTTGGTAACAATGGCTGGGGAGAGGCTAGCCCTTGCCCTAGCTGGTTTGGCTCAGTGGATAGAGTGTCGACCTGCGGACTGAAAGGTCCCAGCTTTGACTCCGGTCAAGGGCTATGCCAAGTTTGCAGACTTGGTCCCCAGTAGGCAGGCAGCCAATCAATGGTTCTCTCTCATCATTGATGTTTCTATCTTTTTCTCCCTCTCTCTTCCTCTCTGAAATCAATAAAAATATATTTTTTTTTTTAAAAAGGGGGGAGGGGTTGCCCTTCCACAAAATTTTGCTAGAATGTTTATTTCATCTCAAGATATCCCAATGCCTGGACTGAACTGTTGAGTGCTTGTCTCGTCTTGGGTTTAGTCTATTATCTGGTGGGTGAATGCCAGAGCCTGCTGATGACACCTCTTACACTGGCGACACTGGCTTTCCAGTGTCAAATATTTAACCAACATGTCAAAAAAGAAGATACACAAATGGTGGGAAAGCTATGAAAAGGTGCTGAGCATAATTAGACATAAGGGAAATACAAATTAAAACCACAATGACATAGCACGTCACACTCTCTAAGAAGACTAAAACCAAAGACTGTCTATATCAGATGTTGGTGAGAATATGAAGCAAATGGAACTTTCACACGTTCCTGGTTGCACTGTTTAGAGAACTATTTAGCAGTTTCTTATCAAAGTAAGCATGCAGCTATCCTGTGACCTAACAATTCTATTCCTGGGTATTTATCCAAGAGAAATGGGGGAGGGGTGGAGTGTTTCACAAAAGACTTGCACATGAATGTTTATAATAACCCAATTTATTCCTAATGCATGATATTGAAAACATTCCAAACAGTGATCAGCAGGGGAATGTGATAACAATTGTGGTATCTATCTATCTATCTATCTATCTAAGCCTAAGCAACTGTCCAACTATCTGACTGGTAGCTATAACATGCAATGACCACCAGAGAGCAGACGCTACAACTGGTAGCTATGATGTGCACTGACCACCAGTGGGCAGATGCTCAACCCAGGAGCTGCCAAGCTGCTGTGACTTGGCCGCTGAGGTTCTCTGGTGATGCATCCACAACCAGAGAGGAGGGAGCCCGATTTCAGGGAGCATCACCCAAGAACCACCCTCTCACAATCCAGGACTTGTGAAACAGGAGGTTGAATCATTTGCTAAGAGTAAAAATTACTTGTAATTAGAGGCACAGAGAAATGGAGAAAATGTGGAAAAGCCACTCTGGGGAATGAAAGATAACTGACAGGAGAGCCAAGAAGATGACTGAGGTCCAGATACAACTGGCTGAGGTTGAAGTTGATAAATGGCTAGAGGCACCAAAATGTTAGGTTTTTTTTTGTTTTGTTTTGTTTTGTTTTTCATTTAATATGTTTTCACCGATCTTAGAGAGAGAGGAAGGGAGAGGATGAGAGAGAGAGAAATATCTATTGATTGCCTCCTGTAATGCCCACCTACTGGGGATCAAGCCTCACAATCCTGGCAATGTGTCTTGACTGGGGAATCGAACCAGTGACCTCTTGGCACATGGGACAACCAACTGAGCCACACTGGCTGGAGCCAAAATCCTAGGTTTTGACTCAATAACCCAAGTATACAAAGGGAGAAAGCAGAGGGCTAGAACCCTCCAGGCCTGCGATACAGAGTGAGGTCTGAAGGTGGAGTGTCTCTGACCCTTGGGCCACCTCGCCCTTCCTCCACCGTATCTCTTACTGGGCCACCTCACCCTTCCTCTACCATATCATCCAGGGCTGCAGCAAACAGTATGTTCCACAGGAGCTTCGGGAGCTATGGCCTGCATCCCCGGCCTGGCCAGACCCCGCCTGCACACTTCCTGTTCTCTGCCCTCTTGAGTTTTCATTTCAAAGGAAACCGGGAACCTCTACAGATCTCTCCTGCTCTGTCCTTAGTACATGAGCAGAATGAAGGCAGGGGACCATTTGGGGTGGGGAGTGGATGGTGAGAGGAATGAGCTAGGCCTGTGGGGTATGGAGCTCTACCACACTCACCCTGGCAGTGAGGAGGGGACAGGCATGGCGCCCCTTGCATGAGGCCAGGGCCCCTTTGCACACCCATCCCAGGGTGGCCAGAGGAAGCATGGGTTAGGAGCCTCAGGGAGAGGCCATTTAATAATAGTGTTTCCTTGTTTAACAACAGAAAAATATTCATGATACACTGTTAGGCTCTTTACCTAAGCAGGTTGTTTAATGCTATTCATGAATATTTCCAATTTCGTTGTAGACATGTGTATAGCAATCATGGAAAATAAACTGAACTGCATCTTCAGCTCTACCAGATGTTATAAATTGTGCTTCAAAGCAGCGGCACCTCATTTACCCTCACCAGCGGGTCTGTGCTCCTGGCGCTCCATGCTCCGCAGCCTCTGCTGGTGCCCGGCTTTTAAGTTGGGTGGAAGCACTCTTGTTTCCCCGCGGAGGCGGAGGTGTCTTTCTGAACAACCTCTCATATATTTTGATCATTTTCCAGTGGATCATGTGTCTCTTTCTCATTTTAAAGAATAGGAATCTTTAATACACTGTAGTCTGCGTTCTTGTCTTTTGTTAATTACATGAAAAATAAAGAAAATCACTGCACAATATAAAACAAAATATTAAATGACTGATGGGTGTCAGTACCTTTCAGGAATTTTCAGGCATTCTACAAAAACTATGTATTAATGCAGTTATCAGGATGAGTTGCTATTTTTAACTTCTTTAGGATTTTGAAGACACACATTCTTTAAGAGCAGCCGAGCCTGACTGTGCCAGGGGAGTGCTGTGCGGGGAGTCCCAGGGTTGTGTGAAAGCTGCCGGGGCATTTGCACAATTGCAGTGCCTGGGGCCGCACCTCAGAAGGTGACCAGGAGGGTGGGATGATCAGGGGCATTTACAAAGGGTCACCCTTCTTCAGATGGAAGAACTGTAGGTTGAGGGTTGAGAGGAGGAGGTGCCACATGAGTGACAGCTATGGCAATAACTCTCCATGTTGACAACCTCAGGGGGTTCCCGAGGCTGGCACAGGGGTGAGAATGGCACAGGCATTCCCGGGACCCTGGCTGCTTTGTGGGACCTCCTAACAGCCCTGGGATTGGAGAACTGACTATTCATGAAAACAGGGAACTGGCCTCAAGACCTCATGCCATCCTGCAACAGCCTGGAGCAGCAGTCTGCTGCCTTTGCCTCTGGAGTGCCAAGGCCAACAGGGAAGGTGCCAACGTGGACAGAGTGAGTAACTCTGCCCAAAAGAGCATTCTACAGCAACTCTTGTTCTGTTGCATTTATCACAGCCCAACTTTCTTCATTTTGCCAGACTCCAGAACTCTCACTCACAGTTCTCTGGGGAAATTGTATCTGTGATAGAAAAAAAGAAAATGGGAGGCCCTACCCAGTTTGGCTCAATGGATAGAGCATCAACCCAGTTTGATCCCAGTCAAGGGCACAAACTTCGTACCTCAGTTGCAGGCTCCTCCCTGGCCCAGGCCCTGGTAGAGGCTGGTACAGGAGGAACCAGTCGATGTGTTTCTCTCACATCAATGTTCTTCTGTGTCTTTCCCTCTCTCTCCCACTCTCCCTGAAAATCAATGGAAAACTATCCTCAGATGAGGCTTTAAAAAAATAAAAAAGAAATAAAATGAGAAGTACATCTTTGCTTCCTGTTACTTCTCCAGATAGACCAGTGTTCAGCAAACTGCGGCTCTCGAGCCACATGCGGCTCTTTGGCTCTTGAATGTGGCTCTTCCACAAAATGCCACGGCCTGGGCAAGTCTATTTTGAAGAAGTGACATTAGAAGAAGTTTAAATTTAAAAATTTGGCTCTCAAAAGAAATTTCAATCCTTGTACTGTTGATATTTGGCTCTGTTGACTAATGAATTTCCCAACCACTGGTATAGACATGAGCACAAACACACTAATATGTTCAATGTCAAGTTATCTATAAAGCAATTATCCATTTGAAAAGTTATCAACACTCTCTGAAGCTGGACTGCAGGGTTGTAATATAGACAGATGTAGCTGCCTTATGATGAGACCCTACTGGATCCTCAATCCAATGACTGGTGTCCTGAAGACACAGGGACTAATACAGGGTATACCATGTGATGGAAGTGGAGATTGGAGTGATGTGTCCACAAGCCAAGGACTGCCAAGGGTTGCAGGCAATTGCCAGAAGTTTGAGGGAGCATGACCCTGTTGACACTTTGATTCGGACTTTTAGCCTCCAGAACTGTAAGAGATTAATTTCTGTTTGTTTGGGTTTTTGTTTGTTTGTTTGTTTGTTTTAAATTTTAATATATTTTTATTGATTTTTCTTACAGAGAGGGAGGGAGAGAGATATAAACGTCGATGAGAGAGAAACATCGACCAGCTGCCTCTTGCACACCCCTTACCGGGGATGTGCCCGCAACCAATGTACATGCCCTTGACTGGAATCGAACCTGGGACCCCTCAGTCCGCAGACTGATGCTCTACCACTGAGCCAAACTGGTTTCGGCTGTTTGTTGGTTTTTTTTTTAACCCTCCAAGGTATGGTAACTTTTTCAGCAGTTCTAGAAAACTAATTCATCACTGAATCCCAATGATCTCTCTTCTGGATTGTCTCTCCCATTCTGTTGATTCATGTTATGTCATGTTCGCCTTTACACCTGTTCTTGGCATAATAGCTGGCACACCACGGGTATTTATAAATGTTCATGGACCAGAAATGAAGAAAGAAAGCATAAGGGGATAAATCTCTAAGAACTATTTCCATGGACCAGGAGAAAAAGCGAGTTTGGAGAATTCCAGGAGTGCTTGTCCCAGTGAGCAATCCATGAAATGCCACTGTAAGGCTTTTGAAGACAGACAGAGAGCAGAGGATGCAGTACCACAGCCAGAAGCAGAAAGACATGGAGAGAAGGCAGCAAGCAGAACCACGTGGCAGCCAAGTGAGCTAGCAGAGAGGAGCCCAGAGGTCATCCAGAAAAATCTATTGGCTGTTAGAAGTGGTAGCCATTGACGCAGACACAGAGGGTTTCTGAATCTCAAGGGAAGACCATCAGAGTTGCTCCTGGGCAGAGAGAAACCAAGATGGCAGCACAGGTAAACACCTGAAATTGCTGCCTCAAGCAACCACTTTAAAACTGCAACTAAAAGACAAAGTGGACATCATCTAGAACCACAGAAAGGCTGGCTGAGTGGAAATTCTACAATTCTAAGGAGAGAAAAAAGCACACTGAGACTCCGAGGAAGTGCGGAAGTAAAGTGCAGAGGTACGAAGGCATGCGCACAGAGAGGGCTGACAACTGAGTATGTGACTGTCTTTCTCAATCGGGAGGGAGACACAGCTTCCAACTGCTCTGAACTCCAGTTCCCGGTGAGAATCTGGGGACCCAGACTCATACGGGGAGAAACTGGACTATCTGGCATCAGGTGGAATTCAAGAATGGCTTTCCCTCAGAGGTGCTTGCAGTGATTACCGAGAGACCCTGAGACTCGGGGCCTCTTAGGGCAGTGCTGAGGATTAGCTAGAGCTGTTTGCTCTGCCCTGTTGATCCCCTGAGACCCTGCCCCACCCAAGTTGTGCACAGAGCCTTTTTCATATGAATGGCCTGGCCCTTCACAATCTAAAATTACCTAAAAAACTGCAGCTGGGTCAGAGAGACCCAGAACTTCCAAAAGAAACCCCAAGGCTTCACAGCAGCTTGCATTGCTTCACAACTGAGCCTCATCTGGGCACCTCCAAACCCCAAACAAAGAAGAGAAATCTGAAGATATCTCCATAGCTCCTGCTGGGTGGCCCCAGGCAGAGGCTACATTAGCACCTCCTTAGAGATCCAAGAGCCAGTGTACCCAGTGGTCAGAGTGGGACCATCCAGATTACAACTCCTCAGATCCATAAGGGACACACTCAGGGGGCAGACTCAATGAGTACCAAAGCCCCACTGAAGCAAGTCTTGCCCCATAAGTGTGTCTCCAGCACAGAAGTTCTCCCATCATAGACACAGCTGATTCTCACAGCCAATTGACCTGGAGGTCAATTTCTTCCAGTGATATCAACAACAATTAAAGCTTAACTACAACAAGACTCTGCACATAGCCCACAAAGGGGTGCACCAAGAGTGTCCACCTCAGGTAACTGGGGAGGCTGAGCCACTGGGTCCTATAAGACATCTAGTACAAAAAGCCACTCTATCAACACAGGGAAGCAGCCAAAATGTGGAGACAAAGAAACAGGTCACAAATGACAGAAATGGAGGAAAACAAACAACTGGATATAGAGTTCAAAATCAAGGTTATAAGTTTTTCAAGAACTTTCTAGAAACTGCAGATAAATTTAGTGAGATCCTTGAGCATATGAAAAAGAACCAACTAGAAATTAAATATACACTGACTGAAATAAAGAATAACATCCAGAGATCCAATAGCAGACTAAAAGATCACAAGAATCAAGTCAAAAATTTAAAATATGAAGAACACCCAACCAGAAAAGAAAAAAGAATCCCAAAATATGAAGATAGTGTAAGGAGCCTCTGGGACAACTTCAAGCATACCAACATCAGAATTATGGGGGTGCCCGAAGAAAAGGGAGAGTAAGATATTGAAAACCTATTTGAAAAAATAATGACTGAAAATTTCCCCCACCTAGTGAATGAAATAGACTTACAAGTCCAGAAAGTGCAGAGAACCCCAAACAAAAGGAATCCAAAGAGGACCACACCAAGACACATCATAATTAAAATGCCAAGAGCAAAAGGCAGAGAGAGAATATTAAAAGCAGCAAGAGAAAAGCAGGTACTTACCTACAAAGAAGCACCCATCTGATTGTCAGCTGATTTCTTAACAGAAACTATGCAGGCAAGAAGGGAGTGGCAAGAAATATTCAAAGTGATGAATAATAAGAACCTACAACCAAGATTATTTTACCCAGCAAAGCTATCATTCAGAATTGAAGGTCAAATAAAGAGCTTCACAGATAAGAAAAAGCTAAAGGAGTTCATCATCGCCAAACCAGTATTACATGAAATGCTGAAAGGTATTCTTTTTTTTTTTTAATATATATATATTTTATTGATTTTCACAGAGAGGAAAGGAGAGGGATAGAGAGTCAGAAACATCGATGAGAGAGAATCATTGATCAGCTGCCTCTTGCACACCCTCCACCAGGGATGTGCCTGCAACCAAGGCACATGCCCTCAACCGGAATCGAACCTGGGACCTTTCAGTCTGCAGGCCAATGCTCTATCCACTGAGCCAAACCGGTCCCAGCTGAAAGGTATTCTTTAAGAAGAGGAAGAAGAGAAAAAGGTAAAGATAAAAATTATGAACAACAAATACATATCTATCAACAAGTGAATCTAAAAACCAAGTGAATAAAAAATCTGATGAACAGGGGAGAAACCAAGATGGCAGCATAGGTAAACAACTAACTGCAGCCTCACACAACAATTTCAATAAAATACAACTAAAATACAAAATGGACATTACCCAGAACTGCAGGAAAGTCGACTGACTGGAAATTCTACAACTAGAAGGAAAGAGAAAACCAAAAGGAAAATCAGAGGAGCTGTAAAAGCCTAAGGTACGGAGATACACTCTGTGCGTGGAGAGGACAGAGCCGGAGAGGAGGGGGAGGCTGAGTGCCTGGCTGACATTCCCTAGCGGGAAGGAGATAAAAGCTCTGTACTGTGCTGAACCCCAGTTCCAACAGCACTGAACCCCAGTTCTGGGCGAGACCATGGGGACCCAGACACATAAGGAGGGAGTATGGGCTGTAAGGCGGAACCTCAGGGGAGCGGCGAAAGGCAGTCCCGGAGGCATGCACATTACATGCAGAGAACAGACAGTTGACTGTGCTGCTGGATTGCCCTGGCGGGAAGGAGACAAAAGCTCCAGACTGCTCGGAACCCCACTTCCAACTGAACTGAACCCCAGTTCCGGGCTCATTGGGGGAGAGCCTAGACTGTTTGGTAGTGGGCGAAACTCAAGGGCACCTTTCTCTCAGAGATGCTTGCAGTGAGTACTGAAGGACCCCGAGGAACACAGACTCAGGAACCTCATAATGTGGGGCTGACGGAAGCCAAGGCTATAGGCTCTATCCTGAAACTCCACCTCATCCAAGCTGAACACAGACTTTTAAGGCTACCAACTCAAGGAAGCTGTGAAAATGCTGAGACAAACAGATCACAAACGAAGGAAATGGAGGACAAAAAGAGACTGGATATAGAGTTCAAAATTACGCTTATAAAGTTTTTCAAGAATTTCCTAGAAAAGGCCAATAAAATTAACAAGACCTATGAGGATATGAAAAGGGATCAAATAGAAATAATAAGGGATCAACTAGAAATAAAGAATACATTGTCTGAAATAAAAAATATTATACAGAGTCCTAAAGACAGAATGGAAGATCACAAGAATCAAGTAAAAGATTTGGAACAAAAAGAGCCAGAAGACACTCCTCCGCAGAAGCAAGAAGATAAGAGAATCCAGAAAGTTGAAGATAGTGTAAGAAACCTCTGGGACAACTTCAAGCGAACCAACATCAGTATTATGGGGGTTGCAGAAGATGACAGAGAGCAAGATACCAAAAAGATACTGGAAGAAATAGTGACAGAAAACTTCCCCCATCTGGGGAAAGAATTAGACTTACAAGTCCAGGAACACTGCCAAACCAGAATTATATGAATTGCTGAAGGGAATTCTTTAGGAAGAGGAAGAAAATAAAGATAAAAATTATGAACAACAAATATGTAACTATCAACAAGTGAATATAAAAACCAAGGGAATTAGCCAAAACCGGTTTGGCTCGGTGGATTGAGCATCAGCCTGTGGACTTAAAGGTCCCAGGTTCGATTCCGGTCAAGGGCATGTACCTTGGTTGTGGGCACATCCCAGTAGGGGGTGTGTAAGAGGCAGCTGATCAATGATTCTCTCTCATCGATGTTTCTAACTCTCTATCCCTCTATCTTCCTCTCTGTAAAAAATCAATAAAACATATTAAAAATAAAAACCAAGAGAATTAAAAAATCTGATGAACAATATTAACTGGTGAATATAATAGAATCAGAGGTATGGAAGGGGAGTGAACTGACGATTCTCGGGGGAAAATGGAGTGGGGAGTGTGGGAAGAGACTGAACATAAACTGTGCACCTATGGATGAGGACAATGCGGGGGTGGGGAAAGGGCAGAGGTGGGGTGGGGACCTGGTGGAGGGGAGCAATGGAGGGGGGAAAAAAATGAGGAACATTTGTAATAATATGAACAATAAAGGTTTATTTTTTAAAAATCTGATGAACAGAATAAACTGGTGAATATAATAGAATCAGGGGCATAGAAAGGAAGTGGACTGACAATACTCGGGAGGAAAGAAGTGCGGGGGTGGGGTGCGAGAAGAGACTGGACAACAATCATACACCTATAGATGAGGACAATGAGGGGTAAGTGCAGAGGGTGGGATGGGAACCGGGTGGAGGGGAACTATGGGGGGGGGGGGGAAGAGGAACAACTGTAATAATCTGAACAATAAAGATTTATTTAAAAAAAAAAAAAAGAGTTGCTCCTGGGTCACTAGAGGACTGTGGTCTTCTGAAGAACATTCTAGGTTTTGTTTGTTTGTTTTGATTTTTGTTAATCCTCACTTGAGGGTATTTTTTCATTGACTTAAGACAGAGTGGGAGAAGGGAGGGGAGAGAGAGATTGATTGCCTCCTACATGCACCCCAAATGGGGCCAAGAATCAGACCTGCAACCTAGGACATGCCCTTGATCGGGAATCAAAGCCAAGACCCTTCGTTGTATAGTCCGAAGCTCTGACCACTGAACACACTGGCCAGGACCACATTGTTTTCCACAGTGACTGCACCAATCTGCATTTCCACCAGCAAGGCACTAGGGTTACCTTTTCTCCATAATCTCACCATCCCTTACTACCTATTGATATATGGATGCTAGCCATTCTGACAGGTATATGGTGGTATGCCTAAAGGTATTTTAATTCCATTTTACTGCTTCTAGGTATTTTTACTTTACAGATGAGGAAATTTCAATTTGTATTAGCAACTCTGGTGTGTTTAAAGCATCTTCTCTCTCTTTCTCTTTCTTTCTCTCTTTCTTTCTCTCTTTCTCTCTTTTTTTCTCTCTCTCTTTCTCTCTCTCTTTCTCTTTCTCTCTCATCCTCTTCTTAAGTTAGTTAGAAAGCAGAGAGAAAGAGACAGAAGGCAGGAAACAGGAGATGTGCATTTGGATGGAGCTAGGTAGGTGTTGCTGTGTGACAAATCACACCAGACAGCAAGGAAAAGACATACATTTCAACTATAAGCATCAATCTGTTTGCTTCTCAAAACAACACTGAATGAAAACGCTACTAAATAGTGTATACAAAATTATTTCATTGATATAAAGTTCAAAAGCAGGCCCAACTAAATGATATATCTTCTGGGAATGCATACATCATTGGTAAAAGTAAAAAGCAAAGCAAAAGAATAGCTAATAAAAAAATTCAGTCCAAGCTCCCTCTGGTGGTGATGGAGGAGAAACACCATGAAAACTTCTTGCGTAGGAATGATGTTTCAGTTTCTAACCTAAGAGATAAGTTCCCGTTTTATTACTATTTAAAATACTCATAAACATTTTATATAAATTATATTTTGATATAAAAATTCACATAAGATTGTGGTGGAATTGGTAAACCATAAGAATATTATATGTATACTTATTCATATGTAGAACATATCTCCACAAAATGCAGAAGAATTGGTTGCCTCTGGAGAGATGAGCTAAGTGGATAGAGGATGGCAATGAGGAAGATTTTCATACTATATCCTCTTATGTCTCTGGAATTGGGAAGTTCATAAATATATTTCCTCATCAACCAATCAATACAATTCTGACATTCAATTGCTTGGACAACACCCCTGGAAATTCTGATGTAATAGGCCAGGCTGAGGCCGAGGACTGTGGTGCTGTAGGTGGAAGGATGAACTTTGAAAACCACTAGGAAGGCTTTCTCACTCTCATATACTCACTGCATGTGTATCATGTGCTGCTCACTCTTCATGCATCATGAAAGGTCAAATAAACATGGGCATAGTTGCAGGTAAGAGCTTTTGAACATTCTCTTCTGATTATTTCTCTTTTTTTGAGAACCCCGTATTTTCGTAGAAATGAGCAGCAATCAGCAACTCAGATCACTTTGAGGACTATGTAACATACTCAGGAATGGACCTTTAACATACTGTTGCTAGATAAAAGAAGCCAGTCATCAAAGACTAACATTGTATGATTCCATTTATGGAATGTCTAGAATAGCCAGAGATATAAAGTAGGTCAATGGGTGCCAGGGCTGGGAGAGTGAGATAATGGGGCGTGACGGCTGATGTTTAACGAGTCCCTTTTTGGGGTGTTGGAAATGTTCTGAAATTGGATAGTGGTTGTGGTTACACAACTGTGAGTATACTAAAAAACAACAACATAGAATCATATCCTTTATCTGGGTGAATTTTATCATATTGGAAATATATCTAAATAAAACTGTTTAAAAAAGAACAAGATAAATAACATAAGATACTGGTACATGTTAGAGCCTATTAGCCACTTTTATTATTTTTACTGCAGTGAAATCTCTACAGTAATGCTATTATAGTGTAGAAATTACTCCTCAAAGCCACCTTCTGGAGCAGACTGAATTTCCCCAACATGGCCACACCATTGAACATCCCATCCCAAGTGCTCTTCTTATTGTGTGACATTGACACTCCTGCCTCGAGAAGTCAGGTTCAATTTTCTCCTCTCAAACCAGGGTGGACCCCTGTAACTGCCTCAACCAAGAGAACGCAGCAGAAGTAACACTGCGGCTCCCAAGGCTGGGTCATGGGTGGCAATACAGCTTCCCCGGCTCGGTGAGAAGCTTGTCCTCGGAACCAGCCACCACGTTGTGAGGAAGCGCAGGCCACACGGAGAGGACACATGGTGATGTTTCTATGGATAACCCCAGCTGGGCCCTCAGCCTCGAGCCAATGGCCAGACATGTGAGTGGAGAAGACTTCAGATGTGTGTCCAGTCCTGGGAACATATAACAGAGGCCCCAGACACTATGACACAGAGACTGGACATGCCTACTGAGCCCTGTCAGCTGTCTGGCCTACAGGAACTAAGAGGTGATTCAGTGAAGTTATACAGCTATAGATAACTACTATATCGCCCTTACCAAACCTCCAGTTAATGGCAAGGATTATGACTTAATTCTCTTTGAATTTCCAGCATCAACTTTAGTGCCTGGCTCAACAACTAAGTGAAACAAAATTTGAGGAAATGTACACATTCCCAATCTATGGAATTCAGGCAAGGCTCTTCCTTGGGAGATGTGAAATCAATTCTCACCACAACTTATTTTTTTAAACATCCTGAAAACTTCCTGCCATTCTTTTGTTTGCTAGTGATCACCCAAGGATATTTTTCCATTGCTTTTTAGAAAAGAGTGGAAGGGGAAATGAAGGGAGAGGGAGAGAGAGAGAGACATCAATGTGAGAGAAACACATCGATTGATTGCCTCCCACATGTGCCCTGACCAGGGCCAGGAATGAACCTGCCACCCAGGTACATGCTCTTGCCTGGGACTCAATCCTGAGACTCTTCGGTGAGCAGACTGACACTAAAACCACTGAGCAACACTGGCCAGGACAAACTTCCTGCCATTTTATCTTTATATTAATATGGTAGCATTCCCATACTTATTATATGATATATGCTAAAAAAAATAGACATGTATACACATTCACATATGCCCACATACACAAACTATAAAGGAGAAAGTTTAATGCAGTCATTTGAAAAAATGAGATTTGAAGTCAAATAGAGCACAGTTTGAATTCCAATTCTGCTTGTTACTAGCTCTGTGACTTTGAACAAATTATTATCTTCTCTGGACATAAATAATTTCTTTTTTAATTTATTTTTATGGAGAGAGGAAGGGAAAGAGAAACAGTGATGTGAATGTGAAACATGGATTGCCTGCCCTGACAGGAAATCGAACCAGCAACCCTTTGGTGCACCGGATGATGCTCAACCAGCCAAGCCACACTGGCCAGGGCATCAATAATTTCTTTGTTTGCCTCCTCAAACACTTAAGAGTACAGGTTTGGCCCAGTGGACAGAGCATCGGCCTGTGGGCTGAAAGGTCCCAGGTTCGATTCCAGTCAAGGGCATAAGCCCAGGTTGTGGACTCGATTCCCAGTAGGGGGTGTGCAGAAGGCAGCCGATCAATGATTCTCTCTCATCACTGATGTTTCTATCTCTCCCTCTCCCTTCCTCTCTGAAATCAATAAAAACATATATATTCTAAAGGAGTGCAGAGAAAACTCGAGATGGTGTTTCCATGGCGCCGCGGCCACTTCCTCTCCGTAGACACTCGACAAGGAAGAAATAATCTAAAAGCAGCCTTCAGGCACCAGGGGGCTCTCGACAACCTGCAGGAGCATCAGAGGGATGGATCTGGATCGCCTGACGGCAAGGGCATCCCACCACCTGCCTGGAGGGCCACTCGCATCCGGCCACCTGCATCCCGGCCACCGCCTCAGGATGGGCGTCAGACACGGGGTCACGCTGGCCAGCGCCACTGCAGCAGTGGGAGCCACAGCAGGAACAGTGAGGCCGGGATGCGAGAGTGGCAGGGGTGGTTGGACTCTGGGTTATGAGAGCCCCGCAGGCCACTCTGAGGGGCCCACCCTTGCTCGAATTGGGGCCTCTAATAAGTAAGTAAATAAAATAAATAGCAGAAGCACTTCAAAAGGAAAACAAAGAATAAGTTTCATCAAAAAAAAAACTATTAGCAGAGACTAAATACATTTAAATTAACTTAATTTTTAAAATTTAAGGAAAAGCCGTAGAGCTCAGTGGATAGAGCATCGGCCCTCAGACGGAAGGGACCTGGATTCAATTCTAGTAAAGGGTATGCACCTGGGTTGCAGGGTCAGGGCACATGCAGGAGGTAACCAATCGATGTGTCTCTCTCACATCAATATTTCTGTCTCGCCGAAACCAGTTTGGCTCAGTGGTTAGAGCGTCGGCCTGTGGACTAAAAGGTCCCGGGTTCGATTCCGGTCAAGGGCACGTACCTTGGTTGCAGGCACATCCCCAGTGGGGGTGTGCAGGAGGCAGCTGGTTGATGTAACTCTCTCATCGACATTTCTATCTCTCTATCCCTCTCAATTCCTCTCTGAGTAAAATTAATAAAATATATTAAAAAAATATTTCTGTCTCTCTGTTCCCTTCCATTCTGTCTAAAAATTAATGGAAAACATATCCTCCAGTGAGGATTTACAAAAAACACACATCCTATTTCTATAAGAAGCAGATGCCACAGCAACAGGGACTTGGGGCACTTTCTTCCTAGAGGTTTATATTTCAAAGGGATGGCTTCCTGACCTTTTTTTTTTAGGGGGGGAGGGGGAGGTCAGGGGAGGAACATATTTCCAGGTTGTAAAGCTGACAAAGGCTAACTGGAGAGGAGGTTTATAAAATGTACATTACATTAATAGTACATTAAAATGTATATATGTGTGTATCCCTTCATGCATATGTTCTCACTCGGTGGGACCATCCTTCTCAGTGCAAACTGCAAAAGGTTTAGCATCCTTTGCCCCACCACAAAATACCAGTAATGTCCAACTCACCCCAAGCATTGGTCGGGGGGGTGGGGGGGTGGGAAGCAAGTGTGAGGCAGGAGGGCAGGAGGGAGAAAACTGTCCTCGCAAGTTTTCAAATGCCTCCTGGAAGGGATATGCCCAGCTCAGGTGGCCAACTCACCTGGACTCGCTCAGAAAGTTCCCCTTTAACTTCCCTGATTTTAGCCTTGCAAGATCCATGTCCCAGAAAACCCAGGCAAACTAACTTCCACCACACACATGCCCTCACACACACTCATCATCATCATCAAATTATGTGCATGTGGCACTCACTTCGGCCCTTCACCAGCTCTGGGACCGAGCAAGTGTCTTTACAGCTCTGGTTGGGAGCTCTTTTGTCTGTTCCATGGAATCGTGCATCCGGGCTGGTGTGATAATTCAGCACCAAGTCAACCTCTTCTGGGAACTCAGGCCTCAGTACCCAGACCAATTTTCACGTCTCTCCTCTCCAATTAGCTTATTGTGCCCAAGTATCACTATATCCGGATCTCTGTGTGAACAAGGAGGTGCCTTCGCAGTTCCTACCTCCGTGGCTGGCAGGTAGGAGGTGCTTGGCAAGGACTGGTTACTAGCTGTTTCGTTAATCCCCTAGCGCACCTGTGCCTCCCTCAGAGCTGCCCCTGTGAGGTTCCAGCGCTCCTTGTTGGCCTTCCTGGACCGAATGTTTTCTCAGGATGACCGTCACCACAGTCATACTGTGTATGTCTTACTGGTGTATGCGTTCCCAGTGGGAGCTGCGTGAGCCTGCCCCAGGGTGTGATTTCAGAAGGGCTTTATTCACCCAAGTGTTCCCACCAGGGGCTCCTAACCAGTGCCAGTCTCTTTTCCTTGTGCCAGTGAAATGCGCTCATGAGGTCTTCTCTGTCATTTCTCCTCGGTGGGAACCGTGCTGCTGAGGGTCTTGGAAGGCAGAGGGTGGGGAGACCAAGAAGGAAGGGGCCCTGGAGAAGTTCAAGGGCATCAGTGGTCAGAATCAGGTTCCCTGGGCGTCTGACACAGAAGGTGACCTCCTCACACTGTCTCCGGGTACACACCCTGAGTCTGTGCCCTGTGTGCACGTTGTAATGGACTGTTGTCCCCAACTAAAGCCACTCCTGAGGGCAGAAATGATGTACAGAAGCGCTGAGCATAGACTGGTTGCTTCAAAACAATTCTGCAGTGATACCGTACAGTGAATAGAATGGGACATTAATTACTTTTATAGAATACACCCCCTAGATTTATGTAATTTACCAACATGGTCTTCATGTCTCTGTTGGTAAATTACCGTTGAGGCAGCTTCAACGGAGAACCACTGTGCATGCCCCCAGCAAGGAAATCGTTCCACTGAGCTGGGGGAAGTTGGGGTGGAAGGTTCTGTGGTCCAGGAAAGGAAAGGAGGTAAACTTAGGTGACAGAGAGACTGACGAAGGATTAAAATAATGCTGCAATAAATAAAATAATGCTGCAAAGTTACCAAGAGCCTCTCCTGAAACAAATCCACCCAGCAGATGGGGCTGGCCACCATCATACCCTTTACCTCATCAAATTTTTCAATTAAATTTGAAACTATTATTTTTATCAGAGAAATCAATGACAGAGTTGCCAGATAGAATACTATATGCCCAAATGTGTTCCAAATATTGCATGGGACCTATGCCTTTAAACATTGTTCATTATTGTACTCGCTCAGTTGGTTGGACAAAGTCCTGATCATACCAGAGGCAACCAATTGATATTTTTTCTCTCACATTGATGTTCTCTCTCTCTCTCTCTCTCTCTCTCTCTTTCCATTCTTCTTTCTCTGGCATCATTTAAAAGAAAACATCCTTCCATGAAAATTTTTAAAAACATGTTCATTATTTATCTAGAATTCAAATGTAAACAAGCTATCTCTGTGGTTTTTTTAATCCTCACCCGAGAATGTTTTTGTTGAATTTTAAAGAGAGAATCGTTGATTAGTTGCCTCCTGTACACACCCCAACTGGGGATTAAATTGACAACTTAGGTATGTGCCCTGATTTGGAATTGAATCCACAACCTTTTGGTGCATGTAATGACACTCCAACCGGCTGAGACACCTGCCAGGGCAGCTGTCTGGGTATTTATTTGGTAAATCTGGCCATATTAGTCAATGAGGTGCAGGATTCATTCACAGAAATCCAAGAATTCCAGCTTACCCGCATGGAAATACATTTAAAGAGACACAACCCTTAACTTACACATACACACATCAGACCACAAGATGTAGAGAATCACTCTTCCTTTAATCTATGTTATGTTATTTTGACAATTTTCAGGTCAAACTTAGATTCTCAGTTATAAGTGCATTGCCTGGTTTTATCTGCGGAACAGATGAGGACTCATGCATGAGAATGCTGTGGGGTTGATCTGAAGTCTTAGAAGCCCTGTCTCTTGAAGTATTTGGCTCGTGCAAGGACATCATTGCAGAAGTCACAGCCCAGGTCCTGGCTGCTTCTGACGTAGCTGGGCCCTCCGACGTAGGCACAGAGCCCACCTGCGAGGGCGAGAGAGGTTCATGCTGACCCACAGCCCTCGCCTCATTGCTTCCGGGTGCTCAGCAGTCAACTCTGATTCCCTTTCCTCACGTTTGCCAGGAAGCAAAGGTCTGGGGGAGTCTGGCACGTGCGTTACATTGGTCCCCATTGTCCCCTGCCTTGAAAGCGCCCGCCCTGGGTTCCCGCTACCTCTCAGGCACTGGTCGGGGCTCCAGGTGGGGAACCTCCTCTGGATTTCTTTGATTCTAACAGTCAGGACCTCAGTCATCTGGGACAGCTGGGACTCGCTGATCCAGGTTCTGGGGACGTAGTGGCCAGTGTCCTAGAGGGGGCGGGCAGAGGAGAAGCCAGGTGAGCCAAATGCATGGGTGATGTGGCTTCCTACTGTCAGTGCTTTCTCATGTCCCCTCTCTTTCCCGCCTCATCCTGCAAAAGAACAAAGGCCACTCTCTGTCGCCCTGGGGACAAGCAGTAAAGCGACAAGATTTGGACAAAGGAAGGAAGGAGCAGACAGGTGCCTGCTGCCTCACTGCATTGGCAAGAGGCAGGCTGGAAGCCAGGGCTGACCAGAAGGGTGGTCCCTGCCTGATGCCCTCTTTCAACATGGCAACCACAAACCCTCAACTGCTCAGAAGGCGTTTCCTCTCCGGACTTGTAATCATCCTTCCAGACAATCCGAAGGTCTAAAGGGGCCACTAACTTTTGTCCCACACCACTTGTTACCATTCCGTATATGTTTCACCATATTCAGAAGAAGTATCTGACTCAGGGAAATTCTTTCTTCATCTTTAAAAGATTGCCGAAACCGGTGTGGCCCGGTGGATAGAGCACCGGCCTGCGGACTGAGGGATTCCAGGTTCCATTCCAGTCAAGGCATGTACCTTGGCTGTGGGCACATCTCTAGTAGGGGTGTGCAAGAGGCAGCTGGTCAAGGATTCTCTCTCATCAATGTTTCTAACTCTCTATCCCTCTCTCTTCCTTTCAAAAAAAATCAATAAAATATATTTTTTTAAAGGATATGGACTCATCCTTTTCCCAAGAACGAGGTTTTACAAAGGGGACAGAGCAGGGTGGCTGGAATGATGCAGCCCCAACCGCCCAGGCTGCCCTTGGTCCCAGGCTGCGTTTCCCGGCTGCCCTGTGCCTTTACAGCAATGGCAACCTTCTCATACATTCACTTTCCCATGAGCCCAAATTTATCTAAATATTGGATACTTTTAAATTGTATGGTGTCATACAAAGTACTAATGGGAAGCCAATTTAAAGTTCATTGAGGAAACTTTTCCTAAAAGTTTAAACAATGACTGCACTACTTATAGGTTTCTCAGCAACTATAACAATGTGAAAGGCAATAGAAAAGACAGTGGTCCCATCTCTCCCTGCCATCACCCACTTCCCCCAGGTCAGTCAGTTGGTTAGAATGTTGTCCAGATGCGTCAGGTTGCAGGTTTGATCCCTGGTCAGGGCACATACAAGAATCAACCAATGAATGCATAAATAAGTGAAACAACAAATCAATGCCCCCCCCCTCTTTCTCTCTCTCTCTCTCTCTCTCTCTCTCTCTCTATATATATATATATATATATATATATATATATATATATCACAAAAACAATAAGTAAAAAGTCATTTTAGAAAGCACGTGACCTTCAGAACTAAGAACTGTGTGGAAAGACAGGGATAAAGGACTTTGTATTTTCTGAGAATCTACTTTTTTATATTATTTCATTGAATCTTCATAACAATTCTGAGGATGGCATTTTCTAGGTGAGGAAACTGAGGCCCAGGGAGACTAAATGCTTTGTCCAAGGTCATGTGGTTACAAAATAGCAGAGCAAGGATTGGATCTATGGTATTTCTCTTGCAGATCTCACCAGAAATCCAGAATGGGGTACCAGTGATGATACCCTGGACACAGCTAACTTACTTGGAAAGGAATTATGGCTCAACATGAAGCAGAAATGGTGCTGCTCGTCCCTCAGGCAGAGAGCCTGCGGGGCTGAGCCCCAGGGATACCATCCGCACCACAAATCCCAAGGTGTCCTCCTGGAGCTGTGCACGCAGCCCGGCGGCCACGTGGAGGGTTACCTGCACCACCCTGACTCCGTCATCCACGTTGCCCGCGTGGACCAGCAGGCTCCCGCCAGGATACTCCCTGGACACGACACCCGCGATCACGGCAGGATCCACGCAGTACTTTTGGCCAACGGTGCGCATGATGGGCTGGTATCTCAGGAGGTAGGGCATGTCGATCTCAGCCAGCCGCTCAGAGGCACGGACTCCTACAGCGGACACAGAAGCAGGGGTGGCGCGGTGATCCTTATGCCCAAGCCGGAGCTCACACGGAGAGAGAAAACACGCGCCAACTCAGAACTGAGAAGCTCATGTTCGGGCCTGGGACCTCTGGTGGCCATTCCTGGAACTGAGATTAGAATCTCTCTTTTTTTTTTTTTTTTTTTTTTTTAATATATTTTATTGATTTTTCACAGAGAGGAAGAGAGAGGGATAGAGAGTTAGAAACATCAATGAGAGAGAATCATCGATCAGCTGCCTCTTGCACACCCCCTACTGGGGATGTGCCCGCAACCAGGGTACATGCCCTTGACCGGAATCGAACCTGGGACCTTTCAGTCCACAAACAGACTCTCTATCCACCGAACCAAACCGGTTTCGGCACGATTCTCCTTTGAACTGAGTTGGCGTCCCCTCAGGCAGTGTCCTTTGGGGCCACCACCGCCTCAGCCAGGGGCAGCTCGCCTCCTCCTGGAGAATCTCGTGGGCACAGGCCCCACTGGCACGATCCTAAGCATCCGAACAGACTTGCGCGGTTAAATGCATGCCCTTCGGCTATGACAAGCACAGCCTGTGAGGGAAGAATTCCCCCACATCCTTCCGGAAGTCCTTGAAGAGCTTTGCTGACAGGTGTGCTCACCCTAGCCCCTTTCCACCCTACAGCGCTCCCGGAAAACGCCAAGAACGCTGGGCAACGTGAAAACCAATCCCACTTCCCCCGGCAGCCACTTAACCTCTAAGCACTCTGTGGTTTCAAAAGCACTCTCCTGCACACGACTGCCCAGAGTCACAACAACACTGTCAAGTAGGTACTGTCATCCCCACTTCAGCAGAGGCTCGGGAAACTAAAGGACTTCCGAGCCAGTGCTCAACGTCTTTGGACTCCACATCCAGTGCTCTTCCCACCTCTCCGTGGGGTGGGACTGCGGGAAACAGTGGGGACCAAAAGGGTATGTTGAGAGGATCACAACCTGTGGGGAATGATGGGGGCATAGGTGTGGGGCACCGGGGCCGGGGCAGTCCTGTTGGAGCCACCTTTGCCTGAAGGAATCACTTTCTGAGAGGAAGGAAGAGGAGGAGGAGGGCGAGGTGGGCAATGAGATTCTAGCTACCACAGTAGTTCAGGCCTCGGCGTCTTCCAATCCCACAAGATGCCCCGGGGGTGTCGAAGGTTCGGATGTTTCCGTAGCATCCCCAGTTGCCACTTTCAGATGAGTCTACAAATTGAGAGAATTTCAACCTAAGACATTGAGCTAGAGCAGTTCTAGTCATCCTTCCGCCCATTAATACAGCGGCATGAATAAACAAGGAGAACTTCACCCCGCAGTGGAACCCTTCTGCAATTTACAGAAGGTACAGTGACAAGGACATTATCACAGACCCTCCTCGGCACTAAATCCTCACCTCACAGCCTGCAGGCAGAGGGACTGCTGGCGCAGGTCTCCTTGCAAAGCCCTGGGGTTGTCCAAAGCTGCTGAGTGGGTGGGTGTTTTGGGGTCAGATCAGAATGTCCCTATAAGCTAGTTCTTCTCTCCATCTTATCTGAACTCTCAGCGCTGCTCCCTCCCATGCCCCTCACTGGTTGGTCTGTGAGATACTATGTTTGCCCTGGAGAAACACATATAAAGCCTGGTTCTCCCTGGGCCCTGAGCCCAAACCCCAAGCAAAGGGACTGCTGGTAAGTGCGACTTGGAGCTGGCTTCCCTGCTCTCGGTGCACGCCTGTGTGGGTGCTTAAGGCGCAGAGGGGGAGTGCATATGGTGAGATCTGAGGCCTGGTCTCCACATGGGGCTCCCTCCTTCCACCTCCCTCTCTCTTTGCCCTTCATTCCCTCTTTCTTTAACTGCCCCTCATTCCCGGCACTGAAGAGCAGGGGAAATTTTACACGAAGACCACTCAGGAGAAGGGCATTCCCGAGAGCTCACCATGCACACCAGAAGGAGGAGACACACACCAATAATAAGATGCCTACAGTTGGCAAGAAATTGCCCTTGCGATCATCATCCCACTGTAATAAGCCTGTAAGGGCTTCTCGTTAGATTACTTTTTTTGATTTGTTTTATTCTTTCCTGAAAGTAGCTTATATAGTTAAATCTTAATGATGTGCAGGTCTATTGCTTATGATCACATGTGTACTGCATGTTTACTAAATGTAGTTTAAGGTTCTCTTTTCTTTTAAGACCTTTATGGGGTTGAATCTGAGAATACTAGCATTTTGGAGTGCATACTTGTGCTCTTAAAATGTTTGCTGAATAATCTGAGAGAAATGAGAAAATGAAATGACATGGTCTTTCGTGAGTATATTCAAAACTAAATGAGTCAACGTGCCTATTTTTACTTTTTTAATAAGGACACCCTACTTTTGTAACTGGTGACAAACACCCTTCATAATAGCTAGGTGTGTCATTCATTGCTCCCTGCTTCCTAGTCGCTCCCTAACCACATTACATGCCCCTCCAAGTTCCTTATATTGTATTCCCAAAATGCCTTCTAGAAATTTAAAAGTATGTGTTGAATGTCTAGGTCAACAAGTAAGTGAATGAATGTAAGACTAACTCCATCTGAGAAATTTGTAGGACATAGAGCCAGGAAAAGAAATTGTTTTTGTTAAGGAACCATGCTTCCTGCCTTTATTTCTCTAAAACCATGTACTTTTCCCTTTTTGCCCAGCTACAGGGAAACAGGACCAAATCTGAAATTCAAGCATTGCAACTATGTCTGCCTGGATGGTTAGCTTAGTCACACCCCGTAGACCCCCTCAATGCTGGTTTTCGACTGAGTTACATTTGTCTTATTGTTATAAGCCGCCTCAACTCTCCCGTGGAAATCTATGCTCTATTAATTACTTCAACAAGTACTTTTGGCGGGAGGGTTTCTTAGGAACAGTGAGCACTTATCAATGGCAAGCGCCCACCTTCCAGAGAAGCCCTGCTCCCGTCTCCTGTGCAGACCCTCCCGGCTCCACGGCCATTGGGAAAAGGAAACACACTCACCGGTGAGGACCAGGAGGCCCAGGAGCAGCCACAGCACAGACATACTGCTGATCTGACGCCACAGGTCCTACAGTGATTTTAAAATACAAATTAGCTGGAAGATGTGGAAGTATCCATCGGCGTAACAGCACGCAGTGTTTCTATGGAAAGGAGTGGGGAAAGGAGAGCAAGCTCCTCCAGGTCTGAACTAAAAACCAATGACTTGAATCATAATGAAAAAAGCAACAGCAGGACGCTGCTCCGTCCATCCTCTCAATTGGCTTAAAACGACGAGACCCCTGCTCTGCCCACAGGGACCAAGACGCCTCGGCCTCAGCTGGATCATGGTGCCCAGCCTCCGACCCCAAACGGCAAGCTTCCGACACACGTGCGGGGTCCCAATAGCCTCATTATTATCAAAAGATAACACTGAAAGGAGAGAACTGTGTCCGTGTTTCTCTTCACTGGGCTCCTCCTTCCGGTTAGCGGAAAGACCGCACTCCCTTGGTGCTTTGGCACGTACTCTTTGCTTTGGTTGTCGGAAGGAGCTGGGAGACATTACCCTCCTCTAAGCCCAGCCTGGCGGCTCAGACCCTCGTGGGCACCTGGAGCCACGATGCCATTTCCACTCTGTAAAACGCCCGGGCAGGAGCAAGCCCGGGCGGGGGGGATGGAGAGACAGGCTGCTTCCACCACAAGCTGAGTCCCCCTGCAGGCAGGTCCTGGGCAAGGGCCCTGGAGTGGACTCCAAAGTGCTCACTGCAGGGGAGACCTGACACTGGTCACCGTCAGCCACTGCGTCCCACTTGCTCTCCTGCACTTTCTCTTTCTTTCCAACATTCCTCTGATCACCGTTCACCTGTCCACAGAGTCTGGTTCCCCCACCAGCTGCCAAGCAATTACACCAATGCCAAGCAGCGTAGCTTGCCACTGACCCTGGGAGTGGCCGCTGACCCTGGGAGTGGCCGCTGACCCTGGAAGTGCTGGCGGAGCAGCCACCTGTCCCCACGTCCCCTCCCACCACAGGTGTTCCACCACCTCCCCAGGGCGCTGAGCCGGGCTACCTGTCATTTCGAATCATTACTATCATTATAGGTCGGAGTGTGCATTTAAACGCGGCATTCGTCACTTTCATCGTGCTTTTCTCATCGCTTTTGTGTCAAGGTTGTTCTTATGGGTGGTTCCTTGCAAACACCCAGAGAGATTGCTTAGTCCTATGTCTCAAGACAAAGGAGAGACTGTGCGCAGTGGGTGCTAGACTTTTTGGTGGGAGGATCACTTAGTCCAACCACTACACTGTCCACCTGAAAATGTTATCTCATTGAATGCCAATTCAATGGGAAATTTTTTTTAAATTCAAAACCAAAAAGACGGAGTAGTGAGGAAGACATTTGAGTTAAGGGCTCTTACCACGGAGGGGTTGTGTGCCCCTCAGGCACATCGTTCATTCTTCCCACAACACTGCGATGCTCTGCCTGACTCCCGGGAGTTGAGCAGGAAATGTCATGCTGAGTCCCAACCCCCAAAGGGTACGGGAGCTGGACATTTTGGCTGGGTCTGCAGGAACCCTCTGCTCAGTCACCCAACGGGAGTCATTTATTCAGCACCAAAAGCCCCCAGCTCTGGCCGAGAGAGGACACTCAGTCCCGGAGAAAGAATGGACAAAGCCACTTCTGTTAGGAGAAGCTCAGAGAAAGCTCATCTTTACAGAGGTCCCTCCTGGCTTTGTGGAAGGAACCCTGCAGAGAAAGTGCTTGCTGCTTTTCTGGGCAGAAACAGAGGAAACAACAGAACAGCACTCCCTCTGGGAAAGCCACGTGGAAGAATGGGACATGAAAGGCGCTCATTCTCCAAGCCTGAGGAGAGGTCTGTTGAATAAGCACTGGAATGAAAAGTCTAGGTAAATACAAAATTACTTAGAAACACAGAGTCCCTTTCTGTTGTTTCTCCGATCACATCAGGAAAAAGCAAAACGCAGCAATGGGCATGAACACCGCATGTGGATACCAGCAGCTCCATGACCCAGCTCCTCAGAAGCCGGAAAGTATCTGTGGTTAGAAGGGATTGCCAGCGCACTGTGGGGGTGTCGCTAGGGGAGTTACCTATGACTAATCTGTCAATACCCCTGTGGCTCCCAGCACTGGAAACCGCTATGGAGATGTCTGGCCAAGACTCAGCAGGGCTTGACTGGGAATCAAACTGGTGACCCCACCTAGCACAGTGTCCACGTGGCACCCATCCTCTCTTCCTGGGGAGCAAACCAGTGACAAACAGCGTGCCAGTGACAACAAGCTGGAACAGCAGGCCGGCTGGGCACCCTGGAAACTGACACCTGAGCCTCCCTCAGGGACAGCTGAAGTTCACAGCTCTCTCCACCTCATCCTCTGCAACCCCCACAGCATCATTTATGTGTGTCAGACATAACAAACCAGCTCTTCCTCCATTAAATAACTGTTTTGGGGAAAAGTAGGAATAAAGGTCTTTGGTCTTTAGTTCCCCCACCATGAGACCCTCATTCTTGTTCCATGAATTCTCTCCGAGATCTTCGCCCTAAACCTGGACCCACAGTCACGTGGTCGGGGGCGGGGGGGGGGGGGAGGCGGGCGTGTCAGCAGCCTGCAGTGTGCATTGTGGGGATGCCCTGCTCATGGTTCTGGGAGATGAGGTGGCTGTGCCCCACTTGAGCCTGCAGAGCTGAGGACTGCTGTGACGTCCGCACCGGGCTTGGTCTCCTGCTCTTCGCTGTCATTGCATCGCCGCCGGGGTTTGCTGCCGCCTGTCTTGTTGCTTGCGCGCCGTGTGCTGACAGGCCTTTCGATCACATCTTAGTCCTGTACCCTCCACCGTCCCATCCTTCCGCTCGCTCCTCACACACACAACACCCCGGCCCACTGCCTCACAGACAGCTAGGCACCACAGGCCTCAGATTAATAGGGTCATGCGGGTGTGGCTCAGCTGTTTGAGCGCTGTCCCATGCACTGAAGGGTCACCAGTTTGATTCCCAGTCAAGGCACATCCCCAGGTGCAGGTTCATTCTAGCTGTGGGAGGGAACTGGTCAATGTTTCTCTTTCACACTGATCTCTCTCTCTCTCTCAAACTAATAAAAACATATTTTAAAATATCTTTTAAATCTTCATTAAAAATATCAATGACAGTCACAAATATAACATGTCTCTGCCACTAGAATCACATATCCTTGAGAAAAATCTAACGTTTTAAAATAAAATAGAGGCTCCTTTTAAACGCACTTTTTGCAGTTGTATGTCACATGGTCTGTGAACATACGATTTACTGAACTTGGATCGTGGGCCCAGAGCTCAGAGGTTTGAACTCTGCAGGCAAAGCCTCCCCCAAGGAGAGAGACCTTCACCACCACTCCCCACCCCCTCCCAGAGGCCCCTGTGCCCGCTCCTCGCCTCCTCCCTTTGCCCATGGCAACTGCCAGGCTGAGGGCTCCGGGAAGGCTTCTCTCCTGGTGCCAGGGCTGACCCAGGAATATCCCTTGGGGGAACAAAGGTCAAGTCCAAGAGGCCATGCCTCTCTGTTCCATCCAAGGCTCCTGGAGCCTGTCCTTCCCCTTCCCCTGTCAAGCTTAAGCTGTTAGACACTTCGGCTTCGTTCCTTCACAGCTTCCAGAAAAAACAGGTCTGTTACAGAACCACCACCTCAGCTTTATGGGGTTAATGCCCCTCGCAGGAGTGAGCCTGAGGGTGGGGGAGAGATGACCCTCTGGCAAAATACAAATAAGTCCGTGGGCTTTGAATCAACAAAAAAGACACCCATGAGGCCCGTGCCGCTGTGCTAAATGCACACACGTTTCCGTCCCCCCAGCCTTTGTTGTGCAGATGCTCAGAAACCTGAAAGTACATACTGACATAAAACAAATCTAAATTGTTATAGATATTGTAATGGACAGGAAAAAATTATGCTATCACACATAAACTTTCATAATTTGTGTTTTCCATGCAAACTCCTTAGTTTTATCTGACTTCTGCTTTTCCTCAGCAACAAAGACACAATCATATGCATCGATCACCACAGAGGGACCTCCCGTCCTGGATAAGCCTGAGCACAAATTGCAGGCTTGGCACACTCACCTGTCTTCGCTTAGCTCTCGCCCTTAGAGGCAGGCAGGCCACTGGCGCTTTATATACAGTCTCGGCCCTGCTTCCTCTTTTAAGTGTTGACTTCATCCTATTGTGAAAGGATTTATAGCTAAGTCTAACAAATTATAGTAACGATCGTAGTAATTATGAATACTTTGAACTTATAGAAGGCCTTCTATTCAAGAATGCCCTGGCATTTTTGCAAACATTAACCAATTAGTTTCTTACCACACCTCAGAGGGCAGATCCTAATTGTAGGTTCACCTTGTTACTTTCAGGACCAACCGTTTCTGGGAATGGAGTTAGGTAAGAAGGGGAGGGAAGGAGGGAAGGAGGGAAGGAGGGAAGGAGGGAAGGAGGGAAGGAGGGAAGGAGGGAAGGAGGGAAGGAGGGAAGGAGGGAAGGAGGGAAGGAGGGAAAGAGAAAGGGAAGAAGGAAAGGAGGAAAGGGGGAAAGGAGAGAAGGGAGGAAGGAGGAAGAGAAGGAAGGAAAAAGGGAGGGAATGAGGGAGGAAGGGAGGAAGGGTGGGTGGGAGAAAGGGAGATGAAATTGGAGTGTCAGAAACTCTTATCCTTGGTCTGTATTTCAGGCAAGTGGAGCCACACCTGAGGCTGGATGATGCTCTTTTATGTAACCCAGCAGCCACAGCTTGTTCTTAACTGTCTGCCTCAATAAATGCTTCAGGAGGGTTTATATGAGGGCTCCAGGAAGGACCCTGACCCGATTTCCCAGGGATGAGTTTCATCAATAAGAGGAAACCCCTTTATCACCACAACTTGTGAGCCCAACTCTACCTGCTGGATGTTCCCCCAACACAGCCCCTCCTCTTGCTCTCTGCCTCCCACAGACTCTTCCTGAGGCCGAAAGCCCTTAGGGACAGGGACTGTGTCTCATCCTCTTTATAGCCCAGCACCTAACACCCTGCCTGACACATACTAGAGATAAATGACTAACTTCTTATAATGTCTCCCCGCCCGTGCCTCCTCCCCACCCCCACCCAGGCAGTTGGAATGTAAGGCTGAGCGGTGAACTTGCCTGAGCACATATGACCGAGTGCCCAGCGCCTGGCATGATGTGGGTGTTCAGGAAACATGTGTTGGATCAGTCGCTGCATGAAGAATTTCTACAGCCTCACCCAGCGGGATTTGGATGCGTCTCCCAGCGCTGGGTCCAGGGTAGAGTTGATTTCCTCATGTTTCACGCTGCCCTCAGGATAATTCCATCCCCGCACCAATGACACTTGCTTTTGTCTGTTTTTTTTTCTTCTCCCCCACTTGTCTCCCTCCCCCCCCCTCCCCCCCGTATGAAAATGATGTGAGAACAAGGACTGAATCTGTTTTCCCGTTTTCCCTGACTGGCACATAGAGGTATTCAGTAAGTGTTTGTGGAATTAATTAATTAGTAATTAATTAAAGGGTATCCGTGACGTGTAGGAGGTCACTGACTTGACATCACATTCTCTGCCTATGGCTGAGACGCTGAGGCCATGGAGGCCACTGTGAGCAGATGCCGACTGGAGACCCAGGGAGCCCGAACTTTACATTTGGGACCCACTGGGTGTGAGAATGCTGGTCTCTATGGTTGGCAGAATTGGGATAAAAAATAGAGAAATGGTGTACCCCATCACAATCCTAATCCCCACCAGGAAATGGAACATTTACTTCTCATTTTCTACTACGGTCTAGCACACCCATGACAACTAGAAAGTATTGCAGTGAGAAGAAACCTGGGGGTGCCCCGGCCACATCTGCAAACTTGCCACATCACTAGGGTTGATCCACCCATGCCAGCGTCCTGGCAGGTCTCTCTGCTGAGCTGCCAGCACAGGGCCTGGCAACAGCTCCCAGCTAGGCCCTCTGGCTTTTCAGTCAGACCCCACAGGACAATCTTCATTCCAAAGACCTGGTGAAGGTCCAGTGGGGAGCTGGGGGAGGTGTTGGGAAGTCAGTGAGACTAGCTACCGCTATGCCCTGCTGTGCCCCAGGAGCCACGCGAGCGGCAAATGCCCCTACAGTTCCGACACCGAGCAATTCTGACAGGATCTGCCTGGAGATAGTGTCAGATCCCACAGGTTGAGGGCTCAGTCCCAAGAGCAGATTGTCACTCGTGCTTCTGACCAACTGACTATAGATCTGAGATTCCAAATACGCCCTCCGTGAGTTTGATTAATTTGCTAGAGCAACTCACAGAATTCAGAGAAACATTGCACTTACTAGGTTATTGGTTTACTATAAAAAGACATAACTCAGAGCAACCAGATAGAAGAGATGCATTGAGGGCAAGGTCTGGGAAAGGGCTGTTGGAGCTTCCAATGTTCGTTCGTTCATTCATTCATTCATTCATTCATTCAAAAGTGTCGTGGAGAGCATATTCTGTGTCAAGTATAATGCTGGGAATGGAAAATACAGTACTGAACAGATACCCATGGTCCCTACCCTTGTAAAGAATATTTTAATGGAAGGAGTTAGATTTCAGGTGCCAAAGATACACTATAATCCCATCCTATATAATAAAGGCTAAAATGCAAATCAATCAAAAGGCAGAACCACCCATCACTGTGATGCACATTGACCACCAGGGGCCAGATGCTCAACGCAGGAACTGCCACCTGGTGGTCAGTGCACCAGAAGCTGGGCTCATGGCTGGCAAGCACAGAGGCAGTAGTGGGGGCTTCTCCCGCCTCCATGGCAATGATAAAACTGCCCAACTGATGGCTCCTGAACTGTGAGAGGGTGCAGGCTGGGCTGAGGGACCCCTCCCCTCCAAGCACACAAATTTCATGCACAAATTTCAAATAGTAAGATTATAATGAAGCTGGAAATTAAGCTATAACTTAATGACATTTTAGCCTTCCCAAAAGCATAGCACAATGCATTGCTCACATGTTTGTGGTGATGCATTGCAAACAAAACTGTGCGCTACTAGTCATATAAAAGTACAGCATGTGCAATTATGTATAGTCCACAATACTTGAAACTGAGAATAAATGACTGTTGCTGGTTTATGTATTTACTATACTTTCTATTGTTATCTCAGAGAGTATTCTTTCTACATATAAAAAAAAGTTTGCTGTAAAACATTTTGCCATGTTTGGTGGCAGCAGCCTCATATATCTCATATTTACAGCATTTCTTGACCGAATTATTTTCTCTCATGCTTGATTTAATCTCATGCTGTTTTGCACAGTACCTGCTTTACATGCTTATTGCCCAGGAACAGCGGGCTATCTCATACAGCCCAGGCAAGTAGTAGGACCATGTAGGTTGTGTGAATGCTCTCTATGAGGTTTGCACAACAATGACAAAATCACCCAACAACGCATTCTTCAAAGTGTATCCCTATCGTTTATTGGTGCATTGCCATAGAGGCAAAGGGAGGGGTGTTTATTATTTGTTTTTACAAGGGCAACTACGTAAACATCTAAGAACACCAACGGGAGGGATTTGGCAGAGGAAGAGCTTGAAAATGCATCAAGGGAATAAGAAATGGAGCAAAGTCTCAATGGTGACTGGGAGTGGTGTCCTGAGTTCATGTGAAGGGTTGGTTGGCTTCTGATGGGGAAGGGAGGTAGAGAGACTGAGAGCATGGATGTGGAAATCTTGGGTTCTGGGTGATTTGGGCAAGTTGATTCCTTTGAGCCTGTTTCCTTGGCTGTTAAGGTGGGGATCATGCCCTTACCTTACAGGGAGGTTTTAAGGATTAAATAAAATAATGCTTCTAAAAGACTCAGTAGTATTTCTACTATTCTTTCAGCCTTCCTCCTTCCAACTCCAGTCAGCTCTACCAACTCATTCTAATCCAGTGACAAACATATGGACCCAGTCACACACTGAAGGAAAGGGAGGGGGTGGAGGAGAGAGGGAGAAAGGACTGATATAAATTTACATTTGCAAAGTTTTTTTTTCATCTAACAGCCTCCAAATTACTCACCCAAGACTCTTCCACAAATCCCTTGTGGAACTTTTCGAGGTGGCAATTACCCACATCCTGCTAACAAGGGCACTGGCTGCCCTCCCAGTAAAGAGGGACCAAGATGTTTGTTATTCCTCAATCATTTTTTACCAACGCCCATGGGCAGTTTGGGCCACAAATGCCAAGAGGCAGGCAAAAGGAAAGAAATCAGGAAAAGGGAACTAAAAAAGAGTCTTCCCTATTTGCTTTGGACACCACTGATTTGCTATATTTTGTTGTGGAAACCACTGAATTCTTGCATATAGTCATGTGCCACTTAATGTGGCTACATTATGAGAAATGTATCATTAGGCAGTTTCATTGCGCGAACATCACAGAATGCACTTACACACACCTACATGGTCTAGACCAGTGGTCGGCAAACTATGGCTCGCGAGCCACATGCAGCTCTTTGACTCCTTGAGTGTGGCTCTTCCACAAAATACCACGAGTCTATTTTGAAGAAGTGGCGTTAGAAGTTTAAGTTGAAAAACTTGGCTCTCAGAAGAAATTTCAATCATTGTACTCTTGATATTTGGCTCTGTTGACTAATAAGTTTGCCGGCCACTGGTCTAGACTACTGATCACCTAGGCTGTGCGGAAGAGCCTATTGCTCCTGGGATACAAGTCTGCACAGCATGTTACTGTACAAAACAATACAAGCTTAAATCAAGCACAGGAGAAAATAATGCGTTCAGGAAATGGGTAAAGATGAGATGTATGAGGCCACTAGCATAGCATGGCATACTGTCTTACAGCAGATGTTTTTTATAAGAAGAAAATATACTCTAAAATAATGATAAAAAGAATATTATAGTTAATACATAAACAGACACAGTTGTTTATTATCAAATATTATGTACTGTACATAATTATATGTGCTATCCTTTCCTAGGACTGCATCACAGTAGGTTTGTTTATACCAGCATAACTACAAACATCTGAGTAATGCCTTGTGCTATGATAGCACTAGGCAAGAGGGATTTTTCAGCTGCATTATAATCTTACGAGAGCCCTGGTGCATTAAATTTGTGTATAGGGTGAGGGGGAAGATAGGGAGTCCTCAACCTAGCCTGCACCATCTGGCAATCCAAGACCCCTCGGCTCCTAACTGCTCACCTGCCTGCCTTCCTGATTGCCTCTAACCTTTCTGCCTGCCTGCCTGATTGCCCCTAACTGCCTCATTCAGAAGGACATCTGGAAGGTCATTGGGCTGTCTGATCTAAATTAGCATATTACACTTTTATTATTATAGATGGGACCACCATAATATTCATGGTACATTGTTAACCAAAATGTTGTTATGTGGCTCATGACTATACTTAGTTTTTCTTTTGGTGAAACAACAACAACAAAAAAAAACAAAACATAGAACAAAACAAACTTTTTCCTACTTGACTCACTGGAATGGGCTTTGTTGTTTTGAAATAGGAGTGTTTGGAAATGTGGGGAGTGTGTTTTTTATTGTCTCAGTTCCAGTGTGTGCGGCAGGCACGCAGTGGCCCCTGGAGAAGTGCTGCTGACTGCTCACAGGAGCTTCAGCTGTGCCAGTGTTCCAAGTTCTGTGCTCCTGCAGACATCAGAGGCCAGGAATGCTCCTGGCAGCATTGTGTTCGATGGCAGGATAGGGCAGATCTGGTAATGTTTCTTGGGAAGAACCTTGGCAGCTCACCTGGCTCTCCCTGAGGCTGGCCCTAGATCAGACTTGGGGTGCAGTGTCGCAGTGTGTGCCCAGTGCATCCTGAGTGTGACTACCTGCATTTGGTGGGCAGGCTCAGGAGGGCTTTCCTGTTTCCATAACCTGAAAAGATCTTGTTAGTGTTTTGGGGGGAGCAAAGGAAGAAACGGACCTTACTCGCTATGCCCCTATAGAACCTCTTTCCTTTGAAAAGTCCTACAGTCACATAAACCTTATCACCACTCTTCACCACAGATTATGACACTCCTGAAACAATTAAATCTATGCAATTTCTTTATATACTTTGGACACATAATTTATGGATTTCTTTTCATATTGTGTGATGCCTTCTTTGGAAATGAGCGGTCTGCATGTAGTCAAGCATTCTCATTGGGAAAACCACATTTCTCAGTTTACATTGAGGTCAAAGAAGGAAGGCTACAAGAATGGTGTCAGGTTTATATATACTGCTGGTAGCTTCAAAGACAATTCACAGTGGTGCTGCTTTTCTTGTGAGAGTTGTTGAAAGAAGAGAAGTAGATGGATCACCGTTACTCACAAGAAACTCTGAGTTCAAAGAAAGTTAACTTGTCTTAGTTGTCCAAGCCCAGTTCATTGAGAGGCTCTACCTGTTTGTTTTTTTTCTGAGAAACATCCTCTATTTTTCTTTCCTACTTTTATTGTTGGCTTGGCATGTCCCTAAATTGTGAAACACTCCTGTGTGTTAAAACCAATGATTTAATACCAACTTAGAGTCTTTTATTGGCTTTTCTCTGATGCCTAATAAAATATACAAGAGAGCCGAAACTGGTTTGACTCAGTGGATAAAGAGTCAGCCTGCAGACTCAAGGGTCCCAGGTTTGATTCCAGTCAAGGGCATGTACCTTGGTTGCAGGCACATCCCCAGTAGGGTGTGTGCAGGAGGCAGCTGATCAATGTTTCTCTCTCATCAATGTTTCTAACTATCTCTCTTCCTTCCTCTCTATAATAAATCAATTATATATATATATATATATATATATATATATATATATATTCGCAGGTTGAGGGGATACTAATGCAGGAGCTGGACATGGAGGCCATGGGGGCATCGGATACCAAGGAGACAGAACTGAACGTCACATCACCCTGCTTGGCCCCAGAGGATGGCTGGTTAGCCAGTGACAGGTAAGATTCCTCAGGGAAGGCACAACCTAAGACAGGCATAGTTGAAGAGGGGCCATCAGGAGAGAACTTGGGGGTCAATGAGGTGGGGCACAGACCCTAACCTCCCACCCCCAAACTTTGCAAGGGCCTGAAACTTCACCCCTGATGAGGGAGTCTCCTGCCCCCATGGCTGCTTAACTTCCCATGCCCAGCTCAAATTGGGACCCAGATAAAAGACAGATACTTGGCTGACAGCAGCTGCCCTCGCACTACAACAAGACTTGTTTGAGTTGTCTTATAAACATGTTGTGGGGAAGTGGGTTTTTAATATCTAAATCCAGCCTACCACCAGGAATGCTCAGAGCCTACTCAAGAAGGCAAATAATCCTTTCCCCTAATATTTACATGGTAAAATAAGATTGTTTTAAAGTAATAAATTTGACAGTAAAATAATAGACAAGTTTTCAGGCTAATTTAAATTGGTTAATTGAAATAAGTGAATATTTAGAAAAACTAATTGCACTGAACAAAAAGCTATTCCTAAAGTGTTAACTAAAATTATTGTTGATAGTTCATCTCAGGATAAAATCTCACAACAGGAAATTAACCTAAAGCAGTCATATTATAGTGCAAAAAATTAAAATTTAAAAGCTATCAAGACTACATTATAAAATTTTCAAAAGCCTCCTAATATTTAAATCAAAAAAGGAGGAAAGTAGAAGAATATCATGTAAGGAAAAATATCCTGTAAGTAAATTAAATCTAGAAAATTTGTACTTTAGAAAATTAATTGTAATGCTGATAGCAAGACACCCATGCAAAACACACATGGTGTCAAAACAAACCAGAGGAAAATAACTTGGGCAAAAAATGAAAAAGGATCCCAAGTCAAATTTATTGAAAATATTCCTTTATTAACTTTTGGTCGAAAATATGTTTGTATATTTTCAGAAAACAACTCTGAGATCATGTGGATTATGGCAACAGAGAGGAATTGACAGGACTACTCCAATCATAAAGACAGAAGAGAAGCAGTCCATAAATGGAAGATGCTGACAACACTTTGCCATAATAGCAGTCAGCAGCTGTGTATTACTGCAGGTTGCCCAGGACCAAACCAGAGAGGATTGGACCTGCCTTACCACCATTTGTCCACCACCCAGAACTGAAATATCATTGCTGACATGTACACATAAAGAACTGTTTGAAATTGAAATTGGGTGTCAAAAGAACCGTTGGCCAAGAAAGAAACTCATTACAGACTGATTCATATGCCTTTCAGCATAGTGATTATTACTTGTTTCTTGTAAGTATATTTTTTTATTCTTGTAAGTATATTTTTAGTAGGACATGATTTCACTCATCTAGTAGGAGAAATGGTGAACAACATAGACTGATGAACAAGAACAGACCCAGCCAATACCAGTTTGGCTCAGTGGATAGAGCATTGACCTGCGGACTGAAGTGTCCTAGGTTTGATTCTGGTCAAGGGAATGTACCTTGGTTGCAGGCTTACCCCCAGTAGGGGGTGTGCAGGAGGCAGTTGATTGATGTTTCTCTCTCATCGATGTTTCTAACTCTCTATCCCTCTCTCTTCCTCTTTGTAAAAAATCAATAAAATATATTTTAAGAGAGAAACCAAGATGGCGGCATAGGTAAACGCCTAACTGCAGCCTCGCACAACAATTTAAAAGAATACAACTAAAATACAAAATGGACATTATCCGGAACTACAGGAAAGTTGACTAACTGAAAAGTCTACAACTAGAAGGAAAGAGAAAACCAGAAGGAAAATCAGAGGAGCTGTAAAAGCCTAAGGTATGGAGACACGGTGCACGCATGGGGAGAGGACGGAATTGGAGAGGAGGGGAGGCTGAGTGCCTGGCTGGAGTTCCCTAGCGGGAAGGAGATAAAAAGCTCTGGACTGTGATGAATCCCAGTTGCGACTGCACTGAACCCCAGTTCTGGGTGAGACTCTGGGGACCCAGGCTCATACAGAGGTAATCTAGGCTGTAAGTTGGAAACTCAGGGGAGCAGCGAAAGGCAGAGACCTGGAGGTCTCTGCATGTGAATGTGTGCAGAGGATGGATTATTGACTGTGCTGTTGGATTGTCCTAGCAGGAAGTAGACAAAAGCTCCAGACTATACTGAACCCCACTTCCAACTGCACTGAACCCCACTTCCAGGCTCATTGGGGGAGTGACTAGACTGTCTGGTAGCGGGAGAAACTCGGGGGACCTTTCTTTCAGAGGTGCTTTTAGTGAGTACCAAAGCATCGAGTACCAAAGGACACTGAGGAACATTGAGACTCAGGAACCTCATAAGGCAGGGCTAACAGGAAGACAAGGCTGTAGGCGCCACCCTGAAACTCTGCCCCATCCAAGCTGAGCACAGAGGCTTTTGCAATTTTCCAAGTCTAGTCAAATAAAGCTGTCTCCCAGCATAGACACAGCTAATCCTCACAGCCAATTGGCCTGGAGGTCAGTTCCTCCCAGTGATACTAACAACAATCAAGACTTAACTACTATAAGCTGTACACACAGTCCACAAAGGGGTGTACCAACAGTGTCCACTTCAGGTAACTGGGAGGCTGACCCACTGAACCATATAGGACACCGTAGTGCACAAAGCCACCCTACCAACTCAGAGAAGCTTTGAAAATGCCAAGACAAGGAAACAGATCATAAACAAAAGGACAAAAAGCAACTGGATATAGAGTTCAAAACCACGATTATAAGGTTTTTCAAGAATTTCCTAGAAAAGGCTGATAAAATAAACAAGACCTATGAGGATATGAAAAAGGATCAAATAAAAATAAAGAATACATTGTCTGAAATAAAAAAATATTATACAGATTCCTAAAAACAGAATGGAAGATCGCAAGAATCAAGTCAAAGATTTGGAACACCAAGAGCCAGAGGACACTCCTCTGCAGAAGCAAGAAGAAAAGAGAATCCAGAAAGTTGAAGATAATGTAAGAAACCTCTGGTACAACTTCAAGTGAACCAACATCAGAATTATTGGGGTCCCAGAAGAAGAGAGAGAGAGCAAGAGACCAAGAACATATTGGAAGAAATAGTGACAGAAAACTTCCCCCACCTGGTGAAAGAATTAGACTTACAAGTCCAGGAAGCACACAGAACCCTAAACAAAAGGAATCCAAAGAGGACCACACCAAGACACATCATAATTAAAATGCCAAGAGCAAAAGACAAAGAGAGAATATTAAAAGCAGCAAGAGAAAAGCAGGTACTTACCTATAAAGGAGCACCCATACGATTGTCAGCTGATTTCTCAACAGAAACCATGCAGGCCAGACGGGAATGGCAAGAAATATTCAAGGTGATGAATAGCAAGAACCTATAGCCAAAAATATTCTACCCAGCAAAGCTATCACTCAGAATCGAAGGCCAGATAAAGAGCTTCACAAATAAAAACAAGCTAAAGGAGTTCATCACCGCCAAACCAAAATTATATGAATTGCTGAAGGGAATTCTTTAGGAAGAGGAAGAAAATAAAGATAAAAATTATGAACAACAAATACATAACTATCAACAAGTGATTCTAAAAGCCAAGGGAATTAAAAAATCTGATGAACAGTATTAACTGGTGAATATAATAGAATCTGAGGTATGGAAGGGGAGTGAACTGATGATTCTCAGGGAAAAGGGAAGTGGGGGGTGGGGGAAGAGACGGAACATAAACTGTGCACCTATGGATGAGGACAATGGGGAGTAGGGAAAGGGCAGAGGGTGGAGTGGGAACCTGGTGGAGGGGAGCAATGGAGAGGGGAAAAATGAGGAACATTTGTAATAATATGAACAATAAAGATTTATTTTTAAAAAGAAAGGAAAATAAAATATATTTAAAAAAATAAAAAATAAAGAAAGAACAGACCCAGAGATAAGGAGGCATGGGTCAGACTGTTGAATCTCAAAGGGAGGGTGGGGATAAAAGGGAGAGATCAACCAAAGGACTTATGTGCATACATATGAGCCTAACCAGTGGTCAAGGACAATAGAGGGGTTGGGGGTATGAGTGGGGAGGGGTGGGGGATTGGAATGGGGGGTTGAGGACAAATATGTGATACCTTAATCAATAAAGAAATTTAAAAATTAAAAATTAAAAAATATATATATGAAAGATTTTTCAATTTTCATGAAACTTAAATTACATGATCCTGAAATTACTTTTGCCTGAAAGCTTTAGGGAGATCATCTGTGAATGAAGGTGGTTCTTTCATTTGTTTCAAATTACTTCTAATTTACATAAAGAAAAAGAATAATTGGGCATTTGAATTATGAACCTAATATAGGTGCTTTTGTGTATTTTCCAAAAATATTCATATGATTCCCTTTCTCCAATAAGTGTGAAATAAAATATTGACACCTGTAACAAAAAAGAACAATACAAACACCAAATAATAAATGCCTAGGCTGGCTATTGAGAAAGGGAATTTCAGGAAGCTAGAAACAGCTTTATTCCTTCCAAAATATTCCTCTCCATTCATTAGTGAGTTTTACTTAGTGTCCACAATGCTCCAATCACTGGGCTGTGCTAAGAATAAAAAGTTAAGTAAGACATAGCTCCTGCCCTCAAGAAGCTCACTTCTGGGTAGTAAAAGGGTATCTGTGGACATTTTTTCTAATTTCTTTTGGGCTGAGGGATGCCTTTGCTGGCTGCTCCAGAGCCAACACCAAACCTTTCACACATAGACAGTAAAACTCCACCAAATCCATCAGCCAGCCAGCAACACGCTGATGAGGAAACCCTAAGTAAATCCTTTATTGTCCCGGAGCATGGAAGCGTGAGACCGGGACCTAATAAAACTCTCAGATGCTGTGACTCACACAATTTGTCTAAAATATCCCAAGTGTGAGAATCCGCCCAGGGGATCATCCAGTCCTATCTCATGAGAGGGCAGGGTGGGGCAAGGATGAGCTCCTGACTCCGCCCTGCAGGGCGGAGTTATCCCTAGCCCTCACCCAACCAATCAGGGTTAGCCGAGGTAGTGACATCACCACCGACCTCAGTAAAACCCCTGGACTGGGCGACATTCGCTCTCTCTTCCGCCATGCTGCCAGCGTGAGTGGGACAGAGCCCATGCTAACATGGATAAGGCTCTTTTGTTTATTGCATCGGACTCGGCTCCCTGGTGGTCCTTGGGGATCACGAAGTCTGGGCGTAACACTCACAGCTATGGATCACTTCCCAGGACACAAAGCATTTTCACCTGTGCTGTTGTCACACCCTGTGATGTGGAGGGAGAGGGGAAGGAGAGGGTGGAGGGAGAGGGAGAGTGTAATCATTCGCCATACCTTACAGAGGAGGACGCTGATGACTCTCAGTAATGAAACAACTTGTCTAGGTGACCAAATCAGCCAGGGGGTCCATGGTCCACTCAGGTAGATTTTTTTTTTTTTACCTTCAATTTTACGTCCTGTAATTCCCCAGGGACGACAGAGTTCCTCTCTCACATGTAGTGAGATCTCTGGGGAGCACCATGACCGGGGAGCCAGCACCTATCAAGGCCACTGGGCTGTTTGTTGTGTGGAGAACAATGGTGTGCTGGTTGTGTAGAGGTGATGTCCTCAGGGGATGCCTGGGATCCCAGGAGTATGATGTGCCCCTAGGAGGCTCGGGTCAGGGAGGGAGCAGGGGAGCAGGTGTCCCAAGCTTGAGGATTTTCCCTGGGGAATGGAGAAGAGCGGAGGCCCCCTGGAAGAGCCTGGAGCTCCTGGGGGCTATTATCTGAATCAGATGGGGGCGGCAGGGTGGGGGTGGGAGGACTCTGGACCACGGAGACACCAATGCCAGGTCCAGGGAAGTCCTATGCTTTGGGATACTGCCCTGAGAAATAACCGCCTAGCCCTAGCCGAAACCAGTTTGGCTCAGTGGATAGAGCGTCGGCCTGTGGACTGAAGGGTCCCAGGTTTGATTCAGGTCAATGGCATGCACCTTGGTTATGGGCACATCCCCAGTAGAGGGTGTGCAAGAGGCCGCTGATCGATGATTCTCTCTTATCGATGTTTCTAACTCTCTATCCCTCTCTCTTCCTCTCTGTAAATAAATCAATAAATATATATTTAAAAAAAGAAAAGAGAAATAAATAACCGCCTAGTCTCTGTCAGAAGGAGCCTGCTCAAGGCTAGCTGGGGCTTCCCACCCGCTGGCTTTCAACGAACTTTCACTCGGACCAGGATGCATATTGTTATCCCCAAAGTAATAATGCATTATGGGACCCACTGGACGCACAGAAATGAGTGCTGAAATGGAATTTTTGGACTGGAAGCCGGATTCTTTGTCTGCCAGAGTTAAAGAAGGAATCCACAGACAGAAGGTGGTGCAGCAAAGGTGGAGATTTATTAAAGAACAAGTACAGACTCCACGTGGGGAGAGGGAAAGAGTCCCACAGAATGGACTCCCACGTGGGGAGGGGAAAAGGGTCCCGCTGAGTTCCTCCTCCCTGCGGCTTATGAAGGCTGCAGATCCTGGTGCCTTGATGTCCCCTCTGATTGGTCACTATTCCCTTAGACTGGTTACTATAGTAACTCCTGGGCTCAAAGGTTGAACCTCACATAGGACAAGTGAGGTTCTCCTCCCCGCTCCTTCCCCATTGTTTTCCTGTTCCCTTTGGGCTTTTTCCTCTCCTGGATGAGGGGCTCCTTCCCTTTATTTTGTAAATATAGACCTTTTGCTGTCCCAGCTCCCTCATTCTATGGAAATGCACCTGTTGCAGCTTTTCAGCTCCCCCATTCTATGGAAATGTTCCTTCTGCTGCTCTGCAGCCCTGTGCGTCCTCCCTCCACAGTCCCCTAATTTCTAAAATTTCCTAAAACCTGTCTTTTTCACCCCAAAATTCCTGTTTCAGTGTAGTTATATTATTCCAGTCTAAAATGTCCATTTAGTGCTTGATATATTTTTGCTGAGACTTTCTCTTATTTGCTGATAGTCTATTTTTTCATTTGTTTCAAGTGTGCTTGTAATTTAGAAACCTTGGTCAGATGAATCTACCACCTTTGTCATCTGGATATTGGCTTCGATTGGTGTCTCTTTTCATTGGTTTGGAGTCTTGGTGTGATGAGTGGTGTTCGGGTGAAAGCTGGATCATGTTATGAGACCTTTGGCGGCTTCCTCTGGCACAGCTGCCACAGGGGCGGGGGCGGGCCGCGTTCGGACAGCGGGTGGGACGAAAAGCCAGGCTCCCCACAGACACCCGTGGGGAGGGGCTGCAAACTTCCGCTGTATCGCAGGGCGGAGGGAGCACTAGTTCCCTAGCCGGCCTCCACGGACATCGCCCTGCCTGGGACAGGGAAGAGTGACACTGAGGTAGGGGCGGCCTCATTACAGCGGGTGGTGGTGAAAGTCCTGATCCTCCTCTAGACCTGCTCTGAATCACCTGTCAGAAAGAGGGTGCTCCTTCCTGCCAGGGGTGGTGAAGTCCCCAGGGACCCCGCGGCGAGGGCAGGGAGCACATTAGCCTCATTGTGAAGTCCCAGCTCCCGCCCCCCAACACACACACACACACACACACACACACACACACGGGCACCTGCCACAGCCTGGCGGGGTGGAAGTCCAGGCTTTCCATCCAGCCTAGGCTAGCCGCTCTGCTGGTGCCGGTGAGGCCCAGTTTTTTCTAAAGGGGTTTGGCTGGCGTCAAGCAGTAATTGTAGGTTGTCCGTCTTGCTAGTCTGCCCCTTCCTGATCCGTTGGTTGGACAGGGCCGGCTTTTGCTGCGGGTTTTGTCTGGGCCTGTGTTTCCAGGTTGCTGGCTTCTTTAGCTTCAAAAACCCCAAACCCAAAAGCCAGAGAACTCTCCACTGCATCATTCTTCAGGCCCCCAGCAGGTGGATTCCCCTCACTCCCTTTCAATTTTTTATGTTTTTAAAATATATAAGGTCTGTGGGCCAAAGGAACCACATGCTAATCTGACTAGTTCAAGGGAAGGCCTGCATGGCAAGTTGTGAAAACTCAGAGACTAAAATAACCACAAAAGATGGCCTGAAAATTAAATATTTAACTACAAACAGGTTATAGTGTAAGGTGACCAGGTGTCCCGCTTTTGGCGGGACAGTAGCTATTTTTAACAATTTGTCCATCGGTGTTTTAAAAAAGTCCCAAGCGGGACGTGGGACAAATTGTTAAAAATCAGGACTGTCTGGTCACCTTATTATAGTGGGTAGTCATGTCCTAGGCCAGTATTTTCCCTGACAAAGATCACCTTAGATCTTTACTGAGCCCATTTGTCTTTTTGCCTCTAAGATAACATATCTGTAAAATGGCTGGGTAACTTGTAACTTCCTTTTTACCCAGGACCCCTCAGGGCACAACAAATGGCACCAGGACATTCCCTCATTGTTATTGTTATCAAGTTAACTGTCAATTGTTAATGATGTTAAATATCCTGTATCATCTATGTAAAAGAAGCATATGTCCATCATTTCACTTTTTACCCTATCTCAGAGGTTTCCCCGCTTTGCTTTCTCCCACCTCTCTAGTCTATCACCAGTGGATTTCATGTAACTCACCTACAACCCTTCCTTTGGTTGCAATGTATAAATACAGGTGTAACCCCCCATTCTCCAGAGTATTACCTCAATTTATTGAGGTTTTGCTTCCTGGCATATGTCGACAGTTTGGCTCAAATAAACTCACAAAATTCGTTAACAGGTTTCAGTGTGTTTGTTTCATTAACAGGTCCAAGGTTCTTGTTGTACTTGGGGGAAGAAGAGGGAGAAGTGTGTGTCTCCATCTTCCTGGAGGCAAAGTCCTTCATTCCCTTGCTTTTGAGAGATTTTTTTTTTCACATCAAGATTATTTCCCAATAGGAAATTGACAGCTTATTTTCTTACTTACTATTCTATTGCTAGGGCCCGTGCACATTGTGTGTAGCTGCATTCAAGGCTTGGATGATCTGCAGTGACAGACACAGTCCCTGTCCTGCACTGTCAGTGTAGGTATGTGAGGTCCAGTTCACCAGTCTCCTTGCCCAGCCCCCACACGCATGTGCCCTCTAGAGGTGACCCATGACCACACAGCACAGTCCCCACGGGTGGTGTTGGTGTAGACACGCATCCCCCTTCTGCTCTCACAGACGGGTCTGGGGAACCTGGGTGCCCATGAGCTAAATGAAGATTGCAGTAAGCCATGAGTGAGGTCCTGGAGAATCTCTGGGGGCAGGGCCATGGCATCAGTACTTTTTGAAGCTCCCCGGGTGTGGCAGGCAGAACAACAGCCTCATAAATCAGTCCCCGTCTTGAAATCCTAGAACCTGTGACCTGCTTTCTGCATGTACAGGATGTCCCCAAAAATGTATACACACTTTAACAGCTCAACTGATGTTTCTTTCTTTTCAGATTTAACCCATTGGAGTTAATAATCATATATAACAAAAGCCTAATATGCAAATCGACCAAATGGTTGAATGACCGGTGGAACGACCAGTTGCTATGACATGCACTGACCACCAGGGGGAAGACACTCAACGCAGGAGCTGCCCACAGGCCCCAGGCCAGCCAAGGTGGGTGCCAGTGGGGGCCCCTGATCACCCCGCTGGTTGCCCCACAGAGAGAAGTGACTGGCGGCAGCAGGGGGTGGAACCAGTGAGCGGACAGTGCCAGGCCTGCCAAGGCGGGTGCCAGCAGGGGGCCCCTCTGCTCGCTCCACCTGTTGCCTCACAAATCAGCCCTGATCACTGGCCAGGCCTAGGGACCCTACCCATGCACAAATTTTGTGCATCTGGCCTCTAGTGTATAATAAGTGTGAATACATTTGGGGGGACACCCTGTATATTACACAGAAGGGAATCAGTCAGCAGGTGGAATTAAGGTTGCTAATCAACTGACCTTAAAATAGGCAGAATAGCCTGGGTCAGTGTTTCCCAAACTTCTCTCATGATGAGAATCACCTGGTGGAGTTGTTAAACTACAGATTCCTGAATCCCAACTAAGAAGTGCTAAACTAGAATTTTTGGGAACATATAGGTAAAATTGAATGCTTAGAGCACTAGTTAAGTATACAATTTTGCCTATATGTTCCCAAAAATTCTAGTTTAGCACTTCTTAGTTGGGGTTCAGGAATCTGTAGTTCAACAGCTCCACCAGGTGATTCTCATCATGAGAGAAGTTTGGGAAACACTGGCCTGTGTCATCCAGGTGGGCCCCGTGAAATCACAGGCCTTTACATGTGGAAAGGGAGGCAGAAGAATCACAGCAGAGTGACACGCTGTGCCTCCACCTGCCACTGATGCTTTGGAAGATGGAGGAAGGGGCCAGGAGCCGAGGAATGGGGCAGCCGCTAGAAGCTGAAAAGGCAGGGGAATGGGTCCTCTGAGAGCCTCGGAAGGACAGCAGCCCTGCTGATCCTTTGGCGTTGGCCCAGTGAGCCCGTGTCAGGCTCTGACCTCCAGAGCTGGAAGGTAATAACCCTTGGGTTGTTTGGGGCCACCACGCTTGTGGTCATTTTTTCAGCAGCGACAGGAACGGATACATGCGGCCAAGGTTAAGAACCAGTGCTGCAGAGTTTCTGTTGGCTCTCGGCCATCGTTTGCCAAAATCTTGTCTCAGATCTTTTTAGGAGCATGGCTTTGCCTGAGAGGAAGGGGCTTGTCCCAGTTTGCAGCACTTGTTATTTTTATTTTTTACAGGCATACCTCTTTTCATTGCATGTCACTTTATCATGCTTCACAGATGCATTTTTCACAAATGAAGGCACGACCCATCGCCAGCAAACAGATTATGGCTTGCTTTGTTGCAGTGGTTTGACCAAGCCAGCATGTCTGCAAGGTTTGCCTGTATTTCTAAGTTGTTTAAGTTGAGATGCAATTGGCACGTAACGTTGTGTAAGTTTAAGGTGTGCATGTTGCCTTGATACATTCATGTATTGCAATTTAATTATCACCCTTGTGTTAGCTAAAACCTCTATCCCATTACCATTTCTTTTGTGGTGAGAACAGTCAAGATCTAGGTTTTTGTTTTTTAATATATTTTCATTGATCTCAGAGAGGAGGGGAGGGGGAAAGAGAAATAGAACCATCAATGATGAGAGAGAATCGTTGATCAGCTGTCTCTTGCACGCCCCACACTGGGGATCAAGCCCACAACCCGAGCATGTGCCCCTGACCAGAATCGAACCCGGGACCCCTCAGTCTGCATGCCCACACTCTATCCACTGAGCCAAACAGGCCAAGGCAGTACCCAGTTTGGTAGTAATTTTTGAAATGATGCCGGTGTGCTGTCTCTCATCATCGGGTCTCCAGAACTTGTTCTCTTCTGGTTGCAGGTTTGTGCCCTTTGACAACGTTGCCTCAATATCAAGGAGCTTCTTCCCTATGTTTTTTTCTATAAGTTTTACTGCATCACATCTTCTGTTTAGGCCCTTAGTCCATTTTTAGTTTATTTTAGTGAGTGATGTAAGATAAGAGTCCAATTTTATTTTTCTGCGTGTGGTTTTCCAGTTTTCCCACAACATTTGTTGGTGAGATTATCCTTTCCCCGTGAACTATTTTTGGCTTCATGTCAAATATTAGTTGACTGTCTATGTGTGGGTTTATTTCTGGGCTGTCTATTCCATTCCATTGATCTATGAGTCTAGATCTATATGTCTATTTTTAAAATATATATTTCTTTATTGATTTCAGAAAGGAAGAAAGAGGGAAAAAGAGATAGAAACATCAATGACGAGAGACAATCATTGATTAGCTGCCTCCTACACTCCTCCCACTGGGGATAAAGCCCGAAACCCAGGCATGTGCTCTGACCTGGAATTGAAGCATGACCTCTTAGTTCATAGGTCAATACTCAACCACTGAACAACACTGGCAGGGTGTCCTTTCATATTATATATGTTTTTTTCAATGATGATGAGGCATTAAATAAGTGTGATTTACTTTTGAACTCTTCATATAAGTAAGTTTATAAGTTAATCAAAACCCATCATCAAAAAACAAAACAAAAACAAAACAAAACAAAACAAAAAACCCATCATCAGATAATGGTTTTCCGTGTTGGGCTGGACCTGCTCTCAAGGATTGCCAGTGCTCTTCACCTCTTCTCTCTTAGTCTCCTTTAACTTCTTTGCAGCATTTAAAACTGCTAATCAAATCTTTCTTTTCCAGATTTCCTCCCTTAGTTTTCGTAAGTCTACATTCTCCTTTCTCTGTGAATGATTAATTTCTTTTTATTTCCATTCCTCTGGTGTATGCACATCAAAATGCATTTTCTTCTCTCCCCATCCCACTACCACTTCTTTCTGGATCTCCTAGTTTGGTTAAAGAGAGAGAGCCACTCAGCAGGGGTATTTTCCAAGTCTCCCCCCACCTCCTTCCACCTTCAGCACCTGAGCAGTACAGCCCACCAACCCCTATATCCAGCTCCCTTTCCAAATATTCACACAGCCTCGCTTTCTCCCGTCTCCTCTGGTCCTGCCCTCGCTCCGTCCCCATCCTGGCAGCTGTGCCTCCCCTCTCTCTTTGATCAAAGTCCCAAACTGTCCTGCCTACAAGAGTTTTCATTCAGTAAAGCAGAGCAGTCTTAACCACACTCCGAGAAGGGGTGCCGCTCACCTTGAGGACAGCAGAGTGAGTGGGAAAACAATAATCAAATTGACAGGTGAGTTTTCCCGTCATCTCAACAATGATCTTAGAGGAAAAGCTCTCAACTTTTCATCAGAGTATGATATTAGCTGAAACTTATATGATTATATTAACCAATGTCACCCCAATAAATATAAAAATTAAAACAACAACAACAACAACAACAACAATCATGTAAAGATTCAAGACCTGGGTCAACTGGAAGAACAGGTTTGGGCAGAAAGAAATATAAGAAAACGAGCTTCCCAAGAGCTCAAACCCCTGCAGGGGCTCAGGTCTGGTGGGTCTGATGGTGGGGTATCCTCTCAGTGGCTGTGACTGAGCAGTTAGGCTCCGGCCATTATGAGAACTGTCCCTCGGCCTTTGTTTGGACTGAGAAATTCCTTTGATTGTCTGTCTCCTGACACTTTGGTAATATTCTTACACAAATTTGGGAAGGAGTATGTTCAATGGCAATACACAGTGTCCCCACAGTTGTGGCAAACATGATCAAACTGTTCCTATAAAATGACAGGGGTAAGGCTTGAGGAGGGGGTGGGTTGAGGGGCTGGGCGAGCCTTTCCCGCTCTGGTCTGAGAGAGGTGTGCTGGGCAATTGTCTGCATTCTCAGCGGGGTGTTGCTTTTTTTTTTTTTTTAGCCTCACTACTTACTGACATGGTCCCGAGGGAGTGGGAACTAAGGCCCATACCCTACCAAGCGCCTAGAGCTTACCAGCCACAGGACAGCCTCCGCAACAGGGAATTACCCGCTCCAAACTCTCAGTGGTGCTGAGGTTGAAAATCCTGATTTGAACAGACTCCTCCTTTTACTAGTTTAATTAGTGGGCCGTTAGCTAAAGCGCTGTTCGAAGGCTTTGGCTACGGTTGCTCTGGCTTCAAGTAAAATTTTCTCTGCAGGCGGGCTTTGAAGATTGGACTGCAAAGAATCCTAACCTACTTAAAGGAAAGAAGCTTCTAGACCATGTAACGCACACCCCTACAGAGACCAGTGTACAGATCTAGATATCTAGCTGAGAAAATAATTTAACTTCTTGGCATTTCGGTTTCCTCACTTGCAAAATGGGGTAATAATCTTTGTCCTAATCACCTCACTCTTTTGAGGCCCAAGTGGGAAAATCTATGTGAGCATACTTTGTAAAATATAAATATACATATGACCATGACCACACAGCTATATACCACGCCAAGGTGAAGATCACTATTTGAAGTATGTGGAAGCAATCATACTTAGGTAAAAACTGCTGTTTGAATTTTAACCCTGCTATTCTGGCTGCTGCACCCACTTACTTGCTTAAACAATAGGGCAGTTACCTCAGCACCGGACTGAGACCTGGAAACTCACGTTAATCCATACCACATCACAAAGGTAACTTTCCTGTGCCTGCGGACCAGAACCACAGGACTGACTCAGTGCCTCCAGGGGTTGAGACTATCGATGACCTTTAGAGATTATTAACCCTGCTCAGTTCTGCTTTTGTACAATCTGCTTTTGCAAGATAGGTCCACATTCCAATGCCCAGCATTTAGAATTTAGAATTTAGAACAAAGGAAAATTTTTGTGGTTTAGACCTTTAACAGGACTGCCTCCACCTGGGACGATGCGTGTGAGGGTGGACTCCACCTGCGTGTGGTGCTCTCCTGGCCGTCCTCAATAAACCCTTGCCTGCTTTTTTAATCAATTAGCAGCCTCCAGTTGTCTTATTTTTGACTCTAGGGTTTGCCCCACAAAACTATTTACATAGGTTTTCTGTTTTTTTCTTTTAACTCTAATTCAATACATATTTTAGCTCTTTTTTTTTTACACTAAATATTGGCCTACATATAAAAGTAAGAAATAAAAAACATGAGAAAAATTTAGTTCCCACCCTCAAGTTCATTGATTCAGTATAAGGAAACATACATTCTTAAGTAAAATATATATATTTTTACTTAAGTATAATATATATTTATGGGAGGTTAGCCCATATCTGTACGATCCAAAATGAGCCAAGCTCAAGGAATTACATCAGCAAAGTTGCCTTCCTTGAATGACAGGCAGATGTAGTGGATGCTCATCAGGAGGACCAGAGAAGCAAGGGCCTACATCAGTGGCTCTCAGCCTTCCTAATGCCCGACCCTTTCATACAGCTCCTCATGTTGTGGTGACACCCAACCATAACATTATTCTCATTGCTACTTCATAACTGTAACTTTGCTACTGTTAATGAATCATAATGTAAATATCTGTGGTTCTAACCAGCTCAGTCACCTCTGTGACTCCCTCCGGAACCTTCAACATTGAGGGCTGGTCCTTTTGTGGCTTGAAGGAAGTTTTGTTTGTTATTTGTTTGTTGTTTTCACCCAACCAAATTCTGCTGCCTCCCTGAATGCGTTCGAGATAAGTGTTATGTGCAGTTGTGCAAACACATGTCCCAAGCGCTACAGTTCTTCACTTTATAACCATGGCAGGCTGGGGGAATCAGTCCTGACACTCTTTCTGGTCAAGATTGGATACGACCTCTGAATCTTAACACCATGCTCTAGCCAACTGCTCCTTCCAACTGGAGGCGATTGGCTGTGGAGATGGTTGCACATGCTTACATACCTGTGACTATATTAAAAACCATTGAAAACACACTTTAAATAGGTGCTTTGTGACTTACATCTGGATAAAGCTGTCAATTTCTAGTTACTGTGAGGGGAAAAAATGCCTTGAGCAGAAAAAACATTTCAATTGATTTTTAGAACAGTGGGAGGGGAGGAGGGAAGAAAGAGAGAGAGACAGAGAGAGAAACGAGAAAGAGAGAGAGAGAGAGAGAGAGAGAGAGAGAGAGAGAGAGAAACATCAGTGTGAGAAAGAGAGACATATGGATTGGTTGCCTCTAGCTCACGCCCAAACCAGGGCCACGGATCGAACCTGCAACCCAGGTACGTTCCCTTGACCTTTCAGTACATGGGCCGATGTTCTTACCACTGACTCACACTGGCCAGGGTGAGATTTTTTTAAATGATATAAACTGTCATTTTGAAAGTGTAGGTATTCTTTTCTTAGTAAAGGGCTAAGTCCTTCCACAGTTGGGTAAGTCACACTCCAGCAGGTACAAGACTCTCCCAGAAGCCTTGTGGAAACACAGCTTGCTGCACCTCTGAAGTTCGGATTCAGTTGTTCTGTGCTGGGGCTTCAGAATTTGCACGTCACACAAGCTCCCAAGTGGTGCCAGTGCTGCCTGCCTCTGACCACACTGAGGAGCAACATTGGCTCCTGAACTGGTTGAGAGGCCTGTCTGGCCAGATAGCTCAGTTGGTTCAAGCGTTGTCCTGATAAACCAAGGTTTCAGGTTCGATCCTAGGTCAGAGAACATATGAGAATCAACCAATGGTCCTAGCTGGTGTGGCTCAGTTGGTTGGACATAGTCCATGCACTGAAAGGTCATGGTTTTAATTCCTTCTCAGTGCACATGCCCTGGTTGCAGGCTTGATCCCCAGTAGGGTGTGTGCTGGAAGCAACCGGCTGATGTTTCTCTCTCATCGATGTTTCTCTCTCCCTCTCCTTTCTTCTCTCTCTAAAAAACCATTAGAAACCTTTTAAAAAAATAATCAACCAATGAATCCATAAATAGATGGAACAACAAATTGGTGTTTCTCTCTCTCTCCCCTGTCCTCTCTTTCTCTTTCTGAAATAAATCAAAAATTAAAAAAAAAAAAAAAAAAAAAGGTCAGTGCAAAGCTCCAAACCTAAAATAACATTTAATTACACCATATTCTTTGAGTGCAATTACTAATTACTAGGAAACAAAATGGAAATACTATGTATTCACATAGAATAAAATCCTATATAATAAAAGCCTAATATGCTAAGTGTACAGTTGTCCAATTGGCTATTCAACCAATCAAAGCATAATATGTTAATAATATGCTAAAGCTGCTCACTATAATGTGCACTGACCACCAGGGGAAGACTCTTTGACCAATAGGTTAGCTTGCTGCTGGGGTCCAGCTGATCTTGACTGAGTGAAACAGGATGGATATGCCCTGGAGCCCTCTCATGCACTGGTGGGGTCCTTGGCCTGGCCTGTGCCCTCTCGCAATTCAGGACCCCTTGGGGGATGTCAGAGATACAGTTTCTGCCTGATCCTCCAGGCCAGGCTGAGGGACCCACTGTGCATGAATTCGTGCACCAGGCCTCTAGTCCTATAATAAAAGCAAAGGAGTCAATTTCTAAGTAGGAAAAATAGACTAGGGAGTTTAAAAACGGAACAAACTGAGGCATGGCAAACATGAAGGATTTAACTGCTGCAACAAAACAGATGATCCTATATAATAAAGAGGTAATATGCAAATTGACCGTCACTCCAATACACAAGATGGCTACCACAAGATGGCCAACAGGGAGGGCATTTGGGAGGGACCAGGCCTAAAACGGAGGGCAGTTGGGGGCAATTAGGCAGCAGGGGAGGATAGTTAGGAGTGACTACGCTGGCAGAGGGGGGCTGTTAGCGGTGACCGGCAGTTTCTGCACACCCCACATCTGAGATCGAGCCCACAATCTGTTCATTTGCCACATCTGGTAATTGAACTGTGACCTCCTGGTTCATAGGTTGATGCTCAACCACTGAGACACACTGGCCAGGCTCAACATCATTTATTGAATATACTGTTCTTTCTCCATTTTATGTTCTTGGACTTCTTTTTCACAAATTAGTTTTCCATACACATATGTGTGAGTTTATTTCTGGGCTCTCTATTCTTTTTCATTGGTCTATGTGTCTATTTTTCTGCCAATACCATACTGTTTTTATTATGATATCTTTGTAATTTAGTTTAAAATTGTGGCGTGTGATACATCTGGCTTTATTCTTTTTTTTTTTTTTTCAATATTGCTTTTGATACAGAATTTTTGAACTGGAACCAGGATTCTTTGTCCGCCAAAATTAAAGAGTGAATCCACGAACAGAGAGTAGTATAGCAAAGGTGGAAATTTATTGAAGAACAAGTGCAGACTCCCACATAGGGAAGGGGAAAGAGGCCCACAGAATGGACTCCCACGGGGGTGTGGAGCGAAGGTGAGTAAACAACCGCTGGAGTCCAGGCCAAATAAAAATTTAGCGAGCCCTTTAATAATGGCCGGCTGAGCCGAGACTGGTTTGGCTCAATGGATGGAGCATTGGCTTGGGGACTGGAGGGTCCCGGGTTCAATTCCGGTCAGGGGCATGTACCTTGGTTGCGGGCATATCCCCAGTGGGGGGTGTGCAAGAGGCAGCTGACCGATGACTCTCTCTCATCGATGTTTCTAGCTCTCTGTCTCTCTCCCTTCCTCTCTGTACAAAATCAATAAAATATATTTAAAAATAAATAAATAAATAAATAAATAAAAATAATGGCCGGCTGACTGCTCTCTCTCCATGCAGCCCAGAGAGCAGCCTGACCCTTTGTGTCTGACCGTATTTAAACCCATATGCACTACCTCCTGTTTTGCAGAGCAAACAATTTTAAAACAATTTAAACAAAGTAGTTTTTCTTAGATAAAGTCAGCATGTCATTTACAGGGTCCTGGCGCCTGGTGGGGTAAGTAACTACTGCATCCCATTATCAGGAAAGCTGACAATGATCTGTCTTGTAAGGCTATTTTGTTAGTTGCAGCTGGGATTTATGGCCAAGTCGACTAGGAGAAAGCATGCTCAAAGATCCCCACTCTCTAACAGTGGGGAGGGGGAAAGGTCCCACTGAGTTCCTTCTCCCTGAGGCTTATAAAGGCTGCAGATCCTGGTGCCTGGATATTACTGATTGGTCACTGTTCTATGAGACTGGTTACTATAGAAACTCTGGGCTCAAAAGTGAACCTCACATGGGACATGAGAGGTTCTACCCCCTCCTTCCTTATTGTTTTTCTATTCCCTTTGTGCTTTCTTCTTCTCCCTCTGAATGAAGGGCATCCTTCTCTTTATTTTGTAAATATAGACCTTTTGCTATTCCCAGCTCTCTCATTCTATGGAAATGCACCTTCTGCTGCTCTGCAGCCCTGTGCTTCCTCCACGATCCCCTTAATTTCTAAAATTTCCTAAACCTGTTCTATCTTACCCCTAAAATTCCTGTTTCACTTTGAAATTCGAGATCTTTTGTAGCTTGACACAATTTTATGGGTTTTGTGCGTTTCTTTGTTTGTTTTTGGTTCCAGTTCTGTAACAAACGCCATTGGTATTTCTGAGGACAAAAACAGAAAGGCCTTTCTTTTTCTTTGCTATAGCCTCCCACCACAATTTATAAGAAGCACCTGGTAATCAAACCTCAAGATTGTTAGCTCCTCTGATTCAAACAGCCCCTCTGTTCAAACTGCAAGACAAGTTACTCTGAGAAGGAAAACCCCTATTTTGTAAAAACTGCTGTTTTGAATTTTCTGCTGTTCTTCTTAGATAAAATGTTGCTTTCTAGTCTGCTTTAGCCTGTTTGAAGAATGATGAAAATAAACTTAGCTGTCTGACTTTGTAGGCCGGAGACTAGATATGCCCATAATCTCAATGCCATGCCAGGTGCACTTTTAAAAAATATATATATATTTTATTGATTTTGTACAGAGAGGAAAGGAGAGAGATAGAGAGTTAGAAACATCGATGAGAGAGAGTCATCGGTCAGCTGCCTCTTGCACACCCCCCACTGGGGATATGCCCGCAACCAAGGTACATGCCCTTGACCGGAATCGAACCCGGGTCCTTTCAGTCCCCAAGCAAATGCTCTATCCATTGAGCCAAACTGGTTTCGGCTGCCAGGTGCACTTTTAATTGGATAGAACTGTATTGTTTTCAAGGCCAGCATCGAGATAACCACTAAGTGCACATAGGGCTGTCTCTTTAATAAGAAGGAAAGTTGTGCTCGTAGCCTTGCTTAGAATTTGAATTCATTTTCTCTAAGCCCATGGCGCGATGAATAAAGTGGGTGTCTCCAAACTCTCCTCCTGCGTTGTTTGATTGTTTGGAAACTCTGTAACATAATTTGGTGCATTGGCCCCAGAAAATCAAGACATGCTTTGCCTTTAGCTTCTGGTGGATGGACTGGGTTTGGGGCCAGGGTGGGGGTGGGGGGAGGTGGGTGTGAGCGTTGGACAGGCCTCCGGAAGGCACCTCTCTGCTGGTTTAGCAGAATTAAACCGGGGGACTCTGGGCGCTCCCGGACCTCAGCCCAGGACTTGGCCAGCATTGGAGAGAGAGGACAAACACTTCTGGACCTGAAGATAGAATCTGTAGGGGGCCCCGTCAGTTCAGCCCACTCGAATGAGTGGAAGGGGGAGCTTGATCTCCGGAGGCCATACGGCTTCCTCAGGCAAATCAGGAATTGGGTGGATTGTTGTTTAAGCTCTGAGTGAATGTCTGGTGAAAGTATGTGAGTGTGGAGGGAGAGGGTGCCCTCTCTTATCCTTTGTGTGGCTCCACGACTTTGGTTACGAAGTCCGAGTGGGCCCCAACCAGCGGTTCCACAATTCATCATATGGCATTGTTACGCCCAGACTTCGGGATCCCCAAGGACCACCAGGGAGCCGAGTCTGATGCAATAAACAAAAGAGCCTTTTCCATGCTAGCATGGGCTCTGTCCCACTCACGCCAGCAACATGGCAGAAGAGAGCGAATTTCGCCCAGACCAGGGGATTTACTCAGGTCGGTGGTGATGTCACTGCCTCGGCTAACCCTGATTGGTTGGGTGAGGGCTAGGGTCCAGCCACAGAATGGAGGATAACTCCGCCCTGCCCCACAATGGAGTCAGGAGCCCATCCTCACCCCGCCCTACCCTCTCAGCATAACGGTGACTCACCCCCATGTGGAGGTGACCAGGCCCGGGGATTATATGGGTGCACCCTAAGCTAAGGCGAATCTAAGCTCCCAAGGGACATGGCCAGGCGGGCATCTGAGTGAGGATCTGTGAAAACAGGTCACCCCCTCTCTTGTCTGTCTTGCGCCACTGATCATCATGGAGTTGGGACAGAGTAAACCCACTGTTCTCAATTGCATGTTGAAAAATGTTAAAAAGGGATTTGATGGAGATTACAGAATTAAAATGAATTTTGAAACACTGAGGAAATTGTGTGAAGTGGAATGGCCAGCCTTCGTGTTTGGCTGGCCCTTGGAAGGTTCTTTAGATGAAGGATTGGTCAGGGCGGTGTGGAATATAGTCACAGGAGATCCTGGGCACCGAGATCAGTTTCCCTACATAGACAGCTGGTTAGAAATTGCTCAGACCTTGCCGCTTTGAGTCCGGTTCTGTGTATACAAGACGGAACAGAGTAAGGTTTTAGTAGCAGAAGTGAAGAGGCAGGCAAGGCAGGATCAGGCTAAGGAGAGGCAGGCAGGGCAGGAGCAGGCTAAGGAGAGGCAGGCAGGGACATTAGACACAAACAAATGGGCAAGGGAGGCCCTCCCCAATGAGGAACCTAATTGGCCCCCGAACTCAGAAGACAGAAAGACCAGGCTAGAAAGATACCAGCTGGCTTTCCTCCAAGGGATCAGGGCCGGAGCCAAGAAGCCCACCAATATGGCTAAAATCTCTGAGGTTTTCCAGAAGCTCAATGCAAGTCCAGCAGCTTTCTATGAGAGACTGTGTGAGGCATACCGAATCTACACTCCCTTTAACCCTGAGGCCCCGGACACTCAAGCCATGGTAAATGCTGCCTTTGTAGGCCAAGCCCAGCCTTATATCAGGAGAAAATTACAGAAGCTGGAAGGGTTTGCAGGAAAAAATGCTAGTGAACTGCTAGAGATAGCCAATAAGGTTTTTCATCAACTGAGACAGGACAGCAAAAGAGGAAGAAGAAAAGAGAATGCAAAGAAGGGCCAATGTGATAGCAGTGGTTTTCATAGGTTTGGGCCCCCAGACAGCCCAAGAAGGGAAGCAAGATGACAGATCAGGAGGGAAAGGTAGAGCAAGTTTCAGACGGAACCAGTGTGCCTATTATAAAGAAACAAGGCACTGGAAGAATGAATGTCCCAAATGGCAGAGCAAGAAATTAGAGTCCCCTTTTCCACCCAGTCGCCATCAACTAGACCCACCTGAAGCAGACCTTATTGGCTGGCAGCAGCTGACTCTGACTAGGACAGATCTGGCTCTTTTCAGCTGGGCCTCCACGAGCCCAAGGTCAGAATGAAAATCGGGGGCCAGATGTGGACTTTATGGTTGATACGGAAGCGGAGCACTCAGTAGTCACTCGGAAAGTAGCGCCTCTCTCAGGGAAGGAGGTCACCATTATTTGAGCTACTGGGGACCAGACCTGTAGACCATTCTGCCAGCCTCGCTGATGCCAACTTGGCAGCCACTGAGTAATTCATGAATTCCTATACTTGCCAGACTGTCCAGTACCTCTGATAGGTAGAGACCTTTTAGCCAAAATGGGAGCAGAAATCACTTTTGCTCCAAATGGCTCAGCACAGCTTCGCCTAAGTGGGGAGACTTCTCCAATGATCCTGTCCTTAGCAGTGCCCCGGGAGGAAGAATGGAGACTTTATGACCCTCAGTCAAAGGCCTCACCTTTAGAGCCTGAATTAGAGAAAGAATTCCCACTGGTCTGGGCAGAAGGAAATCCCCCTGGCCTGGCCAAAGACCATGCCCCGATACTAATTGACTTAAAGCCTGGGGCATGGCCTGTCAAAATTTGACAATATCCAATTCCAAAGGAGGCACGCCTAGTAATTCAGGACCACTTAGACCAGCTACTTCAGTGAGGACTCCTTAAAAGATGCCAGTCACCATGGAGTACTCCCCTCTTGCCTGTCAAAAAGCCTGGGACTAATGACTACCGCCCAGTGCAGGATTTATGGGCTGTTAATGAGGCTGTTACATGCCTAGATCTGAAAGATGCCTTTTTCTGCCTCTGATTAGCCCCCATCAGCCAGCGTTTTTTGCTTTTGAGTGGGAAAACCCAAATACAGGAGCCAAGGAACAGTTCACCTGGACCAGACTTCCACAAGGATTTAAAAACTCCCCTACTCTCTTTAGTGGAGCACTAGCATCTGATTTATCTAAGTTCCCAGGACAGGATTTGGGATGCGTTCTATCCCAGTATATAGACCACCTCCTACTAGCCAGTTCCACACGAGCTTAGTGCTGGGAAGGCACACGAGCCCTCCTGAGACTGTTAACTGAAACAGGTTATAGAGTGTCCAAGAAAAAGGCACAGATTTGTCAGAAGGAAGTCAAGTATCTAGGCTTCAGAATCACCCAAGGGAAACGAAGGCTAGGGACTGAAAGGAAGCAGGCAGTATGTGCCATCCCAGCCCCTAGCACCTGGCGGCAGATTCGTGAATTCCTGGGAGCAGCAGGGTTCTATCAAATCTGGATCCCAGTGTTTTCAGATCTGGCCAAGCCCCTCTATGAAGAAGAGAAAGCACCCATTGTATTGCGCGGTAACACACACACACACACACACACACACACACCCAGCCTTCATTAGCATAAAGGCAAAGCTTACTGAGGCCCCAGCACTTGGGTTACCAGATGTGACACGGGACTTTAATCTCTTCGTCCACGAGAACAACGGGGTAGCCCTAGCAGTTCTAACCCAGGAATTTGAACCTTGGCAAAGACCAGTAGCCCATTTCTCCAAGCAGATTGACCCAGTTGCCTCCAGGTGCCCCCCCCCCACCCCCGCCTCAGGGCCTGCTGAGGGGGCCCCTGAACATAACTGCCTGGAAGTCCTAGAGGAGGTTCACTCTAGCCGGCCAGACCTAATGGATAGGCCCCTACCAAACCCGGACTTAGTACTGTTCACAGATGGCAGCAGCTACTGAGATGAAGGAAAAAGACGAGCTGGATATGCAGTATCAAACTTGGAGACAATTGAAGCACAGGCCCTGCCTGAAGGATGGTCAGCACAGAGGGCAGAACTTTGGGCCCTCGCCAGAGCCTTGGAACTCAGTAAGGATAAGCGTGCCAACATCTACACTGATTCACGCTATTCCTTTGCTATCCTGCATATTCATGGGGCTATATAGAAGGAAAGGGGGCTCCTGACGGTTGATTATTTTTAACATTTTTATTTATTTTTATATGAATCCAATTCAAAGCCCCTGATTTGTTTTTTTTCTTTCTTTTCTTTCTTTCTTTCGTTCTTTCTTCTTCTTCTTCTTCTTCTTCTTCTTCTTCTTCTTCTTCTTCTTCTTCTTCTTCTTCTTCTTCTTCCTCTTCTTCTTCTTCTCCTCCTCCTTCTCCTCCTTCCCTTCCTCCTCCTCCTCCTCCTCCTCCTCCTCCTCCTCCTCCTTCTCATCCTCTTCTTTGTTCTTCTCTCCCTTCCTTTCTCCTTTCCTTTCTTTTTTGTTGTTGTTATTCCTCATCTGAGGATATTTTCCTCATTGATTTTTTTAAAGACACAATGGAAGGGAAGGGGAGAGACTGAGAGAGACATATGGACTAGTTGACCAGGGTATGGACTAGTTGACCAGGGTTGAGGGTTGAGCCTGCAACTGAAGTACATACCCATGACCAGAACTGACCCCATAACCCTTCAGTCCACAGATGCCCTATCCACTGAGCCAAACTGGCTAGGGCTACAACAGCTTTGTTATCCATTCATCTTCTGATGGGCTCTTGGGCTGTTTCCAGATTTGGCTAATCTAAATAACACTGCTATGAACATAGGGGTGCATATATTCTTTCTGATTGGTATTTCAGGGTTCTTAGGATATAATCCCAGAAATGGGATTACTGGGTCAAAAGGCAGTTCCATTTTCAGTTTTTTTAGGAAACCCCATATGTTCTCCACAGTGGCTGCACCAGTCTGCATTCCCACCAGCAGTGCACAAGAGTTCCCTTTTCTCCACATCCTCACCAACATGTTGTTTGTTGATTGATTGATGGTAATCATTCTGGCAGCTGTGATTTTAATTTGCGTTTCTCCGATGATTAGTGACATTGAGCATCTTCATATATCTCTGGGCCATCTCTATGTCCTCTTTGGAGAAATGTCTATTCAGCCCAGCTGGTATGGCTCAGTGGTTGGTTGCGTGTGGACTCATGAACCAGAAGGTCACAGTTTGGTTCTTGGTCAGGGCATATTCTACTGGGGGGCATGCAAGAGGCAGCTGATCAATGATTCTCTTATCATTGATGTTTCTACTTTTCTATCTCTCTCCCTTCCTCTCTGAAATTAATAAAAACATGTTCTAAAATATATAAAAATTTAAAAAAAGGAAGTTTCTATTCAGGTCCTTTGTTATTTTTATTTTATTTATTTATTTTATTAAATCTTTATTGCTCATATTATTACAAATGTTCCTCATTTTCCCCCCTTCCATTGCTCCCCTCCACCAGGTTCCCACCCCACCCTCTGCCCCTTCCCCACCCCCAATTGTCCTCATCCATAGGTGCACAGTTTATGTTCAGTCTCTTCCCGCACCCCTCACTCCCCTTTTCCCCGAGAATCATCAGTTCACTCCCCTTCCATACCTCTGATTCTATTATATTCACCAGTTAATATTGTTCATCAGATTTTTTTTTTAATTCCCTTGGTTTTTTAGATTCACTTGTTGATAGTTATGTATTTGTTGTTCATAATTTTATCTTTATTTTCTTTCTCTTCTGAAAGAACCCCCTTTAGCAATTCATATAATTCTGGTTTGACGGTGATGAACTCCTTTAGCTTTTTATTTTTATTTTTATTTTTATTTTTATTTTTATTAGTGAAGCTCTTTATCTGGCCTTCGATTCTGAGTGATAGCTTTGCTGGATAGAGTAGTTTTGGCTGTAGGTTCTTGTTATTCATCACCTTGAATATTTCTTATGTGTTTGGGTCCCCAAGGTCTGGCCTAGAACTGGGGTTCAATGCTGTCAGTTCTGAGGTACAGCACAGTCTGGAGCTTTTATCTCTTTCCTGCTAGGGAATGCCAGCCAGGCACTCAGCTGTCCCTCCTCTCTGGCTCTGTCCTCTCCGCGAGCGCACAACGTGTTTCTGTACCTTAGGCTTTTATAGCTCCTCTGATTTTCCTTCTGGTTTTCTCTTTCCTTCTCATTATAGAATTTCCAGTCAGTCGAATTTCCTGTAGCTCTGGGTAATGTCCATTTTGTATTTTAGTTGTATTTTATTGAAATTGTGGTGTGAGGCTGCAGTTAGGTGTTTACCTATGCCGCCATCTTGGATTCTCCCCCTTTGTCATTTTTTAATTGGGCTGTGATAGATCCTCCCTTCCCCCAATTGATGGACGGAGAATGACGTAAACTGCACCTGTGGCCTGGGCATTCCTGAGCACCTAAGCAGGCACCTTATATGGACTGTACATTGAACCACCAATCACCCCCTGCCAAATACCCTAAGCCCCCAATTCCTAAGTCCCTAAGTGCATAATCATGTGCCTTACATGAAACCACCAATCAGCGTGTGGCCAGTACCTAAGCCCCATTCCTTCCCTTCCTCCCCTCAAAAGGTGCCTTCACCCCGTATGTGTGCTCTCTTCCTCTGGAAGGCAGCCCGCAGGGTCCTGCTCCTCTAATAAAGGTTTTTAGCCCTCTCTCTCATCTTTCAGGCTGTTCGTCTTCCTGGTGTTGAGTTTATAAATTTTTTATATATTTTGGAAATTAACCCCTTACCAGATGTGTCATTGGCAAATAAGTTCTCCTATATAGTGGGTTCCCGTCTCATCTTGTTGATGGTTCATTTTGCTTTGCAGAAGCTTTTTGGCTTGATGTAATTCTATCTGTTCATTTTTTCCTTTGTTTCCCTTGCCCTAGGACAGTGGTCAGCAAACTCATTAGTCAACAGAGCCGATTGAAATTTCTTTTGAGAGCCAAATTTTTAAATTTAAACTTCTTCTAACGCCACTTCTTCAAAATAGACTCGCCAAGGCCGTGGTATTTTGTGGAAAAGCCACACTCAAGGGGCCAAAGAGCCTCATGTGGCTCTCGAGCCAGTTTGTTGACCACGGCCCTAGGAGATACATCAGCAAACATGTTGCTACATGAGATGTCTGAGATTTTACTGCCTATGTTTCCTCCTAGGATTTGTGTGGTTTCACTATTTACATTCAATTCTTTTTAGTTTATTTTTGTGGATGGTGTAAATGGGTGAGACCTGACTTCTTCACACAAATTATCGTTCCAGACTTTTTACTTGAGCTCATTTGAAAAAAATAATTAACTTAATGCTATACAGGGTCCTTTTTCACTTGCAAGTTCTGTTTTCCCTTCACAGCTGTAATTGGAAACCTCCACACTCAGGAGGGGTGTGCCTCAGCTGCCAGCGTTTTGCTAACTGGGACAGTGATTCCTAATCCCAAATGCGCTGTTTTCCCAAGTGTGTCCCACTGCCATCCACACGCACCAGGGTCTCAGACAGTCCTCAGGGCGGTGTTCTCGGTGGTGGGAAGACTTGGGCCTCGCTCGGGTCTACTGAATTAGCTGCAGGGACTAGCCAGGGCCTCAGCCACTTCACCAAGTCCACGGGGTTCTCCCTGCTCGGAGGCTGTCAGCCTGAGATTTACCCTCCCCCACCTCTGCACCTCTCTCTGCGGAGTCACTGCTCCAGCTAGAGCGTATCTCCCTTTGAGCAGCTCTCGGTCCTCTGGGATCACCCCCCTCTCCTTGCCCCAGTCCCGCTGGCGCTTTGCACGCCTGTGTACAAGCTGATGAGGCAGAAATGTGACTTTGTGAAGAATAATCGGTATCTTCTAAAGAATAATGAGGCCTAAGGTGTGAGATTTTTAATTAATTCCTTTGAGCAGAATCCTCTGCTTTCCTGAAAGAAAGCCATAATAGTGTTAATTCACAATGTAGCTATAATCACTTGCTTATTAATGAAAAACAAATCGAACTTTAAAAATACAAATAGCTTAGTTACTAAAATTATCTTTGGTAAAGGGCTTCCCGTGACTTACCCTGAGGAACGGACGCGTTCAGAGGCCAGCAGCGCAGGGCGGGGAGGGAGGCTCCTTCATGTGCCCCCATCACCGGCATCTCCGCGGCCCCGAACCTCCGGAAGGTGCCGGCCGCACCCCAGGGCGTGGACTGGCACACACCTGTGCAGGGCGGGCGGCTGGCTAGGACACAGAGAGGGCAGAGGGCACAGCTGAGGTGCCAGTGGCCCGGCCAGCTGTGGTGGCTGAGCCCACGGTCCCGGCAAAAGGGCAGCCATGACCCCCACCCCAATTCGTCCTCCTACCCCGAAAATGTTTTTAAAGGCAGCATCGAGCCCCAGCTGGTTTGGCTCCGTGGATAGAGCGTTGGCCGGTAGACTGAAGGGTCCCAGGTTCGATTCCGGTCAAGGGCAGGCATCTCAGTTGCAGACTCAGTCCCAGCCCCGTCCCAGCGCCTGAGGGAGGCAACCAATTGTCTCTCTCACGTTCATGTTTCTGTCTCTGTCTCTCCCCTCCCTCCCACTCTCTACAAATCCGTGGGAAAATAGTCTTGGGTGAGGATGAGCAATAACCACCTTTTACTTAAAAATGTAAGTAATAATAAATAAAATAAAAGGCAGCATTTGAAGTAGGTGCCCACGACTTTGGCCCCATTGGCTGTGGCTGTACCCGCCCCGGAGCCCCCGGGGCAGCAGGGTGACACCTCCCCACGCCTGTGGCCACAGGGAACCAGGCAGCGACTGGGAGTGCCCGGCCCAGTCCCAGGTCCCCTTGTTCCCTGGCACCGCGACCCCAGCCCATCAACCACAGAGAAAGCCAGGAGCCTGCGACCAGACTGCACCCACCCTCCCGCTTCCGCCCCAGCCCGCCTCCAGAACACCCTGCCCACAACCACAGCGACACCCCGCCGCGGGGACCAGCGGCTCCGGGGCACCAGTGGAGGCACGGAGGGCAGGGCCGCACCGCTGCAGAGGCCTGGGAGGGCAGGGGCTGGCTCTCAAACAGCCCAGGCAGAGAGGCTAAGACAAGCCAAAATCTTGTGCTATGGCGCCACCTCCTGGAAAAGAAAAAAAGGCATCTGGTTACCCACCCCAACTGCTCCTTGGAAGTAAACAAAGCTTTACCTAAAAAAAGTGCTCCCTATTCCAAAGGCACCGGCAGAGGAGCAGCTCGCCAAGCACAGGGAACACCTCGCTACCACAGCATCACAGAGAGAACACAGCTCTCCAGAAACCACACCTAACGTCACGGAAGACTGTCATCTAACTGAGAGAACTGAAATGCGGAGCCATGAAAAACTCAGTGAGCTACAAGAAACTCAGAAAGGCAGTTCAGTGGCCTCAGGAATAAAGCTGATGAGCAGGAGTATTTTACTAAAGACATTGAAACTCTGAAAAAGGCCCAGGCCGGCGGTTAGAGCCTTGGCCCACACACCAAAGGGTCTCAGGCTCGGTTCCCCATCAAGGGCACATACCATGCTTTTGGGTCCTCGCGCCCCCCAGTGGGGGCCGGTGGGAGGTAGCCAGTTGATGTGTTTCTCTCACATAGATGTTTCTCTCCCTCACTCCATCTCTTTCCTTCCTACTTTCTGAAAAACCAATGGAAAAAATGTCCTCAGGGAGGATTAACAAACACCCCTGCCTCCCCCCCAAAAAACCCCAACCAAACAAACAAACAACTCTAAAAATGACCCAAACAAATTCTGGAGCTGAACTCAAGTGTGAAGAACACATTAGAAAGCATTGGAAATGTCACTTCTGCAAAAGACATGATTTTATACCAGAAAGCCCTAAAGACTCCACCCAAAACACACACATTAGAAATAATAAACACAGTAAAGTTGTAGTGCACAAAAATCAATATACAATAAAAGGTACAGCCTGGCCAGTGTAGCTTAGTCACCCAGAGGTCACTGGTTCGATTCCCAAGGGCACATGCTGGGGTTGCAGGCTGATCCCCAGTGTGGGGTGTGCAGGAGGCAGCTGATTAATGATTCTTTCTCATCGATGTTTCTACCTCTCTATCTCTCTCCCTTCTTTTCTCTCTAAAATCAATTTTAAAAAAACATAATAAAAGATTTGTCAACCCAGAATTAAAAATTAAGAAGTTGTGCTACATTACACAATGGAGTACTTCACACTGTAGAGAAGGAACTCTTACCTCTGTGACAGCATGGAGGGACCTGGAGAGTATTATGCTAAGTGAGATAAACTAGTCAGGGAAAGACAAATACCACAAGATCTCCTTCATACGTGGAATCTCATGAACAAAACAAACTGATGAACAAACAAAACAGAAACAGAGGCATGGATACTGGAACAGACTGACAAGTGTCAGAAGAGAGGAGGTGGGGGACCTGATGAGTGAAGTTAAACATATTAGCCAGGGCATGGCCCATGGACGCAGAAAATAGTGTGCTGATGGCTGGCAAGGGGTGGGGGCACGGAGTGGAGGTGGGCACAGAGGGAGTAAATGGGGAATATTTGTAATAGTGTCAACAATACAAATAAAATAAAATAAATTCATGAATGGAAAATAAAAAAGAATTCAGTCTGTTACTGGGCTGCACTAATTACTCCTCTGCCCTGCAAGGCCTGGCACATTCGGCTTTTATGCTGCCTGGCCACCATTTAGGCAATCCTACGGGAGAGGGCCAGGCATGTGCAAGTGTGAGGTTTTTAAGAAAATCCCACCTGTCCCTCAGCTGCGTGTTCTAGCCAATCAACCTCGTGTGATTCCTCCTCTTTTTCTTTAAGTCTGAATTAAGGACAAAAGCAGTTGACTTCACTTGGGCTTCCTTCGTGCATAGTGCACCAGAATGTTACATTATGAATCCTCCGAGAAATACAGAGGATTTCAAAATTTTAAAGAAAATTTAACATCCTTAAAAAAATGTTTTTGTTTGTTTTTAATTTATTGATTTGGGAGAGACATCGATTTGTTATTCATGCATTCATTGGTTTATTCTTTTTTTAACTTTTAATTTAATAAATATTTATTGTTCAGATTACTACAATTGTTCCTCTTTTTCCCCCTATAGCTGCCTTCCATCTGGTTCCCACCCTTCCCTCTGCCATTACCTTCCCCCGCTGTCCTCGTCCATAGGTGTACAATTTTTATCCAGTCTCTTCCTGCACCACCCACACCCCTTTTCCCCTGAGAAAGTCCACTCCCTTTCTATGCCCCTGATTCTATTATATTCACCAGTTTATTCTGTTCATCAGATTTTTTATTCACTTGATTTTTAGATTCACTTATTGATAGACATATATTTGTTGTTCATAATTTTTATCTTTACCATTTTCTTCTTCTTCTTCTTAAAGAATACCTTTCAGCATTTCATGGCTTGGTGGTGGTGACCTCCTTTAGCTTTTTCCTATCTGTGAAGCTCTTTATCTGCCATTTAATTCTGAATGATAGCTTTGCTGGGTAGAATAATCTTGTTTGTAAGTTCTTGCTATTCATCACTTTGAATATTTTTTGCCACTCCCTTCTGGCCTGCATATATTCTGTTGGGGAATCAGCTGAAAATCGTATGGGTACTCCTTGGTAGGTAATTAACTGTTTTTCTCTTGCTGCTTTTAATATTCTCTCTCTGCCTTTTGCTCTTGGCATTTTAATTATGATGTGTCTTGGTGTGGTCCTCTTTGGATTCCTTTTGTTTGGGGCTCTGTGTGCTTCCTGGACTTGTAGGTCTATTTCTTTCACCAGGTGGGGGAAGTTTTCAGTCATTATTTCTTCAACTAGTTTTTCAGTATCTTGCTCTCTCTTTTCTTCTGGCAGCCCCATTATTCTGATGTTGGTACACTTGAAGTTGTTTCAGAGGCTTCTTACACTATCTCCAAATTTTTGGATTCTTTTTTCTTTTTTCTTTCCTGGTTGAGTGCCTTTTGCTCCTTTGTATTTCAAATCTTTGACTTGATTCTTGCATTCCTCTAGTCTGCTGTTGGGTCTCTGCATAATATTTTTTATTTCAATCAGAGTATGTTTAATTTCTAGTTGGTCCTTCTTCATATCCTTGGGAGTCTTGCTAAACTTATTGGCAGTTTCTAGGAAATTCTTTAAAAACCTTATAACTGTGGATATAACTCTATATCCAGTCATTTGTTTTCCTCCATTTCTTTCGTTTGTGATCTATATTTTTGTCTCTGCATTTTCACTGCTTCCCTGAGTTGGTAGGGTAGCTTTGTGTGCTAAGTGTCCTATATGTCCCAGTGGCATGGCCTCCCCAGTTACCTTTTTTTAACGACAGTAAAAAAAAGTGTATCATTCCAATGGATTCACATATCTCAAATAAAATTCAAGGATGTATATTCTTTTCTCATCTCCTCCTTTCCCTGAGCTTCTAGATCAAAAACAAAGCCACACCTGCCCTTTGTGGACTGTGTGTACAGCTTTGTTGTAGTTAAGTCTTGATTGTTGTTGTTATCACTGGGAAGAATTGACCTTCAGGCCAATTGGCTGTGAGAATCATCTGTGTATATTATGGGAGAACTATGATGGAGACAGCCTTATGGGACAAGACTTGCAAAATTGCAAAAGCCTCTGTGCTCAGCTTGGATGGGGTGGAGTCTCAGGGCTGAGCAGACAGTCTTGGCTTCCCGTCAGCCCTGCCCTATGAGATCCTGGGTCTTAGTATTGCTTGGTAATTGCTTCAAGCATCTCTAAAAGTAAGCTGCCCTTGAGTTTCACCTGCTGCCAGATAGTCTAGTTTCTCCCCCAATGAATCTGGATTTCTAGATTCTCGCCCAGAACAAGTTCAATGCAGTGAGGAGCTTCCATTTCCCACCTGCTAGAGAAAGCTAGCAGCACACTCAGCAGTCAGTCCTCTCTTCATGCACTTGCATGCTTGCCTCCAGACCTCTGCCTTTTTGAATTTCTTCCTGACAGTCCAGATTCCACCCGTATAAGCCTGCATCCCCAGGGTCTCGCCTGGAACTGGGGTTCAGTACAGTCAGAACTGGGATTTAGTGCAGTTGGGAGCTTTTGTCTCCTTCCTGCTATAGAAAGCCAGTCAGGCACTCAGCTGCCTGTGCAAATATCTCTGAACCTCAGCCTTTTGCAGCTCCTCTGATTCTCTGTGTGCTTAACCCTTTCCTTCTAGTTGTAGAATTTCCACTCAGCCAGCTTCCCTGTGGTTCTGGATGATGTTCCTTTTGTCTTTTAGTTGTAGTTTTGAAATTGTTGTGCGAGGCAGAAGGTGTTTACTTATGCTGTCATCTTGGTTTCTCCACATTGGTTGATTCTTGTATGTGCCCTGACTGAAGAGCGAACCCACCCACAACCTTGGCATAGCAGGACAACACTCTAATCAAGCTTCCCAGACAGGGTCATCCATTTTTTAAAATCCTTACCTGAGGATATTTTTCCATTTATTTTAGAGGGAGTGGAAGAAAGAGGGAAAGACAGAAAGAAACACTGATGTGAGAGAAACACTGGGGAGGAGCCAGCCTGCAACTGAGATATGTGCCCTTGACTGGAATCAAACCAGGACCCTTAGGTCCATAGTCCAGTGCTCTATCCACTGAGCTAAACAGGTTAGGGTAACATACATTAAAAAAAAAATAGTATAAAATGAATGTCTAATGCCCTGGCTGGTGTGGCTCTGTTGGTTGGTGTTGTCCCCTGCACCGAAGTCTGCCATATCGATGTTTCTCTCCCTCCCTCCCTCCCTTCCACTGTCTCTGAAAATGGAAAAGAATATCCTTGGGTGAGGATTAACAAGACAAACAAACAAACCAAGTTGCAGGGTTAGAGGACACACTGACAGCCCTGTGGTTGGAAGCCGTCTAGAGCCGAAGCCACCTGGACCACCAGGTGCTGCACTGTGAGCAGCAGGGACGCTGGCCTTTCGGCCTGGGAAGTAAAACCTAAATGTCATCACATACTCAATCCTGCGTCACACGGACCTCCTGCCAACCTGGAGCCCAGCATTGGCCTCCTCCAGAACCCCTCCAAGAACAGTTTCAGGAGGAACTAATCTCATTTAGATGTAAGTGTTGGTCAAAAAGGATTCACCACATAGTCCCAAATTAGACACTAAAAGAAAAAGAAACGGGAAATGCAAATGGCAGAGAAGGATCTCTCATGAGGAAAAAAAGTCTCTGAAAAACATAAAAATGTTGAATAATCTTATCATCGCACTAGCAGCTCGCTGCCGTTTGCCTCAGCTGGCCACCCGCCAACCGCCACTGGCAGCTCTCCGCTGCTCATAGCTCGCTGCCCTCCCCCCCCTCCTCCCCTCCTCTCACCCCTCTCCTCCTCTCCCCTCCTGTAGCTCTGCACCACTTGTAGATTGGTCATGATGTGACGTGTAATGGATAATTTATTTCTCTTATTATATAGGATATTCTGCATCTTTTGTAAGTTAACTAAATTCAATTACAAGTTAATTACTCATGTGGTCAAAACAGAGAATAGCTCAGGAAAATAAATTCTGGTTGGAAAAAAAAAAAAAAAAGATGAGATGTCTGTCCAAAATGGGTTGACACAGTGAAGACTACAGAAAGGCAGGGGGTGCTGTACCTCCCTAACAAATCATCCAAATCTCAGAGGCTAAAAGCCACAGCACATGCTCGGGAGCTGCCGCTTTTGTCAGGCTCCACAGAGATGGCTTTTCTCCTCCGAGCCCTCAGCTTGGGCAGTTCACACACGGGAGGAAGGCCGGGAGGGAGGCCCCACCTCCCTGTGGCCTCCTCGCTCACCTCACGTGGTGGGTGAGCTGCAGCCAGCCAGCCTGGCTTGTCTGCCAGGAGTGCTGGCTCCTCTCTGCAGGCTGCTGGGACCTGAGGCTGTAGAGTCTGCACAACTCGGTGGCTGGTTCTAAAAACGAGTGTTTGAAAGTGAGAAAGTGGGCGCTGTGGGAGCCTGAGGGCCAGGCCCTGACACTGGCAGTGCCCAGGCAGCTCCAGAGCTCCCCCGGGAGGGGCATCTAAGACACTGTGGCATCTTCAGACTGCCACAAAAGACATTTCAGAATAAGAATAAATGAGGTAGATATTCTGAAAAGCTGGTAAGAACTGTGGAAGACAAAATCGAGAGAGTAGAGCATAGCAAGCAAATGTAAACCGTTGCCCTGACCCATTTGGCTCAGTGGATGGAGCATCAGCCTGCAGACTCAAGGGTCCTGGGTTCAATACATGCCTGTATTGGAGGTTTGATTTCCAGTAGGGGTGTGCATGTGGCAGCTGATCAATGATTCTCTCTCATCATTGATGTTTCTCTCTCCTTCTCCTTTCCTCTCTGAAATCAATAAAAAAATATATATATTTTTAAAGTAAACCATTGCCCTAGCTAGTTTGGCTCAGTGGATAGAGCGTTGGTCTGTGGATATAAAGGTCCCAGGTTCGATTTCGGTCAAGGGCATGTACCTTGGTTGCAGGCACATCCTCAATAGGGGGTGTGCAGGAGGTGACTGATAGACATTTCTCTCTCATCAATGTTTCTAACACTATCCCTCTCCCTTCCTCTCTGTATAAAATCAATAAAATATATTTTAAAAAATAAAAATAAAAAAAGTAAACCGTTAAAAAGGATTAGAGAGCCGAGACCAGTTTGGCTCAGTGGATAGAGAGTTGGCCTGTGGACTGAAGGGTTCCGGGTTCAGTTCTGGTCAAGGGCATGTATCTTGGTTGCCAGCACATCCCCGGTGGGGGTGATGCAGGAGGTGGCTGATCAATGATTCTCTCTCATTGATGTTTCTAACTCTCTATCCCTCTCTCTTCCTCTCTGTAAAAAATTAATATATATATATTAAATTAGAGAGAAAATTATAGATGTGGAGGTCAGGTATAGGAAATCCAAAATAGGCATAATTTGGGACTATGAAGAGAATGAAAATAACGGCAGTAAAAAAAAGTGTATCATTCCAATGGATTCACATATCTGGCAACATTCTCAAATAAAATCCCAGAATATATTCCAATTATAAAAACCTACAAATGATAGGGAGAAGGGCATGGATTAAGAACAAAGCCACACCTCTCCCTTCCTCTCTGAAATCAATAAAGATATATTAAAAAAAAAAAAAAGAACAAAGCCACAGGTGTTTAATGATTGTGCACCTTACTAACTACATGAGAGGTTTTCTTACAGACCCTGGGAAACTGGAGGGTGAAACAAGGCTGTAGAAAGACCAGGGGCCTCCATGGGTCCATTTCTCAGAAAAGTACGTTTTGAGAACAAAGCACAGGACACGCTTTAATTTGGTTGCTGGACCTGAACCCGGACCCACTCTGGGAATTTGCCTCAGGAACAGCTGAGCTGTTTGTAGAAGATTAGCCGCCCTTCTATCAGACTCTGAAGGCTGGACTGCAGACCAGACCCTCCCTTTCCCTGTTACACTTGCTGCTCCAAGCTGCATGTAGTTATCTTTTTCCTCATCCAAATACAATCAGCCCACTGGTGACGGGGGTCAGAACAGAATTTATAGGTGACCGACTGCTCTCCCCAAACTATTGGAATAAATATTCATACATGACTAAACCCTATCTCTGCTTAATTTGGCTCTAGAAGAGACAAGGAGCCTCAGACCCTTCGTGTTCAGTACCACAATTAATGACATGTAACATATATTCTTTTACAAATGTTCTTTGAGCAACACTGAAGTTAGCCAGAAATATTCTTTTTTCATCTCCTCCTTTCCCTGAGCTTCTAACTTGAGCTAATGCCCACCTAAAAGGCAATTAGTGAGTCTATTTTATATGCTCTCTATTCTCTCCTAATTTAAAAAAAAGTGTATTGTATCTAAATTGTCAGAACATGTAATGATCACATACTATCTATCTGTAACCCTTACTTCCACAATTTGAATTTAGGTGTGTGCTGTTTGTGTTTTTTTTTTTTTTTTTTAACTGAGGTGAAATTCACATAAAGCTAACCATTTTAAAGTGTACAACTCAGTGACATTGAGTACACATATATTTAAAATACTGTGTAACCAGCACCTCTATTTAGCTCCAGAACATTTTCAACCCCAAAAGGAAAGCCTGTGCCCATTAAGTAGTTACCACACATTCAGTCTTCCCCCAGATCTTTGCCCATTTTCAAATTGGGTTGTCTTTTTGTTGTTGAGTTGTAATTCCATATAAATTTGAGGATCAGCTTTTCCGTTTTTATGAAAAAAGGCCACTGGAATTTTGATAGGGATTGTATTGAGGCTGTACACTGCTTTAGATACTATTGCCATCTTAATAATTATATCTTCCAATTCATGAACATGAGATGTACTCGAATGTTTTTGGTCTTTTTTATTCAGTGATATGTTAGTTTTCAGGGTACAAGTATTCCATTTCCTTTGTTAAATTTATCCCAGAGTCTGAACATGGGAGATGCTCCCCGCCTGCCAGTCACTCAGCCCTCTGGTTTCCCAAGTAACTCGTCATCGACTTAATAACTGCCCCAAAGCACAAGAGGCATGAAGCTGGCAGTTCGGATGTGCCAAAGAGAAGTCAGAGCTTCCTTTAAGTGAAAAGGAGAAGGTTCTCGACTTAATAAGGAAAAATAATTTATATGCTAGGTCTTTAAGATCTCCAGTAAGAACCAATCTTCTAGCCACGAACTTGTGAATGAAAAAGAAATGCTAATTTTGCTGTTGTACTTCTAACTGCAAAGATTATGGTCACATGAAGTGGTAAGTGCTTAGTTAGACTGGAAAAGACATTAAATTTGTGGGTGGAAACATGAACAGAAAACATATAAGCAGTTCTTGGGTTACATCAGACTCAATGTATGTCGTTTCATGGTTAAGTCGCAATCTCCCATTTATTTAAAAAAAAAGTTCCATCATTTTGACTTATGTACATATGTGCTTTATGTTATTTATTTACAAGTAAGTCAGGAATTGTTATCTATTTAAATTTTTTTTTTTTTTTTTTTTTTTTTTACTGTTTCACTTCGTTACTGTGTGTGCTCCATGTGAGTGACGTAGGAGCTTATGTAGGTGGGTTCTTACGGTGGAAATCGCATTACATTGTGCCATAGGAACGGATCTCCGACATAACCTGAGGACCTACTACACACACACACACATACATACATACATACATGCATACATACATACATACAGTACCAAACCATTTGGTACCATCTGAGGATTCAGGCATCCACTGGGAATACTGGAAGATACCCCCGAAAATAAGGGGAACTATTACTGTACTGCATGGTCTCACTTCCCTTCAACTTGAAAAACCTCCTTCAGCATTCTTATTAGGTTTCCTAACAATGAAATATATGAGAAGGTCCTCATTTTGTCTTCATGACCAATAATTTTGCTACATGTATGATTCTGGGTTTTTTCCTTTCAGCACTGTGCATGTCATTTCATTGCCTCAGGCCTCCACTCTGTCTGTAAATCAATCTTTAATCTTAGTAGGGTTTTCTTATACGAGTGGCTTTCTGTTTTCAAGATTTTCCTGTCTTTTAACATTTTTATTCTGACATGTCTGGGTGTGGCTCATTCCACTTTAAGAATTTGTTGATTTTGCCGAGACTGGTTTGGCTCAATGGATAGAGCATCGGCTTGGGGACTGAAGGGACCCGGGTTCGATTCCGGTCAAGGGAATGTACCTTAGTTGCGGGCATATCCCCAGTAGGGGGTGTGCAAGAGGCAGCTGATCGATGACTCTCTCTCATCGATGTTTCTAACTCTCTATCTCTCTCACTTCCTCTCTGTACAAAATCAATAAAATATATTTAAAAAAAAATTTGTTGATTTTCTTGGTTTCATGTTTTGTTTTGATCAACTTTGGGATTTTTAGGCATTTCTCCTAATTTTTCTGCTCACTTTCCTTCTGGCACTCCCATTACACACATGGTGATGTCTCATGCTTCTCTGAAGCTGTTTTTCTTCATTTCCTCCCTCCTGTTCTTTGGATGGCAGGATCTGTATTAATCTGCACCTTTCCTAATTGTACTGCTCAAATATGGTAAATACCGCTAATGAATTTTTCATTAGTTATTGTACTTTCCAAGTCGAGAAAGTTTGATATGGTTCTTTTTAAAAATAACTTTTATCTCTTCTTTATTCTCTATTTGATGTAATATTATCTTTCTATACCTCCCATATGGTTCTAGTTTTGTTTAAAAATGTATTTATAACAGCTGCTTGAAGTTTTTGTATGTTTCCAACACCTGGGCCCACTCGAGGGAGCTCCTTTTGCTTTTCCTCCGTGTCCGGTCATTTCCTGTTTCTTTGCACACTTTTTAATTTTTTGTTGGGAACTGGACACTTAAATATAGCAGCCTGGGCGCTCACCCCCCCCTCCCAGGGCTTGTTTGTGTATTTTAGAGCCAGAAGTGGACTTACTTCAGTGAAGCCCACTTACCCTGCGAAGAGCTTCTGGTGGGCGTGAGCTGTAGCTCTTGACTCCCCTCCGCCCCAGTGAGTGTCAGCAGGGCCCTGTTGTTCACTTCCCGGATCTCCTTGTGAGGGGCTTAGTTGGCCGGTTTCTCCTGTTACACCCACTAATTCTAGCAGACTACTCCATTGTTTCTTACAAGTCCTGGGGTAAATATTGCTGCAGTTTTATCCAATTAAAATCAAGCACTTGTCTTTGAGGCCCGTTCCAACCTTAGGGCTACTTGGCTGCACGTTCATTACTGGGGCAAGCCTCTGTGCACTCGCCCGGAGCTGGGGTGAGAGCGTAGCCGTTTTCTGGGAGCGATACCTGTGGTCTTACAGGCAGAGCAGTAAGTGGGAGCCCCTGCCTGCCTCTCTTGCATGAAACCTCCACCCTAGTCACTACTGTCCCAGTCACTACTGTCCCAGTTTAAGAGTAAGCCAGTTTTTAATCTCAATGGGTTTGAGTGAGCTGGGCAACAGTGATGAGGAAACAGTCCGCTTGGTCTGCCATTCCCAAGGTTTATCTGTGCCCCAGGTGGGGCCTGGGTAGAAGAGAAATGGGGCAGTCTGCTCCTCTTAGGGAGAAGCTGTGGGCTGAGATTGGGAGCTGGGGGGAAGGGTATGGGGTCATGGCTCAAACAGCAGAGACTCACCTTTCTTTACCAAGAGTTAGTAAGAATTTCTTGAATAATTATTTTTGTTTGCTTTATGCACTTATGACAATTTCAGAGACTTTAATTTTTAAAAATATAGTGTTTACAAGTTATGGTTGTTTCAATGAGTCTGTAGATCTCCTCATGTTGCCATCCTAAAAACACTTGATTTTTTAAATGCATGCCTTAAAATAAAGCATTCAGGACCCTTGAAATATGGCAATACGCTCACAACCTGAAAAATCTCTCCTCTGCCATCAGTTGATTCAACATCGACATGCAGCACACAGAATAAATAAGCAGTTCTTTAATAGTTATGCAAACATATTCCAGACATGAAGTGTTTATCATTCATTTGCAAGTGCAGTCTGTTACACCAGTAACTGTTACTTGACCTGTTGTATAAAGTAAATAATGCATGTGAATTAGTCCTGAAATAGTTCCTTGAGTTGTTTCCAATCCAGTGAATTAAAAACACAACTGTGAATGGTATAAAGGCGTGAAAATCATATTGTGATAAAAGCAATTGCAAAAATAGAGAATTCCGATCCCACCCAGATAATTTAAGAACTCAGCAGTTTCCCTCCATTTAAACGTGAGCTCCACACAGAGAATATTAAAGATGTCTTTCAATGTGATGCAACTGTATAAAACTAGAATATGACCATTAGAAGACCAATGTATCAAAACCAACAAAAAAACTTAGAAAACACATCTAATTCTAAAATAAGCAGAAATAAAAAGACAATTTACAAAGAATTATAACTGCTCCCTAATCATCATCATCAGAGTCCGAATCATATTTCTTTCCTCGGATAGTTTTTTTTTCCAGCTTTGTGAAGTTTGTTCCAATTTTCTTTTGGCTCTGAAACGGTGGCTCCATTAAATTTCCACTGAAAATAAAGCAAATATGAAAATCACTTATTCTTTATGATTTAGTACAGAAAAACATTTTTTCTCTCATTATAACATATGAAAGAGAGTAAATTTTTCTTTAAAAAGCTAGTGTCAAGAAAGAGGTGTATTTATCCATAATGTTGGTTAATAGTGGTAAACTTTACTTTGTACTACTAAATGTTTAAGATCAATGTATTATTTTCTCTTTTATCATTAACATTTCACAGGATGCCAACAGAATTCTGACTGAAAAGCAAAGAAGAAAACCAAAGGTTTTTTCTCATCTGTTTTGGATATGCTGAACCTTTCACAGTGCAAAGGACACACAAAAAAATGCTGCTGTATTTTGACAGCTTGTTATGACAGGTTCGATTCTGTTTAACAACATTTAATGTTTAGATTTCTACAGACATCACCAAAACTCATGGAAGTTATTATCATAACTTCATATTATATCATAACTTATAATATTCAAACCGGATTGGTTTGAAACTCTTTTTCAATGATGCTTGAGAAAGATGCTTAAGAAATGAAATATGACAATTTCTTTTTTCAAAATATTGGGTAGTTACCTAGCACCTAGATCTTGTTTAAAGTTCTTTACTGTTGAAACTTTTACATGTCTCTTCCCCCCGCCCAGTGACCTCCACCCCTCCTCCCCCCCAAATCCCCTGCCTTCCCTCTGAGGTTTGACAATCTGTTCAATGCTTCTGTCCCTGGATCTATTTTTTAAAAAATATATATTTTATTAATTTTTTACGGAGAGGAAGTGAGATAAAAACATCGATGGGACAGAAACATCAATCAGCTGCCTCCTGCATGCCCCCTACTGGGAATGTGCCTGCAACCAAGGAACATGCCTTTCACCGGAATCAAACGCGGGACCTTTCAGTCCACAGGTTGACGCTCTATCCATTGAGCCAAACTGGTTTTCACTCTGGATCTATTTTTGTTCACTGGTTTATGTTGTTCTTTATATCCCACAAATGAGTGAGATCATGTGATATTTATCTTTCTCTGACAGGCTTATTTCGCTTAGTGTAATTCTCACCCAAGGATATGTTTTTATTGGTGCCCTAACCTTAGATTGAACCCGCAACCTAGGTATGTACTCTGAATAGGAACTGAACCTGCAACCTTTGGGACGATGCTCCAACCAACTGAGCCACTGGGCCAAGGCTAGATCTTGGCTTTGAAATATCACTTGCCACTGAAAGGAACCATGGCTCCTTGGAGAAATAGCCAATTCTAGGGAGAGTACATGAGTGCCCCTAAAACATCTTATTTGTACCAGAAAGCAAGTGCTCAAACACTATGGGGACAGACCAAAGGATATAGATGCCAGTATGAAAGGAGCTCTCACTGCTCTAACCTGGGGCAATCTGAACGTCAAATAACAGCAAAAGAATATAACCCATTAAATAAAATAATCTACAGCCCATTCTAATAGAAGTAAACAAGTAAAAATTAACGTGAGATATGGAAAAGTTCTTCCTTAAACCACCATTTGGTATGGTAGACAACTGGTTAACCAGTGCTCAGTTATTCTCACCAGAAATGAGGCAAACCATCACATGCCTCCTGATATGGTGCACTAAGAAAGAAGAACACATCACTTCTATGATATACCTGTGAAAAAATGCATAATCTGAATCTAAACTTGAAACATTAGACAAACCCGTTGGGGATTGCTCTGTAAAATAACTAGCTTGTACTCTTCCAAAACACCACAGAACTGAAAAGCAAATGAAGGGTAACAGGTTGTTACATGTTAATGAAAACTAAAAACACGTTAACTCCAAGCAGTGCATTTTCTTATATGTATGGCATTATTGGAATTTGAATAAGGTCTATAAATTACCTCAAGTTCCTGTTTTAATAACTGTACTGTCATTACATAAGAAAATGTCATTGTTCGTAGAAAATATACACAAAATGTATGTAAAGGGAAAATATACCTACAATTTCAACTCAAATGATTCTGAAAAAAATATATAAATTTAAGATAAAGCAAATATAAAGTGTTTAAAATAGGGAACATGAGCCAAAACCGGTTTGGCTCAGTGGATAGAGCGTAAGCCTGCGGACTAAAAGGTCCCGGGTTCGATTCCAGTTAAGGGCATGTACTTGGGTTGCAGGCACATCCCCAGTAGGAGGTGTGCAAGAGGCAGCTGATCGATGATTCTCTCTCATCAATGTTTCTAACTCTCTATTCCTCTCCTTTCTTCTCTGTAAAAAATCAATAAAATATATTAAAAAAATAAAATAAATAAAATAGGGAACATGAGTGAAGGGAATAGTAGCATCATTTGTATTATTCCCAAATTGAAGTTTGAAATCATTTCAAAATAAGTAATTTTTAAAAACATTAATATTTTATTTGGTATCAAGAAAATAATACCTAAAACTCCCAAATCAACTTCTACGATGTAGGAATCATTTAGACATTTGTAGGAAAGATTCAGAGGAAAAGGGGTAGAGAAGGGAAAAGGCGAGAGGACTTCTATTTATTGAAAGGCACAATGACTGTGGAATGACAACCAACTATTCTTGCAAATCAAGAACAGGCTTTAGTAGCTGGTTTGGCTCAGTGGTTAGCATCAACCTATGAACCAGGAGGTCATGTTCAATTCCTGGTCAGAGCAGTGCAGGCTTGATCCCCAGTAGGGGGCATGCAGGAGGCAGCTGATTGATGATTCTTTTTCATCATTGACGTTTCTCTTTCTCTCTCTCTCTCTCTCTCTCTCTCTCTCTCTCTCTCTCTCTCTCTCTTTCTCTCTCTCTCCTCCTCCCTCCCTCCCTCCCTCCCTCCTTCCCTCCCTCCCTCCCTCTCTCCTTTCCTCCCTCCCTCTCTCTCTCTCTCTCTCCCTCTCTACCTCCTCCCTCCTCCCTCCCTCTCTCCCTCCCTCCCTCCCTCTCACCCTTCCAATCCCTGAAATTAAAAAATATATATATAAAATAATAAAAGAACAGTAACAAAAATGAACAGGCATAGAGGCCCTGGATGGTATTGCTCAGTTGTTAGAGCATCAGCCCACACACCATAGGGTCATGGGTTTGAGGACATACTTGGGTTGCAGGTTTGATTCTGGTCCTGGTTTGGGGCATGTGCAGGAGGCAACCAACTGATGTGTCTTTTTCTCCTTCTCTCTTTCCCTTATCGCCCCCTCTCCCTCCCTTCTAAGAATCCATGCAGCCCTGGCTGATGTTTCTTAATGGTTAGAACAATGGCCTCCTGAAGGTTACAGGTTTGATTTCTAGTCAAGGGCATGGACCTGGGTTGTGGGTTTGCTTTCTGCCTCGGGTTGGGATGTATGTGGGAGGCAACCAGTTGTGTGTCTCTATCACCTCAATTTTCTCCCAGCCTTACCCTCTTTCTTTTTCCTCCTCCCTCCTCCCTCCTTCTCTCCCTCCCTCCCACTTTCTCTCTGAAAAGCAATGGGAAAAATATCCTCTGGTGAAGATTAATAAAAAAAGAACAGGAACAAAGGGTAAGATGATATGCTATAATTTGTGGAATTTGATAAATTATTTGTCTGGAGAAATGGACAAAGAGATGAATGAAAAAAGGAAGTTGGATTTTAGATGGTTTTCAAAGTGAGACTGTTACCCAAATAAGCAATTTAAGCTAAGCACAGAAATGAGATTCTGTAAATCTAATGTTTGAAAGTAAGTCATTATCAATTTGAGTAATCTGGTTTAAAACAGGAAAAAGTTCATCCCTGGTATCGTTTTGAGTTTCCAGATTACATGGGATTAGATGCAATAGGATCTGTTAAGCTGAGAACTTTTATAGCTAGGTGCATTCCAACACTCAACTTTAACCACAACTGATTTTTGCTGTGAGATCATGCTAATAATGAACACTTTAAGAAATATGCTCTTCCTTTGTGGAAGTTTTTCTACATGTCAGCTAGAAGATCTTGATTCCATAAAATAAACGTTCACATAAAACAATCTTCTCTAAAAATATCACTGAAAATGTGAATTAAAATAAGTCTTTTGTTAAAAGGTACCTGTAGCCGAGACCGGTTTGGCTCAATGGATAGAGCGTCGGCTTGGGGACTGAAAGGTCCCGGGTTCGATTCCAGTCAAGGGCATGTACCTTGGTTGCGGGCATATCCCCAGTAGAGGATGTGCAAGAGGCAGCTGATCGATGACTCTCTCTCATCGATGTTTCTCTCTATTTCTCTCCCTTCCTCTCTGTACAAAATCAATAAAATATATTTTAAAAAAATAAAAAATAAAAATAAAAGGTACCTGTAATTGATAATATCAGAGCAACCAAGCCTCCACTCTAAAGTCTCCGTGGTGAAGTCATCTGTATTTCCCAGGTCAGTAAACCCAGTGACGTAATCTTGCGTTTTCCCGTCTTTCACCAGTGCCAGTGTGGGGATGACTTTGATCTTCAGTCTCTCGCAAAGGAAAGGTGCCTTTTCCACATTCAGCTTCAAAAATTTGGTCTCCAGGTGTTTCTTGGACAATATCGCTAAATGTTTGTCTAGTATTTTACACCTGTAAATAACAAATACAGAAAATCAAAACCCAAAACAACAGAGTTCTTTTTAAAGAGGAATGTCATTAACCTGTTAGCCGAGTGGGACGTATGAAAACGTAAACAATATCGGGTACGGGCAGGACATATGAATACGTCCTTGAAATATGTTGCGCCCTGAAACGGGCGGGACGTATATTTCCGAACAACAAAGGTATTAGTCATCCATACGTGTCTCCACATGAATTTAAGACACGGAGGGAATCAGTATAATTTTGCTAGTGAGCGTGGTGGGTGTGTTCAACAAGAATTGTTTTGGAGTTAACACATGACTTACTGAATAAAGGGTATAGGATTTACTTAGACAATTTCTATAGGTCAATTCATTTGGCTGAACTCGTGTCAAAACAATACAGATATTGTTGGAACAATGAGGATAAACAGAATCGGAATCCCCAGTGAAATAAAAACAAAAAAATTACAGAAAAATGAACATATAGTAAGATTCAAAGACAAACTTATGGTTTTAAAATTGAAGGATAAAAAAGACATATTGATGCTCAGATCTATTCATAATGACGAAAAGTCAATGATTGAAAAGAGAGGAAGAAGGTAAGAAAAACCGAACGTTGTCCTGGATTATAACGAGAATATGGGTGGCATAGATTTGGGAGATGGAGTTATGGTGGCCTACACGATTAATTGACATGTGCTGCTTCAATGCATATATTATATACAAAAAAGATAAAGGTCATTTGGATTGATTACACTTTTTGATAGACTGTGTAGAGAAATTGGTAGATAACAACATAGTGAAAACCCACCCAAAGACACCAACAAGCAGCTCTACATCTAAACCATCACGTTTAGTTGAAAGGCATTTTTCAGAACAAATGAAAAGCGATATAGGAAAAACTAAATCCAGGAAATGCCGAGTTTGCTACGAAAAAGGTGTTAGGAAAGAATCTACATACTGGTGTCTGGATTGTAAGGTAGCACTATGTATCAAAAATTGTTTTAAAATATATCACATGGAAGTTGAGTTTTGAATTTTTACATCTATATTTTAATTTTTTAAACTCAATATTTCTATTTTATTTGTGTGCTTTTGTTTATTGTTCTGTAGTTGTTAACTTTTTTATATTTTTTATTGTGTATCAAAATAAAAAATATATTTTTTGTAATCTTTATAATTGTAAAATTTATAATTTTTTAATTTGATGTTTCCATTTTTTTGTTGGTATTCTTTCCTATTTGTTTGTAATTTTGTATTTTCCTTTCTGCTTTATATATAAGCGAAAAAATATATATTTCATAGTCTTTTCATTTAAGTATAAATAAAAAAAAATGAAATTACATCCTCCAGGCGTGACGTACGGACATGTCCTAGTGAAAGAGTACGCGCCCGTTCTATGTTGCGTAATTAAAGGGAACTCCCCGGTTAACAGGTTAGGTAAGGCACACCTAATTTTACAGTTTATCTGTTTGAGTCTCATACTTGGATAGCCACTGGTGCTGTGTTAGGTGCCCTTACTTCCACCTCAGAGCAGCTGCCAGATTATGCGAGGCAGAAAAACAATGCAGTATTCTAAGAGTCAGATTTGCTTTAGTGACATCTATAGAAAACATTCAACACATGCCTTAAATTGTAAGTGCTTCACAAAGTTATGTTCATGACAACAACAAAAAATTGTCATTTCTGTTATGCATGATTCCTTGTATCTTATATAGGAAGCTTGAAGGGTGACAAATCTAAACTTGATGGACTCAGAGAGACACTCGGAATTAGAAATGTGCATCTGGTGCCATATGTGCAAGTCCCCGGGAAAGACCGATCGGTGCCCTGAGAAGGAACACTTCTAGCTGTGCACCTCTGTCAGCGAGAGGCATATAAAGTAAGGGCTGTAAATATGGGCATTATGGTTTTAGAAAATGAAAATACCAGAGGTAACTTTCATTAAGCCATCTTCTATTAAAGAGAATAAAAGTGACATTTTCTTTAAAGTAGAATGTATTTAAATTGGTCAGTCCTCTAGTGTTTCTGAAACAGACTATTATAATATTCTTTATTTTTTAAAATATATTTTATTGATTTTTTTTTACAGAGAGGAAGGGAGGATAGAGAGCTAGAAACATCGGTGGGAGGGACATCGACTAGCTGCCTCCTGCACACCCCCCACCGGGGATGTGCCCGCAGCCAATGTACATGCTCTTGACCGGAATCAAACCTGGGACCCTTCAGTCCGCTGGGCCAAACCGGTTTCGGCGTAATATTCTTTTTGAGCAGTAACTTTTCTCCATTGGTATTCTTTGCATCGAACTTTTAATCAAATTCTCTGGGAGTGTGGCTGGGAAACATGCAGGTGATGCTCATGCCAAATATAGATGAGAACCACTGGTTTGGATGCCTAAGACACTAGATGCTTCAGAGGTTTGTTTTTTTTTAGATCTATTTTTATTGATTTCAGAGAGGAAAGGAGAGGAAGAGAGAAACATCAATAAGATGAAAAAGAATCATTGATTGGCTGCCTCCTGCACGCCCCCTACTGGGCATATGCTTTTAACTGGAATCGAACCCAGGACCCTTCAATCCACAGACTGATGTGTGACAATCTTATACACTGAGCCAAAGCAGTGAGGGCTTTTATTTATTTTTAAACAGTTGTTTTTACTAGGCTTTTGGGGTACTCCTTGGTTGTAGCTTTTCCTGAATTAGGTTTGGGCTTAAGGAATTTCTGATAAATTTAATATCTCATCACTTTTCTTCTGAATGTATCTTTTCATATATCATCCTGCAGTGCAGCAATGTGAATTTAGTGAAAATGGTAATAATTATTATTATTGTTTTTAAAAATCTTTTTATTGGTTTTAGAGGGAGGGAAAGGGAGAAACATCTGCATGCCTCCTACTGGGAATGAGCCCACAATCCTTGCATGTGCCCTAGACTGGAATTGAACTTGGGACCCTTCAGGCCACAGGCCAATGCTCTATCCACTGAACCAAGGTGGCTAGGGCGAGAAGTAACTAGTAAATGGTTTTTGAATAAAGCTCAAAATAAAGGATAAAGAAACCATTATGTGAGAAATATGTTCTTGAACATTTGTATATAAATCAACTCCATGGTTTTATTTGAGTATTAAGGAACATATTTTATTTGTTGCCTTTTAATTATTTTTATTACTCAAAAAAAGCTTCATTTTTCTTGTTTAGCTCACAATGATTTCCTGCTCCTCAAAAAGGCATGCATGTTTGATCCCGTCACGGACACATTTAGCACACGTGGACCCACCACCAGCCCCGTTAGACAACCTCCCTGGAACCTCAGGTCCACCAAGCAGGCCTAGCAACGGGCCACATGCAGATTGTGGTGCTCCCCCAGCCTTCTGAGCCCCGGTTCCATCACCAGGGGCTCGGGCAGCCTGTTTTGTCAGAGGCTGTATTGTTAGAGCCCGGTTGGTATGTTAAACACTGGGCCACTCTGAATGCTTGAAGACACCATCCCTGGAAGAGCTGGAAATTTTAAAAACACTTTTATTTTTATTGACTTGAAAGAGAGAGAGGAGGGAGAAGAAGTAAGAGAGAAACATTGATTGGTTGCCTCCTGCATGCACCCTGATGAGGATTGAGCCTACAACCAAGTATGTGCCCTGACTGGAAATCAAACTGGTGACCTCTTGATTCATGGGACAATGCTCAACCAATTGAGCCACACTGGCAAGGGCCGGAACCTATTTTAAGTAAGACTATGTATAATTTTTCAATTAATCTATCTTTTAAAAATACAGAAGCTGTGCCAGGCTGGGAGCGGCCAGGCCCAGAGCTGCTGGGCCCGGAGCAGCCAGGCCCAGAGCAGCCGGGTCGGGTGCAGCCAGGCCCGGAGCAGCAGCTGCCAGGCTGGGAGCGGCCAGGCCCGGAGCGGCCGGGCCCAGAGCAGCAGGGTCGGGTGCGGCCAGGCCTGGAGCAACCAGGTCGGGAGCGGCAGTGGCCAGGCCCGGAGCAGCAAGCCCGGAACAGCTGGCTCCTCGCCTGCCCCCACCCCAAGGCTGCCTCTCAGACATGGCTGGAAACTTTTGCGGGAACTTGAGGGTCTGCTGAATCAAGTGATGAAGGCTTAGATCTGGATGTGTTGAGTTAGTATAGCGCTGGGGTGTTGATCTGAGTTCCTTGTGTGGGGCCTGGATGAGGTTGGTTGATCTATTTGGAAATGTCTTTTGTGTGAAGTGTATCCTTGGGCATGTGGAGGTATTACTGATATGAGAAAATGCTAAGTAACTGATTTACTATCTGAAAAATTTAAAAGTTCCGAAAGTTTAAGATCTCTTGCCAAAAAGAGGTTTTAAAGCTATCACCTTAATTTTAATGGAGAAAGGGAATGACAAGCCCTTCCCACCTAGAACCAGCAGCTATGTTTAAACAATGTGTCCATTTACACTTGAATGCCTACACCTTTTGATAGCCTAAGGACAAGTTTACATGTAAACAAGTTTGCTCTCAATTCCCAGGGCAGAAAAAAAAATAACAAGGTTAAAAATTATTAGATTCTAAAATTTATTCTTAGAAGTGTAAAAGTTTATTAATTAAAAAAAAAAAAAAAAGGAGATTGAAAAACCTGATGAACAATAATAGCTGTTCATTGTAGTAGAGTTGGCAATATGGACTGACTGTTCTCGGTGGGAAAGGGAGGGAGGAAGAGACTGAACATAAACTGTGCACCTATGGATGAGGACAATGGGGGATGGGGAGGAGGCGGAGGGTGGGGTGGAAACCTGGTGGAGGGGGGAAAGAAATGAGGAACCTTTGTAATAATATGAACAATAAAGACTGATTTTAAAAAAATACAGAAGCTGCAATTGTGCTGTAGTTAAAATGGCATTAGGCTTAAAACCTCTTATCATTTAGTAACTAAATGACATTAGTGAGCCACTTAGTCTCTCCACACATGAAGCATGTACCTACTTACCTCAGAAGGTCACTGTGAGTGTTCCGGGATTTTACACATGAAAGTGTACAGCCTATTATGTGCTAGGAACTTTGATATATATACATACACAAATGATTCAAATTTTGATTTTTCAGTTTTAAGATTAGCGCTCCTGGTGCTACACTGTGTATATATCCATCAAATATATTTACTGTGTGTCAGCCATTGCTGCTCTAGGGCTAGGAATCCAAAACACAATGGTGCACATACAGGCAAACTCTGCCGTCACAAAACAAGCTAGAGGTGAAAACATCTCATAAACAAGCCAGCATATGGCATCAATCTTACAGACTGATATGATGTCACTATAGCACTCGTCATCCACACCAGAGGTTGGCGACGTAAGGAAGATGAATGCCACTTGGAGATGACAGCGTACCACAACGGCAGAGGGTTTCCCTGATGCCCTTTACCTTCTCTCACTTCCCCTTAGTGCAGGGGTGGGGAACCCTTTATCTGCCGCGGGCCATTGGATATTTGTGACATTACTCATGGGCCATACAAAATTACCAACTTAAAAACCAGCCTGCTGTATCTGGTCAAACATTTAATTAACTCACCCCTAATGCCTTGGCAGAGCCAGACCAAATGATTTCTCAGGCCTTATGTGGTCTGAGGACCAGATGTTCCCCACACCTGCCTTAGAAGGTATTTCACCATTTCAATATTTTCTTCATTTTTATATTTTCAGTCAATAAGTCTCAGGCAATCAATCTATGAATGATGTTAATTAATAGGCAACTTGTTGGGTGGTGAAACTAAGACAGGTCTATCTCAAGAAAAGAAAAATCTCAAATAAATAATCTAACTTTACACTTAAAGGAACTAGAAGAAGAACAAAGAAAGAAAATCCAAAGCGAGTAGCATGAAGGGTAATAATAAAGGTCAGAGGGGAAATAATTGAAATAGAGTCTAAAAAAGTAATAAAAAGATCAATAAAAGGGCTGGTTCTTTGAAAAGATAAATAAGATTAACAAACTTTTAATCAGACTCATCCAGAAAAAGAGAGGACCCAAATAAATAAAATCAGAAATGAAAGAGGAAAAGTAACAACATATACCAAAGAAATACAAAGACTTGTAAGAAAATATTATGAACAAATTTGGCAATCTGGGTAAAATGGATACAACCCTGGAAATATACAGTCTTCCAAAACTGAATCAGGAAGAATCAAGACCTCCTGAATAAACAGATTACAACTAGTAAAACTGAAGTAGCAAACAAAAAAACACCCAACAGCCTAGCCAGTTTGATTCAGTGCGTCGGCCCACAAATTGAAGGATCTCAGGTTTGATTCCAGTCAAGGGCATGGCAACCAATTGATGTGTCTCTCTCACACTGGTGTTTCTCTCTCGCTCTCTACCACTCTCTCTAAAAATCAATGAATAGAAAATATCCTGGAGTGAGGATTAACAAAAAGAAAACAAACAGAAAAATACCCAACAAACAAGAGTCCTAGACCAGCTGGCTTCACAGATGAATTTTACCAAACATTTAAAGAGCACACACCTATATTTCCAAAACTATTCCAAAAAATTCAAGAGGAGAGGAGACTCCCAAGCTCAAATTACAAAACCAGATAAAGACACTACAAAGAAAGAAATTATACGCTAATATCCCTCATGAACATAAAACCTAAAATTTTTAATTAAAGCAAACTGGATCCAGCAATACAGTGTAAAAGATAATATACTATGATCAAATGAGACTTATTCCAGGATGCAAAGTTAGTATAATATACACAAAGTTAATGTGATATACCATATAAACAAAATGAAGGATAAAACCATATGATCATATCAAAAGGTGCAGAAAAAGCATTTGATAAAATCCAGCACCCATTTATGGTAATAAAAGTGTAATGTGCTAATTACACTGGACAGCCGGACAACCTTCCAGACAACCTTCTGGACAAGCCAAGGCTGCAAGGGCCGAGCCCCTTGCATGATTCGTGCATTGGGCCTCTAGTTTATGATAAAAACAAAACAGCTCAGCAAAACAGAGAGGAAATATACTTCAACATAATTGAGGCCATATATGAAAAATCTACAGCCAACATCTTACTCAATTGGCAAAAACTAAAAGCATTTCCTTTAAGATCAGGAACATGACTGGGATGTCTGCTTTCATCACTCTTACTCAACAAAAGTACTGGAAGTCCTAGCCCAGCAATCAGATGAGAAGAATAAATAGAAGACATCAATAACTGGAAAGGAGCCGGGACCGGTTTGGCTCAGTGGATAGAGCGTCGGCCTGGGGACTGAAAGGTCCCGGGTTCGATTCCCGTCAAGGGCATGTACCTTGGTTGCGGGCACATCTCCGGAAGGGGGTGTGCAAGAGGCAGCTGGTCGGTGTCTCTCTCTCATCAACATTTCTAACTCTCTGTCCCTCTCAGTTCCTCTCTGTGTAAAATCAATAAAATGTATTAAAAAAAAAAACACAAAAAACTGGAAAGGAAAAAAAATGAAACTGTCATTATTTGCAAGTGACATGATACTGTATATAAAAACCCCTAAAGATTCCACCAAAAATTACTAGAACTAATTACATGTAATAAAGGATGTAAAAGATCTATACTCAGAACATAAGACACTGAAGAAACTGAAGAGACAAATAAGTGGAAACATATACCCTGTTCATGAAAAATTAACATAATTAAAATGTCCATAGTATCTAAAGCAATATAGATTCAATACCAATTCTAATCAAGATACCAATGGCTATTTCACAGAAATAGAACAAATATTCCAAAAATTCACATGGACCCCAAAAAAGGCTCCAAACAGCAACAGTGATCTTGGGAAAGAACAACAAAGTTGGAGGAATCACCCCACCTGATATTAAACTATACTACAAGGCCATAGTAATCAAAACAGCATTTACTGGCATAAAAACAGACACATTGATCAATGGAACAGAATAGAGAGCCCAGGAGTAAACCCATGTCTTTATAGTCAATTAATATTTGACAAAGGAGGCAAAAACATACAATGGGGCAAAGGTATTTTATTCAATAAATGGTGTTGGGAATATTGGCCAGATAGGTACAAAAAATGAAACTAGACCACCTTCTTACATCATACACAAGAATAAGTTCAAAATGGATTAAAGACTTAAATATTAGAATCCAAACCAAACTAAAACATTTTTGCACAGCAAAGGAGACCATAAGCAAAATGAAGACAACCCAATGAATGAGAGAACATATTTGCCGAAGATTTATCTGATAAGGTGTTAATATCCAAATTTTATAAAGAACTTACAGAACTCAACACCAAAAACCCCCCAAACAATCCAATTTAAAAATGAGCAAAGGACCTAAATGGACCTAAATGGACAGTTCTCCAAAGAGGACATATAGATGAGCAATAAGCATATGAAAAGATGCTCAATGTCACAAGTCATCAGAGAAATGTAAACTAAAACCACAATGTCACCTCACACCTGTTAGAATGGCTATCATCAATAAATCAACAAACAACAAGTATTGGGGAGGATGTGGAGAAAAAGGAACCTTGTTTGTGCACTGTTGGTTAAAAAGCAGATTGGTACAGCCACTGTGGAAAAGCAGTATGGAGCTACCTAAAAAAAAAAAAAAAGGAAGCGCCTTATGATTCCATTTCTGGGAATTTATCTGAAGGAACCCAAAACACTAATTCGAAAGAATATGTGCACCCCTATGTTCATACGGCAGCATTATTTACAACAGCCAAGACATAGAAGAGCTCAAGTGTCCATTAACAGACGAGTGGATAAAAAAGCTGTAGGTACCTTTACACAGTGGAATACTACTAAGCCATAAAAAAAGGAAATCTTACCCTTTGCAACAAAATGGATGGACCTGGAGAGCATTATGCTAGTGAAATAAACGAGTTAGAGAAAGACAAATACCATATGATTTTACAAAATGGAATCTAGTAAACAAAATGGAACTAACAAGCAAAATAGTGAGAGACTCAGACAGAGAGTAGGCTGACAGCCGGGGGTGGGGGGAGTAGGGTGAGAGGAGAGGGCTGGATGGGGTGGGGTGGATGTATTGAGCCCAAAACGAAAAAAAACCTCACGGACAGGAATAACAGTGTAGTGACTGCTGGGGGGTGGGGAGGGGTAGGAGGAATGTGGAGGGAGGTGGAAGGAGGTAGGGGAGGGTAAAGGAGGATAAATGGTGCTGGATGGAGACTTGATTTGGGATGGTAAACATAATACAGTGTACAGGCTACATGCTGTAGAATTATGCACCTGAAACCTGTATAATTTTGTTAACCAGTGTCACTCCAATAAATTCAATAAAAAGAAAAAGGAAAATAAAAAAGTAGAGAAAGTCTTGTTGCACTGATAAAAAATGTAAGTGTACATTTCTAACGTGTTTTTAAAGTTAGTAAATATATAATTCAGAAAACAGACATTAATATAGAAATATTCTTGACTTTTAATAATGTTCACTTATACTTGTATATGCAACTGGTTTTTAATCTTTAAAATAACAATTGCTTAACTTTAATGCACAGATTTCTAGTACAAAGAAACAACTTAGAAAGTAGTTCCTTTTATTGTTCTTAATTTCTGTCAGTATATTCCTATTCAAACATCTCTCCATGTTTAAGAAAGTCACTGAAGAGACAACGTTACCTGAATGTGGAGTCTCTGTAGAAATGGCAAACCACATTTTTACTCTCCTTGACTTCTTGAAAGAAGTCTCTCTCACTAGGGATTTCTCTGTATTCCCCATGTCCTTTTGAAAGCCATTCCTGATGTGAAGGAAAGGGAAATGTTACACATTTGAAATTATTTCTTTTAGTACCAGTTTACAGTGGGTGGACACTTCAGCACAATACAGGTGAGGCAAATGTTTATACTTGTGAATGTGTGACAGTTTATTTTTGTATTTAATTAGTGTATTATTTTACATAGGAACTATAAATTATTTTTGCCCCACCCTGTACTTTGTAATGTAGTTGATTTTATCCTGTAGAGCAGTGTTTCCCAAACTTTTGACAGATGTGTACCCCTTCTATAATTTTTGTAACGCTGAGTACCCCTCGTACTCATGAGAACGTAGAATTAGGTGCAGCTAAGCATGGTGCAGTGCATACCGCCACCAAACTCTTCCCGTACCCCTGGGGGTACGCGTAGCACACTTTGGGAAACACTGCTGTAGAGAAAGGAATTCCTTTCAGTGACTTACTTTCCTAGGTTTCTAGTGTCCATGCAGAAGTAGTGTGGGTACTATCTTCACAGCCCGGCTCATATTTATGACAATTACCTGTCTTAGTAACTTAGAATATGTTTTAGTAGAACTTTAAAAATAAAAATTTAGACTCATGAGACTTAGAATGTGCAATCTATTTAATTTCTCTGTATTCAAACTACTAAAATCAGAAGCATTTGATTCAAATTACAAAAAGCTTTCATAAATAATGCTCATGAGATAAAGCCAGTCTTTGGGGACAGGGAAAGAAAAGGGGGGGTGTGTGTTACTGCAGCTCTGATGTTCAGGGGCCCTGCTTACTGTCCATGACCAGCAGGGAGAGGCAGGAACTCCCTAGACTGGCGGCCAATGGGCAGTGTCCTAGAAGCGTTGTCTATCAGTGTCCAGAAACAGCAAAGATCTCACAAGCCACGGAATCCAACTTCCCAAACCAAGATGTCAACCCTTATCAGCACGCCTGGCAGGCCTTCCAGCCTCTGACTTTCCTGTGACAAGAAGCTTCTCTGACAACGGGCAGCCTGTTTCCTGTCCAGGCCGTTAGTTTTAATAAAAAGGGAACTGGGCTCGCAGGCAGAAGGCCTGCGCTTGAATAACGGTTCTACAGCTTATCAGGCTATGAATTCCAATAACGTTTCTGAGCCCCAACCTCCTCAGATGTAAGTGGAGATCATGGAGCATTGACCTCACTGAGCAGTTGTGAAAATAAAGACACTCAACATGAAGATAAGTAAAACAATGCCTGACACATGTGCCTAGGAAGCATTTGTGTATGCACTAGTACTAATTTTTAGAAGGTTTCTCACACTGAAGTACTCGATATCTCTAACTTCAGTCCGTGGATCCCAGCTTGAACCCGAGATTAGAAAGGAAAGTTCTAATCTTTTCTTTGGCCCTTCAAATAGCACATCTCACCCATGTCCTCCCTTCTCTACACTGAAATCTCCATTTCCTTTTGACCGTTTCTCACGTGAAACAGTATCTAGACTTCCTCTTCTGGTTGTCCTCTGAACACAGTCTGATTCCTCCACGCTCTTTTAAAACTGGCAGAGGTCTGAATGCAGCCTCCAGAAGCTCCACGAGCAGGCGGCAGGAACGCCATCTCCTTCCCGCCTCCGCACTGAAGCTGCAGCAGCCCAGGCGCACAATCCATGTCACACCGCTTCCCTGGAGCTGACACTCAGAAGGCCCAGAGATCTTTGCCTTACGTGACATTTCTTCGGTAAAGCTCCTATAAACAGTTCCACCTCTCAAATACAATTCCTTAAAGCATATGTGACGTTTCATAATTCCTTTCTTTACTTGCCTATGACCTGTGCACTTAAAACAGTATTTTTGTTTATTAAAATAGAAAATAATGAACAAAATTTTTGGTGGGCTCATCCTATTTCTTACCTTGTCCTTCTGCTCTTTACCTACATCCTATGTCTCTAGCTGCCACAGGAGGGGGTGCTTGGCTGACTGAGGAATAGTGACTAACACAGGTCTCTGAAGTACTTATGTCACTGTTTACATTGGTCTCCCCAATATCTTCCTGAATCAGAAAAATCAACATTACTATATACAATCTACACTCTTCCAAAAAGAATGGCTATAAAAACCATTAAGGCGTCTTGCCTATTTCCTCAGAAAACTCCTAAGAATACATGCTAACAACAACAAAAAGACCTATTAAAAGGCAGTGAAGCCCAGCTGGCGTGGCTCAGTGGTTGAGTGTTGACCTATGCACCAGGAGGTCATGATTCAATTCCTCCTGGTCAGCGCACCTGCTGGGGTTGCAGGGTGGATCCCCAGTAGGCCATGAGTTACTCCATGACAAATTCATTTTAAATTCATTTGTATATTAATAAAAAAAAGTGTCTAAAGGCTGCCTGCTTTGTTTTTTTATTATAATAAATACCAGCCTATTGTTTACTGCTGGAGAACTTATTTTAAGACATTGAATATGTTCCTCACTGCAAATCAGGTAGATACAGAGTTCTACCAAAATACCCTGTATGACAACTTTTTCCTAGTTGAGCATTAGCAATGAGTTTAACGCTTATGTCATTGGCTCTGAGCACGCTAACCTATGACAGGCTGGCTTCACTGCCCGAAAAGGAACCACTGCCTCCTGCTGCTGCGTGCTCTTCCCAGTGCACGGCAGCCACGCACATCCCAGCTCAGAAAATGATCCTGGGCGTGCATTGTTTTACTTGACTGTAGACTAATACATTGAGCAGGCTGATTTTGAATGTGCCTTTAAAGCTAATTTTTATCCGGCCAAATTTTTAATAGTGTTAGGTAATCTGAGGTAAAAAAAGAAAAGAAAAAGAAAAACACCTTAAAAATGAGGACCTGTAATGTAACTACTGGCACATGTGTACATTTGCTAGGCGCACACTGTTAAGTAATTTCAGAAAGCAGGGCAGGGAGGTTACTTGTTTCTGCTGCTGAGCTTTCTTTAGGGCCTTAAGTCTCTTTTCTTTGAGGAGTTCCAGTTCATCCTCGTCCATCTGGTCCATTTTCTGAATTTCAGCATCCAAACGTTCTTCCACTAGTTTAGTGGTCTGAAGCAACTGATTTTCCAGGACTTTTGAAAACATGTCGGCAGATGTATGAGCTTCCATTCTTTACAGTTCAGCCTTGCTGCTGGGGAAAAGGTTTACAAAGTTAGAAATAATAAAGTGCAAATAAGTAAAGTTTTCTTTCTTATTTTAAAAAAATTCCAGCAAGTGCATACTCTGTAGTTCACAAAGTGTTCTACTGACAATCAAGCACTCCAGGAAGTTAGGCTTTTTAATAGATTATAGGCACAGCACTCAAAGAACGATTTAGAGCAAAGTTTAGGTGCTCCTGATTTAGTTTTTGTCTTATTATATGAGACCAGAGAAAAATGAGTAGGTGGGAGTTATAGTAGTTGGAACTATAGCTAGTGATATATATTGACAATCATTATTCTTTACCAAAGAAAGAGAAGCAAAATACAAATGACAAAATTGTTGTAAGGTTGTACACTTACACAGAGATACCAAACTTTGCTTTAACACAGAGCAGAGTTGAGCAAAAGACACATTTTCATGGTCTCTGCTCATGATTTCCATCTCTTTAACTCCTCAGAAAGGCAATTACAACTTATGTAAAGAATAATGCCTGGTGTTCCCTAAGCATAGGTTTCCATTCCTTTTCTCCCATTACCTAACAAAACCTATGAGGCCACAAGATTGATATTGGTATTGATTTATTGACACTCATGGTGTTCTTAGCTTTGATGTAAAACAATGTAATAGTCTATTTTTGACTTTTCCATTACTCTTCTATGTAAGATAGGCTTTTGTAAACATATTCTAATTCAGATTACAAAGGAAGATCTCAATTACATTGGTTTTAAAGAAATGTCCTGGCCTGGCCCGGCAGCTCAATTGGTTCGAGTATCAGCCCCATACGAAAAGGTTGCAGGTTCAAACTCCTGTCAGGGCACTTACAAGAAGCAACCAGCGAACGCATACGTAAGTGAAACAGCAAATGAATGATTCTGTTTTTCTTAAAAAAAAAAAAAAAAAAGATAAAAAAATTCTTTAAAAAGAAATGTATTATTTTCCACCAGCAACAATCAGATGAAGATCTTTATATGTAGACCTGGATTACTACAGAAATATAATTTATAAGTTTTCTATCAAAGCAGGAGGCTGTTGCATCTCAACTGCTTACATACATCTGCAAATACTAAGGAAGCACTTTTAAAAATCTGAAGGAGCCCTGGCCGGTGTTTCTAAATAGTTAGAGCTTCAGCCTGTGCACTGAAAAGTCTTGGGTTTGATTCCTGGTAAAGGGCACTGCAGTGCTGCAGGTTCGATCCCCATTCAGGAGGCAACCAATCGATGTTTCTCTCTTTCCTCCCTCTCCCGTTCCTTCCGCTCTCTCAAAAACTCACTGGAAAAAGTATCTTTTTAAAAAAACATATATATTTTATTGATTTTCTACAGAGATGAAGGGAGAGAGATAGAGAGCTAGAAACGTCGATGAGAGAGAAACATCCACCAGCTGCCTCCTGCACACCCCCCACCGGGGATGTGCCTGAAACCAATGTACATGCCCTTGATTGGAATCGAACCTGGGACCTTTCAGTCTGCAGACCAATGCTCTACCACTGAGCCAAACCAGTTTCGGCTGGAAAAAGTATCTTTAGGTAAGGATTAACAAAAAAATCTGAATATACTGTGATCTCATCCACCAGCTTCTGTGGAACTGAAGATAGTCTTCCTGCAAACTTCATTTTTGATTCCTTCTTCTCCAAAGAAAAAGCAGTTGAAATGCACATTCAGTTCGTCTTTATATCTCGAGAGCTAGCAATGTCAGGGGCACAAGAGGTGCTCAAAAAGTATTTAACTTTGGCCCCGGTGTGGCTCTCGGATAGAGCACTGGCCTGTGGACCGAAGGGTCCTGGGTTCCTTTTGGTTGCAGGCTCCTCCCAGGCCTGGGCGCTGCTCAGGGGCAATGCAGGGGGCAACCAATCAATGTCTCTCTCACATCAATGTTTCCCTCTCTCTAAACTCAATGGGAAAAATTAACTTTGAATGAACCAACTGTTAGTTCCTCAGTGCTATAAAATTTTAAAGGAGCTGTATTTTATATGTAATAAAAGAACTTTACATTCCCCACCTCCCAAGAAAAATGTCAGGGAGACTGTGACTTTACAGGGGCTAGATGAGGCAGAAAACTGAATGCTGAACCCCGACTTGCTTGTCAGAACCTGTCAGAACATATAGCATTATCAGACTTTGAGCTCCTGAAGGCCTACCTGAAGACAAGACCCTCCCTTTCCCTGTTACACTTGCAGCTACACGTAGTTATCTTTTACATCATCTATAATAATAAAGTGTAATATGCTAACCACCTCTGTCTCAGCCCCCAGGGTTTCATCCGGAATGATTTTTAAAGGAGCTGTATTTTATAAATGCTATATGTTGCCAGGGACATATAACATTGATGCCGACACAATGGGTCAGAGGCTGCCTGTCACCACTTGAGCCAAATTAAGCAGAGACAGGGTTGAATAATGAATGAGCGTTTATTACAATAATGCCGGCAGTTTGGGGAGAACAGTCACTCACCTGGAAATTCTGCTCTGACCCCATCACCAGTGGGCTGATTATATTAGGACTAGAGGCCAGGTGCACAAGATTCATGCAGGGAGGAGGGAGGAGGGTCCCTCAGCCCAGCCTGCACTCTGGCAAATCCAGGACCCCTCGAAGGATGTCTGACTGCCAGTTTAGGCCCGACTCTGTGGGATCAGGCCTAAACTGGCAGTCAGACATTCCTCTAGAAATCTAGGACTGCTGGTTCCTAACCATTTGCCTGCCTGCCTGATCACCCCTAACCACTCTGCTTGCCTGCCTGATTGCTCCTAACCCCCTCTGTCTCAGCCCCCAGGGCTTCATTGAACAGTCTTCTGGACATCATTCCGGATGAAACCCTGGGGGCTGAGACAGAGGTGGTTAGCATATTACACTTTATTATTATAGATGATGAAAAAGATAACTACGTGTAGCTGCAAGTGTAACAGGGAAAGGGAGGGTCTTGTCTTCAGGTAGGCCTTCAGGAGCTCAAAGTCTGATAATAAGATGGCACCTTTTCTTTTCTTTTCTTTTTTTAAAGCTTTATTTATTTTTAGTTAATCCTCATCCGAGGATATTTTTTCCATTGATTTTTTAGAGAGTGGAAGAGACAGAGAGAAACATCTATGTGAGAGACACACTGACTGGTTGTCTCCTGCTTGAAACCCAATCAGGGCGGGGAACCTGCAACCAAGATATATGCCTTTGACCAGAATCGAACCCGAACTTTTCAATCCAAGACCAACGCTTTATCCACTGAGCCAAACCGCCTAAGGTGGCCAGTCTTCTGTGATGCTACGAATAGTTCATTGGGACTGGAGAATGATCAGCATTCCTGAAGCGAGCTCCCGGAGGGGGTCAGGGTCCAGGTACAGCAACCAAATCAGAGTCCTGTCCTTGGTCTGTTTTTAAAATGTATTTCTTCTTACAGCCCTGCTTTTCTTGCAACACATCCTATAGTTTCCCGGAGTCTGTAAAACTCCTACCTATAATAATTAAACAACTGTGGCTCTATTCTTATTAAGTGCCCTTCCCCCTTTTATGATGGATTCAGAATTTAATGCTGGGATAATTTGGAGCAGAAATGGCTAACAAGGGCTGCTGGGGAGGGGGAAGGGCAGGTGATGGTGTTTACCGCAGCGAAAAGGGTAAGGTCAGATGGTTTAGCAATCCTGATGACTATTCTTTAAACCACAAGCAGTTGATTATTCCATTTTTCAGTTCAACTGGAACGGTGGGAAAGGACTTGTTCTTATATTACCTTACCACTTCTTTGATCCGCCTGCGTAAACCACCAAGAGTCCTCCGCCTACGTACCTTCCCCAGGTATCTTCCCCAAAGTCTCCGGCCACTCCCGGAGCCTCCCCGGAACAGAGGAGGGCAGAGTTCAGGAGGCCCCCGCCTTCAACGCCTCCCAAGGCGCAGGCTCCAAAACTGTCACCACAGCACAGACACCGGCTCCGGCCCGCGCCCCTCCCCCGCCCGGAGGATGCTGAGCCGCAGTGTGACCATCAGCACTGGGCCGCGGTGCCCGTTTTTTTAACACCATCTCTGCCTCACCTGAGCTCTCGGAGATACCTGAGAAGTGACGGACCAGCGGCTCCAGAAGAACAATCCACCCGACTTCAGCCTCGCAGCAGCGGATGATGGCTACGAAGCCTGTCGTCACTTCCGCCTCGAGATGGTCTGAGGCGCTACTGTGCTTTACAGCCTGCGACGCTGGAGGAAGTGACGGCCGAGGAAGGCGGGCGAGAGGCTGGAGCTGACGTGTGTGCTCCGCCCATACAGCGGCCCATTTCCGGTCCGAGGTTTAAACAGACCAGAGGGAGCGGGAGCAAAGTATGCTGGGAGTTGTAGTTTTTTAGTGCTTAGTTGGAGTTGTCTGTAGGCTCTGGACCTCAGTAATGTTATGTCAGAAATAACATTGCTCAGGAGTGACACTCCAACTTCGTTTCCATTCTGTCTATTGAACATGTTAAAAAGTTGAATTTTAACATACAACATAATTAGTTTGTATGTAGTTAACACTCATGTCACTGACCAGATCGTTATAGCACATTTTCACCACCTTCCTAAGTTGCCTCATGACGTCCCTAACAAATTTTTAGAACTTGTTTTAGTAAACGACTTATTTGGAGAACTTAATGCGTGTGTCCTTCTTTTATTTATTTTTTTAATGATTGTACGTGCTTCCTAATTCATGGAGTCACTGAGAAGGGAAATAAATCCAGGACAAAATTGGATTTATTTCCGTAGGGAATAACCAGCGCGCTTATCTTTGATTCATTTTGATTCTTTACTGAATTTCGAGCAGCTGAGACAAAGGTGGAAAGATGGAAAGGAAACCCAGCTCAATCAAGTTCAGCTTCCGACTGGGCTCCAATTCTCCAAGTCTACGTCCCTCGCGGCGAGGGGCACGACTTGGGGAATTTTCAGCCTCATTGTCAGCCTGTGGGTTCTAGAACCTGGAAATCTCGCGGACGTCGATGCGTGGCGGATGCTTGCGGGAAGGGGGCGCTCGGGCTCCGGCCTGGCCGGCGGGTGCAGTGGAGACGCTCTACCCGAAGGGCAGCTCTCGTTGAGCCACGCCCTGCGTCCGCACGCCGCGGCGGCGGAAGATGCGCCTGCGCACTGCGAGCCCACACCATATGTGCCCTGTCCCAGTGCGCGGGTCTGTGCGGAGCCGGGTGCGAGCGGCGGCAGCGCGGGGCGAGGGGAGCGGAGCGGAGCCGGAAGTCGGCGGGGGGAAAGGCGATCTGTGAGAGAGCGAAGAGCGGGGCTGGGGCCGCGAGCGCCGCTGTCACGCGATGGGGAAGAAGCAGAAAAACAAGAGCGAAGACAGGTAAGTCAGTATCCGGGTCCGCTCGGCAGCGGCCGGTGCGGCTCAGGGGGTCGCTGGGTCCCACCGGCTGGGGTGGACCGGGGTGGAGGCTCGGGACCGGCCTCGCAGGGCGCCGGGCCTGGGCCCTGAGTGGGCGCCGCGGGCCCGAGACCCCAGTCCCAGCCGGGCGCGGAGGGCCTCGGCGGCTGGCGAGTTCCCCAGGCAAGACTCAGTCCCACCTCTCCCGCCGCCCGGCCGGGAAAAGCGGGTCCGGCCTGAGGAGCGGGCGGCGGCGTCGGGGCTCCCGCGCGGCCCGGTGGTCGGGTTCTGCGGCGCCGCTCTAGGCGGGGGTCAGGAGTTCTCCGGGCCTTTGTACCTGCGAGGACCGGGGAGCGAAGGGATGCGAATCACTACCTGTACCCGGTTTCCCCACTTTTGAGCCTCTCAGGTACGTCGGAGGTGCCTTACACTCACCTCCCTCTTCAGTTCATCTAGTTTGTGAGGTAGAGTTCTCAATTATTTAAGGGCTGGCTGTCCAGACTCCATGCTTTTCGCTTTCCTCCTTCCGGCCAGTCTTTTGATGATTTCTTTGCTCTCTAGCACCTCCCCTAAGAAAGGAGGCGGAGATGGAACCAACCAACCAACCAGGGGCGCTCCTTTCTCGTCACTTCAGAGGCTTTTGGGGGAGGGAGCACCCCGAGATTTCAGTACCTTCTGTGTCACATTCGATTGAGTCTTTTACTCTCTTCATTGAAAGAGTTTACTTCCTGGGAGGGAACAACATCAGTTCCTTTTCGCTTTTGTACTAGTGTGCCGCTCACCAAACTTAGTTCAAATACTCGGGGAAGAGGGGAGAGAGTAAGGTAAATTAAAACAGAAACAACCCCTGGTAGTTCATCATTCTGACTCAAAACGGACATGCGGTGTTGAAGTTAAAATAAGATCACTAATTATAAGTTGGGATGCTAGGTCGTTTCCTCACCTAGCACTCATCTATTCGATGAGTGGAATTATAAGATACCCAGATGAGGCTTGTTTTGCAGTTACAGCTCCACTGGAGGAAGTTAATTGGCTTGACTTATTTATTAATCAAACAGGATACATACAAAAAAAAAAAAAGCTGGGTGATTTAATGGAACAAAATTTCCCCACCTTTGCTAGGATGTTTTGATGTACGGGATATTTTTTTTCTTTCAACTGTGTACACAAAATAGATGAGGATAAAAAGCTTCGTGTACCAGGTACCCAGCTTCACCCATGGTTATCACATGGTCAATCCTGTTTCACTCACCTGTTGCATATTTTATTTTTAAAAATATATTCTTATTGATTTCAGAGAGGAAGGGAGAGAGAGAGGTAGAAATATCCATGAGAGAATCATCTTTTGGCTATCTCCTACACATCCCATGCTGAGGATCGAACCTTAACCTGGTCATGGACCCTGACCTGGAATCAAATTGTGACCACTGAGCCACGACTGCCAGGCCTGCCTTGTTGGATATATATACATACATATGTATGTGTGTGTGTGAATATATATATACATACATATATATGTGTGTGTGAATATATATATATACATACATATATGTGTGTGTGTGTGAATATATATATATATGTGTGTGTGTGTGTGAATATATATATATGTGTGTGTGTGTGTGAATATATATATATATGTGTGTGTGTGAATATATATATATATGTGTGTGTGTGTGAATATATATATATATGTGTGTGTGTGAATATATATATACATACATATATATGTGTGTGTGTGTGTGAATATATATATGTGTGTGTGTGTGTGTGTGTGAATATATATATATGTGTGTGTGTGTGTGTGAATATATATATATATGTGTGTGTGTGTGAATATATATATATGTGTGTGTGTGTGTGAATATATATATACATACATATATATGTGTGTGTGTGAATATATATATATATGTGTGTGTGTGTGTGAATATATATATATGTGTGTGTGTGTGTGAATATATATATATATGTGTGTGTGTGTGTGTGAATATATATATATATGTGTGTGTGTGTGAATATATATATATATGTGTGTGTGTGTGTGTGAATATATATATATGTGTGTGTGTGTGTGTGAATATATATATATGTGTGTGTGTGTGTGAATATATATATATATGTGTGTGTGTGTGAATATATATATATATATGTGTGTGTGTGTGTGAATATATATATATATATGTGTGTGTGTGTGTGTGTGTATACACACACACATATATACATATATATATTTTCATTTTAGAGAGGGAGAGAGAGAAACATCAATGATGAGAGAATCATTGATCGGCTGCCTTCTACACGCCCCCCACTGGGGATCCAGTCTGCAACCTGAGCATGTGCCCCTGACTGGAATCCAACCTGGGACCCTTCGGTCCACACTATTCTTTGAGCCAAACCCAGCTTGGGCCCTTCTTGGATATTTTTAAGTAAACCTCAGAATCCGTTCATGAGTTAAATTCTTTAGGTGTATTTGAAAGATAGTACTTGAGGGGAAAAACCTGTTGAAACAGAACAAAACACAACTGCAATGCCACTGTCAAACCTAGGGAATATTTACAGTGTTTTCTTAAATATTATCAAGTTTGCAGCCAGTTTTCTAATTTAAATGATTTCTCTTATTTAAAAAAAAAATTTAAGCAGTTGGTTTGGTTCAGGATTACAGAGTCTTTTCTTTATTTTTAAAAGTACATATAATATATTGTTGTTTCACTTACAATTTTTATCTTTCAGACTCACAATAGAGAAAATATTCAGAGGGGTGAATTTTAACATCTCTTTTTAGAGGAAATTGTGTCTCTTATTGATTCATAAAGATTTTCATGGATGATATAAAGTTTAAATTGCAAACATGGGAGCCTGTGTTAAAACATTGGTTTGGAAGTATAGAAGAAATGCTCCTGTTATTTGGGGAGTGTTTTTGTTTTGTTTTGTTTTTATCCCAGCTCAGACTTATCTGTAGTCTTTATTTTTTGGCTCACAATGAAAGGAAAGTGATGGCAATGTAATTGAAAAAGTTTTCTCATGTTTTTCTTCATGGGTTCCTTTGCTTGATGCTGTTCAAATTGTATGTAATAAGTCCTAGGGTTTTGCAGAAAGTCCCCCTTGACCAGAATTGCTGGGCCTTAATACTTTGTTCCACATTAGATATTTTGGAGGGGGGGAAAGAAGTTTCACTGCTTCGTTAGTTTACTTTGACATTTTTGTATATTTAAATAGTTCGGGCATACGTAGTTTTATTTTTCTTTGCACATGCTATAGCATTTTTCTTTTCTTTCTTTCTTTTTTTTTTTCTTTTTTAACAAATTAAAGTCAAGATCCTCCAGCAAAAAAGATTGACTTGTTCAGTTGATAGTATATTTAGATATTACCTGGTTTTCCTCTCTTGTATAAAGATCTCCACTTTTAGCCGAGACCGGTTTGGCTCAATGGATAGAGCGTCGGCTTGGGGACTGAGGGGACCCGGGTTCGATTCCGGTCAAGGGCATGTACCTTGGTTGCGGGCATATCCCCAGTAGGGTGTGTGCAGGAGGCAGCTGATCGATGACTCTCTCTCATCGATGTTTCTAACTCTCTATCTCTCTCACTTCCTCTCTGTACAAAATCAATAAAATATGTTTAAAAAAAAAAAAATTAAAAAAATTAAAAAAAAAAAAAAAAAAAAAAAAAAAGATCTCCACTTTTAAAGATTTTACAGTCATCCCACCTCTTCCCTAACCAGGCTCTCCTAAGTAGAGCATGTTTCTGGCCAGGTAGAATTGGGTGAGAAATGAGCAGCTTATTAGATACAAGATACTGAGCTACTTTTCAGTTCTTGTAAAGAGCATAAATTACTTGACTGTTTCAATTCTTATCTATCTACATCTACATCTATCTACCTATCTATCATCTATCTATATAAAAGCTTAAGTGACCATTATGACCAGAGGACTGGATGATCAGACTACTGGGTGGTAGCTATGTTGCGCACTGACCATCAGGGGGCAGACTCTCAACGCAGGAGCTGCCCTCTATTAGTGCACTCCCACAGCCAACCTCCTGTGGCTAGCAGACCTCCCACAGTCCCTTCCCCTGGCTGGCCCTGATTGGGACTGGGCGTGATGGCTCCAGTTTGCCAGGAGGGAACCTACCCATGCACAGTGTCGTGTTCTGGGCCAGCCTAATCACCCCCTAACCACTCCCCTGCCAGCCTAATTGATGCCTAACTGCTCCCCTGCCAGTCTGTTTGCCCCCAACTGCCTTCCCCTGCAGGCCTGGTTGCCCCCAACTTTCCTCCTCTGCTGGCCTGGTTACCCCTAACTGCCCTCCCCTGCAGGTTTAATCACCCCCAACTGCCCTCCCTTGCAGGCCTGGTCCCTCCCAACTGCCCTCCCCTGCTGACCATCTTGTGTCCACATGGGGGCAGCCATCTTGTGTGTTGGAGTGCTGGTCAATCTGCATATTACACTTTAATTAGATAGGATAGAGGCCTGGTGCACGGGTGGGGGCCAGGTTGTTTGCCCTGAAGATCAGGGTGGGGGTTCTCTTAAGAGTGTGGGGCGGCCTGGGCGAGGGGCCTGTGGTGGTTTGCAGGCTGGCTGTGCTCCCTGGAGACCCAAGCAGAAGCCCTGGTATCTGGGATTTAATTATCTTCTACAATTGAAACTTTGTAGCCTAGAGTGGAGCCCAGCCTCCTGCTCAATCCGTGGGGATAGCCATTTATGTTGGGATTTATTTATCTTCTATAATTGAAATTGTGTAGCCTTGAGTGGAGGTCTGGGCCCGCCAGTGTGTCTGGAAAGCTTGGCTTCTTCCATCGCTAGGGAAACCTAAACCTCCCTCCTGCTTATTCTGTGGCTGCAGCCATATTGGTTGGGGTTGTTTTGGATACTTGCTCCTGACTGGCTGGTGGGCGTTGGTGGTGGTTTAGCAGAGTATGGTCAATTTGAATATTACTCTTTTATTAGATAGGATCATTGGCTTTCAGACCTCACTTTTGAAATAGCAGTATTCCCATAGGTGTCCTCCTATCTTATATACCGTGTTTCCCCGAAAATAAGACATCCTCCGAAAATAAGACCTAGCACATGGAAAGATAAGACATCTCCTGAAGCCGAAACCAGTTTGGCTCAGTGGTAGAGCGTTGGTCTGTGGACTGAAAGGTCCCAGGTTAGATTCCGGTCATGGGCATGTACATTGGTTGCGGGCGCATTCCCGTTAGTGGGTGTGCAGGAGGCAGCTGGTCGATGTTTCTCTCTCATCGATGTTTCTAGCTCTCTATCCCTCTCTCCTCCTCTCTGTGAAAAATCATTAAAATATATATTAAAAAAAAAAAAAAAAAAGACATCCCCTGAAAATAAGACCTAGTGCAACTTTGGGAGAAAAAATTAATATAAGACACTGTCTTATTTTCGGGAAAACAGGGTAAAAAAGAGCTAATATGCATGCCATGATGCCCTCACATCATCAAAATCCATTACCAGGATGCTGCATGCGTGTGGAGACCCAGAGGCGGGTCCCGGTGCTTCTGGCTCTGCGAAGCAAGGCCAGGGCCCCCTTGAGGCCCCACCTCCCGCTCCGGTGCCAGGGCAGAGGGATCTCACCGGACTTGAGGCTGTGTTTCCTACCTAGTGGGGCTTGATGGGGTGGGGCCAGCTAAGTCTTGATGTTACCCAATAGGGGTGGAGCCGGCTTGACACTTCTGTTATAATGAAAAGGCAAATAGTAATATTAAAATATTTCCTCTAATTCACCTCTAAAGTGCATGGATTTTGTGCACTGGGCCACTAGTATAATGGAAGCTTAATATGCAAATTGATCATCTGGTGGAATGACCTGTGAAACATCTGGTTACTATGACGTGCACTGACCATCAGGGGGCAGATGCTCAATGCAGGAGCTGCTCCTAGCCCGCAGGTCCCAGGCCAGCCAAGGCGGGTGCCAGCGGGGAGAGGGAGGCGACCAGCAGTGGCAAGGGGCAGGGCCAGCGAATAGGCGGTGCCAGGCCGGCCAAGGCGGGTGCCAGTGGTGGCCCCCCAATTACCCCGCCAGTCGCCCCACAGATCGGACCTGATTACTGTCCAGTCCTAGGAACTTACCAGTGCACAAATTTTGAGCACCGGGCTTCTACTATATTTGTTTGGTTTTTCTATTTCTGAAACTGATAAGGAACACAAAGGGTCTGAGGCTCCCTGTCTCTTCTAGAGCCAAATTAAGCAGAGAGAGGGTTGAGTCATGTATGAATATTTTTCCCAATAGTTTGGGGAGAGCAGTCGGTCACCTGTAAATTCTGTTCTGACCCCCATCACCAGTGGGCTGATTGTATTTGGATGAGGAAAAAGTTAACTACATGCAGCTTGGAGCAGCAAGTGTAACAGGGAAAGGGAGGGTCTGGTCTGCAGTCCAGCCTTCAGAGTCTGATAGAAGGGCGGCTAATCTTCTACAAACAGCTCAGCTGTTCCTGAGGCAAGCTCCCAGAGTGGGTCCGGGTCCGGGTCCAGCAACCAAATTAAAGCGTGTCCTGTGCTTTGTTCTCAAAACATACTTTTCTGAGAAATGGACCCATGGAGGCCCCTGGTCTTTCTACAGCCTTGTTTCACCCTCCAGTTTCCCGGGGTCTGTAAAAAAAACCTCTCGTGTAGTTAGTAAGGTGGACAATCATTAACACTGTGGCTTTGTTCTTATTACATGCTCATCTCCCTATCACCCCACTCTCCATTAGTATGGTCATCTCATATCTATGAAATGAGTTTTATATGGTTTTATTAGTTTTATATAACTTCTTGCTGCTGAAGTTATTATTCTTGGCTTACATTTTCTCCTTACGGATTTTGGCTTAGAACCCTTTCAGGGAAAAGGGTTGTTGGTTCTCTTCTGTAACTGCTTCCTGCTGATATGGAGTGGAGTCCTGAAGTCCTCCCTGTCTGACAAAAGAAAGGAAGGAGCCAAAAAGTGGAAAGCAGTTTTAAGTAAATCCTATGGACCGTCCATGTTGGCTCTATTCTTTTTTTCCCCCTCATTTATTTTATTGAATTATTATCTGTGTACATATCTTACCATTGTCCCCCCCCCCCCAAACATACCCTCCCTCCCCAGAGTTTTGTGTCCATTGGTTGTACTTACATGCATGTATACAAGTCCTTTGGTTGTTCTCTTATCTTCCCCAGATCTTCCTACTCTCCCCGCTATAATTTGACAGTCTGCTTGTTGCTTTACTATCTCTATATCTATCTTTTGGTTCATCAGTTTATAATGTTCTTTATTATCCATAAATGAATGAGGTCATGTGGTGTTTCTCTTTCATTGACTGGCTTATTTCACTCAGCATAATGTTCTCCAATTCCATCCAGGTTGCTGCAAATGATGAGAATTCCTTCTTTTTTTAATGGCAGCATAGTATTCAATTGTGTAGATGTACCATAGTTTTTTGATCCAGTCATCTGCTGATGGACACCTAGGCTGTTTCCAAATTCTTGCTATTGTAGATTGTGCTGCTATGAACATAGGGGTGCATATATCCTTTCTGATTGGTGTTTCTAGTTTCTTGGGATATAATCCTAGAGGTGGGATTACTGGGTCAAATGGGAGTTCATAGGGGTGCATATATCCTTTCTGATTGGTGTTTCTAGTTTCTTGGGATATAATCCTAGAGGTGGGATTACTGGGTCAAACAGTATGGAGTTTGCACCAGTCTGCATTCCCACCAGCAGTGCACGAGGGTTCCTTTTTTTCCACAACCTCGCCAACACTTGTCGTTTGTTGATTTGTTGATGTTGGCCATTCTGACAGGTGTGAGATGGTACCACATTGTTGTTTTGATTATGTTGGCTCTATTCTTATTCTATGCCCTTCCCCATCAAAATTCATTTAAACCATAATTTTTGTAGAGCAGTCCCTGAAAGTACAATTCAGTACTGTTTTATTTCAGTTTAATTAAATTTTTGTCATTAGGTTTCAGGTATTGCTCTTTGGTGAAGCTAATAGTTGTTTTTGATGATAATGTAATTGAAATTTCTTTAGTCTCGAATCTAAGTTTCCATTACAAGGATATACCACATTTTTAACCCTGTCATTAGTTTATGACATTGGGGTGGTTTTACTTTTGGCTGTTAAGAGTTATATTGTTATAAAACCCCCACACATGTTTTTGGTGGACATATGTTTTCATTTCTTTGGGGCATATAATACATAGGAGTGAAATTTCTCGATCATAATGTATCTCTGTGTTTAACTTTTTCAGAATTGCTAAACAATTTAACTGTTTTCCATGAACTTTCAAAGCTGCTGCTCCATGTTACATTCTAACCAACAGTGTATTAGAGTTATAATTTCTCTACATCCTCATTAACACTTATCAACTGACTTTTTGATTACTGTGTAGTAGCCATTCCCATGGGTGTGAAGTGGTGTCATACATGATTTTGGTTTGTCATTCCATGATAGTTTAAAATGTTAAATGTTGTGCTTATTGGGTATTTGCATTTCTTGTTTGGAGAACTGTCTATTCAGTTCCTTTGCCCATTTAAAAAATTTATTTATTTATTTGTTTATTTAAAATATTTTTAATTGATTTTTTAAAGAGGGGAAGGGAGAGAGATAGGGAGTTAGAAACATCAATGAGAGAGAACCATCCATCAGCTGCCTCCTGCACACCCCCTATTGGGGATGTGCCCGCAACCAAGGTACATGCCCTTGATCGGAATCAAACTTGGGACCTTTCCGTCCGCAGCCCGACTCTCTATCCACTGAGCCAAACCGGTTTCCACTGCCTTTGCCCATTTTAAAATTATTTAGGAATAAGACTTTCTTTATATGTTCTATTTACCAGTCCTTTAGCCAGGTATGATTTGCAAACATTTTCTGTCATTCTGTGAGTTGCCTTTCTTTTCTCCCATTGGAGGTTTTTTATTTCACTTTCTTGGTGCGATCACTTGACTGGCCTAGGCCTCCCTCTACCAGGCAATCGATCAGGGGGACCCCCAAATCTATTGCCCTGCAGAGGGAGGCCTCGCCTACCCACCATAGCATTGCCAGCTGGGTAGCCTGGTCCTCCCTCTGTGGCCACCGGCAGGAGGCAGCTGATGAATGTTTCTTTCTTCTTTCCCTAAAATCAATAGATACATTTTTCTAAAAAGTTTCTCTGTAGGTGAATATGCTAGATTATTTTACCCTCAAGTAACATTTAAATCTTCTTTGTTTTCATTTAAGTGCCAAGGATGACATTGATCTTGATGCCTTGGCTGCAGAGATAGAAGGAGCTGGTGCTGCCAAGGAACAGGAGCCACAAAAGTCCAAGGGGAAGAAGAAGAAAGAGAAAAAAAGGCAAGACTTTGAGTAAGTATATTTAAAATATATTTGCTTCTCATTAGCTATGGTACAGGATTCACTTATTAAGCTAATTCCTTGCCTCAAATATATTTTAATCTTTTCTAGTGAAGATGATATCCTGAAAGAACTGGAAGAATTGTCTTGGGAGGCTCAAGGCATCAAAGCTGACCGAGAAACCGCTGCAACGAAGGTGAGAGATGGCTGTTAGCCAGCCTTGCCTCCCAGTGCCTGTCTTTAGGGAGCTGCTTGTAGGACAGATAAAATATTCTATAAATTCTGATGCCAGTAGGGGGAAAGCAAGTTTTAGGAAAGAAATAATGTCTTTTAAAACCGTTTACAGATAGAAAGATGCTCTACTTAGGATCTGAAGATATTTTGGGATATGTTGCCTGTTTATAAATTTAATATGTTTGGAGATAGAACATTTCCTGTCTCCACCTTCAATTTCTTTTATGTATATGTATTTTTCAACATTTGAATTTGGAGAGGCTTCAGAATAATGGGAAAGTGATAGGTATTTCTTCTTATTTCACCCCCTTCTTAAACTTGTGTGCCATTTGAAGAAGCTAGTAAATGTGGATTGTGATTATTGCTGGCTTTGGAGCACCTGGATTCTGACATTGGCTGTGAGTGTGAGATGTGCCTGAGGCCTACGCTAGCTTTTATTACTTAGTTGAGGTTTATATCCTTATAAAAAAGGCTATTTTGAAATTATTTTGAGAATTTTTTTTCATGTGTTTTTAATGAAGTATGTGACTGAGGTGTTTCAATTATTTATTTTAAAACAAAATATAACTGTTAATATTTCTAACGATGGAAATTTTTTAGCCAACAGAAAATAATGAAGAAGAATCCATCTCAAAACAAGATAAAAAAAAGAAAGGACAGAAAGGCAAAAAAAGTTTTGATGATAATGATAGTGACGAATTGGAAGATAAGGATTCAAAGTCAAAAAAGACTGCAAAACCCAAAGTGGAAATGTACTCTGGGAGTGATAATGATGATGATGATGACTTAAAAAAACTTTCTAAAAAAGCTAAAGGGAAAGCTCAAAAATCAAATAAGAAGTGGGATGGGTCAGAAGAGGATGAGGATAACAGTAAGAAAATTAAAGAGCGTCCCAGAGTAAATTCTTCCGGGGAAAGTGCTGATGATTCAGATGAGTTTTTGCAGTCCAGAAAAGGACAGAAAAAAAATCAGAAAAATAAGCCAGGTCCTACTGTAGAGAGTGGGAATGAAGATGAAGACTCCTTCAAAATTAAGACAGTGGCCCAAAAGAAGGCAGAAAAGAAAGAGCGAGAGAGAAAAAAGCGGGATGAAGAAAAGGCAAAACTACGGAAGCTGAAAGAAAAGGAAGAGTTAGAAACTGGAAAAAAGGATCAGAGTAAACAAAAAGAGCCTCAGAAGAAATCTGAAGAGGAAAGTGGAAAATCCAAGGTGACTCCTGATATGGGAACAGCCCCTGCCTCTGATGAGAAGGGAGAGATGCCCGCAGCCACCGAAGGTTGGTAAGATTATCGCAGAAAGGGCAAAAGACTTGGGTTCCTATTTAATCTATGGTTTGATCATTATACCCCGAAGTCATTTTCTTATTTGTGGTTATAAAGAGGATTAATTGTAAGAAAGTCTTTAAAAAACTATACCTATATACTTTTTGAATTGATGTTGCTATAATACAAAATGTCTTTCCTGTGGTTTGTACACAGACTAGGATTTTTATAGAATTTCACTGTGATAAACAATTTTTTGTTGATAAAGAGTGGAAGTTGCCTAATGAAAATTTATTCTTTCCTGATGATAACTCGGTGTCAGATGATAACTGAATTCTTTCCTGTTTTTAAATTTCTTTATAAAAGTTTTTATTAACTTTAAAGAGAGAGAAAGGAGAGAGAGAGAGAACATGAAACAGAAACATCGATTAGCTACCTCCTGCTGCCCCTTACTGGGGATAGAGCCCACAACCCAATTGAAATTGTCACCTTTTGGTGCATGGGACGAGGCTCAACCAACTGAGCTACCCAGGCCAGGGCTCTTTGCTGTTTTTAAAAATCCAATTCAGCCTGTGAATAGAAAAGGAAAACATGCTGAAATTAGTTAACATCTTTAAAGCCGGTGTTTCCCAAACTTTTGACATTTGTGTACCCCTTCTATAATTTTCGTAACGCTGAGTACCCCTCGTACTCATGAGAATTAGGCGCAGCTAAGCACGGTGCAGTGCATATCCCCACCAAACTCCGGTGCAACTCGTACACCCACCAAACTCTTCCCATACCCCTGGGGTTACGCGTTCCACACTTTGGGAAACACTGTTAGCAACTTCTTGGTACCATAACTATTAACAAAAAATAAGCTTTATAGTTTTCTTCTCTTAATCAGAATAAAAATACGTAGTTACAGATAAAATAATTCACATAGCTTTAGACTAGTAAGACTTTTAATGGAAAAATTGACATAACTTTTTTAACCACTTGAAATAATATCTGGACATATTTAAAGAGAAACACCATAAAAGTAGCTTTATAATCTTTAGCTTTCTAAGCATAATACTGTAGACTTTTCAAAATATAATTACGTATATTTTTGTTTTGTCCTTCTTATATCTTAAGATTGGCTTCATTCATATTATTCCCAGCTTACAGAAGCAACATTAGCTAAGAATTAAGGCAGGAATTCAGACACTATGGATTAAGAGCTATATTACATATAGCATATCTTCTTTTTTTAAATACAGATTTTTTACAAAGAGAGGAAGGAAGAGCGATAGAGAGTTAGAAACATTGATGAGAGAAATATCAATCATGAGAGAAATATTAATCAGCTGCCTCCTGCACACCCCCTACTTGGGATGTGCCTGCAACTAAGGTACATGCCCTTGATTAGAACCAACCCCGGACCCTACAGTCTGCAGGCAGACGCTCTATCCACTGAGCCACACCGGTCAGGGCGATAACAGCATATCTTCTCTCTGCTGACAAGATCTTGCTCTCCTCTTGTGTCTCTCAGGACAACTCAGAGCAGCACCAGCGCTGCAGGCTTCTAAGGAGGCTAGCTTGGTGATTCTGTGGTGTTCTAGGTTCTCCTGTGCTCTTCTGGTTACCTTGATGCCTATAGGCTCTAGCCTGCTGCTGGCATCAGCATCAGCCCATTATGGGGTTTGCTCCTCATTGCCTTAGGAAACTTTAAAACAATGACGTTTTGTCTATTCTCTTTTGGTAGATGACAATGAAGGAGACAAAAAGAAAAAAGATAAGAAGAAAAAGAAAGTAGAAAAGGAAGACAAAGAAAAGGAGAAGAAAAAAGGACCGAGCAAAGCCACAGTTAAAGCTATGCAAGAGGCTCTGGCTAAGCTTAAAGAAGAAGAAGAGAGACAGAAGCGAGAAGAGGAGGAACGCATAAAACGGCTTGAAGAGTTGGAAGCCAAGCGTAAAGAAGAGGTATGTTTTCATACAGTGGCTGACATTGACATTGCATTTAACTTAAAAATCTCTTCTCAATGAAATATCTCTAACCCTCTGAATCTATTGTCCAGATTTAAATAATAAGATGAAGAGGTACAGAAAATTCTACCTTTATTTTCTGAGGTACAGACAGGTGTTGCTTATGTATCATTGCCAAGACATAGTCTATTCTCATGAATAATCATTATGTATGCCCTGGCTGGTGTGGCTCAGTGGTAGAGTGTCAGCCTAAGCACTGAAGGGTCACTGGTTCGTTTCCTGGTCACGGACACCTGCTGGCAGGCTTGTTCCCTGGCCTTGGTTGGGAATATGCAGGAGGCCACCAATCTGTTTCTCTAATCGATATTTCTCTCTCTGTGTCTCTCCCCTTCCCTTCTCCTTACGCTAAAAATCAGTGGAAAAAACTATCCTTGTGTGAGGATTAGCAGAAAAAAAATTATGTACAACATTTAAAATATTTTCATTTGGAATCTCATAACAAACTTTGCATGTATCGCAAAAGCTTTGTTTGAAGTTTGGGATTTTTACATTTAAATTTTATAATTGATTAAGCTAAGTACAATTTTTGTCTGATATACTTTTATAGGAAAGATTGGAACAAGAGAAAAGAGAAAGAAAAAAGCAAAAAGAAAAAGAAAGAAAAGAACGCTTGAAAAAAGAAGGGAAACTTTTAACTAAAGCTCAGAGAGAAGCCAGAGCCAGAGCTGAAGCTACCCTTAAACTTCTACAAGCTCAGGGTAAGTAGTATTTTTAATTAATGGGAAGGGTCTAGATGCTTCTCTCATGTTGTTGTATCTTTATAATGGTCAAAATGAAAATTCATTTGTACTAGAATAATTCCTATGGAAATGCTGTGAAAAAGTCCAATAATGATAGGTGATATAATTTCCTTATTTAGGGAGATGACTTCTAAACTATGTTAAAATTTTATGTGTAAATGATAGTGTGTGTATAAAAACATGGTTATTTTTTTGTCCCCCAAAATAAATGAAAATAGAGAATATAGTTAAGTGAGTCCTCATTTACCCATCACTCAGTTTAAACAGTGATCATTAAATACCATTTTTGTTTTGTCCTCCACCACTCCCCCCCCCCCCCCCGTAATATTTTAAAGTAAATTTCAGATATTATATTATTTTACTTTAGTATGTATCTCTAACAAGTAAGGACATTTTACTTTTTATTTTTTTATATTTTATTTTTTGCAGAGAGGAAGAGAGAGGGATAGAGAGTTAGAAACATCGATGAGAGAGTATCATTGATCAGCTGCCTCTTGCATACCCCCTACTGGGTATATGCCCTTGACCAGAATTGAACCTAGGACCTTTCAGTCCGCAGGCCAACGCTCTATCCACTGAGCTAAACAGGTTTTGACCATTTTACTTTTTAACATGAGTAGAGCATGTCTTCTAACAAAATTAATTCCTTGATAGCATCTGATTTTCTGTCCATTTAAAATTTTTCACCATTTGTCTCCAAATGCCTTTTATAATTAATTTTTTTAAAAAAAATAGGATCCAGATGAAAGCCATAAAACAAGCTTTAAAACATTTGAAAGAATTAAAGCAAACACAATAAAAAATAAAACATAATTAAACTCTTTGGCTGGTGTGCACAGTGGTTAGAGCATTGGTCTACACATTGAAGGGTCGTGTGTTTGAATCCTGACCCAAGGGACATAACCTGGGTTACAGGTTTGATTCATACCCTGATTGGGGCGAGTGCAGGTGTCTGTTAGCCAATCGACATGTCTCTCTCATATTGATATCTCCCTTCTCCCCCCTCACCCCCCTTTCTGGCTTTTCCCCTTTCCCTCTCTAAAAATCAATGGAAAAAAATATCTCAGGTAAGGATTTAACCAAATACACACACACCAACAATTACATTAGAAAAGAATATTAGAAATGCATTGAGAAAAATCCAGAAATATTCAAAAACGGTGGAGGGGAGGGGCCTCTCAGCCTAACCTGCACCCTCACTAATCTGGGTCCCCTTGGGGGATGTCTGACTGCTTGTTTAGGCCGGATCCCGGGGTTTGGGCCTAAACCAGCAGTTGGACATGCCTGTCACAATCTTGGGCCACTGGCTTCTACTCAACTGCTTGCCTACCTGATCTCCCCCAAATACTACCCCAGCTGGCCTAATCGCCTCCAACTGCCCCACCCCTGCCGCCCATACCAGCCTGGTGGCCCTTAACTGCTCCCCCCGCCTTCTGCCTGCCTGGTCATCCCCAACTGCCCTTTCATGCTGGCCTGGTCGCCTCTCAGGGCCCCCCCTCCAGCCTGGTTGCCTCGCACAGCCTGCTGTTCAGTCATTTGGTCGTCCCTCACTAACCCCCCTGCCAGCCTGGTCGCCCCTAACAGCCTGCCTGTTCAGTCGTTTGATTGTCCCTCACTAACCCTCCTGCGGACCTGGTCATAGGTAGCCATCTTTGTGAGGGCATGAGGTTTAATTTGCATATTAACTCTTTATTATATAGGATTAAACAACACATTTATTTAATATATTTTATTGATTTTTTTTTTTTTTCAGAGAGGAAGAGAGAGGGATAGAGAGTCAGAAACATCGATGAGAGAGAAACATCGATCAGCTGTCTCTTGCATGCCCCCCACTGGGGATGTGCCCATAACCAAGGTACATGCCCTTGACCGGAATCGAACCCAGGACCCTTCAGTCCGCAGGCCAGTGCTCTATCCACCGAGCCAAACTGGTTAGGGCCAACATACTTCTTATTGATCCATGAGCCCAAGAAAAAGTCTCATTGAGAATTAGGAAGTAACTTAAAAAGATACAGCACAACAAAATTCGGAAGATGTGTCTAAAGCAATTTTTAGAGGGAAATTTATAGCATTAAAATAATTCTTTTAGCAAAAGAAGAAAGATTGCACATCAATAACCTTCTGTTTCCCATCCTACAAACCAAAAATTAGAAGAGCAAAGTAAGCAGAAATAATGTAATAGGGGGAAAATAAAAAAGAATCAATAAACCCTGTCTGCTCTGTGGCGCAGGTGGTAGTCCCTGCCTCTCCGCCACCTCCACCTCAGCCTATCTCCTGGCCGGTGGCGTTGGCAGGAAGGGGGACGGAAGTTGTAGATGCCAGACCCAGCCCCACAAGAAGTTCCCCAAATGTTCACAGTCTCACTGTTTAGGGAAAGTTTATGCTAGAAAACTGAAGGCAGTTAATGGGTGAATATGATCAAACTTCTCTACTAAAGTTCTCAGTCTGATAAGGAAAATCCCTTGTCAACTTAATGAAGCATTCAAAGAAGACATCTGACTCTTTTCAAGCTGAACTTGAAGGTTATATCAAAGTGCAGAGAGCCAGAGTCTTAGAACCAAAGACAGATGAGAGAGGACTATTTGGAAACCTGTAAGGACAAAGAGGAGGTTGATTTCAGACCCAGGTATAGAATGTTTGATCAAAGACTCCTAACTGAAATCATCCAGACCCAGCCGAGGTCATGCAGTGTTACTTCTGTGGCTATAGCTCATGACAGCATGAGGTACTGTCAATTCACCAGGGCCTGTTTCTCAGAAAAACCAGCACCCTTGAACCTTAGTCATCAAGAGTATAATTATAGCTCATACAATGTAGAATCTAGACTTTACAAGCACCTCTCAGAAAACAGTACCAGTACCCAAAAAGCTGGTCACAAACGGATACACCAGAAGAGAAAATGGCACTCTGAAGACAGAAAAAATCAGGAGCAGCAGCCTGAGCATAAGAGGAAAAAAGGTGGTTATAGGAAATAGGTTTAGACAAACACCAGAGCATCCAAAACAAAACAGAGGTAGAAGCAGGATCAGTACAGAGAAGCTTAATCAAAGGGAGAGAAAAAGATGAGATGTAACCTCTAAGAAAGGATCGTAATCGCAGAAAAGGGAAAAAGGAGTAAAGCGACGAAAGGACAGGAGGAAGTGCTCTGGGACCAGTCTGTCCTTGGATTTTGAAGCTCTTGAGTTGCTTTTCCTGAGGTTAATTGGAAAATCATTGAGGAGGTCGGCTTTCTGATGTTCACATTCATAGCACTTTTCTCATGGAAACAGGCACTTTCACTTCCAACAAAGGCCAAGTGAACAGAGTATTTAGGCCTTGGCTGGGTAGCTCAGTTGGTTGGAGTGTGGTCCCAATAAGCCAAGCTTTCAGGTCCGATCCCTGGCACATGAGCAGCAACCAATGAATGCACAAATAAGTGGGACAACAAATTGATGTTTCTCTCTTTCTCTCTCTCTCAAAATAAATAAGCCCCTAAAGTATTTAGTATGCTTGATAACACCAATATGAAAATTACTTTTCTTCATTTTCTAGAAACTTCATTACATTTTTCTTACATGTAATGTAATTTCCCTTAATGAGAGCAGCTTTACTTTTATTCATCAAACTGCTATGATGATGAAATTATTTTCCCCTTGGGAAGTCATTTTGAATTGGAGGATTAATAGGCTTTATAGAATCTATTTCTTAATTGGGTTTGTTTTAATTTGGGGTGGAGTATTTTTATATTCATTAGTTTTCTCAATTTACATTTTTTCCCTCTGCTAGATACATGTTTTTTTTTTTTAAGTTCTTTATTATAGATTGAATAATGAAAAATGAAATACATTAAAGTTATCTTGTTACATATAGTTTTAAAAGTTTCAAAGAGTATAAAAAATTCATTTATAGTAAGTGCTTATAATAAAGTTCTAATTTCTAAAAACAAAAACAAAAACAAAAACCATGAAGCCAAAAACCAGTTCTTTGAAGTATTAAAATGATGGTAAGGGAATAAATGAGTAATTCTATACTCATTAATTCAAAAGCTTAAAATAGGGCCATTCCTTTCTAGATATAAACTATCAAAACTCACAAAGAAACATAACATGGACAGTCCTATATCTCCTGTAGTTCCCCTTTAAATGTGGAGGATACATTCTAAGATCCTCAGTGATGCCTAAAACTATGGAGTAACAAAACATATGTTTTCTCCTACACATACATACTTCTGATAGTTTATTTTATATATTAGGCACAGTAAGAGATTAACAAGAACAAAAAGGAAAAATATAACAATATTAACTATAATGTGAATGTGGTCTCAAATTAAGACTATAAAGAGATAACACTACACATTTATTAGAATACATAAATGAATAAATTAAAACATCTGTTTTAACCACATGCTGGTGAGGATATTGAACAATTGATAATCTCATACATTACTGGTGGGGATGCAAAATTGTAAAGCCACTTTGGAAAACAGTGGGCAGTTGCTTAGAAAATGAAATACATATTTACCTAATGTGCCATAATTTCCACTCAAATCTTTACCCCAGAGAAATGTTCACACAAAAACCTCTACATACAAATATTCATATCAGTTTTATTTATAAATGTTAAAACTTAGAAACAACTCAAATGTCCTTCAAGTGACTCCTTAATAAAGAAAGGAGCTGTTCCATCCATACGATGGAATGCTACTCAGAGTAAAAAGAAATGAGGTATTGGTACATAAAACAAAGAGGGTGACTCATCCCAAGATGACAGCAGCCAGACTGAAAGGTTCATTTCTATGACATTTGGAAAATGCAAATCTTTGAGGAGGAGAACAGGTCAGTGCTGCCAGGGGCTAAGGATGTGAGCAGGATTTGCTTACATAGAAGCCACAAAGTGATGGAATTTTTTGCATCTTCATTGTGATGGTGGTTGCATAATTACATATTTGACAAAAGTCTTAGAACCGTACACCAACATAATGGAATTTTATTGTATGGGTAAAATTTAGTATGCCTTATATAAAAAAGAGGTTTTTCCATGAATGCTCTTTGTTATATTTTAGGGTATGTATCTCTGAGGTGAATAGAATGTTATTTGTTTAAGTACTATCTCTTAGGTGACATACAGGTTAGTATAAACCTGAAGTTTTCCATTATCTCTTAGGTGTTGAAGTGCCATCAAAAGACTCTTTGCCAAAGAAAAGGCCAATTTATGAAGATAAGAAGAAGAAGAAAATGCCACAGCAGCTAGAAAATAAAGAAGGTTTGTAGACAAAATAGTCTCATTTAGAAACTTTTTCCCCCCACACTTTAAACAGAATGTCTTTAAAAAAAAGAAGTCAGTTAATCATTACAACTCGAAAAGATACTTGCATTTTAAAAATCTAGATCCTACCCTATAAATAACTTTTTTAATTTAATTTTTTAATCTTTATTGTTGAGAAAGCCTTACAGATGTCCCCACCTTCTTTTTCCCCTTTGTGCCCCTTCACTGGTTCCTGCCCTGTCCCAGACTTTTGCCACCTTATTGTCTTTTTTTTGTCACCCTATTGTCTGTGTCCACACATATATATAAGGTCTTTGGTTAACCTCTTTCCTCCCCGCTTCTCTCTGAGATTCTTTTGTCTGTTCCATGTTTCCATGCCTCTGGTTCTATTTTATTAATCATTGTTCATTAGATTTCTTGATTGCTTACTTTGATTTTTCATTCAATTGTTGATAATGTATTTATTGCCATTTTATTGTTCATATTTTTTATTTTTCTTCTTTAAGAAGACCTTTTAACATTTCATTTAATGCTGGTTTGGTGATGATGAACTCCTTTAGCTGTTTTTTGTCTGTGAAGCTCTTCATCTGACCTTCAATTCTAAATGATAGCTTTGCTGGGTAGAATAATCTTGTTTGTAGATCCTTGCTACTTGTCACTTTGACTATTTCCTGCTACTCACTTCTGATCTGTAAAGTTTCTTGAGAAATCAGCTGACAATCCTGTAGGTAACTGCTTTTCTCTTGCTTTTTTTCCTTTTTGTTAATATATTTTACTGATTTTTTTATAGAGAGGAAGGGAGAGGGATAGAGAGTTAGAAACACCAATGAGAGAGAAACATCGATCAGCTGCTTTCTGCACACCCCTTACTGGGGATGTGCCCGAAATCAAGGTACATGCCCTTGACTGGAATGGAACCTGGGACCCTTCAGTCCACAGGCCGACTCTATCCACGGAGCCAAACCAGCTAGGGCTCTCTTGCTTCTTTTAAGATTTTCTCTTGGTCTATAACCTTTGGCATTTTAATTATGATGTGTCTTGGTAATGTATATATGCATATAAATCTTGGTGTGGGCCTCTTTGGGTTTGAAACTTTATGCTTCCTGCATTTGTGTGTCTATTTTACCAGGTAGGGGAAGTTTTCTGTCATTTTTTAAAATAGGTTTTCAATTTTTTGCTCCTTCTTCTTCAGGTTACCCCCATGATGTGAATGTTGGTATGTTTTAAGTTGTCCCAGAGGCTCTTTACACTATCTTTATATTGGATTCTTTTTCTTTTTGCTCTTTTGATTTTTTTTTTTCTTCTTCCTCATGTTCCAAATTGCTGACTTGATTCTCAGCGTCCTCTACTCTATTGTTGATTCCCTGTAAATTATTCTTCATTTCAGCTAGTGTATTCTTCATTTCTGAATGGTTCTTTTTTATGTTGCTGATGTTCTCACTAAGTTCCTTGAAGTTCCCACTAGGTTCCTTGAGCATCCTTATAACCATTGTTTTGAATTCTGTATCTGGTAGTTAGCTTGCTTCCATTTTGTTTAGTTCTTTTCTGAAGATATTCTGCTCCTTTGTAACATGTTTCTTTGTCTCCACATTCTGGCTGCTCCCTGTGCTTGTTTCCATGTATTAGGTAGAGCTGCGGTGGTAGGTGTCCTGCATGGCCCAGTGGCTCAGCCTCCCTAGTCACCTGAGCTCAGCACTTTAGGTGCTTCCCTGTGTGAGCTCATTGCCCTGTCCTGTTGTAGTTAAGCCTTGATTGCTGTTGACATCACTGGAAAGGATTGACCTCCAGGGAAATCAGCTGTGAGGACCAGCTGTGACTACAGCAAAAGAACTATGTGCAGGAGACACCCCTGTGGAGCAGGACTTGCTTCATTGTGGCTTTGGTGCTCACCAAGTGTGTTCCTTGAGTGTGTCACTCTGGATGTGGTAGGGCTGTAATCTGGTGTGGTCTGAATCTGACCACTGAGTGCACTAGCTCTGGGATCTCCTGGGAAGTTCAAAATCAGCTATTGCCTGTTCCCCTGCTTGGCCAACTTCTGTACCCCTCCTCACCCCTCCCTCCCCTCCTTTACTCCTCCCTACCGTCTCCCAGTCATGAGCTACAGAACTGTCTGTAAATTGCTGCTCCCTGTGTTGGGCTTGGAGGTACTCAGGAGAGGCCAAACTGTGAATCAAGGCAGGTTGCTGCTAGTGCCAAGCCTGGGGCCACTTACAAGAGGTATTAGGCATGGTAAGGCCAGCTGCTGCTTGTTTGAGAGGTTTTAGGAAAGTCTGAAGCCTAAGCCACCACAGGCCATTTCATGTGGAAAAGCTACTGGAAACAGTTTGGGTGGGCCTGCAAATTGGGTAGGACCAGATCTCAGGGAATCACCATGTGGGCAGACAGGTCTGAGCCAGATTGATCGACACTCAGATATGGTGCCTGATTGTTGACTCTGGTGCGGGGAGAGGGGTCAGCAAAGGAACAATGACCTCTGCCAGCACTTTTGTCTGGGAGAAATCTACCCCCTAGTTCTTGCCCTGATGTCAGATAATTTAGGTCTTCCCCCTATGTCCCTGCATCCTTTCAAGCTGCTGTCCCACATCTGGAGCTCAGAGGGAGTGGGTCTGAATAGTGTGCTGGCCCTTTTAAGAGGAACGGCGGGACTCTATAATTCTTTGTTCACTCAGCCACAGTCCCAGCTGGTTTTTTCAGCCTGAAGTTACGGAGACCTCTTCTCAGCATTGAAACCCTGGGATGAGGGGTCTGATGTGGGGCTGGGACCCCCTGGCTCTTCATGGGGACCTCCATAGCTCAGATGCTGCCAGTGGGCGTTAGACCAGCCTGTTCCGCACCTCTCCTCCTTCTCCCAGTCTCAATGTGTCTCTACATTAATTCTCTAGTGGTAGGACTTCCATTTGGCCAGCTTTTAGGGAGTTCTGAAGGTTGTTCTGTAGTTTAGTTGTAATTCTGATGTGGTTGTGGGAGGAGGTTGAGTACCGTGTTTACCTATGCTGCGTTCTTTTTTAATATATTTTATCAGTTTTTTACAGAGACGAAGGGAGAGAGATAAGAGAGTTAGAAACATCAATGAGAGTCATCGACCAGCTGCCTCTTGCACACCCCTTACTGGGGATATGCCCGCAACCAAGGTACATGCCCTTGTCCGGAATCGAACCCGGGACCCTTCAGTCCCCAAGCCGACACTCTATCCATTGAGCCAAACCGGTTTCGGCATATGCTGCATTCTTGACCTGCCCCCTGAAAAACTATTCTTAACTGGAAAGTACAACTATTGTTTTCTTTTTTTTTCTCAATCTTCTACTTTCTGTAAAATATATGACTGATGTTTAAACATGATAAAGAATGTAGGTTTATACTAATGATTTTTATTCAATACTATCAAAAATTATATAGTAAAAAATATTAATTTGGCTTCTGCCCTTCAGTATCTGAGCCAGTAGAATTAAGTGCTGCTGTGGAAGTTGTGGAACAAGGCGTGCCAGAAAAAGAAGAGTCACCACCTCCTGTTGAACCAGGCCAGTAGCTTTGACTAATAACTTCCTATTAAGTAGCATTGATGTGTCCAAAATGTCTTAGTAGTTTGGGGAAACCAGATATCTGGCAGGGTGGCCTATTTTTAATAGTCCTTTAAATCTCTTTTATTTTTTTATTTCCATGTTGCAAAAAGTGTAAAAGTGAGCTTTTTATTTCCTCTGTTTCTATTGATGGGTCAGAAATCTTAGGTGGTACCAAGAAGAACTGAAGTCCTTTAATCTTTCCAAAGAAAAATTGGAAGAATTTTTAATTAGAACTTTTTAAGTCATAAAAGTTATTATTTTAAAAATCTTCTTAGAGGTCAGCCTCTTATTTAGTAAATCAATTCATTTTATTTAGTGTTTGTGTTTTTAGGTTGGAGAGTCTCTGGTTTCTTTTCCTTTTTTTTTTTTTTTTTTTTAAGATAAATAGTGTTCTAATTCATGAGACTAGATATTGATAGGAAGCCACAGGCTAACATAATATATATTTAGTAAAATCAAGAGATTCTCAAGTGTTCAAAGACAGGAATGGAAGTAGAAATATTTGAGGATGTCAAGACTGACTATCCTGGGTGGGAAAATTATTGATAGTCCCTTCTCACCTCCCTCTTGGTTCTCAGTGTAAAAATATCATTTGTTTGGGTACATTTCAGCTTAGCATAATGAAACTAGAGAAATTACAGTTGACATGCTCATAGCAGTGCGGAGTTGTGGCTGATATCTGTAGCAGTAGAAAGAATTGTAAACTGGAAGGAGGCTGCTTTGGGCGCATGTTTTTCACTTGTTTCTTCCTCCTCAAGAAGTCTTATGCAAACTTCCTGGCAAATGATGATTTTTCCAGGGAAGAAGATACTACACATGCCCTCATCTTTTGAGAATAATTTTGCCTAATTGGATTTCAGTAAAAGTGTCATTGTTGTTAAGGACAGTATTAAATTTTTAATATTCAAAATAATACCTTTCTGACCATTTTTGAGTTGTAAGCACAAAAATATAATTTTCTTTCTTTTTTTTTTTAAATATGTATTTTATTGATTTTTTACAGAGAGGGATAGAGAGTTAGAAACATCGGTGAGAGAGGATCATCGATCAGCTGCCTCTTGCACACCCCCTACTGGGGATGTGCCTGCAACCCAGGTACATGCCCTTGACCGGGATTGAACCTGGGACCTTTCAGTCTGCAGGCCGACGCTCTATCCACTGAGCCAAACCGGTCTTGGCCAAAAATATAATTTCCAACTGGAGTAGAGATGTAGCTTCATAATATCCAATTATATAATTTATGTAGTATTTGTTATCTATAGAGGCTAAAGAAAAACAAATTCTTATATGTATAAAGCATACACAGGGGCTGAGTGATGGGGGCGGTGGGATGCTTGTGTCCTTGCCATGGCGACAGAGCAGGCATTCTCCCCCACTCCGGGTCTCTCAAGGCCTCTGGGCAGCATGGGAAGGCGGGGCTGGAGCCGAAAGAGGCGGCTCCAGGGCCTGAGCAGAAAGGAAAGAAAAGCCTATTCTAGCACGAATCTTTGTGCATCAGGCTTCTAGTTTAGTAATAATAAATTATAACATGTTAGCTATATTGAAAATTAGTCCCAAAGATAATGAAATTGTCTGTATTTTTTTGCATAATTAAAACATTTATTTTTATGTCAGATAATTTTCCACTTTTTCTATGTCTTCAATGAAAACTTTTATTTGCAGAAGAGGAAGAAGAAACTGAAGAAGCTGGATTGGATGACTGGGAAGCTATGGTCAGTGATGAGGAAAGAGAAAAAGGTGACTAGCTCATAAGCACTCGTTGATAAATCCCGTGGTTGTTAGAGGTGTTTATATTTAAAGGAACAGTCTCCTGATAACGACTGCTATATGAGCATTCCCAAGGACAGAGACCAGTTTTACACTCTCTGTTGCTATGGTTCCTAAATCCTCATGTGGATCCCATTTCATGAATAGGTGGTTTTTCAACTATTTGCAAGATAGTTGCCTGGGATTTAGAATATAGTTTTTCAGAGTGATAATGTTATAAATGGGATTAATTATTAAAGCTAGCCTACAAAAGGCCCCTTTAACTTTAAACCTAATACAAATAGAAATAATTGTATATTTCCTAATCACTCTGAATTAAAAAAAAATTATTTTTTTTGGTAATTTCTATCCTTTATTACTAAAATCAACTTTTTAAAGGTTTAATTCTGCTGGCTTTTTTCCTTTTTGAGATGGATATTTGTCTCATGTTTTTCTATCTTTCCCCCCAAATACATATTTTTAAGATTATAAACTTTTCTTTAAGCACGGCTCTAGCAAAATTCTACAGGTACTGATATGTTGATTTTCTTAAATTACATTTAGATATATGTTAATTTTACCTATGATTTATTTGGAAGCACATTTCTTAATTACATAAATAAGGATTTTCTAATTATCTTCTTGTTACTTTATTGGATCAGAGAACATACATAGTTCTGTACTTTGCAATGGGTTGAGAATTTACAACTTAGCAAATAGTTAATTACTGTAAATGTTTCATATGTGATTGGGTGTGCTTGGTTGTCATGTTCACCGTCTTTAGTCAAGTTTGCTGATTATTTTAAGTCTTTTATGTTGTTCTGAGTATTTTTCTGGTGTGCTTTTTCTTTTACTAAGTGATGTGTTAAAATCTCCCACCATGATTGTAGATTGTCTATTTTTCCCTGAGTTCTGCCAACTCTTGCTTTCTATATTTTGGTGTTATATATATTATTAGGTGATGAATTGACTCTGATATATTGTTTGTTTATATTGTATTTATTTTATACTCTTTAAAATTCATTTTTAGTGATGCTTTTTGCCTTAACAGTCTACTTTATCTGATTTTAATTAATACAGTTTCACATGCTTTGGTTTATGTGCTCTTTTTCTATATTATTTTTTCTGTATTCTTAAACAGCCTATAGTTGATTTTTTTTTTTTTTTAAATATTTTTATTGATTTTGTACAGAGAGGAAGGGAGAGAGATAGAGAGTTAGAAACATCGATGAGAGAGAGTCATCAATCAGCCGCCTCCCGCACAAACCCCCACTGGGGACGTGCCCACAACCAAGGCACATGCCCCTGACCGGAATCGAACCCGGGAACCTTCAGTCCCCAAGCCGACGCTCTATCCATTGAGCCAAACCGGCTTCGGCTGATAGTTTTATATCCAGTTTGTCAGTCTTTATTTTTTACTTACTGCACTTAGCCCATTATACCTAACATTTGTTGTTAATGAAATATAGTATATTGGTTTTATACTTATCTCACTAAATCCTTCTTATTTGTTTTGTCTGTGTGTTTCTTCTCTCCTTTCTAACTGTACTTTAGATTGTTGGGTTCTTTTTATTAGCATTTTTTCCTCCTATTGGAAGTTGTGTACTTTTTCATTTACTTTTAGTGTTATCTAGAGACTTTCAACATAAACCTTTGAACTATCATTGACTAATCTTACCATCTTCCCAGGCAATGCAAAGGCCACTATATACATGAATAACATTTAATCAGTTCTCGATTTATATGTCATTGTTCTCATTTGTTTTAATTCTCTATTTTAAACTCATAATACCATATTATTTTTTATAGTCAATGTTTATTTAAATTTACCTAAATTCTTAGCTTTTTGTTGGGCTTAATTTCTTCCTACATCTCTGACCTTTCATTTGGGGTTATTTCTTCTTGCTAGAAGGACTTTAGAATTTCCTTTAGTAGAAATCTATTAGTGAGACATTCCATTTTTGCTTTTCTAAAAAATATTTTTCTTAATTTCATTCTTAAAGGGTATATTTACTGAGTGAGGAGTTCTTTGCTAAAATTTTATTTATTTAATCCTTTTAAAATATTACTCACTTGTCTTGGCTTTTATTATTTCTGTTGAAGATTCAGCAGAAATAAATTTTTCATGTGTCTTTGGTTTTTAGCAGGTTAATTATAATATAGTAAGGTTTGATTTCTTCTCATTTATTATGCCTGTAGAGCTTTATAAATGTATGGTTTTATATTTTTACCAGTTTTGCAATGTAATTAGCCATTATTTCCTCTCAGGTATTCTAATTATGACTAGATAGACCTTGTTACTGTATCGTTGCATTCTATTTTTTCCACGTTACTGTATTTTCCATCTTATTACACCTCTGTGGTTTATCTAGTTGTTTGCTCATTTTTAAATTTAAATTTTTTTAATTGATTTTTAGATAGGGAGGAAGAAAGAGAAATATTGATTTGTTGTTCCACTTATTGATGCATTCATTGGTTGATTCTTTGTATGTGTTCTGACTGTGGATTGAGCCCACAACTTTGTCATATCAGGACGATGCTCTATCCAAAGGAGCTACTCCACCAGGGTTAGATTATTTCTTCTGATCTATCTTCTGATTCATTAATTTTCTATTCGGGCTATTTTTCTCTCCTTTATATTTCAGTTTTAGATTTCTACTTAACTAATAGTTTTATTTTTTAAAGATTTTAATCTTTTGTTTCCTGTATGTTAAAAGTATAGTTATTTTTTAATTTTGCCTTTATGACTTCAGTAGAAGCCCTCTGGGTATGCTGGCTTTCCTCATGAGAATTGTTTTCTTGTGTGGTTTGTTATTTTATATATTTTTATAATATACCAGAGACCCAGTGCACAAAATTCATGCCCTGGGAGGAAGGGGGCGGGGTGTCCCTCAGCACAGCCTGCACCCTGTCCAATCAGGGACATCTCTCTTACAATCCGGGACTGCTGGCTCCCAACTGCTCACTTGCCTACCAGCCTGATCACCCCCTAACAACTCTTTTGCCAGCCCGATTGTCCCCAACTGCCTTCCCCTGCCAGCCATCTTTGAACACATGGGGGAGGCCATCTTGTGTGAGGGTCAATTTGCATATCTCTATTATATAGGATAGGTATTATACTTGTAAAAGTATAGATATACTTTGTGGTCAAGGATTTTTTTTTTTCATCAAAAAAAAAAAAAAAAGTCTTTTACCGTGTTTCCCTGAAAATAAGACCTAGCGCATGGAAAGGTAAGACATTCCCTGAAAATAAGACCTAGCGCAACTTTGGGAGAAAAAATTAATATAAGATACTGTCTTATTTTCTGGGAAACAGGGTACATCTAATAGTGAACTAGGGAATAATAAAACACTAGTTAATTAAATTATTCCAAATGTAGAATTCAGAGAACCCAGAAGTGTTCTGCTAAGAATGAGGGAGGTTCTGTTTACTGCCTATTCATCCTTACTGGTAGGGTGCAGTTTTTCAAGTTTTACCTCACAGTAAGGGTGTTAGCTAGTGTTCATCTACCTTGCCTTCCCTGAATCCTTGTTAGGCCTGAATTTCCAATGCCCCGAATCACGAAGGGGCTAGAAAGCACTGCTCAGCCTTTGAGCTGACTTCTCCAGAATTCCACACATAAACCCCAAGGGAGAGAAATACCAAGTATTGTGTTCGTCATCCTGGGTTTCTGTCCTCTTGTATCCTGGTTTAGTAATGTCTTTTTAATTTGATTATGTATGGATTAATGCTTTACATTTTCACGTTAAACAGCAGTCTTTATTGTAGCATGTGGGTAAAGACTTGTTTGGAATTAAAGATATAAATCTGCCTTATTTATCTTAAAGGTCTCTATTATGTTGATGGAATCTCATTTTTAATTTTCATTTATTATAAAATCTCTTGTTTTTCTGAAAGAAGGAAATACAGTGCATATAGAAGTAAAAGAAAACCCCGAGGCAGATGAGGAGGAGGAGGAAGAGGAAGAAGAAGAAGAAGAAGAGAGTGAAGAGGAAGAAGAAGAAGAAAGTGAAAGCAGTGAAGGTGAAGAAGAGGAAGAAAAGGTGTTAGATGAGAAAGATTTGGGGAAAACATTAGTTAAAAAGCCAAGTAAAGAATTGAGCTCAGATTCTGAATATGACTCTGATGATGATCGAACTAAAGAAGAAAGAGCTTATGACAAAGCAAAACGGAGGATTGAGGTATTTATTGTTCCCTTTCTCTTTGCTCCTTTCCTCTACAGTCCTCCTCTGTGGTCCTTAGAACTACATTCTACAACAGAGGCTTTTATTTAACAGCATTTTTAAAAATATCGTCACAGAATAGTATTTTGACCAGTTTCTGTAAGTCAAGACAATAGTAGATATGACACTGTTCTAGCCAAAAGATCCCAGTCCCTTACCCAAGTCAGAACAGTGACTGCTTCATCATGCTTTACTTGTGTTCTCAGAATTTTAGTGTGCTCTTCAAGTGATGGTTTCTAGGTATGCAGAGGTATTCTGAGCTAACGTCCTCTACTTACAATCATTAGTTAAGTGTCTGTGTTGCATATTTAAGTTAGTCGGTGTGAGGCATCTGATCATGTAAGTTTGAACCTGGTGAGTTAATAAGGCTTCTCTTTTATTAAAGTGCACATACCTAGGAGACTTACTCTATTTTTTCTACTCAATTCAGCAGATTTCAAGAGATAATGTTTTAAATTCTGTCAGCTTGGCATAAACAACACACTAAAAACTAGTTTAGTTTGCTTGAAGAGGCTAAGGCTAAAAACTATCTTAGCTTTATCTTTTCATGAATAATTATTATTATAAATTATTTTTAATACCTTTATCAATTTTTGCTTTTTTCTGTAAAGTCTTGATAGGTATACATTTCTGAATTTCAAAAGGGCTAATATTGTGCATGGGAAGGAGGGGTGGTGTTCCTCAGCCCAGCCTGCACCCTCTCCATTTCTGGGACCCCTCGAGGGATGTCCAACTGCCCATTTAGGCCTGGTCTCGGTAGAATTGGGCCTAAATGGGCAGTTGGACATCCCTCTCACAATCCAGGACTGCTAGCCAGTCCTGCCTTCCTGCTTGCCTTCCAACTGCTTGCCTGCCTGCCTTCCTGATTGCCCCTAACTGCTTCTGCCTGCCATCCTGATCACCCCTTAACCACTTCCATGCCAGCCTGATTGATGTCTAACTGCTCCCCTGCCAGCCTGTTTGCCCCCAACTTCCCTCCTCTGCCGGCCTGGTCACCCCTAACTGCCCTCCCCTGCAGGGTTGATTACCTCCAACTGCCCTCCCTTGCAGGCCTGGTGCCTCCCAACTGCCCTCCCCTGCTGGCTATCTTGTGTCCACATAGGGGCAGGATATTTGACTACATGGGGGAAGCCATATTGTGTGTTGAAGTGATGGTCAATTTGCATATTACTCTTTTATTAGGATAGAGGCCTGGTGCAAGAGTGGGGGCCAGCTGGTTTGCCCTGAAGGGTGTCCCAGATCAGGATCAGGGTGGGGTTCCCTTGGGGCATGGGGCAGCCTGAATAAGGGGTCTATGGTGGCCCGCAAGCTGGCCATACCCCCCAGTGACCCAAGTTGAGGCCCTGGTATCTGGGATATATTTACTTTCTACAATTAAAACTTTGTAGCCTGGAGCAGAGTCAACCTCCTGCTTGCTCCATGGTGGCAGCCGTTTCTGTTTGGATTTGTTTACCTTCTGTAATTGAAACTTAGGCCGAAAACGGTTTGGCTCAGTGGATAGAGCGTCCGTCTGCAGATTGAAGGGTCCCAGGTTCGGTTCCGGTCAAGGGCATGTGCATTGGTTGTGGTCACATCCCCAGTAGGAGGTGTGCAGGAGGCAACTGGTCGATGTTTCTCTCTCATCAACGTTTCTAGCTCTCTATCCCTCTCCCTTCCGCTCTGGAAAATCAATAAAATATATATATAGAAAATAAATATAATTGAAACTTTGTAGCCTTGAGTGGAGGCTTAGGCCCAAGAGCAGGTGGAAAGCTTGTCTTCCTCTGTTGCCAGGGAAATGCCTCCCTTCTGCTCTCTGTGGCTATAGCTATCTTGGTTGGGTTTATTTGCATACTCACTCTGATTGGCTTGTGGAGCAGAGTGGTGGTTAATTTGCATATTATTTTTTTATTAGGTACGATTAGATAGGATTAGGTAGGTTAGAGGCCTGTGGGGGCCAGCTGGTTTTCCCTGAAGCGTGTCCCGGATCAAGGTGGGGGTTCCCTTGGGGCATGGGGCGCCTAGTTGAAGGGCCTGTGGTAGTTTGCAGGCCGGCCACGCCCCTCAGCGACCCAAGTGGAGGCCCTGGTATCTGGGATTTATTTAACTTCTATAATTGAAACTTTGTAGCCTTGAGCAGAGGCCTGGGCCGGCCAGGGCGTGCAGTAAGCTTGGGTTCCTCCATTGCCGGAGAAACCCAGCTGCCTCACTCCATGGCCACAGCCATCTTGGTTGTGTTAATTTGCATAATCCTGATTGGCTGATGTGTGTGGCTGTGGGTGTAGCAGAGGTTTGGTCAATTCGCATATTACTCTTTCATTAGATAGGATACTGCAGTGAGCAATCACTATTAGACACTGCATCTCTGTACTTGTCCTTCATTGCTCCAGGACAGATATTGAGAGGTAGAATTTCCAGGTTAAAATTGATACTATATTGCTTTACAGAAAATTTTAACACTTCACCAAGTATGAGAGAGAGGGCATTTTCGCTCAAATCAATCCTAAGGTCACAGTGTTCGCATTTCAGCAGTATGTACTGTGAAGCTCCTTTGTTAGTAAATACTCACATGTCACTTGGACATTTTAAAACTTCCCCCCCCACTTTCTACAGAAAGATCTCAGAGTCCAGTGGTAGAAATGAAAGTAAAGAGTTTCTACAAAAATGGTTTTTAGATGGAAATAGTGTTGTGATACTTCAGAGTCCAGAAGAAAGTCTTACCTCATTTGAGTGGCAGCTTTGTTGTGCATTAAAGGTTATCATTTGAAAGAACTGCTGAGCTCTTAGAAATGAAGTGTTTAGGTAATGAAATGCTGCAGAAAATACATTGTGGTTCAAGGACAGGCTTTCTTATGCCCTGTCACACATTAGGAAGGTAGGAAATGCCTTTTGGAGGCTTACGTAAACTTCTAACTGGCAGGTTTTATAATGTTTGCACATTGGACAAAGTTTTGAAATAAATGGTTTTACTACTCTGAAATTCTAAAGAGATATTTAGGATGCAAGAGCATACCTCTTTTTATATAACCTCCACGTAAGTTAGAGATTGTAGTGTATAGTAAATGTGACAGGAAGATCCATTTCTTTTCTGTTTATTCTATTCCATTAAGTTAGCTATGTGCAAAAGTGTCTCGAAATTTGAGCCAACACCTTACATTGAGCTTATTCATATTAACAGTGCTACTCTGAAACCTGAAAGCTACTCTGACGAGCTTTATTCTTACCCAAAGGTACTGTGATGGAAATTAGATTGTGAAGCTCATCTTGTAAAACGCAGTTACATGAACTTAAATCAAGAAAGAACTTGAATGAGGTGGCGTTCTCTTGCCAAGGCAAAAGGAAATAATGATCAGGTTTGCAATGTTATTTCTGAGGTTTTTTTTTTTCCTTCCTAGAAACGGCGACTTGAACATAGTAAAAATGTAAACACGGAAAAACTGAGAGCCCCTGTTATTTGTGTACTTGGCCACGTGGACACAGGGAAGACAAAAATTCTAGATAAGGTAAGAAAGTGCTGTTATGCACTGGTACAAGTTTTAAAACAAATGAATGATGCCTTATGAAAAGTTAATACAGACCATGGCACATATATGCAGTTCTCGTTACAATAAATATGTTACTACTTCCTTATCATGTTTGCTTCCTTTTGCATTTTGAAATACAAATCTGAATCTGCTGTCTTGCCCCAGCTCCGTCACACGCATGTACAGGACGGTGAAGCAGGTGGTATCACACAGCAAATCGGTGCCACCAATGTTCCCCTTGAAGCTATTAATGAACAGACTAAGATGATTAAAAATGTAAGTAGACTGTATCTCATATGTTTTAATATATATTTTTTATTGATTTTTTACAGAGAGTAAGGGAGAGAGATAGAGAGCTAGAAATGTCGATGAGAGAGAAACACCGACCAACTGCCTCCTGCACACCCCCCACTGGAGATGTGCCCGCAACCAACGTACATGCCCCTGACCGGAATCGAACCTGGGACCTTTCAGTCCGCAGGCCGACGCTCTACCACAGAGCCAAACCGGTTTCGGCTGTATCTCATGTTTTAATCTCTAAAAAGATGTAAGGTATTTTCAAACAGAAAAAAAGAACAGAATAATATAATAGACCTATATGCTCACCATTCATAATTATTATGTATGGTATTTAGTCCTATTTTGCTTCAGAACTTTCTTAAGCAATAAAACATTAGATATCATAGGACCATCATATTCCATTTCCTTCCCTCTTACTCCAGGAGACCACTATTCTGAAGTTAGTACAGCCTTCCCCTCCATGTTTTAACATTTTTACCACCTATCTCTGTGGTTCAAAATAGAGCTCTGTCCTGGCCACGTGTCTCTCAGTGGTTAGAGCATTGGCTGTGCATTGAAGGGTCTCAGGTTCAATTCCCGGTCAAGGGCATGTACCCGGGTTGCAGGTTCAATACTCTGCCCTGGTTGGGGCTCGTGTGGTAGTCATTATTATTATTATTATCTCTCACATTGATGTGACGTTTCTCTCTCTCTCTCGCCCTCTCTCCCTCCCTCCCTTTTATACTCTCTATAAAAATCAATGGGGAAAATAGCCTCAGATGAGGATTATCATCAAAAAAATTTTTTTGAATTTCCTCCCCATCAAATTATATATCATATTAATTGCATATACGTATTCTACCTTCCTTATTTTCTCTGTACTGGAGATATTCCTTCTACTTGTGCTGCATATAACACAATAAAGAAGATCACACAAGATTAATGTAAAGCGTAATGAATCATGATTTAGTGTAGACACCCTTTGTGTCAACGATGTTAGGAGAACGGAGTTTTGCCAGTTCCCTCGGAAGCACTCTAGTCAGTCTTCTTTCTGCCTTCTAAAGTTACCGCTAGCTTTTATTGTGTGAGTGGTTGCATGATGTTGATATTCCAGTCCCTTCAACCCATCCTTATTGGATTACTTGTAGAGAAACTCTACTTATCTACTGCTCTGTTACTATGTATAGGAAAGGCATCTTATACTTTACCAGCTTTCAAAATAGTGACCATTTTGGCTTGGTTTTATGTTATAAACTCTTGGATTTAAACTTATTTACTGTGTTTTAATCCATTTCAGTTATATCTTGCTGAGATGGTTCCATCTTTGCCCTGTGGTTGGCTCCTGAGTGTCTTTGATACAATTCTGGTGGTCATATTGGTCTTTTGTTGCATCCCGGCAGTCTGGTGTAGCATAATGTTCCAGACTTTTCCTACATAGAATTCTGTCCGGACCTGCAACTGCACCTTGCAAATAATTCCTCAGTTCCATTGTCACTGAGCAGGTCAAATGGTAAATTTAGAACTGAGAAGCAATAAATAACTGACACACAGCATATATTATTACATTTCAGGATCATCTCCCTTTGTCTCTTAATTAGTCTTAGTTGAGTGTGTAGTCTGTCTCTCCAGTGTTTGTTTTGTGTGCTTGTGTTTTTTGAAGCTTGTTTTTTCCTCAGATTCCTAAGGAAGAAATAATGGCAATAATAATCTTTGAGTTTTTTGAATATTGAAGAGTTGTTTGTGGCCATCACTTGGCTACATACAAAATGTTTGGTTCACATTTTCTTTCCTTAAGTATATTAAGTTACTCCAGTTTCTTCTCACATATAGTATTGCCCTTCAGGTTTGATCACAAGCTGGTTTTCATCTTCTTATAAGATATTTTTTCATTTTGATTATGTCTTTTTTCATTTTGATGTTGCTTTTGGGTCAGTTTTCCAGCTGTGGAATCTTTCATTTCAGTATGCTCTTTATTTTTTTTATTTTATTTTTTTTAAATATTTTTTTATTGAATTATTATCTGTGTACATATTTTAACTCCCCCCCTCCCATACACACCCTCCCTCCCCAGAGTTTTGTGTCCATTGGTTGTACTTATATGCATGTATACAAGTCCTTCGGTTGATCTCTTATCTCCCCCAGATCTCCCTACTGTCCCTGCTGTAATTTTACAGTCTGCTTGTTGCTTTACTGTCTTTATATCTGACTTTTGGTTTGTCATTTTATAATGTTCTTTAATACCCATAAATGAGTGAGGCCATGTGGTATTTCTCTTTCATTGACTGGCTTATTTCACTCAGCATGATGTTCTCTAGTTCTATCCAGGTTGCTGCAAATGATGAGAATTCCTTTTTTTTTTTATGGCAGCATTGTATTCCATTGTGTAGATGTACCATGGTTTTTTGATCCAATCATCTGCTGACGGGCACCTGGGCTGTTTCCAGATTCTAGCTATTGTAGATTGTGCTGCTATGAACATAGGGGTGCATATATCCTTTCTGATTGGTGTTTTTAGCTTCTTGGGATATATTCCTAGGAGTGGGATTGCTGGGTCAAATGGGAGTTCCATTTTCAGTTTTTTGAGGAAACTCCACACTGTTCTCCACAGTGGTTGCACCAGTCTGCATTCCCACCAGCAATGCACGAGTGTTCCTTTTTCTCCACAACCTCGCCAACACTTGTCGTTTGTTGATTTGTTGATGTTGGCCATTCTGACACGTGTGAGATGGTACCGCATTGTTGTTTTGATTTGCATCTCTCGGATAATTAGTGACTTTGAGCATGTTTTCATGTGCCTTTTGACCTTCCTTCTGTCTTCTTTTGAAAATATTCTATTTAGGTCCATTGCCCATTTTTTAATTGGATCATTCATCTTCCTTTTATTTAGATGTATAAGCTGTCCATAGATGTTGGAGATTAAACCTTTATCAGTGGTGGTATTTGCAAATATGTTCTCCCACACCGTGGGCTTTCTTGTTGTTTTGTTGATGGTTTCTTTTGCTGTAAAAAAGCTTTTTATTTTGATGTAGTCCCATTTGTTTATTTTCTCTTTAGCTTCCATTGCCCTAGGGGCAGTATCAGTGAAGAAGTTCTTTTGGCATACGTCTGAGATTTTGTTGCCTGTGGATGCTTCTAGTATTTTTATGGTTTCCCGTCTGATGTTTAAGTCCTGTATCCATTTTGAGTTTATTTTTGTGTATGGTGTAAGTTGGTGATCTAGTTTCATTCTTTTGCATGTATCTGTCCAATTTTCCCAACACCATTTATTGAAGAGACTGTCTTGACTCCATTGTATATTCCTGCCTCCTTTGTCAAATATTAATTGAGCATAGTGATTTGGGTTGATAACTGGGTTCTCGATTCGATTCCATTGATCTATATGTCTGTTCTTGTGCCAGTACCAGGCTGTTTTGAGAACAGTGGCTTTGTAATACAGTTTGAAGTCTGGTATTGAGATCCCTCCTACTTTACTCTTCTTTCTCAGAATTGCTGTGGCTATTTGGGGTCTTTTATTGTTCCAAATGAACTTTTGGAGAGTTCTTTCTAGGTCAGTGAAATATGCCGTTGGTATTTTAATGGGGAGTGCATTGAACCTATAGATTGCTTTAGGAAGTATGGACATTTTGATGATGTTGCTTCTTCCAATCCATGAACATGGTATGTTCTTCCATCTGTTTACATCTTCCTCTATCTCTTTTTTCAGTGTCGTGTAGTTTTCCGAATATAGGTCTTTTACTTCCTTAGTTAAGTTTATTCCTAGGTGCGATGGTAAATGGAATTGCTTTTTTAGTCTCAGTTTCTATAAGTTCGCTGTTGGTGTATAGAAATGCCATAGATTTCTTGGCGTTAATTTTGTATCCTGCTACATTGCCAAATTCATTTATTAAGTCAATTAGTTTTTTAATGGAGTCTTTTGGGTTTTTTATATACAATATCATGTCATCTGCAAATAAGGATAACTTCACTTCTTCTTTTCCAATTTGGATGCCTTTTATTTCCTCCTCTTGTCTAATTGCAATGGCTAGTACTTCCAGTACTATGTCAAAGAGGAGTGGTGATAGTGGGCATCCCTGTCTTGTTCCTGTTCTTAGGGGGAATGGTTTTAGTTTTTGCCCATTGAGTATGATGTTGGCTGTGGGTTTATGGTATATAGCTTTTATTATGTTGAGGTATGATCCTTGTACTCCCACCTTGTTGAGAGTTTTTATCAGGAAAGGGTGTTGGATTTTATCAAATGCTTTTTCTGCATCAATTGATATGACTATATGATTTTTATCTTTCAATTTGTTTATGTGATGTATCACATTTATTGATTTGCGGATATTGAACCAACCTTGCATTCCTGGAATAAATCCTACTTGGTCATGGTGTATGAGCTTTGTGATGCTCTGCTGGAGCCGATTTGCTAGAATTTTGTTGAGAATTTTGGCATCTATGTTCATGAGGGATATTGGCCTGTAATTCTCTTTCATTGAGTTGTCTTTATCTGATTTTGGTATTAGGGTGATGCTGGCTTCATAGAAGGAGTTTGGAAGTGTTCCTTCCTCTTGAATTTTTTGGAATAGTCTGAGGAGGATAGGTTTTAGTTCTTCCTTGAATGTTTGGTAAAACTCTCCTGTGAAGCCATCTGGTCCTGGGCTTTTGTTTACTGGAAGCTTTTTGATGACTGTTTCAATTTCTTCCCAAGTCACTGGCCTATTGAGATTTTTAGATTCTTCCTGATTGAGTTTTGGAAGTTTGTATTTTTCTAGGAATATGTCCATTTCCTCCAGGTTGTTCAGTTTGTTGGAATAGAGTTGTTCGTAGTATTTTGTAACAATCTGTTGTATTTCGGTGGGATCTGTTGTTATTTCACCTCTTTCGTTTCTGATTTTGTTTATTTGGGTCCTCTCTCTTTGTTTCTTGGTTAGCCTGGCTAGAGGACCATCTATCTTGTTTATTCTTTCAAAGAACCAGCACTTGGTTTTGTTGATCTTATGTATTCTTTCTTTGGTCTCTATGTCGTTTATCTCCGCTCTGATTTTTGTTATTTCCTTCCTTCTGCTTACACTGGGCTTTTCTTGTTGCTCTTTTTTAACTCTTTGAGTTGTAGAGTTAGATCATTTGTTACCATTTTTTCTAGTTTCTTGCAATAGGCTTGTAGGGATATGAACTTTCCTCTCAAAACTGCTTTTGCTGTGTCCCATAGATTATGGATAGTTGTGTTTTCATTGTCATTTGTTTCCAGGATGTTTTTAATCTCTTCCTTGATTTCTCTGGTAACCCAGTCCTTGTTTAATAGCATGCTGTTTAGTCTCCATGTGTTTGATTTCTTTGGATTTTTTTCATTGTAGTTAATTTCCAGTTTTATGCCACTATGATCTGAGAAGATGCTTGATATGATTTCTATCTTCTTGAATTTGAAGAGACTTTGCCTATGTCCCAAAATGTGGTCTATCTTTGAGAATGTCCCATGTGCGCTTGAGAAAAATGTATATTCTGTGGCTTTGGGGTGGAATGTTCTGAAGATGTCGATTAATTCCATCTGGTCCAGCGAGTCATTTAGAATTGATATTTCTTTGCTGATTTTTTGTTTAGATGATTTGTCAAAGGGTGACAGTGGGGTATTAAAATTTCCTACTATAATTGTATTGCTATTAATCTCTCCCTTAATGTCCTCCAGCAGTTTTTTTATATATTGGGGTGCTCCCGTATTGGGTGCATATATATTTACCAGGGTTATTTCTTCTTGTTGGATTGCTCCCTTTAGTATTATGAAGTGGCCTTCATTATCTCTTGTTATGTCCTTCACTCTGAGATCTAATTTGTCAGATATAAGTATTGCTACCCTGGCTTTTTTTTTCATTTCCATTTGCCTGGTAAACCTTTTTCCAACCCTTCACCCTCAGTCTGTGTGCATCTTTTTTCCTGAGGTGGGTTTCTTGTAGACAACAGATATATGGGTCTTGTTTTCTTATCTAATCTATTACCCTATGTCTTTTGATTGGAGCATTTAGTCCATTTACAATTAAGGTTATTATTGATAGATACTTATTTGACGCCATCTTTATTCTATACCCCTGTGTTCCTTCTTTGCTTTCTATTTCTTTAATTTTACAGTAGACCCTTTAGCATTTCTTGCATTGCTGGTTTGGTGGAGATTAATTCCCTTAGTCTGTTTTTGTCTGTGAAGCTCCTGATTTCACCTTCACTTTTGATTGATAGCCTTGCTGGGTACAGTATTCTTGGATTCAGACCCTTCCTTTGCATGACTTTGTATATTTCATCCCATTCCCTTCTGGCCTGATAAGTTTCGGTGGAGAAGTCAGTTGTTAGTCTGATGGGGGTTCCTTTATATGTAACTTTCTGTCTCTCTCTGGCTGCTTTTAAAATTCTTTTTTTGTCGTTGGTGTTTGCCAGCTTAATTATAATGTGTCTAGGGGTCGGTTTTCTGGGGTTCATTTTGCTTGGGACTCTGCGAGCATCTTGGATTTGTGTGGGTTTTTTCTTCTCTATCTCGGGAAAGTTTTCTGTCATTATTTCTTGAAATACGTTTTCCATGTCTTCCTCAATTCCCTTTCCTTCTGGAACCCCTATTATTCTAATATTGTTTTGTTTTGTATTGTCCCAAAGTTCCCTTAGACTTTCCTACTGTTTTTTAATTTTTTTTTCCAGAAGCTGTTCTAATTGGGTATTTTTTTCCATCTTGTCTTCTAGCTCGCTGATGCGGTCCTCTGCTTCTTCTAATCTACTCTTGATGCTTTCTATTGAGTTCTTTACAGTAGCGATGTCATTTTTCATTTCCTCTTGGTTCTTACTCATATTATCAAATTTGTCTTCCATTCTTTTTAGCCATCTTATGATCATTACTCTGAATTCTTGCTCTGATAGGTTGCTTGCTTCTAGCTCATTTACTTCCTTTTCTGGTGAAGCCTGCTTTTCTTTCATATGCGGGCTGGTTTTGGGTCTCCCCATTATTTAGGATGTCTGGTTGTGTAGTTCTCTCTCTTCTGCTTTGATTTAAAGGCACAAAATACAACACGACCAGTTACAACACGCAAGGCACTTTTCGCCGAGCAGTGGGGCACTCCTGTGGGGCCGGGTGTTCGCGCCGCCTGGGATCCGTGTTCTGGGGATCACAGCTGCTTGGTGGTCGGTGTGGCTGTGGATATTCAGGCCTCTGACACGATCCTATCTTCCTCTCAAGATGGCGAGGTTTCCCCATCCAAGCCGGCAGGTAGCTCCGGGAAGGGATGCAGCCCGCGTGGGTGCCTCCCTGTGAGGGGTACCTCTGTCAGCGGCCCCCCAGCCGTTTCTTCTGGGGTTTGCTGCCTCCCAGGTTGCTAATAAACACTCACAGCTCAACACCATCAGCTGCTCTCTCTTTCTGCTTCGGGACCGGGCTCAGAATCCTCCCATCTCCATTTCAGTATGCACTTTAAAGTCTTTAGTTTAGGACAGTTTTTTTGAATTATAGTTTTTCAAATTTGTAATTTACTTTCGTTATATTTTACCTGATATTTCTATGTCATTGGGGAATTTATTCCACCAGTTTTCAAAATACACTTAACAGCTTATTCCAGCAGTTTCCAGGACTTGAACTTGAAACATATGGTGATCCCTCCTTTGGAAAAACTGCTGCTGGAAACTATTGTTTGCAATTCTCTGCTATTTTTAGATAGTCCCTTGCTCTGTAAGTCAACTTTGTTATTTTTAGACAGTCTTTTATTCTGTAAAATAAAACTTTGTTTTTTAGCTTTAATAATAGAAAAGATAAAACTTTAGGGGCTGATATGCTGATACTAATGCCAGGTGTCTATAGATATGATATGTACTCAAGGTTACAAGTTGTCTGTATAGATATGACAGGTGTTTGTTAGATATGATATATACTCAAGGTTACAAATTGTCTGTAAAAATAACTTACTCAAGGACCTGAAAAGATACAAAAAAGAGAATGCTTCCTCCTTTGGGTGTTCAGAATTTAACAGAGGTAATCTGCTCTGAACCTGCTTGCAATAAAGATGACTTTTATTAGGCCTGTATTAAAGTTCTCCGGATGTTCATATGGCAGTTATAAATGTTTGTATTTCCAATGCTGAAGTGGAAATGATTATTGTGCTCAGTGAATGTTGATTCAGGATCAACAGGATGCAAATTTGAAATTTTTTTTTACATTTGATTCATTTTTTTCAACTAGGTCAGGAGATGAGATTTTGAAAAAATAATTTGAAGATTGTCAAAAAGTATAGATAAAGTAAAAACTGTTTTGTGTGTGTGAGAGATTTATTGATCAGTGCTACATAATGGCTTAAGAGAATGTCCCTCGGGCCCCTTGTAATGCATCCCTTCATTTACTCTTCAATATTTTAAGTTGACGTGGTACATTGTCTTTAACACATACTTGGGATATTTTTCAGAGTTTAGAATTACTATAAAATTGGACCAGAGAAATTTTCCAGACTTTGAGAACTTCGTTTTATGTGTCAGCTTTTTATAATCACCCTCAGATGATCATTCTGTCATTTATTGCTTATACTCTGTTCAGAGAATATTAACAAAAGGCATGTTTTCCTTTTTTTTGTTTGTTTGTTTGTTTGTTAATCCTCACCTGAGGATATTTTTTCCATTGATCTTTTAGAAAGGGAGGAAGGGCCGAAACCTGTTTGGCTCAGTGGTAGAGCCGCTGGTCTGCGGACTGAAAGGTCCCAGGTTCGATTCTGGTCAAGGGCATGTACCTTGGTTGCGGGCACATCCCCAGTGGGGGGTGTGCAAGAGGCAGCTGGTCGATGTTTCTCTCTCATCGGTGTTTCTGGCTCTCTGTCCCTCTCCCTTCCTCTCTGTGGAAAATCAATAAAGTATATTTAATAAAAAAAAAAATTAAAAAAAAAGAAAGGGAGGAAGGGAGAGGAGAAACATTTATCTGAGAAATATCTATCAGTTGCCTCCCACACATAACCTGAAGGGGAATTGAACCTGCAACATGCCACCTTTTCGTATATGGGATGATGCTCTAACCATTGAGAACACCAGCCAGGGTGGGAATATTTATTTTTTTTCTGTTTCTTTCTACAAAACTCCTTTTGATACTATTGAAAATATTAACTGTTAGGCTTTGCTGGTTGACTCACTGTTTTCAAAATAGATTATTTAGTAAAGGAAGTGGTGATAGTTTCAGGTTTTCATGGCAAACTAATTTTTGTAAATACACTGTTATTGTTTTGGTTTCCCTAAGCTCTCCATCTTCCCCATCTTTTCTAGTTTGACCGAGAGAACCTACGGATTCCAGGAATGCTGATTATTGATACCCCTGGGCATGAGTCCTTCAGGTAAGAGCACATTGAGTCTTTTGTCATCAAGCAAACTGCTGGAAACTTTGAGTCTGAAAGTTCAGTCAGTGAAGTCTCACTCATCCTGAATCCTTGAGTAGTAGTTTGAGATTTGTGGTTTCTAGTACAGATCTCTAGCTACTTACCTGTTAACTACCAATCCTCCTCTGTGCCGCACTGATTTTTTAAAATATATATTTTTTTATTTTTTACAGAGAGAAAGGGAGAGGGACAGAGAGCTAGACACATTGATGAGAGAGAAATATCAATTAGCTGCTTCCTGCACACCCCCACCGGCGATGTGCCTGCAACCAAGATACATGTCCCTGACCGGAATCGGACCTGGGACCTTTCAGTCCGCAGGTCGACGCTCTATCACTGAGCCAAACCGGTTTCAGCCTGCACTGATTTTATTTGGATACTTTTTATTTTATTTTTTTAATCTTCATGCAAGGACAATTTTTCCATTGATTTCTAGAAACAGTAAAAGGAGGAAGGAAAAGTAGGTAGGGGGGTTGCTAAGAGATACCCATCGATTGGTTGCCTCCCGCATTCACCCCTATGGACCTGGGGAACCTGCAACCAAGGTACGTGCCCTTGATCTAGAATTGAAACGGAGAACCTTTGGTCAAAGGGCTGATACTGTAACCATGGAGCAAACTGGCCAGGGGTACATACTCGTTATTTTTAGAGAGAATCCTTTTCTACTCGGAAGAACAAGTCCTAATACATTCCTGGTCTATCTCCTGTGAGACTTGTTGCAGGTGGAATTTTATCTTGTAGCCTCTTGGCCATATTCCTTAGTGCATAAACAAAACAAAAAAATCAGTAAAATTGGCAGAAATATTGGATTTACTTTGGGAACTAACTCATTCCAGCTGGTGTCAGATATGTGTTTGGAAAGAGAAGGGCTAATGAATGGCACTTGAATTTAATGCATGTACTTCATTTTGTCCTTTTGTTTCGGTTTTACAAAGAAATTAAAATTTAAGTTTCTTTAAGTAAAATTTTATTTTAAGATTTCTATCTACACATCTTTTTCCTTCTTTTCAACAGTAATCTGAGAAACAGAGGCAGCTCTCTTTGTGATATTGCCATTTTAGTTGTTGATATCATGCATGGTTTGGAGCCCCAGACAATTGAATCTATTAACCTTCTGAAATCTAAAAAATGTCCCTTCATTGTCGCACTCAATAAGGTAAGCTCTGCTTCTGAAAAATTAAATTGTAAAAATATGCTTCTGCCTTAGCTGATTTTGCTCAGTGGATAGAGCATCGGCCTGTGGACTGAAATGTCCTGGGTTCGAATTTGGTCAAGGGCACATGCCCGGGTTGCAGTCTCGATTCTCAGTGGGGGACATGCAGGAGGCAGCCAATCAATGATTCCCTCTCATCATTGATGTTTCTATCTCTCCTCCCATCCTCTCTGAAATCAATAAATAGATATTTTAAAAATGCTTCTTTTATTTTAATATAACTTTCATGTAATAATCTCCTCATGGTAAGTTCAAAATGAATGACAAATTTTTACACACACACACATGCACACGCACACGCATGCATAACCACCATTTCCATATTCCCAGAACATTCCCTCATGTTCTTCTACAGTCAGTCTGCCCCTTCTTCAACCCCTAGCAGAGATTGATCTGCCACTATTGACTCGTCTACCTGTTCTAGAAATTCATGTTAAAGGAATATTGTGTAATCTCTTCAGTCTGGCATTTTTCATTATTTATGTTATTATAGAATTATCCATATTGTTGCATATCTCATAGGTTGTTCGTTTTTATTTCTGAGTAACTTTTTATTATCTGAATAATACCACACTTTATTTTCCCATTGAAGGTCATTTGGATTAGTCCTATTTTAGGTTATTTATTAATGAAGCAGCTGTGAACATTTGTACACAAGAATTGCTGGGTCATATGGTATATGTATTTACCTTTGTGAGAGAACGACACATTTTCCCCAAAGGGATGTACCAGTTGTTTACATTTTAAGCTGCAGTGGGGTATCTGTTAAGCTCATGGGCTTATTTTTAAATTGGATTCCTTGCTTTCTTTATTGAGTTTTAAGAGCTCTGTATTTTGGATGCAAAGTCTCTATCAGAGATGTTTTTCAGATATTTTATTCCAGATTGGCTTGTCCTCTCTCTGGCTGGCTCACTCGCTCCCAAGCAGAAGGGCTCATAGTAATGGAGCTGGAGCTTGTCCTCTCCTGGCCTCTGCTTTGGTGCCATATCTGAGCAGTTATTAGCATAGTCAAGGGCATCAGGGCTTTTTCCTGTGCTGTAGGAGTTTCTGTATTTTACATTTAGGTCTATGATCATTCTGAGGTGATTTTTTGTGAAGGCTGTAAGGTCTGTATGATGCATGTGGGTGGTTTTCCAGCAATGTTAAAATGTCAGACTAATAAGCCTGAGCAAGGTTATTACTGAAATAACCCTTGCTCAGGATCAGTGGACTTGGTCATGGTATATTGTTTCTAAATTGCTAGATTTGATTTGCTCTTTAAAAAAAACCAAAAAGCATTTCTATTGATTTCAGAGAGGAAGGAAGAGGGAGACAGAGATAGAAACAACCATGATGAGAATCATGGGTTGGCTGCCTCCTGCCCATCCCCCATTGGGGATCGAGCCCTCCACTTGGGCACGTGCCCTTGACCGGAATTGAACCTGGGACCTTTCAGTTCGCAGGCACCAAGTCAAATGGGCCAGGGCTGATTTGCTCATTGTTGTTGCAGAGTTTTGTGTTCATGAGGACATTGGTACGTAACTTTCTTGTACTGCTTCTGACTGGTTTTGATATCTAGGTAATGGTGGCCTCCTCATACAGTTAAGTATTCCCTCCTTGGCCTGGCCAGTTTGGCTCAAGGGATAGACATCGGCCTGCGGATCAAAGCATTCTTGGCTCCTTGTTTGCACTTTTCTGATAGTGAAGACCATGGGTAGCTCCCAGCAGACCTTGTATGCTAATTTTACTGTCTTTTTGTCATTTCTGGGTCTATTTCCACCTGCTGGTTTTTCTCCTTAGTGGCATTCCAGTTGGCCTACTTTTTTATATTATCTCCCTAGACTCAACTACTTTAAAAAAACTATTAAGTCTCTGTACCCAAAAAACTATTTTGCCTCTGTACCTATTTATCACATTTTTTAAAAAATGAGGGAAAATAGGTTTTATTAAACATATTAAATCCCAGTTTGAGCAATAGAAGAATTAAAATGGGCTATTCTCTGAGAATGAGAATAATTATTAGTATTTTTTATTTTATTTATTTTTTGGTATATAATTTTCCTGGTGATGCTATTTGCTGTAATTGATCCTTTTCCTGTCTGCTATTGATACAAAACCGTTTTGGAATCCCAACATGTGGCGGCATGCTGGGCCATTCTGGGATCTCATCTTCGCAAACTGATGGTCGCCTCTCGGTCTTAGTGGTTTCTAGTTTAGGAGGGATGCAGTTCAGCAGGTTGTCAGGGGCTTTTGGTGAAATAAAATATGAGTAATTCCCTCTTCTGGATAAATATAATTTACATGAGGAATTTTCTGGAGCATTTATTAACCTTTTTAAATGTTTCCTATGAAAAACTCTTACAGATTGATAGGCTGTATGATTGGAAAAAAAGCCCTGAGTCCGATGTGGCGGCTACTTTAAAGAAGCAGAAAAAGAACACAAAAGATGAATTTGAGGAGCGAGCAAAGGCTATTATAGTGGAATTTGCACAGCAGGTAAGAAAGCTCTCCGTTCAGGGTGAAGAGGCTGCATGTGGAGCAGTGTTTTCTTTCATTGCCTTGTCAGTCACTGACACTGGTTCTGTTCCCCCATTCATGGAACTGAGTGACTTTTCCCCTTACTCCTTTTCCTTTGTAAATCAGAAAGTGCGTATTTCAAAGATCTCTGGGTAGTTTTAATGTTTAAATTTTAAAACTGGGTTAACTTGGGAACTTTTTCTAAAACAATGAATGCCTCAGGATATGCATGACCTTTTCTTGAGTGTTCCTGACGGGTTTCAGGATTAGCCATTCGCTCAGTCGGCTTCCAGTTGGGGTAAAGCATTCCTCTTCTGGAGAAGGCCCCCCCACAGCTTGGCCTGTGGGTGATTTTGCGCTTCATGTCTTTAGGGTTTGAATGCGGCTTTGTTTTATGAGAATAAAGATCCCCGCACTTTTGTGTCCTTGGTACCTACCTCTGCTCACACTGGTGATGGAATGGGAAGTCTCATCTGCCTTCTCGTCGAGTTGACGCAGACCATGCTGAGCAAGAGGCTAGCCCACTGCGAGGAGCTGCGGGCACAGGTGATGGAGGTAAGGTCAGCCGTCAGATGATTGTCTCTTTTTTAATAGTATGTTCCTGGCTGGGGATGTTTACTGCTGTTAGATTTAATCAGCATGGCACGTTATAGCATATACCTCTTTGCAACCGTGTCTCTTAGGTGAAGGCTCTCCCGGGAATGGGCACCACTATAGACGTGATATTGATCAATGGCCGTTTGAAGGAAGGAGATACAATTATTGTTCCCGGAGTGGAAGGGCCCATTGTAACTCAGATCCGAGGCCTCCTGTTGCCTCCACCTATGAAGGAGTTACGGGTGAAGGTAAGCCTCGGAGGCCAGCAGTGACCTGTGGGGGCTTGTCGAGTTGGGAAACTGCTGAGGTCGCGTCCTCATTTTGGGGTGCTGCTTGGCTCACTACTTTTTAAGCACACACACACACACACACACACACCCCGCTTTATGTCAGAGGTCTTCATGTAGGAGGGACCAGTCATGTTGGCAAATAAGAATTTTCTTATTTGCCAACTAATCTCTTGATAAAAACGGTAATGCACACCGCTAAGTAATTTTTCATCACCACTTTTATTGTTAAATAAGATTCATACAGAAGAGTACACACGGGACATCGAAAAACTTAATACATTTTAGGAAGCAGAAAACCAGATCAAGGAGAAGAGCAATGCTGACCCCAGGAGCCTGTGTCCTCTCCCGGGCTCAGCAACCTCGGCCCAGAGGGACCCACCGTACTTCATTGTCACCATAGTGACGCGTGTCCTTGCTCCGACTGCCAGCTCCATACCTGAGAACGCGCCCTAAAAAGGACGGACTTTCTCTGCATCATGTCCTCCTTTTTCCTTTGCATCCTGCTGCTTTCAGTCAAGAAACACAGATTTATGGGTGTTGCTGTACTTGTGGTCCCTTTGCTGTGTATGTGGGCCATTGCACAAGGACTTCATGGTCAGTTAGATCTCCTGGTGATAACAGAGCGCAGGCTGGCTCCAGTTCTCCAGTTCATCACCACACTCGTGAACATGGGTGTGTCGTCTTCTGGGGCAGCTGCCAGGCTTCTCCTGGGTGTGCACAGGCGTGAACTGCGGGCTCATTGCTTAGGCTCAGCGCCGCCTTCAGCAGGAAGGCCGCAGTGTCCAGTGAGTGTGCTGTTGCACTCCCAGCTGTGCCCATTGTTCACGCTTTCAGCTCTCGATGCAGATTCTCCTGTCTTTCCCATTCTAGTGGCTGGGTAGCTCTTGCTGTTCAGGTGGCACTTGTCTGCTTGAAACATGATGGCCACTATTGTTTATAGCCATTTGGATTTCTTTGTGAAATGCTTACTATGCCCTGGCATTGTCTCTCTTTAGCAGATTTCCGAATTGTTTAGTAGTCAGCTGATTGGTGGGTAGGTAGTGCTTCATCTTGTCCTATTCTCTAACTTTTCTTTCTCTTTCTCTGGCACCTTGAGAAACAGAACTACTTAACTTTACTATCAATTTTATCAAGCTTTTATTTTGTGTATTGCTTTTTGTGTCTAATTTAAGAAATCTTTACCCCCAAATCATGAAAATACTATCTCTTACGTCATCTCCTGGTGCTGAGCACTCTCCCGATGTCGGTGGTAATGGCTTTGGTCTCTGCAGAACCAGTATGAGAAGCACAAAGAGGTGGAGGCAGCTCAGGGTGTGAAGATTCTCGGCAAAGACCTGGAGAAGACGCTGGCCGGCTTACCCCTGCTGGTGGCGCACAAGGAGGATGAGATTCCGGTCCTTAAAGTAAGTGGGTTTTCCTCCGGAGCCGCCTGACCCGGCGTGCGGAGAGGGATTCGCACCAGGAGTGGCGAGTGAAGCCTTAGTCATGGCCGCTTTGCACACAGCTGAGACTTTTTAAACACTCCAGTTGAAAAAAACTTACCCAATTACTTCAGTTTGTATAATCTTATGAATTGGCATAAGTAATATTTAAATGCCCTACAATTCTAAAGCACACATTTTACTTAAGTAAACAATAAGCCCAGAAGTTGTTTGATTTTAGATGCCCGAGTATATGGACAGCCTAGGTCCTGGGCGTCTTTCAAAGCCTGTGTGCCTGTGTAGGAGCAGATGGCACATGAGCCCAGCAGTTTCACAAAAGCGAATTGTGACCACAGCTCATGCCACTATCCTGAGCACAGCTGGTCTGGTGAGCGGGCCCAGCACTGGCTCCTCAGGCTGCACCAGCCCCCGGGCAGGGAGCGGCCCCTCAGGGCAGGGAGAAGAGGGCGGTTGGCATGGACACCTGCTGCTTATTGGCATCAGCATGATTTTCCTTAGAATCTTATCTTCAGCTGAAACCGGTTTGGCTCAGTGGTAGAGCGTCGGCCTGCGGACTGAAAGGTCCCTGGTTCAATTCTGGTTAAGGGCATGTACCTTGGTTGTGGGCACATCCCCGGTGGGGGGTGTGCAAAAGGCAGCTGATCGATGATTCTTTCTCATCGATGTTTCTATCCCTCTCTGTAAAAAATCAAAATATATTAAAAAAAAACACACACAAACAAGCCTCCAGAGGAGCAATGACGAAGGACAGGGCTGTGAAATTAGGGTAACTCCAAAATTGAGACAGATGAGCCGAGCCGCTGGGCCACCGAAAACACATTCCTGTGTGTCGTACTTTCAGCTTTTAAGATGGTTATCGCATTCCTCTCACCGTCTGCCATATTTGCCAAGTTGAGCAGAGGTTACACACATTTCAGGCGAGGGGAGGCGAAGTGGGACACAGCTTGAATGTGGTCCAGAGCCTCCACTCCTGCAGTGCCGGCTCCTGGTGGTTTTGTTTTCAGAATACTTAATGAGAAAGAGAGACACAATAGAACTCTAGGCTGCTGCTGCTGGAGTTGTATGTACAGCCATGTAAATTCCAATTTCTTCAGGATGAATTGATCCATGAGTTAAAGCAGACACTAAATGCTATCAAATTAGAAGAAAAAGGAGTATACGTGCAGGCGTCGACACTGGGCTCTTTGGAAGCTCTGCTGGAATTCCTGAGAACCTCAGAGGTGCCGGTAAGTAACCAGACACGACCGCGGTCCGGGGCTCAGGTGGTGGGCTGCCTCTGCCACCTGCTCCGGTAACGTGCGGACACCTGTCTCCAGTACGCAGGCATCAACATCGGCCCCGTCCATAAAAAAGACGTGATGAAGGCCTCGGTGATGTTGGAGCATGACCCCCAGTGAGTACCTGCCCTCCCAGGGGAGCTGCGCCCCGATATCTGTGCCTGCCCCTTGGGGTGCGCTCCTTCTCACTGTCTCTCCTCTCTGACTTCCAGGTATGCAGTCATTTTGGCCTTTGATGTGAGAATTGAACGGGATGCACAAGAAATGGCTGATAGTTTAGGAGTTAGAATTTTTAGTGCAGAAATTATTTATCATTTATTTGATGCCTTTACAAAATATAGACAAGACTACAAGAAGCAGAAACAAGAGGAATTTAAGTAAGTTGGTGATTTTCCCTACTTTGGTCTTTGATGAAGTTGACTATTGGAAAATTGCTCAACAGCAGCAAGGGGTGTGGACAGCAGAAGCATGGCGTTCGCTGGAGGCTGTAGCTGCAGTGCTGGCGCACGTAGCCCCGCCAGCCATGTGGAGGACAAATCCTCGGGAGCCTTCCTGGGTTTGGTTTTCCATTTTCAGTTTGGCAGACCGAAGTCTCCTTCGGGGGGGGACTGTCTTCTTTCTCTGGGGTTGCAGGGAATGGGGAACTAGGAGCTGGAACAAGGGAGGCATTCCAGGGAGCGAAGCCTGGGCTGCAGCACGTGGAGGGGCGCTCCCTTCCTCTGGGAGCTCAGGAGAGACTAGCAATAAGCACAAGAAAAGCGGGGATAAGTGCTAAAAAGCAAAACAGAGCAGGATGAGGAGAGCTGCAGGCAGCTCATCTCTGAAACCTAGGCTATGATCCAGCCACCCAGACACGAGTGCGGACAACGCTGGGCGGAGGCCACACAGAAACCCTTGGAGAGGTCAGAGGAGCCGGCAGGACCCAGAGCACGCGGGACCCCGTGCACGGGGTGGATTTTGGAGTCAGTGATGAGGGCCCATTGGGAGTCTCCCACAGCCCAAGCCAGACACCACCGAGGCTCAGAGCAGTCACCCTCAGAGTGATGGCTCAATCGGGCAATTCTAAGTTCAGACTGTGAGGAGGATTTAGATGGTGAAACCTAATGGGACAAGGCTTAAGACTTAAGTTGTGAAAGCACTTGAAGCATTTGCTTCATGAGCAGGGAAACTGCTTTTGGATCATTTGGTTTGGGAGCATGCTAGAGGAGAGGAGGATGTGGTTTGATGCCTGTGGATCCCCAGAACAGCCTCCACATGTGCCACGTGCCACCTGAGTAGGTCCCATGAAGTTGTAAGACCTGAGTGCCATCTGTAGCTCAAGCCCTTCAGTCTGGGCACCAGATGCTCCTGTGGGGCAGCTTCTCTGAGACTTGGAAGCACTCGATGGACAGAGGAGGGGTGAAGAGGAAACCACACAAGATGGCTGTGGACTGAGCACCCACCCCCGGGCGGCACTGTCCCTGCCCGCGGGCCTGAGAAAGCTGCGGGGAGCCTCGTGTTCACCTGCACTTGCTTTTTAGTTTAAATGACTTTGTACTTAAAATCCTTTTTTCTTTTCTTTTAGGCACATAGCAGTATTTCCTTGTAAGATGAAAATCCTTCCCCAGTATATTTTCAACTCCCGAGACCCAATCGTGATGGGCGTGACTGTGGAAGCAGGTCAGGTGAAACAAGGGACCCCCATGTGTGTCCCTAGCAAAAACGTAAGTGCCAGCTGTGCTCTCAAAGTAAATGCGAGTTCAGAAATGGTGACAAAACTCATACCAAGCCGAGTGTGTCACTTTCTGTACTTTAGACTGCAGCCTTGCTAAATGTCAGCATTCCTTAGTCAAACTTGGTTTTAGCACCTGATACCAGTGCATCAGCTATGAAGACTGCAATTTTCAGTCCTCATTCACTTCACCAACTGCCTAAATATGACCTGCTGGCTTGGTCCCGGATCCCTTCGCGCGGCGCTTTTAGCCGTTGTTTGTCTGCGTTAGGAGCAGCCTGAAGAGTCCAGACAGACCATTGCTTCCCAGGGCCTTTCTTCTGGATTTGTCTGGCTTTGGGACTAAGGAGAGGATCCTGCGTGTACAGGTGCCCACGGGCCTCGTGCATCTCACATAGGCTCTCACTGTCGGTGACTGACTGCTGGGGAGGTGTGCTGCCAGCTTAGCCTCTCCATGAGAGACACTTTTTTACAGGGGTAATGAACTACTAGGTGGTCTGTGGGTACTTTGAGTCCCTATGGTCTCCTGTTCCTCAGCCTTCATCCCAGAAGCTTTCACCATTGGCATAAGTCTGTTATTACATCAATTGTTGCAAAATTGTGATTCTTTCACTCGCCCTGCTCTGTAAAGAACCCTCACCCCTTGAACTTTTCATTGAGGATCCATACACCGTCTTGTAAATTCTGGTGTTGTAATCCATGGCCAATACTTTTGATCCAAGTTACCAGTTTGGTCTGTGGCAGCCACTTGCCCCTGGAGCATCCTTCTCCTCCCAAGTGCAGGATGCTGCTCCGGGCGTCTAGTCCTTCCCTGCCCAGACCATGCCTGTAGTTTCATGCCACTTCAGTGGCTGAGCGAGGATGTTTATTTGCAGTTATTGTCTCCTGTATGGCTGGCCACCCTCTATTTTCCCTGTTAATCTCCTGTATCTTCCCAAGCAGAGGATGCCCCACCCCGTAATGAGACCAGGTTGCTCACAATTCCTCCTCAGAATGGGCCTGCAAGGCTGCCCTGACTCCGTCCGCTGCTCCTCACCCCTCGCTCACAGCAGCCACCCCACGCTCATTCTTGATTCTGAGCTTTGGGCACCTGTCCTGTGCAGGGTGGGACAGAAATAGAAAATAGCATACAGCACTTTCCAAGTTGTGGCCATCTCGGGAAGGGCAGAGAGGGCTGTGCTGTGTCACCCCCGATTTATCAGTGAGAAAACTCCGCTGTGGAGATGGTGCCCATGGAGGGTCAACAGCCGAGGCTTTGGCACTGGCCCAGTGCTCAGACACTGGTTTTCCTCAGTGCTCGTCTCTCGGTGCTGCAACAGGCAGGTTCCTGTGTTTATATTGTCGTCTGTTCTTATTTTACAGTTTGTGGACATTGGAATAGTAACAAGTATTGAAATAAACCACAAGCAAGTGGATGTTGCAAAAAAAGGACAAGAAGTCTGTGTGAAAATAGAACCTATCCCTGGTGAATCCCCCAAAATGTACGGGAGACATTTTGAAGCCACAGACATTCTCGTCAGTAAGGTAAGTCCCTCCGCAGAGGGGACCTCTGAAGAGGCGGTGGCCCTGCTGGCTCCCTCACTTGGCAGCCGGAAGGGACTGGTGTGGGCAGGCTGACGGGGAGAGCAGCCCCTCGGGAAAGCTGCTCACAGCGAGGGCGCCGGTCTCCCAGGGCCCCAGCAGCGCTGCTTTAGTGTCCTCGGTCAGAGCGGCCAACGTCTGGGGGTCGCCCGCTTCTCTGGGCACTTGTTGGTTCCATTCTGTTCTGATGCCTCCTATGCCTTGTCCTTTGCAGATCAGCCGGCAGTCCATTGATGCTCTGAAAGACTGGTTCAGAGATGAGATGCAGAAGAGTGACTGGCAGCTTATTGTGGAGCTGAAGAAAGTGTTTGAAATCATCTAATTTTTCCACATGGGGCAAGAATTAAGAGTAAATGCAAGAAAAACAAGATAAAAAGTGGAATGGACGTATCTGGACACTGATGCACTTAAGTATGGAAGGAAAAAAATAGATGTATAAAATGTTTTCCATGAGAAACCAAGAAACTTACACTGGTTTGACAGTGGTCAAATACATGTCCCACAGTTCCAAGGTGCCTGTCCACATGCCCGCTCCTTCCCCACCCTACCTGCTGCTGTTTTAAAGTTTGCCCTTCCCCAAATTTGGATTTTTATTACAGATCTAAAGTTCTCTCGATTTTATACTGATTAAATCAGTACTGCAGTGTTTGATTAACCAAGCTTCTGCAGATTTTGTGATTCTTGGGACTTTTTGATGTAAGAAATACTATTTTATTTATGCATCTCCTTCCCATTTTTTCCAGCATTCTTCTGCCATATGCTCTGGATTTTTTAAAATAGGAAATTAGGTATTCTGGTATTTCTCTTATCTGCTTTGTAGCTGACTGCTATTGACTGCTTGTCTAGTCTGAGTCCCCTGTAATCAGCACAATTCTGACTCCAGCAATGAGAACATTCACTAGAAAGCTCTGCTAGGCCTTCATGGTAGCGTAGCTTCTCCCCCAGGAGCCTTCAGCTCTTGTGTACCAGTACGTGTTAACACTGGGATTTTTTTATATAATAATCTTGGTCTATTTTACCCTAGAATGTCTATCATGCATACATTTTCTGATTAGAAAACAGGAAACTGATAACTATTTGGGGCTTAGTGCTTCTAAATTGTCATGGAGACATCATATGATTCATGCATATTAGTAACTTTGATAGTAGCTACTTTTATCGTTTTCCTGGAAAGTGTGGGTGATAGGTCCACATGAGGATATACTCCTTTCCTCAATATAAGGGTAATTCCTGTAACAGATCTCAAGGGTCTGTCTACCTATTTATAGCAGTGTCGAATGAAGTTAGTGTAGGTGTTTGAAGAAAATGTTCCCAAGTAAACTATATTTTTAAAGTGTTATGGCATAACATAGCATAAAAATACGTACATTTGAAAATCTGTACCACTCGTCATTATTGAAGTTTCTCTAAGGGCCAATAGAGGTAAGAAAAACACCTCCAAACACCTGTGGGGCATAATTTTCCCAGGAGAAACTTAATTGTGTGTGTGTTCCAATTCACCACATGTAAACTCCTCCACTTGGAAGAAGTGAAGATGTCCTTAACAGGCCCTTAACTTCCTTCCTGTGTGGGGGTGACTGTCCGGAAGCAGCAGACCCAGCCTGGCCCTGGCGGGAATTAGAGAGCCTCGCAGAGTCTGGGCTGCGGGTGGTTCCCATGGTATGGACCTGGTCCCTAAAGGATTCACAAAAAGGAACCTGTACAAAATATACATCCAGTTCTTTATTAAACAACTGTAAACACCTCACTGTAAAAATCCATAAAACTTTATAAACAAACATTTTGTAAATAGAATCTATACTACAGTAAAAGAATTAACACATTTATTTACATGCAATACTGACAAATTTGGCACTTTTTGAAAAGAAATGTACAAAACACTTGCTCCAAAAGAAATTTGAAATTATGAAAACTCAGAGCATCACTACCATGCACTTTGTAGATACCTCACAAGCACTTATGGCGCAGCAGCGAGAGCACCACGCTCCCTGCTCACACTATGTAACCTTCAGTGTGCTCCCATAAGTCTGTTGTAAAACCACCTGAACATTGTCAAGAATAAAGTCAAATGCCATATTCCAAACTGATTCCACCGACTGCTGCGTCAACCTATAGGTGGGGAAAGAGGAACATCAGGAAAGACTCATGATTCCTTCAAGAATCAATTTAACATTTTAATGTAAGAATCAAGAATCGATTTTGGCAAACTCAAGAACATTCCAAAGGACTTCCCTTGGTTTTAAACTACATGAAACCCCAAGGGGAACAATCTCATTCTGACTTTATTACCCAGTCAGTATTATGGCATTCCTTTCTTTGCATTCTACCCCCTGCCAGAAACGACAGAACTTCGAGCCTTGCCTCCTCCGCTAGCCCCTGTGACATGCATTTCCCGTGACGGCAGTACCAGTTACCTCTTCATGTATTTTATAACGAGGTCCAGTTTCTCCAAGTCCTTCTCCTCTATCAGGGCAGTGCAGTATTTCACAACTTGCAGAATGTCTTCTTCCATTGGATCTGCAGGGGAAAAACCTCAAATGAGGACCAGCCCACCTGTTTATAGGACAGGAAACAGCATTTTTACAACAGCACAGTCAAATGGGCTCCGAGAGAACTTTCCTAGCCAGTGTAAGCGCTCTGGCTGATGGAAGCTTATTGGATTTAGAAAATGAGGGCCATCGGCATAGTTGGAACCCCAGGACCATTCATTACACATCGTGTTCGGCGCTCTGCCCGGCCAGGCTGACCTGAGATGGTGGTGATCCACTCCTTGAGCAGTGTCTTCACGTCACTGAACTCCACGGCGCCGGCGAGGTTGGGTGCCGGGGGCCTGCCACAGCCCGGGGCGGCAGGCTGCACACCTGAAGCAGAAGCAGAGAGTTCTCCCTGTTAAGAGAACAAATGATGAAAGTGCTGTATTTACGTGACATCGAGTGCGTTAAGATTCGGTTTAAAAAGCATAAAGCTTACTAGTGGTTTCCCAGGAGCAGGATCTTCGTGTTTCAGAAACCCTTCAATTAGCTTCTGGGGGCTGCCGCCGGCCCCTGGCGCGGCTCTGACGGGGCTGTTAAGCAGCTTGTTTTTCAAAGGGCTCTGAGCCTTTTTGGGGGAGCTGATGGGGTTTTTCTTCTTGTTCCGTTTCTTTTCTTTCACTGAGGCTGGTTTCAGCTGAAGTAACGGATTCCTTGGCACTAAAAGATGAACATAAGATCCTCAACCAAGGTATCTGGATAGTAATATGGATCCCCCCCACCCCTCTCAAATCCAACCCCTGTGCACACGCACCCCAACAAGCCTCTAGCTGAGCCTGGGAGGCAGTTAATGACGAGGGCTGAGGGGTCAGGCTCGGCTGGCCCCCTTCGTCTTTCTGTTGCACCACTGCTGACTGCTAACTGCTCACAGGAAGTGATGAAAACAGCAGGTGAAATATAAACGGCTCCTCAGCACTAGTCTGTTTTTAGCCTGCATCCTTTTATGTATCTGTTTCAAAGGACAATGGCCTTGCCAATTATGCGAAAAGATTTCTAGAAATACCTATTTAGGCATCTTTGTTTTTTTAAAGGGCTTTAAAAAAAAAGTCAAGAATGGTGTTTGTAAGTCAAGAAGTTATAGACACAAGTCTAACTAGGACTCGATCACTTATTGTATTGTCTACTTGTTCTGCTCCCCCAATTTAAAGACCTCAACACGATTAAGAGCCGAGTCTGGCCATTATACCCCATGCTCCGCTTCCCTCCTGCGTGCTCACCGGCGGCGCTGGCTGGCTGCTGGTGCGCGCTCTCGCCCTGCCTCTGCCTCTGCTCATAGGCCGCTTTCAGCTCCTTCTGCAGCTCAGCAGGGAGGGCAGCAAACACCTCTGGGTCCACCTAGTGGGAAAGAAGTTCAAAGTCAAAGGAGTTGATTCTATATGGCAGCTGGCTTATACTTCTCACACGAGATTATTTTCAAATGATACTTTTCTGATCTATATGAATTCTTAACAGGTCCTTAATATTAAGACTCATTAAATCCTCACGAGGTTTTAGGGTGAGAATAAGGAATACAATTCTGAGCGTGAACTGGACATTTTTAACAAAACACTGAGCCCCCAGGGCCAGCAGCACAGGCTCAGCTGGTATGTCATGTTTTCTGAAACATGAGACTGGACTGTGTTACTGTCCCAAGCTGCGCTTCTCCTGTTTCTCAAGCACAGCCCCGTCGGAGGTCTAAACGGGAACAGGATGTTCTGGGTAGAAGTTGTGAACATCCATGTGCCATAGTCTCCCTCTGCTCAGACCTCTTGTTTCTGAGTGGCTGCTGTCGGTCTGTCCTGCAGATGATGAGACAATCCCGCCCCTCCCCCCATACGGACGTGGTGTAGACTAATGCGAGTTTCAGGTGCAAAGGGAAAGGAAAAAAGACATGCCCTGAACTGGAGCAGGAGGGTGTGGCCACTTACACCGGCAGAAGGCCCCTCCATTTCACTTACCTGTGAGAATGCTGGGAGGGCTATTACATTAATTCCCGTGTCGCTGCTAGATGCTTGAGGTTCTGGTATTTGTAACAAAACCGTCCCCATGGGCTGGGGCACAATCCCCGTATTACAGCCATTTACTGGCTCCTTCTTTTTGTCCCCGTGCTGCTCCCCTTGCTGGACCGCACAAACTTGCTCTACTTGTTCCCGGAGATCGGGCGGGAGTGCTTCCAGAACAGACTGATCGAGCTGCAAGACAGGGTGCGAGGGTCCGATGCGTTTGGAGAGCTCATATTTCACTTGCACCTCAACGCTAACATCTCAGATAATGAAGAGAAGGTGAGGCGCAGATAACCAGGCCAGGAAAGCCACCCCTGCCCCTGCCACTGAAGGCCGAGCAGAAATGTGTGGTTCTGAAGGTGACACTCCACAACTGGCCGGTCCCACAGGATCAGGCCAGTACACACAGAAGGAGCCTCCGTTAAGCTCAAATCTCCAATTTCTAAAGCCAGCAGTTAGCCTTTCAGGCAGGGAACTATATGCCCCCGAGCACAATGCTAGGCTGAGAGCAGACAGACTGGCATCCCTGTTCCCAGGCCTGGTCCTTCCTCTGCCCCCGCACACGTCCCTTGGGAAGCATGACACTCAGGAGCGGGGCAGGCCAATCTGAGCTCGCTGGGAGCAGCTTTCTGGGTAACTCAGGCCACAACGGCCCCCTGCCCTAGCCTGCAGCCAGCGGCCAATGTTCTCAGCCTCTGCCACCAAGTGCTACAGAGAAATCAACTTTCCACACCCACAGCGCGCACCAGCTCAGCGAGCAGCTGAGTCGGGAGGTTAGGCCTCCCAGGGAACCGCACCAGCTGCCAGGAAAACCCGTCTCAGGCTTCTGACCGCCAGAGCTGGTGCTCAGCCAGGAAGCGCGCGTGTGGCCTGTCACAGAGGCAGTGAAGGAACTGGCTCTCACCCAACATTTCACAACTTGCAAAGGTTGCAAATCCTTCACTTAACCGGTCATGTGGCATTTGGGATTCAGTTCAGGAACAGAGTGGCCTTAAGGAGTCACCCTTTCTCTCAACTATACTGGCAAGGAAATTAAACATGCCATTCCAACTGTAAATATACTTTCACATTTTTATCATAATTATAGAAATGTACCTGGGAAGGAGATGGGACCTCTATACTCAGGTTTAGTTTTGATTTTAAGCTGATGGGAGAATGTAGACCATTCCATTTCCCCGAAGGCTCGGCTTTGCTCACAACAGGGCTGACGGCAGATGTCAGATGTGTGGAGAGAGATGGCAGGAATGTGCAAGTTCTAGAGGCAGATGCGATTTCCAGATCCATGGCAGCCAGGAATACTGAAGCACAGAAAATACAAAAACTAGCCTCCAGCTCATTTGGGGACGTGGGGGCACTCTGACACAGCATGCGCCTGAAGGGGCGCACACAGCCCTCCCGCCAGGGCACTCAATCAACAGTTCTCCTGAGGCAGGGCCACCCACACCCACCTTCCTGGTGCTCTTCCTCCGAGGATGCCTTTGCTTTCTGGGCTTGGAGGAGGTCCAGGACAGAGTGGGAGCCGCCGGGACAGTGGCCTGGCTGAGCTGGCACGTGCCTGGGACATGCGGGAGGTCTCGAATGAGCGGGAACCAACTGGTTCACTTGAATCCCAACCTAGAATCAGAAGAAAGTATGTTTTTAGGAAAACTAAAGTGAAACATGAAGTCAACTGAGCAACATTCTCAGCCAGTCCTCTTTTTACATCTCCTATTACTAGAATATGAAGTTAAAGTATTTAATCAGCCTTCTACATGATTTTTACAAAAACGGCTTCTGTACTACCTGGTGAGCAGACTGCCCCTCCACTTCTCCTCATTTACAACCACCTTTTCACACAGAACGTCCAAAAAAAGGGAGCTGTTGTATCTCACCAAAGTTTTTGCCAGAAAAGTTTTAAAAATAAGATTCTAAAAATTTTTAAATAAAAAAAAAATTTACCTGCAAGCTTCACATAAAATAAAAAAGTATTAAAAATGGGCTTGGGGCTGGGCCCGGAGCAGCTGGGCCCAGATCAGCAGCTGCCAGGCTGGGAGCGGCCAGGCCCGGAGCAGCGGCTACCAGGCTGGGAGCGGCCAGGCCTGGGAGCGGCCAGGCCCGGAGAAGCGGCTACCAGGCTGGGAGCGGCCAGGCCCGGAGTGGCCGGGCCCGTAGCAGCCGGGCCCAGAGCAGCCGGGTCAGGTGTGGCCAGGCCCAGAGCAGCAGCAGCCAAGTCCAGAGCAACTAGGTCGGGAGCGGCAGTGGCCAGACCCGGAGCAGCTGGTTGTGGTACGAACGAGAGCAACAGAGGCCAGGCCCAGTGCAGCCAGGCCCAAAACAGCTCGCTCCTCGCCTGCCCCCACCCCAAGGCTGCCTCTCAGACATGGCTGGAGACTTTGGCGGGAACTTGAGGGTCTGCTGAATCAAGTGATGAAGGCTTAGATCTGGATGTGTTGAGTTAGTATAGCGCTGGGGTGTTGATCTGTGAGTGCCTTGTGTGGGGCCTGGATGAGGTTGGTTGACCTATTTGGAAATGTCTTTTGTGTGAAGTGTATCATTGGGCATGTGGAGGTATTATTGATATGAGAAAATGCTAAGTAACTGATTTACTATCTGAAAAGGGATTTACTATCGAGGAAAGGGAGGGAGGAAGAGACTGAACATAAACTGTGCACCTATGGATGAGGACAGTGGGGGATGGGGAGGGTGTGGAGGGTGGGGTGGGAACCTGGTGGAGGGGGGAAGAAATGAGGAACCTTTGTAATAATATGAACAATAAAGATTAAAATAAATAAATAAATAAATAAATAAAAAATAAATAAATAAAAAATAAAAATGGGCTTGGGCTGAAGCCAGTTTGGCTCAGTGGTAGAGCGTCGACCTGTGGACTGAAAGGTCCCGGGTTCGATTCCGGTCAAGGGCATGTACATTGGTTGCGGGCACATCCCCGGTGGGGGGTGTGCAAGAGGCAGCTGGTCAATGTTTCTCTCTCATCGATGTTTCTAGCTCTCTATCTCTCTCCCTTCCTCTCTGTAAAAAATCAATAATATACATATATATATATATATATATATATATTTTTTTTTTTTTTTTAAATGGACTTGGGAGTGGACGGGCAGTGCCCTCCGGCATGTGACGGCCACCCTCGCCAGCAGAGCCAGCGCAGTGGGGTGGGAGAAGCCGGGTCCCGGCTGCCGCGGCTCCCAGGCCTTCCACACTGGCCGGTCACCACACTCCGCACGCTGAGCGCACAACGGGACCAGCCAGGCTCCCCTTGCGGAGAGCTAGGTTCCCACCTTTCCCGTGCTCTCATCTCTGCTCCAAAGGCACCTTCATGTGCCTGTGGTAAGTCTCCCTCATCAGACACACGTTTCTGATGAAAAAGAACCTGGTAAGTACACGCCCTGCAGACACACTCATCCCAGTCCCATCTATTTCTTGACGAACAAGAACAGGAAGCCAGACAATGCATGTAAAGTAGTCCTTGGTTCGTTAAAGAAAGGTACTATAAGAACTTAAGGCATCAAATTATTATTCTAGGCAGAAAACAGAGTTCAGAACAAATCTGATTTTCTCTGAAAAAGGAGATGGATCATCAGGTGAGAAAGTCGAGTTTTCCGGTTTTATCACAGGAGCCGAAACCTGCACACAAACCCACACCGGCCCGGCCGTGTTCAGACCAGGCCTCCAGCGGAAGCCACGTCACAGAAAGCATTCCAATGCCGTGCACCCACCCCTCTCATGTCCGCGATGCTCAGCTTCATTGTGTGGAACATGTTCAGCGCGGCCTTCCCAATGACTGCTGCGCTGTCTGTGGCCTGGTCCAGCGTCACGGTCCTGTAAGCGACAGAGGTGACTTTTTAGGGGCAGGAGCTGCTCCGTGCGCCCGGCGTCTCTGCACCAGGGCGCTGCTGACAGAGTTGGTAGTTGTCAGGAAGCCACAAAGTCACGTACGTATGTATGTAACTCCTAAAACCCAATGAGCTAGTTTACCTTCAAGGAAGCCAATGAATTAATGACACTGGCAGCAAGGGGAAAACATTCATCTAGAACACTGGAATTTTAAGATCATTCACAAAGAACCAGCCAACTAAAAGTAAGCTGGAGCTTTAAAAAGAAGTACTCAATACATTAACAAATGTAAACATATTGTGTTGCAACCAACGCATGAATGTTAAGTACAATGCTCTTTAGATACTACAGAGGTTTTAGGTTCCAAGGACAATGGTGTCGGCAGAATGGTTACTATGAAGAAAGCAAAGATGAATCCCTTGTATGTTAGTTCCTGACTCTAGTTTTGTCAGTCTGAGGTGAGGCCATTGAAACATCTAAACATGTGGATATAAGCTCCTTACAATCCTCCTCCTCCTCCTCCTCGGTCTGTGAACAGACCCATGTGGACAGCCATGACAAGGGGACGGGTGGCACACTCTGCAGGCAGGGAGACCAGGAGGCTGAGGCCGCCCGGGGCACAGCCAGCAGCTCCAGGTGCCCGACTGCGTCCGCTGTGCTCACTTCCCCCGAGGACATCGCACCCTCATCTGGACACGTGCCCATTTCTCCACGAAACCATTTGGGAAAGTATTTCCACTGATTTGTTACCCAATAATAACCTTCAACATAGATATATACAGAATAACTTAAAAGCATGATTTTAGTGGACTTTAGTGGATGAAACCTATGTTTATCTTAATTTCTTTCTAAAATACCAATAAAGTGACTTAAAATGATTTTTAAAAGGTATAAACTCTGATAGAAATGGGAGAGGGGATTAGAGAAGAAAAATGTTATCCATAGTTTAGAATACTAATAGCAAATCAGTAAATGGAAAGCTTCCAAATGCCTGTTTAACAGCTACAGGAAGGTACCAACTTGAGCAAGCACAGACCCCCAGGACAGCTGAGGAATTGGAGGTGCCAGGTGTGTAAGAAAGGAGGGGGAGGAAGGGGATGAGAACGAACACGAGAGAGCCCCCGCCGTCCACCACCTGAGGGCCTGTCACAGCTCAGGGAGGAGCGAGGCACCTCCCATCCCCTTCCCCATCCAGACCCTTCCTAACGAGGAACCAGATCGAGCTGGAGGATCCGCTCTGGGGAAACAGGGAAGCGAACAGAAAAGATCAGACACTACCATGGGCTGTGACAACCCCACGGCAGCCCCTCCAGCCACTCGGTGAAGCCCCCGGAGCCAGGCCTGCGTGTCCCGCTGAGTCCAGAGGACCAGACGGCATGGTCGCAGTTCCCAGGCGGGAAGCCGAGCCCTGCCCGCAGACACTGCGGAAAGCCGCCGGTAGCGGCAGCCAGGACGGGAAAGGGACCTGGAGAAACACTCACCTGGGACTGGCCGAGTAGTTAAGCGGAGAGACGATGCTGCAATGTGAAATACTAGGAACATTTACAAGTCCAAAGAGCAAAACAAAACACTCGAAATTTAAAATGTTACTGGAAACAAGGGACTTCTAACTCAAAGTTACGTTTATAGCCTTTAAGCCAGCAAAACGCCGAGCATCAGGGCTGACATACAGGTTCAAAAAGGCAACCTGACCCTCGCTCTTTCTCAGTGAGATCTGACGGGGGGGGGGGGGGGGCGGGGGTGTTATGGGGACTGACACATGGACGACGGATCCACAGAGTGAAGGCTTTGCAGGAGGGCTTGAGATAAACCAGTCCAGCCAGGAGTAGTATGCTGGGGGACCCCAAGAGACAGGTCTCCCAGAAAAAGAGATCAACAGATGGATGATGTACTGAAACATCCTGGAAGGGAGTTTGGAAACGATCTCTGGTCAATTCACAAAAGAGCAAACGATTCTCAGTAAACTGAGAAAAACCTGTTCAACAGGAGAGGAAATGTGTGGGTCAGATCTGAACAGTATGTGCGTGGCTGGAACAATTTAACACTAGACCATGACTGATCCAAAAAACAACTTTATTGAGGCAAAGCCTGCAGGGAAAACAGGCACTGACAGGGAAAGCTAGTTTTACAAAACGGAAAGAAGCTAGAGGTAGCAGTTTCCGTGGGCACCTGGGAGCATGGAGGTGACCACCAGAAGCCACGGGAGCGAAAGAGCGGCTGGAGCTGGGGGCCCAGCACGGGAAGCACCGCACGCGACACCATCTCACTCAGACGCACTCCTCTGGTAAAATGTGGATGTACAAACTTCAAACTGACCACATGTATAAAAGGACTCGGGGGGAGATTCTTTCCCCAAAAGGTTACAAGAAAAACTTTCCTAAGTTAAAATCAAACCACGTACCTCTGACAGGCCATTAAAATCCTCCGTTTCTATTAGTTTCATCTAGTGTCAGAGTCTGGAAGCCATAAGACTGTGGTCAAGGCCAAGGACAAGAAATCACAGAATCGTGGAATGTGGAGACCAGTTCTTAATCCACTCAACTGAACAGGACTCGGCAGACTGCACAGGAATCCTCAGACTGTTAACACTGGTGCCGGGTGGGCCCCTTCGCCGCCTCATGTCTCACAAGCCGCTAGAGAGGTCAGCGTCCCTCACACCAATCGTATAAACACAAGCACAGGCTGGCGTGGCCCACTGAAGTAATTACCAATCCCCCAATTAGAGGGAACAGCCGGCACTGTGGTATTTCATAATCCCCGCTACAGCACAGCGCTTCTTCCGCAGTCAGGTACCCACAGCGTGGCTGTCAGCGGCTGGCTCACAGCCAAATACATCTTGGTGACGCTTATAAAATGGCACTGTTTCAATCATGTGCTTCTTGTGCATCATCATGTGTCATGCAAGTTAACATGTTAAGAGCACAGCAAAACGTATTTTATTAGGGTGTTTACTAAGCAGAGTCCCTATCTTGTTCGAGGTAAACCCTGACTGTTGTGGAGGGAAGGCTACAGCTGAGATGAGCTTCAAGCTAATTGGGGGGGGAGGGGAAGGATGCTGCGGGGGAAGCCACCAGCAATCGCTGATGGGCCCATGGGGGTTCAAGGACTATTCTTTCTACTTCTGTATTATAAGTTTAAGGTTTTCATAAAACACTTTTGTAAGGTTTAGGACAAAAAAGAAACAAATTCCAAAAGCAGCAAACAGAAAAGTGCTTATAAAAAAGCCAAATAAATATTATCCTGAGTCAGGGGGAATGAAGTATAATCAATTTCATTTTAAATGCTGTAATTAGATTTCTGGAGAACCTGGATTTTTCCAAAGAGAATGATCAACAGGCTGTTTTCTTAATAAGCTTGGACAGAGGGAGCCCTAGGCACTGCTGAATGTACCACAACACACAACGCTAAGAAACGAATAGACATTTAAAAGTGCATACATGCCGCCCCAACCGGTTTGGCTCAGTGGATAGGGCGTTGGCCTGTGGACTCAAGGGTCCCAGGTTCAATTCCAGTCAAGGGCAAGTATCTTGATTGCGGGCACGTTCTCAGTAGGGAGTGTACAGGAGGCAGCTGATCGATGTTTCCTCGCTAATTGATGTTTCTAACTCTCTATCCCTCTCTCTTCCTCTCTGTAAAAAAAAATCAATAAAATATATTTAAATAAATAAATAAATGTGCATATATGCCAAGAGGAAACAATCTGCTACCAGTTCTCCTTTCAAAGAATTCTATCAGTTTTGGATGTTCCTTTCCAGGTATCTTGAACAAATAAAGCTCCAGGTTACATTCCCAGAAAAGGTATTATTATAAACTGGATTATCAGAAACCATGTTTAAAAAAATTATATCCAGAGTAGAGTCCTATAATCAACTTATTATAGAAATAATAACAAACTACCATTTGAAATAGGTAATTAAATGTTCATTAAAATAGGTAAGAACAGCCAAGGCCGGTTTGGCTCAGTGGATAGAGCGCCGACCTGCGGACTGAAGGGTCCCAGGTTCGATTCCGGTCAAGGGCATGTACCTTGATTGCGGGCATATCCCCAGTGGGGTGTGTGCAGGAGGCAGCTGATCGATGTTTCTCTCTCATGGATGTTTCTAGGTCTCTTTCTCTCTCCCTTCCTCTCTCTAAAAAAATAAATAAAATATATTTTTAAAAAAATAGGTAAGAACAGAGTTCAAAATTACCAACTACATAAAAAAGTATTTTATGAATTATGTTCAATGTGTAATTTATAACCCGTTTTCCTGGTAAATCAAGACCTTCAATGATAAAGCTGGAAGTTTTCTGTGTCTGACAGCATCTTCTCGTCACTCTCAGCAACATCACTATAAAATGTGACTGTGACCACGCTCTTTCCTTACATGTGTGGCTTTCAGGAGCAAAGTCTTAAAGCTGTGGTTGCCCAGAAGATATAAAACAGTGCGCAGAGTGGCATAAAGTGATGTGCAGAGTATTTTCATACTAGTCTCAGCTCTTAACTGAAGTTTTGTATTTATGGCTCCCACATTAAAAACACACACTTTAAAATGCGTTCTACCAGTTTTCAGAGACTACAATGACTAATCTTTTCACAAACAGAAATGAGACCTCCCTGAATGAGGAACCGTCTCATTCAAATCATTAAGTGACTATATTGAAATTTCCCGACGGCCCTTCTCCCAAGTCCACTTCCGTCTGTGGTGCAGGTGTCGGCCTTTCCTGTCCTGCTGTCCCTGCACTGAAGCCAATAGCCTGACCCCAAGGCTAGGCCACCAAAGGCCGGGAACACGTGGACAGGCTGACTCTGAGCGTAGGTGGCCCCGAGCTGAGCCTGCCTCCAAAGAATATCCCTACCATCGCAGTTTACAGATCTCTGTTCATTCTCTTCCTTGGTTTCTTATTAATTAGAAGAACCTGCACTGAAGTATTAACACCCAATACCCTTTTAGATAAGCTTACCTGGCAATGTGATCACAAATTCCATGGCCTCCAAATTTTGCAGTTTCCACAGGGGCCCCCGGCTTCCGTACCATTATTTTGAGAGTCAGGCGCTTCCCCTTCATGCCGGCAGCTTCCAGCCGTCTTTGAATTTCCTCGGAAAGGCTCAGGAGGAAAGCTTCTGCTTCTTTGGGCTACGGACAGGCGCACACAGAAAACTCATGTTACTTTCCTACAGACCTAACAATTCCAGCCTTATGCATACACATTATTGACTATTTTGCTAAGCATTTGTTTAAAAAGATCCTACAAGCTCTGGGATTGCAAGTATTTGAAGACTTAATGCCAAGTACCCAGTCTGGTCTAGCTGACAAGATAAGACAAAGTGAAAACACAGGACAGCATAAGGTAAAACCATGAGCGATCAGTACCTGGGTAAACCTTATTCCGTAGTTGATCTCAGCTGAAACCGATTTTCTTTCCTTTTCGGTTCGAACCGGTCTGTCATCCAAACCTCGGCAGAACCTGTACAGCATCTGTCCCGTCTTGGGACCAAATTCCCGCTGCAGCCTCGCCATGGTCATGTGCTGCAGGTCTCCGCACGTCTGAATTCCCAGGGAGGCCAGCTTGGCCTCCATGGACCGTCCCACTCCTAGGAAAGGGCACATACTGAGTTTACTTCTTCACATAAACTACGAAAAACAATATATTTGAATGAAAATTTTCATATTGAAATTAATTTTCAATTATTACACTAATTTAACAATTTAAATATTAATTTAAAATAACCTTCCTTCAACTTTAAAAGAAGTGATCCTTTGTTTAATAACTCTCATCAGTCTTCCCGTTTGTTTTGTTACTCTTTACCCGAGGATATGTTTCCCATTAATTTTTTTAGAGAGTAGAAGAAAAGGGGAAAGAGACAGAGAAGCATCAACACGAGAGGGACACATCCATTGGTTGCCTCTCTAGTGCTCTGACTGGGGTTGGAGATTGAGCCCTCAACCGAGATATGTGCTCCTGACCAGAATCGAACCTGCGGGCCAATACTCTAACCATTTAGCAACACTGGCTAGGGATCCTTTTTGTAACATTGTTGACAGCATTACAGATGTCTCCCATTTTCTCCCTTTTTTCCCCACTCCCCCCACCTCCTGCCCCACCCAAGACCTTCTCCATACTATTGTCTGCGTCCATAGGTTATGTACATACGTTCCTCCGCTCTCCCCACTGAGAGTTATTCTTTTCCATGCAGCCATATCTCTGGACCTGTGTTGTTCATCAGTTTATTTTTAAGTGACATAATCAAAGCATCTCGTAGGTTAAAGAATTTTCTGGTGTAAATCATGCTAGTAAAGTTATTTCTAGAATCATCTTCAAGATTTGGGATACACATATAGGTGAACCAGAATTTCTCAAATATATAGAGGTAAGGTCTCAAAAGAATGTGATTTTTACTTATTACTGAGTAATGTCAAGATTTTACCTTATTCACAGAAAAAGCTAATTCAGCTATAGTATGATTTACAGACATATGAGGAAACTCATGAATGTTAGCATTCATTCCTAACATGCTCACCTACTGCAAGGAAAGTAGCCTGAAGTCCAGTGTGGGAGGGAGGCACAGAGTGGTCAGCCTCTAACCCTGTCACCTTCAGTGGGGCGGGAAACTTAAGCTTGGAATCAGCACCAAATCGGCCTGCAGACTGAAGGGTTCTGGGTTCGATTCCGGTCAAGGGCATGTACTCGGTTGCAGGCTCAATCCCTGGCCCTGGTTGAGGCATGTGTGGAGGCAACCAATCAACGTGTCTCTTACAGATGTTTCTCTCCCTTTCTCTCCCTTCCACTCTCTTTAAAGTCAATGGGAAAATACCCTCAGGTGAGGATTAACAAAAAGTTTACGATATGGTTCCAATCACATTTTCTTTAAACGGGCAGTAGAACAAGAACTTACAACACAGGCCCGCACCTGGACAAGTGGTACCAGTGGCCTGGGGATGAAGGTTCCTAAGAAACCGAGAGGCAGAAGAGGGCTGGGGAAGAGACAAACTTCTTCTATAAACAAAGAGTATCTCCCGGAACAGGGAGTGCCTTTCTACAGCTGGGCAGCATGCACTAGTCCCTATGTCACCCGTCCAAACGCAAGGTGGACCGTCACCCACATGAAGCGGGTGGGATCTGTTGCTTTCAATTTGCCTGAAAGCTTAACAAAGGTGTACACATCTAGGAAATGTGTTTGAGAGTAACCAAGGGGAACTAAAATTCTTATTGAAATGGCCTCCAAACCACCAAATCAGTATTTTTTCACCAATAAGGAAAAGACTGCATTCCTGGTCTTCCGCAGGATCCTATCAGAGACTCAGGGAGCAATCTGACATCAGCTGGTCACTGTCACGTGGCCCCTCTGAGCGGCTTCAGCAGAAGGAGCTCGCCTTGTCCCACTCCTGCAGGGGCATCTCCGAAGCAGTGACCCAAGGTCAGGAGCCGGCACCCTCACAAGGGGCCTACGGCCATGGAGGGGGCTGGACAAGATTAACCAAGAGAACCAATTCCCTGAAGAAGCTACATAAAGATGGTGAGGGTGCTCTCTCCCACTTGGAAGTTCATGTCAGAATGGAGGAAAGTAAGAATACCAGAGTCTGAGTTAACAAAAGCAACAAATCTTCCAGAGGAACACCGTTCGGAAAAGGTGAAGTTCTAGGTGAAACTCTTGAGTATTCTCATACTAGGTTGGCCAAAGACAGAGACAAGTCAGATAGGCACTTTCCTATTCAGGTTCAGAGAAGGCTCTGTGTTTCAGTTTCTTCCTTCTCATCACTGCCCTGCTCCCCACTCTCAAAACGTAACCACGCTCTTCTCCTTACAGATCTGGGAGCCAATCTGTTCTCGGTGACTTGCCAACTCATAAGAGGTGATATTCAAGTCTGTGTGCTGGGGAGGAGAGAGGGAGGAAGCCTATAGTTCTTTAGAGTATCTTGAGTATACCAAACAGAATTATTATCCACTAGTAGGTACAAAAGAAAGGCCATTCTATTAAACTATCCAATTAGCCACAATCAGCTGAAACTAACTGAACCATCCTGTAAGGAAGCAGAAAAGATTCCCTCTATTGCATGCTCACCTACTGCAAGGAGAGTGGCCTGAAGTCCAGTGTGGGAGGGAGGCACGGGAGTGGTCAGCCTCTAACCTGTCACCTTCAGTGGGGTGGCAAAGTTAAGCTTGGAGTCAGCCCCAAAACCCGAGAGCGCAGCTAGTTTCACTGACTGCATTCTATACATGTTTATAATGAAAGGAAGTGTGGCTAAGGAGAAAGCAACAGGGTCTTAAGACTCACAGAGAGTACAGTCACCTAGAAAGAAAAAAGGGCAGAGAAATATGCTAGCTTAGAACCGGTCCTGGAGTCTCAGGAGAGAAGAAAATCAGACGTGGAAGCTCCTGGTCAAGCCGCTGGGACAAAGCCTTGGTGCCTGTCCTTGAATGGGAACCATTACTCTAGATTAGAAACGGCCACCAACGCCTCCCAACAGAGCCACAGGAGAGTAGCTTGGAGAATAAAGCCTCACCATCTGTGAGCGCTGTCCAACAGAAGTGTCTGTGATACTAGACACGTTCTGTACCTGCGCTGTTCAACCCAAGAGGCACCTTCCACATGTGGCTAGTACACAGCTGCAATCTGGCTGGTACACCCGAGGAACTGGCTTTGTTTTACTTTACTTTAAGGCATGTTGCTAGTTCCCTTTGGCTACCACATCAGGACAGCGTGGATCTTTCTGCACAGCTACATGTTCATGCAATCCTGAGAACAGAGGCGGGACACACAGTGCACAGCCCAGAGTTAGCTGCACAGGTAGAGGCGGCCCTTAAATTGGGCACATGCACAAGATGAAGAGCCTTGCCAAGATCCACAGAACACACAGAAACCCCTATTGCATTTACATAGTTCTTAGGACAGTCCTGTCTTCCATCAGATAAACAGATCTCACTAAGTAATATATTTCTGTAATTGTTAATCTGTGGAGTTCCCTAAAGTAAACATAACTAGTGTGTTTTTCCTTCTTATGTAGCTGCAGTAACTGTGTATTATTGTACGAGAAACACTATGTGCTAATAAAAATTTAGGGCCAAAGAAAGCTTGTGGAAAACAAGGAGTGAGGTGTGAAAACACTGAATTTCTTCTGGTTATTGGTCAGAGAGCATAATTTCCTCAAAGCTTGTTCCGCAAGATGTTAATAGGTGTTACATATCCATCTTCAAATATTTTTGGGAGATTACCAGTTTTTAACAAACATAAACAGGTGTCTTTCTGGTAAGAATTCTCAGAACCTTGACTGTGTGGGCCCTCCCTGCGAAGTCCCCACGCTGCTTGAACTCTTTCTTAAAGCAGCAGCGTGTACTCTGTAGAGCACACCTGGGGACTGCGGGTAACAGAGCCATCTGCAGGACAGGTAGCAGAAGGCTGGCATTCCGCATACCTGAAATGTTCTAAATACAGAATTTGGAGATTTTATAAAAGTCGACAGTTTAAACACGTGAAACCACCACCCTGGGTGGACACAAGTGGCTCTTGAAGTAGACGATGTGATGAGAAGGCGCTGGGCAGAGGCAGCCGGCTTTGCTGCCTGTTCAGAGCTCCACAAGGAAATTCAAGGCTGTGCCTAAGAACCTCACACTTGCCCTTCAAGAAGTAAAGAAATGTTCCTCCAGCCAGGAAGCCAATAAAGGTGAAGGGTAAGATTGCTGGGCCAGGGAACTAAAATTCTCTGTGAAAACACCAATAGCGAGCAAATATATAAACTACAAAAATGATTCATTTCACGATGGCGTTATGGACTGAAATGTGTCTCCTCAAAATTATTAAGTATTGGAATAAATGTAAGCTCTACATACATTTAAGGAAGAGTAACAAAAACAAGGTCATCATTTTCCAACCCACTGGTTCCAGTCCAGCAGTGGCCAGAGCCCACAGCGGCTCAGAGCACCAGGCGGGACCCCTGGGCAGGACGCTCTTCCATTGCAAGGCCACCCACCCCCATTCAGACCAGGGACAATTTGGCACCTATTCCTCTCACATGGCACCTTTAAGGTGTAGGAGGGAACCGGAGACCCTCAAAAAAACCCACACAGAATGGGGAAGGGAGAACGTGCCAACTCCCATGGGAATCAACTTTTTTCTCTTCAACAACATACACAAAATGACACCAAACCAAATGATATCATTCAAGGATCTGCCTGTAATTTACTAGCTTGATTTTATAAAATTAATTATTCAAAATTAACATAAAATGAACCATCAAAATGTCATATTTCACACCCCTGACATTATTTTTTTAATAAGTTTTCCTTCACATTTTCTTTCTTTTTAAAAAAATTTTATTTATTTATTTATTTATTTATTTTTAAAATATATTTTATTGACTTTTTACAGAGAGGAAGGGAGAGAGATGGAGAGCCAGAAACGTCGACCAGCTGCCTCCTGCACACCCCTTACCGGGGATGTACCCGCAACCAATGTACATGCCCTTGACCGGAATCGAACCTGGGACCTCTCAGTCCACAGACCGACGTTCTACGCTGAGCCAAACTGGCTTCGGCTCACACCCCTGACATTAAATTCATTCTTTTAAGTTATTTAATATGGGATCAGGAAGCTTTAAAATTAACCCATCATAAAATGGCATTTGGATCATTTAGTATGTTGTGGCCTATAACAGAAATTTCTTAGTTTAGATATACTTTTATTAGACTTAATATACATCTACAAATATCACTAAAGCCATTTTTATTTTTTTTTACTTCAGAGGGGAAAGAATAAAATTTTGAGACTCAAGTCACCTACTTATAAAATTATCCTCCTGGACTAATGACAGTTTTCTGATTTTAGTGAGCAAATAGTTTTAATTAAAAGGATAAAGTGTATGAACCATTAACTCAAAGACTGAAGTAAAACTTGCATCTCCATCTTTCTTGCCAAAGGGGCAACATGTTTTCGTGTAGGACTGTGTGGCCAACCTTGTATGTAAAATCTTCCCGTGGAGAATCATCAAATAGAGGGAGAGAGAAAAACATCAATGATAAGAAACATTGACTGGAGGGGAAAAGACGGCGGCTGGCAGGACGGAGGCGGCGGGGGAGGGAGTGAGTGAGGGTATGGAAGGAGGGTGTGATGTGCGTGGTGTGTGTGCATGCGTGAGGAGGGAAAGTTAACTCTCGCAGGAGCAGCAGGGGCTGGCAGACAGGCTCTCCTTGACAAGGACAGACCACCACTGGTGCGGGCACTCCCCGGACTGCGGGACTCCAGCACGGAACCCACACCATCTTGAAGGGGGGAACGGCCCTTTATAGAAACTCATCAACATGACCAACCAGACAGGCCTTGGAACTGCCCTGCAACCCAGCACCCACTCCAGCCAATATCTGCTGCCCCAGCTGCAGACCCTCGGACCCTGGGACCGCCCCCTCCACAGGTACACCACTCGGCAGCTAAAACAACTCCAAGACCATGTGGATTCCTGCAACAGAGAGGAATTGACAGGACTGCTCCAGCCATAAAGACAAAAGAGAAACAGTCCAGAGATGGAAGATGCTGACAACGCCTTGCCATACTAGCAGACAGCAGCTGTGCATCGCTGAAGGATGCCCAGGACCAAATCAGAGACGGTCACCACCATTTGTCCACCAGGCAGAACTGAAACATCAGTGCTGATATGTACACATAAGGAACTGTTTGACATTGAAATTGGGACTCAATGTCCCAATTTCTTTCTATTGGCCCACAAAGAAATTCACTACAGACTGATTCATTTGCCTCTCAGCATAACCATTATGGATTGTCTCATTTTCAGTTTTTATAAGTGTATTTCTTGTATCACATGATCTCACGCAAATAGGGAAAATAATGAACAACATAAACTGATGAACAAAAACAGACCCAGAGACCGGGAAGCATCGATCAGACTCTCAAACCTCAGAGGGAAGGCAAGGGAGGTGGGGGAAAGGGAGAGAGAGCAACCAAAGGACTTGTATGCATGCATATAAGCCTAACCAGTGGTCATGGTCAACAAGGGGGGAGGGGTGTTTACGGGGAGGGGTTTGGGATGGGAATGGGGGGATGAGGACATTTATGTGATACCACAATCAATAAAGAAATAATAATAAAAAAAAGAATCATTGACTGCCCGGCCAGCATGACTCAGCGGTTGAGTGTCCACTTATGAACTAGGAGGTCAGGGTTCGATTCCCGTTCAGGGCACATGCCCAGGTTGCAGGCTCAATCCACAGTGGGGAGCGTGCAGGAGGTGGCTGATCCATGATTCTCTCTCATCATTGATGTTTCTCTCTCTCTCTCCCTTTCTCTCTGAAATCAATAAAAATACATATTAAAATTAAAAAAAGCATTGACTGATTGCCTCTTGCACATCCTCCACTGAGGATCGAGCCTGCAACCCAGGCAGACTCCCTGACCACATGTGCCCTGACAGGGAATCGAATTGTGACTCCTTCCTGGTTCATGGTCAATGCTCAGTCATTGAGCCACACAGCCTGGGCTCACTAAGTCCATTTTTAATAACCAAATGAATTAAAACAACTTTCATAAAAATTATGCTGCTTTGAACTTTCCCACTACAAACCCACAGGAGCATGGTGAAGCTCAGACAGGCTGCTTTATAACAAAGAATTGAGATTATCCTACCTAATAAAAGAGTAATATGCAAATTAACCACCACTCCACTACACCCACCAGCCACGCCCACCAGCTAATAAGAGCGAGTATGCAAATAAACCCAACCAAGATGGCTACAGCCACAGAGAACAAAAGGGAGGCTTGGGTTTCCCAGTCAACGGAAGAAGCCAACCTTTTCACCTGCCCTTGCTGGCCTAGGCTTCCACTCAAGGCTACAAAATTTCAATTATAGAAGGTAAACAAATCCAAACAGAAATGGCGGCAGCCACAGAGTGAGCAGGAGACTTGGCTCTGCTCCAGGCTACAAAATTTCAATTGTAGAAGGTAAATAAATCTTAGCTACCAGGGCCTCAGCTTGGACTGTCAGGGGGCATGACTGCCTGCAAACAACCACAGGCCCCTTGCCCAGGCCACCCCACGCCTCAAGGGAACCCCCACCCTGATCCAGGACACCCTTCAGAGCAAACCAGCTGACCCCCACCAGTGCACCAGGCCTCTATCCTATATAATAAAAGAGTGATATGCAGACTGACCATCACTCCAACACACAAGATCAAGATAGCTGCCCCCATGTGGACACAAGATGGCCAGCGGTGGAGGGCAGTTGGGAGGCATCAGGCCTGCAAGGGAGAGCAGTTGGAGGCAATCAACCCTGCAGGGGAGGGCAGTTAGGGGTGACCAGGTCAGCCGAGGAGGGAAGTTGGGGCAAACAGACTGGCAGAGGAGCAGTGAGACATCAATCAGGCTGGCATGGGAGTGGTCAGGCTGGCAGGCAGAGCAGTTAGGGGCAATCAGGAAGGCAGGCGAGCGAGCAGTTCGGAGCCAGCCATCCTGGATTGTGAGAGGGATGTCCGACTGCCTGTTTAGGCCCGATCCCATCAGGTTCAGGTCTAAACGGCAGTTGGACATCCCTTGAAGGGTCCCAGATTGGAGAGGGTGCAGGCTGGGCTGAGGGACACCGCCCCCCATGCATGAATTTTGTGCACCGGGCCTCTAGTCTGAGATAATCAAGGATTGATGCATGGTTTAAAGAAATTCCTTAGAAAGAGGCATCTATCATGGAAAGCAAGTTTAAGTATTTAATAATTATAAAAGGAATTGTCCTTCCCTCCCCCCTCCCCCCCAAAAAAAACCCCACATCTATTTAAGGCCCTTTAAAAGGCAACCATTTTCCAGCTGTAATGAATTTTATTTGATGATTCTCCATGGATAGGTTTTACATACAAGGTTGGCCACACAGTCCTACACAAAATGTAAAAGTAAACATGCTGTCCCTTGGCAAGACAGATGGAGATGCAAGTTTTACTTCAATCTTTGAGTTAACGGTTCATACACCTTATCTTTTAATTAAAACTATTTGCTCACTAAAATCAGAAAACTGTCATTAGTCCAGGAGGATAACTTTATAAGTAGGTGACTTGAGTCTCAAAATTTTATCTTTCACCTAGAAGTACATCATTTCAGTTATGATTTATTTAAAGGACCAAAAGTCTACTTCATCATATCCACTTTAAATGATTTCGTAGAATTCCTTATCTTGCTGCTTGAGAAATACTTAAAATAAAACACATTAAAATGTAACATTAAGATCCTGATAATCAACTGAGATAGTCACTGTGAAATTAAATTCTAAATTTTTCTCATGGCACTGAAAAATAAATACTTAGTTCATGTTTTGGAAAAGAGATACATTATAAAACTTTTAGCACTATTAAATGTTTATAGTAAATTGATATTAAAAAGAAAAGGTCTGCACTCACCTGGTAAGTTAGTAACTAGCTGACCTCTGATGAAATCATCGACCTCTTCTGGTTTTAAGTGGTACTGGCCATCGGGCTTTGCTTTTCTAGTGGCCATTCTAGCCAGGAGAATATTAGAACCTATAAAGCAAAAACAAACAAAGCAAAAGTTGTTCAAGAAATATTCACCAGAATTACTTTTAAAATTTCTTAACAAAGACATCTACAGACAGGTTACTGAGCAAATTTCTATAAATAATGAAAGTAAATTATTTACAATTTTGATCATTTCAAATACAGCATAAAATCAGCAAAATTTTGTATTTACAGATTATAACTGGCATGGTTACTGAACAGAGGTAACCATGTTCTTCTTTGTTCCAAAATAAGTATCATTTCAACATCTCCTACCCAGGTAAGGGAATCGAGAAAGCAGTCCAAACGACAGTGGTTTATAGGAAGTTGAGGGCAGTGATCAAGAATTAGTTCACTTTACCAATGAGCAGATCCAGGCTAGGCAGAGCAATCAGGCCACTGCATCTCCTGGACTTGGGAAAGAAAGCCAAAGAACCAGAAGTTTCACTCCACGATCAGGACACGCGTAGTAAAAACAAGGCGGACCTGGCAGTGAGGCCGCAGGTGTGGATGTGAACACGACCTAGAGCAGAGCAAGGGCTCCTGGGAAGGTGCCAGGGACCTGAGAAACAGCATGTTGGGTGAACTTGTTTGTGGAAAATGGCACCTCCAAAAACGAGGGAAGGCTTACACGTCTTAATTTTAGGGCAGACTTCTGTAACAACCATGTTTCCCAGGGTCCTAGAAAGTCACACCAAAATGGTAAATATGGTGAGCTCTGAAGAAGAAAAGAGGGCTGAGGAGAGGACATATCGTGGGGGAACTTTAATTTAATTATGTGCTTGTATTTAAAAGAATTTTTCATATCATCATACTTGTACATTAAAAATACATCCAATAAAACACACACCAAAGCTTGTGCCTAATGCTGAACTGCACCAGGTGAGCCCTAAGTGAAAGATGAGAGGATCTGCAGGCCAAAAACCAGGCAGGCTAGCTAGTAAGAGAGGGATGCTGTTTTACTTTCTATGTCTTATGATATTTTGACATTAAAAATCTTACTGGGCAGTGAGAAACTGCCCTCCTGAGGCTAGCTAATTTCTAAAGAGTAAACACTTCCTAGTGAACATGCCTCCCAGCCAGCCAGCCAGTCAGCCACCCCAACCATTTCCTTATCCAACTCACACACAAAGCCAGTATGTTCCTGCTCTCCCTCATCCCACAGCCAGGTACCGGTGTAAGAGAGTGAGAATGTTGGAGCATGCTTCCAGAGAGGCCGTGGACTATAGAGTTATCAGTGCTGACACCAGTCCAGGCCTTGAGATATAGTCTCATGGCCCCTTCCCAGCACACAGGCCTTCTTCATGGGCAGAACAGGACTGACTCAGTTTTGTTTTGTATAACTGTCTTGTATGTCTCCGACATAAAGACCACAACATATATCAATTACCCAACCCACCCTTAAATCAGCCAATAGAGATACAGAGGGAAGTAACCCAGTGTAACCGGACCCTGGCCCTCACCCCACCAATCAGAACCAGCCAACTCAGTGGTCCGAGCATCACCCCACCACCCAACCCTAAACCCTATAAAAAAAACCACACTTTCAGAGCTCGGGGCTCTCTGCATTCTGCCGCTGCGTCAGTAGAGGCAGGGAGACGAGACTTGAGTTTGAATAAAGGCTCTTTTGTTTTTTGCATTGGACTCAGCTCCCTGGTGGTCCTTGGGGATCTTGAAATCTAGGCATAACACGGGCAACCAAAGACCACTCTTATAGCCCTAAGGTCACTGAAGTACCCAAAGCAGCCAGTCCTGAGCTGCTGACTCTTGCTCTGCCATGCCTGGCCTTTCCTGAAGAAATCCCAGTAAAGACTCAGGACTAGGATTCCTCTCACTCCTGCTTCCTCCTCCTGACCGAGCCCTGGTGCTCCCCCACGGGTCCTGCGTGGTACTGCATGCCCTGTGGTCCTCTCGGGAAATAAGTCATAAAAATCTTCCTTCATCTGCATCAATTAAAAGGCCTCAGTACAGATGAGGCAGGAAGTCAGAGGAAGAAGGGTTCGGAATGAGAATGGAGAAGTAATGACTAGAAGTGACTGGGAAGCCAAGAGAGTTGTCCCTCCCGCTCTAGCCTTTGGCAGAGCATGGCAGGGCAAACGGGATCCACGTGAGCATGGCAAGAAGACAGGTGCTGTGGAGGTGGCTCTGGGAAGGGTAGGCATGAAGAGAGGGTTCCAGAGGGCACAGCGGACGGGTCCACAAAAGGAAAATGGTGGGAGTTAATGAGGAAACCAAGGGCAAGTCGTAAGATCAACTAGGCCAGCCGAAACCGGTTTGGCTCAGTGGATAGAGCGTCGGCCCCAGGTTCGATTTCGGTCAAGGGCATGTACCTTGGTTGCGGGCACATCCCTAGTGGGGGGTGTGCAAGAGGCAGCTGATAGATGTTTCTCTCTCAGCGATGTTTCTAACGCTCTATCCCTCTCTCTTCCTCTCCATTAAAAAAAAAAAAAAAAAAAAAAATCAATAAAATATATTTTTTTAAAAAAGATCAACCAGGCCATGGGTGAGAGGCGTCGCTGAGGGCGCCGTCATGAGGTGCTTCCTGGAAATGCATGACGGCCGTGCAGTCCAGGAGGCTGGAGTTCAGAAAGTAGCTGACTACAACAGGCCTGGACCTTCACACTGAACTCCGTTCCCTCACCACCCGCTGTAACCATGGCTTCTGCCCACACTGTTCACACACACTGACTTCAACTCTCCCATTTCTGAAGGACATGTGAGAAACACTCCAACTTGGTTATTCCAAAGATATTACCAACCACTGATTTGCACTTCCCACACTTTTACCTCGTGTACTGCACAATTGTGAGCAATGATAAGAATTGTTTTAGAAGAGGCCTATGTAGTAAGGTAATAAAAACAAAACCAAAAATCACTCCTAAAAATTAAGTGATATTCAATGAGCCAAAGTAATACTTTGAGAAAAGTGAACAGTAGGAGAGAAGCTGGATACTAACCAATCCCAACAGAAGCAGCACAGTGAGTCTGGTCTCTGATTTCCATGCGGACAGCACTTGCAAATTCATCAGGCGTAAGCTTGGTCTCCGCTAGGATTTCAGTGATGTCCACCAGCGCCTCATCACAGCTGACTGCTTCGATGTTGTGTGTGTAGCTGTCAACACAAAGCACAGGCGACGAGGCACAGCTACAACTGCATCAGTCTTTTCCTGGTACCCCCTCCAACACACCCTTACAAGACTTAAGGTGATAAAAAAAAACATGAGCATTTGCATTAAACTGGCCCAAGTGCAAACTTAATTAACTAGTGCTTTCTCTTTTTCCATATTATCTACCAAAAAACAGCAGGAATTATCATTCCAGTTTCTCTATACTCAGAACACCTTTATAAACCTCTGAATAGTTGAAAAATAGTAGGTGAGTTAGAACAGTCAACATTTAATCTAAAATATTTTTAGACATGGTTTACTAGAATTCTTTTTTTAAAAAATATATTTTTACTGATTTTTTACAGAGAGGAAGGGAGAAAGATAGAGAACTAGAAACGTCGATGAGAGAGAAACATCAACCAGCTGCCTCTTGCACACCCCCCACTGGGAATGTGCCCGCAACCAATGTACATGCCATTGACCAGAATCGAACCTGGAACCCTTCAATCCGCAGACCGACACTCTATCACTGAGCCAAACCGGTTTCGGCAGTTTACCAGAATTCTTAAAGAATAGAAAAATCATACATCTGTCACATAGGTAATCAATGCTGCCCTAAACAAAAATGCCACAATTCCACACCATTCCCAGCAGCAGGCCTAAGACAGTAACAGTATACAATGGCCAATCACCCGAAACGCCCATCTAAAAGGACACCTTCTACAGTCCCAGCATGAGAACTACTTTAGGTTTCTGTTTTTGATTATGAAGTATCCACACAAAAAAACTTGTTTTAACTACTGGTATCTTGCCATGTGCTCCAATGCTAATTAAACACATGGACCACAAGTGGGAGGCAAGCAGAGGCCTTAGGACCAAAACGTATCTTCAGGAGCCCAGCTGGTGAGGTACATTAGGAGGCGGACGCCTCATCCTTCACCTACACCTTACTGTAGGCAACACAACTTGTCAGACTAATAAGTGTCTGTACCATCCAGGAATGAATGAACGTTTTGTTTAGGCCTAAGTAAAGGGTGACATCTGTAAGAGCAGAAGGGCATGCTTGACTGGAAGAATCTGTTCCGAGTGAAAGCTGCCCTGAGGCATGGGAGCGAAGGCAGGATTCCCAGAGGGCGGTAGGAGAGTATCACAGACTTCACCCCCAAAGAACACTAGTAGGCACAGGCCACTGAAATGTCTCAACAGACTAAAAGTCTGTCAGGACTAATATGTGCAGAGCTGGCAGTTGGCTCTGGGACCCAGAGCACATGAGGACCACTATTAGCTGAGTCAGCCACTCCCTACCCTCATTCAGACTCTACTACTGACAGCTTCAGAACAGGATTTAAAAAGCACCCCTTTCGAATGAAACTAGATCACCAACTTACACCTTACACAAAAATAAACTCAAAATGGATACAGGACTTAAACATCAGACGGGAAACCATAAAAATACTAGAAGCATCCACAGGCAACAAAATCTCAGACATATGCCAAAAGAACTTCTTCACTGATACTGCTCCTAGGGCAATGGAAGCTAAAAAGAAAATAAACAAATGGGACTACATCAAAATAAAAAGCTTTTTTACAGCGAAAGAAACCATCAACAAAACAACAAGAAAGCCCACGGTGTGGGAGAACATATTTGCAAATGTTACCACTGATAAAGGTTTAATCTCCATCATCTACAAACAGCTTATACATCTAAATAAAAAGAAGATGAATGATCCAATTAAAAAATGGGCAATGGACCTAAATAGAATATTTTCAAAAGAAGACAGAAGGAAGGCCAAAAGGCACATGAAAACATGCTCAAAGTCACTAATTATCCGAGAGATGCAAATCAAAACAACAATGCGGTACCATCTCACACCTGTCAGAATGGCCAACATCAACAAATCAACAAACGACAAGTGTTGGCGAGGTTGTGGAGAAAAAGGAACACTCGTGCATTGCTGGTGGGAATGCAGACTGGTGCAACCACTGTGGAGAACAGTGTGGAGTTTCCTCAAAAAATTGAAAATGGAACTCCCATTTGACCCAGCAATCCCACTGCTAGGAATATATCCCAAGAAGCTAAAAACACCAATCAGAAAGGATATATGCACCCCTATGTTCATAGCAGCACAATCTACAATAGCTAGAATCTGGAAACAGCCCAGGTGCCCGTCAGCAGATGATTGGATCAAAAAACTATGGTACATCTACACAATGGAATACTATGCTGCCATAAAAAAAAAGGAATTCTCATCATTTGCAGCTACCTGGATAGAACTAGAGAACATCATGCTGAGTGAAATAAGCCAGTCAATGAAAGAGAAATACCACATGGCCTCGCTCATTTATGGGTATTAAAGAACATTATAAACTGACAAACCAAAAGTCAGATATAAAGACAGTAAAGCAACAAGCAGACTGTAAAATTACAGCAGGGACAGTAGGGAGATCTGGGGGGGATAAGAGATCAACCGAAGGACTTGTATACATGCATATAAGTACAACCAATGGACATAAAACTCTGGGGAGGGAGGGTATGTATGGGAGGGGGGGAGTTAAAATATGTACACAGATAATAATTCAATAAAAAAATATTAAAAAAAAAAAAAAAAGAAAAGTATCTACTTGCATTATTTGACCTCATAAATGTTAATGAAAATTAAGAGGGAAGGGTATTTGATCAAAGGCTGTAGATAGTCGTCACTCTCTATTTTCAAAATAGAAACTTTTAAACTGAGAGCCAAACTCACATGTAGTGTTCTTAGGTAACTAATTTGTTAATGGCAGCATTTATAAAAGGAAATCAAATTTCTAAATATGAGACATGTGAATTAATGTAATTTGTTCCATGCAACAGATGGATGATATTTGAAAATAGAAAACAAATTTAATTCACTCAATGATCAAAGGACAATTTAGAAAACAACCCAGCAATAGCTAAAGAATAAACACAAAGAAATAAAACATAATCTAGTAGCTGATGAACATTAAATGTAAGAACTAACCCTGGGAAAACCATTATCATAGCTTTCTTGACCTCTGAGAGGCCTGTTGACACAGTGCTATATATATCACCCCTCAACATTCTTTAAGTGGTCCTGGATGCCTGGAACTGAGGAACAGAGCTTAAATATATAAGCATTGTCCTCAGAAATTAGAATACAAATGAATTTTTTTATTTTTAATTGTTAAGAAATTATTTTTACTATAGTGATTTGCAGAGCTATCTTCAATAAGAAATATCAATCCAAGACTATCTATGCTTCAGAAAAATATATTGAGTAAAAGGTCAGTAAAAAAAAAAAAAAAAAAAAAAAAAAAAAAAAAAAAAAAAAAATAAAAAGCACCCCTTTCGCTCGGCCATGCCAACGTTCCCGCATTTAGGTCTCATCAGTCAGCACTCAGGTGCACATACTGATGCCAGGCAACGTCATCTGCCCCTTGTATTTTCGCTCCTGTTAAAGCCTGCTCCCACAAAGGCAGCGATTGGACCGTATTCTTCTCTGTAGGACTAGCAGCATCAACAACTGTCCATATAAATAAATACTCAATAAACAGGAGTTCAAAATAATGCATACCAAAGTCAAGGAAGAGGTGAACAGAGGCCAAACATCTATCTCCTAGAATACCCACACAGCCCAGGGTGGGCACACCTTGGCTCACTGTCCAGATGCCTGTTTTGGTAATAAATGTAGTGCGATAAGATACTTTTGGGTGGCTGCTTTCTTGCTAAACAGAGGTGAGTGGCTGAGACCTACACAATAATTACAGAGAAAATGTGCTTATTTCTGCTTTAGAGCACACATGGTCTGGAAATATACTTATTTTAAATTTTGAGTTCTGAATTGATATTAAATATACCTAAATATACTGTAAACATTTTAAAAATTAATATCCTTTTCTCAAGCCAACTAATCAAGCACCTTGAAACTATTTCTACAACTAACTTTTACAGAAACTAACTTTTGGCATATCCACTAATTTTAGAAGACAAAGGGTTTGAGAGAATCTCTACTTGTTCACCATCAGTTCTAATTTGAAACAAAAAAATAATTCCAATGTAATAAGGGAATAACCTGTTAGAAGCGGGGTGTGTGTGTGTGTGTGCACGGGTGCAGAGGCACTTGCACGAATTTCGTGCACCAGGCCTCTAGTATACTTATAAAATCAGATTCTGACCAAGTTCAGCAGCACAAAAAGATGGAACTCCTAATAACTGGAGTTGCTCAAAGAAAGGAGGACAGGCTGCCATACTGGGATGCCGAGGAAAGGGTTCCTGAGAGAAAAGTCTAGCAAAAGCAATGAACACCCTGCAGCATGGTTCAGTGGGTGAGCATCGACCTATGAATCAGGAGGTCACGGCTCCTTTCCCAGTCAGGGCACATGCCCCGGTTGAGGGCTCCATCCCCAGTGGGGGGTGTGAAGGAGGCAGCTGATCAGTGATTCTCTTTCATGATTGATGTTTCTATCTCTTTCTCCTGGAATCTCCCTTCATCTCAGAAATCAATAAAAATACATTAAGAAAAAAAAAAGCAGCTCTGATCATCTGAAGGTAATTGGACTCTGATATCAGACACAACAAGCAGAACAGATACACAGTGACGATATCATATACTATACCTTGCCAATGTCTCATACATCGTGCGTGCAACTTCCTTATATGCATGAAAATCATATGGAACAGCTTGAAGATTAGGACAAAGTTGTTTAGCGTACCCAAAAAACATTCCATTCTTAATACCAACTTGTCTAGAGAGAGAGAGAGAGAGAAAAAAAAAAAGACATAATGAAAGTTATACTAAAAAATATTAAATGCAAAAAAAGTATTAAATACATGATACCATATCCCAAGCCACTAATATACTAATTTTCATTCAACTCAATTCTCATTAGGGATAAAAATAAGCATCAAAACCTTACAGGTTTGTCTTCGCCCTAAAGGAGAATTCCACCATTGTCTCATTAGTGTAAGTGACACATGGAGATGTGCCAAAATATGTCATCACCATGTGTGGCTCCTGCCGGCAATGGAAGATTTCTCCTGAGACTCAGACCTTTGGCCCCTCTGCAGAGACGCCAGCTGCCATGTACTGGAGATATCTCAACCACCAGGGAGCAGGGATCGAAGAGAGGCTTTCTTCCTCACACAGGAACCATTTGGCCAGGGCTCAGCCCCCAGGCAAAATATACACAAAAGCCTATACGAAGCAGTGCTATGTGACAAGCAGACAAAATGTACCCATCCTGCTCCCACCTGGCTCCCACTGCCCAGTGCCGTGCTCCGCAGGTGCCTCCACAGTGGCTGAGATGCCAACAGCACTGTGTATGGCAGGACATCAGTCTGGGCAGGAGCCAGGGTTCTAGAACTTTGAGGGACCTAATTGAAAATTTTAAATCTTGTTGTGTGCCTCAATGCCCCCACACATTACCTCTGATATCTGTAGCATTCGGCACAAAAGTGTAACTGTGGACTTACACATAATTAGTAAAATCCCATTTTACTACTTTGTAATGAATCAAGGAAAAAAGGTAAAAACATAAGCAAAATAATAATGAGTGACGTTTTCACCAGATTATCTACTCTTATGGAAATACATCAAGTGGTTATTCTATACATACACTCAATAAATATTTACTAAGTGCTTACTCCATATGGAGTGTGCCCTGTTTTAAGAAAACTAGTCTTTAATTACTGAGAGGCCTCTGGCACCCTCCCCATCTGAGACCAACAGCGAGAGCCAAGAATGAAAAGAATCCTCCAACTTATTCAGGAAAAAAAAAAAAAAGCAAAATCAAATGCATTTCTCATATATACAAAAAAAGCTATAATTATTTAACTGCGAAGCCCCTAGTAGATGAGAAAGATCTAACGAAAAAGAAAAAATGACCATAAAGGAAGTGATGACAGGCAAAACAGAAGGTAAAACAAGTTATTTTATTCATCCACAAAACTTTATGTCTCAGGCATTGTGGGAGGTGGTAGATAAGAAAAGTGGATGAAACTAGCCTCAGGATGATCATGAGGATGCCTGCCTTCATCCCCTAGAATGGGTAGAATCAGTGGGCCTTGATTGGCGCGGGAGGGCAGTATATATACAGGGGTGCGGCAAAAGTAGGTGTGCAGCCCCGCCTGTGGGCTCCATGCCCAGTGAGGGGGTGTGCAGGAGGCAGCGGATCTATGTTTCTCATTTTTGATATTTTTATCTCCCTCTCCCTTCCTCTCTGAAGTCAATAAAAATATATTAAAAACAAAAAGTTGTCCACTTATGAGTACATGAAACGAGTTTATTCTTGTATTATTATCAGGTATTGTAATATTTTCCATATGAACAACAATAAACCTACTTTTGTCATAATATTTAGAAATACAAATATTTTACCCATTAAGTGTAAAATATTTCCAATGCTAGGTATATAGGTTGAGCATGTAAAAGCTAAATTTACAAAGTGTTTAGGAGCCATTAGACACTGTAAGGAAGCTACAAACAAAAAAGGAAAACCAAGAGGTTCCCATAACCACAGGAAGTAGAATATCTTGAGTACATGGCTGAGAAGTGTGTTTTTTTCACGTAAAATTATGAAACAATCTAAAGCAGTGGTTCTCAACCATTCTAATACCGCAACCCTTTAATACAGTTCCTCATGTTGTGGTGACCCCCAACCATAAAATTATTTTCGTTGCTACTTCGTAACTGTAATTTTGCTACTGTGTAAATATCTGTGTTTTCCAATTGTCTTAGACGACCCTACTAGTGGTTCTCAACCTGCTGCTGTAGAGCCTAAGACCATCAGAAAACACAGATATTTTTACTAAAGTAAGTTTTAACTCAGTTATATTATCAACAAACAATGAAAGAAATTACAACAATTTTGTCAACAAAGGCAAAGTTAGTTTAGGAGTAAAAGTTTGACATGTTACAAGTGGAAAATAATTTAAAATATTTCATAATTATACAGAGATGATGCTTCTTCCTTAAATAGCCTCTTATAAAACAACTAGTGGCCTGGTGCATGGATTCATGCACATTAAAAGGAAATTAATTAGAAGAAATATTTTTATATCACTGTTCACCCTTTCTCTATAATGGAAGTGTCAGGGATGGAAGAAAATTAGTAAAATGTATATGAAAATAATATATAAATTGATTAATAAAGAGTAACAACATGATATAACAACAACAGACATGATATAACAACAAAGACATGATATAAAAACAACAAAGACATGATATAAAAACATTGATAAAAACAATGTCTGATAAATTGATTAAACTTATTTTAATATCTCCCTGTGATTGGCACCAGTGAAAGCTTTATATGTATCGTGCATGCGTGAGTCAATGTTTATTTTTAAATTGCCAGTGCATGTCATATGTACCAGTCGGTCGGTTGGTTGGTTGGATGACCGGTCACTTAGCCTTTTATATATATAGATTGGAAAATTTTAAATAAACTATTTTAGTTAAATGATGTTGAGTTGAAATTTTTGTTCAGATTAGACTTGCTTAAATAACCCCAACTTTTAACTGAGACTAAAATATGTTACATATATCAAATCATTATGTATACCTGACATTATATATCAATTTTTTTAAAAGTATGAATGACAAAGCCACAAGATGCTATCTACTACTCTCTCAAAAAAACAAAACAAAAACTAAAAATGTAATTGATGTAAAACTGTTTTTATAAATTTTAAGTTAAATACTTTAACACTTGCCAACAATGTGTATATGCCTGATGTTATATAAATAAAAATGTCCATGTGTAATTGTCAGAAAAGAAAAAAAAAATTGCTCTTTTTAATTAATCAATTTATCGTTACTCCTACTTTCACAACTATTACAATAGATTATTTTTAAATGACTCGTTTCTTTTAAGTATGAGAAACATATATGTCTGTTTCTTCTTATATCGAGACAGCCAATAGTAATTAAGGCATAAACTTACTATACGATAAAGATCCACAAAGCTGGTGCTAAAAAGTGGACAACACTGCAACCATAAATGAGAGTATTGGGTAGGCCAGTACGGCATTATTTACTTTTAACTTACTAGGCAATCAAGTTTTAACATTCTTTTTAAAAGATACTGAGTATTAAGGGTTAATATCACAGAGGATTTTTCTTAGCTATTAAGGGAATAATTAGAGTAGATGAACACTAAAGTCTCTCCCATTCAAAAGTATCTAAATTCTTTAATTTCCTGCTTCAGAAGACAGTTTAAAAAATTCCAGTGTCCAATTTCTTTTCCTTTCACAGTAGAACTTACAGGTTTCTCAGGAAACTATCAAAAGTTTTCCACAGTCCTAGCTGGTTTTCCTCAGTTAGAGAGTCGTCCCATGGACTGAGTTGAATGGTCACAGGTTCAATTCCAGTCAAGGACATGTACCTTGGTTGCAGGCTCAATCCCCGGTCTGATTGAGGCATGTAAGGGAAGCAACCAATTGATGTGTCTCTCTCACACTGATGTTTCTCTCTCTGTGTCTCCCCTTTCCTTCCACTCTCTCTAAAAAAACAACAAAACAAAACCCAAAACTATGGGAAAAATACAACTTGGGTGAAGATCAACAATAACAACAAGAAATCTACATTTATAAGGTGGGGGAAAGAAATGGAAAGAATTAAGGCTAGAAACATTTCTTTCCATAACATGTCTGTACATTTTTAAATCACAGGCCTGACTAGCATGTCTGAATCCACTTCCAAAGATTATATGAAATTAATCAAATGAACCCTCCCTAAATATTACAACACAGTTAATTTCCACATACCTGGCTTCATAACTGCAAGATGCAATTTCAGCCTTTGACAAAACAGAATCAATTCCATTAGTGTGTGCAGAATCTTGATTCTCCCACAGTGATGAATCTGGTATACCTGCTTTAAAAACAATAAAATTTAATGATTATATGTTAAAAACTGATTTTCCTTAACTTCCATTCAAGAAGTGTATTTTCCATTCATTTCTTATGCAAATAAATTTCTAAATAAAAAATAAATGTATATATAAGTTGAACAAATACCAAATATAGTTTATCTCCATTGGTATTTATCTTATTTAATAAAAGGAAATCTGTAATTCTAAAATCGTTTGTTTCCATTAAGTTTTCTACTAGCAGTCAAAAAAAACACGGATAAGTGGAAAGTATTCTGTTTTAATAATACTATGTAAAAAATGATCAAAAGCTAAATATGAAATATCCTATGAACCCAGTCCCTGGGATGGACAAAGATGAAAAGTGACCAGGATGATGAACCCCTCCTATAGCCTCAGAGGATTAAGCAACGCTCTCTCAGGGGAAACAGTGAAGGGAAAATATAAGCCTCTCTATATGTTGTTTGCTGTTTCCTAAAAGAACTAACTGCAATACTTAAAGCTATTAACAACATGTTCAACAAAGATCAAATTCCTACAAGTCATTTAATCAAATAATAATTTAGTAGGTCATATACCATCAAGAAATTTCATCCTAAACTTAAGACTTTTCTTTTGAACATGTCAGGAAAAAGAAAATTAGACTTTTGATTTAACAATGCAGGTTCAAATTAGTAAACAGAAAGTGTGGTCAGAATACCAACTGCTTAATGGAAGACAACTCTAGCCTAAATAGTATCTCTTCCTATCCAAACTGCCAGCTTCACACACGAGTTAGGAGTCTGTGAACTATGAACACTTCACTTTCTGTGGACCACCTTCAACCTCCCTCATAACTGAGAAGCAGATGAAAACACAGCTTCAGTTGCAGTCTTGCATAATGCTATAGGCTCCAAGAAGAATATGCTTTAAAAGCATAAATCTAAAAACAGTCTCAGCTATAGTTCTATTGTGAACAAAAATACCATTAGTTAGTAAAACCATATACACCACTTCAGCTAATTCTAGACAAACCTATTCTGAGTATATTGTAGCAACGCAACTCAAAACTCAGCATTTCTCTTCAACTTTTTTCAGAGACATAATTTCCATTAAAAAAATCAGCCAACTTGAAGCACTACCAGGAAAACATGGCTAGGTGTCTGGCTTTCTGGGCTAAAACAACTATTCCTGGTTTGACTCCAACAGTCAACATTTTTTATGAACTATGCAACCCATATAAGCATTTCTGGATTCGGCACCCATACACACAAAGCATAAATGCAAACAAAATTCTGAGGACTGGCATCTTAATGAGGTCAAATCCCACTTACATAAAAAATAAAAACAGCAGAGTATATGATTTAGAGCTATGCTTTCTGATATATTGTGACTAATGTGTGTTAGAGCATGACAAATTAAGGACAGAATGCAAAACAGACTACTTCTGAAGCGTCTGAGAAGACTACATAGCAGCTTTAGTAGTTCATTACTCTAAGCTGAAAATCCTTAAGAATTTCAGGGTTGTGAGTATCACAGTTCAAGAGGCTACAACTAAACAACAATAACAAAAAGTTGAAGCTTGAACAGCAACAACCAGCTGCCTTTCAAACGTATAATCCATGAGTTACGCATCAAAAGTTGGGGAGTTAGATGACTTATATTTGAAGGGCTAGTTAAATAGTCTAAGATACCCGTCTTAAGAATTACAGACACCATGCTTGAGATGAGAACAGTATCTGAGGTCCCTGTGCTCCAAGGCCCTGCCTGAGAGGCAGCGCCTGGGGTTCCCCTGGGCTGGGCTGGCTGACCTTTTCCACGTGCAGCAGAGTGCGTGGATCCCTCCACCAGCGGAGTGAGTTGCTTCAAGGGAGATTCGGGGAAATGCAGGGACACACTGTCCTCACTGGAGGGCAAAGTAGAGAACTGCTCATCAAAACTTGACAAACTAGACGGGCACATGGAGAATGTGGAGGAACGGTTGGAGAAATCAGAGGCCAGGACCCAAGTCTGTGAAAAAGAAATCGCTGAGAATAAATCTATGGCTAGTACGAATTTTAAAACTGTTGTTCTTTAGAATGAACACTGAAGTTGTTGAAAGGACAGGAAACATCTGCATCATGGAATCCCAGGAGGGATAAAAAGGCCCAACCATGATATCTTTGGTATAAAGGGATTCCTGATAATGAGGGTCATCAATGAGAAGTGTCACCGCTGAGCATCGCTCAGGAGGCAGCTAACCAAAGGAAGCCACGATGGAGAGTCCTGCGTACACTGTCTGTTAGACAAGAGCTTCTGAATATGACTAATAAGAAAATAAAGCTTTTACAAAGAGCTAAAGATGCTACTTATACTCTGCCTAGACATAAAAGTCAAAACATTAGAAATGAATTTGTTTTTAAGGTTAGTGTGCAGAAGCCAAAGAATCTCATTCCTAATTTTATCCTCAAAATTTTATAATTTAGTATCATATCTAATAAGGACCCAGAGAAAGATAGGAAATAAAAAGTAAGGAGGAACAAAGGCATTGATAAAACAAGTTCTCAGTGCAAACTTAGTTGCAACCAAACTTTATAATAAAGGGCAATCTATCCATTTTATATGTGACAAATATTTTGATAAGCTCTTAATGATTTGTCAAAGGGCTAACACAAAAGTGAATGACATGAAGTTAAGAGAAAGAGTATAAAGTATCATATTCATCTCTTTTAGTGATAAAAAAATCTACTTTTGACAGTTTTCAATGGCAAGTGAAATTTCAATATTTCTCCTAATATTTACCTTCCAGTTTACCATCCACACAAGAAGTGGAGGGATGTGAATTAGAAAAGGCCATTACAATGTCATGAAAATCCAGTGGCTAAACTGATGAAGACCAATTGACAGTAAGTCTTATTAACAAACTGTTTATGGTCAGATCATTTGTGAATGAAAGGAAAGAGTAAGAGGACTGTCTCTCGGCTACTTCTAAGGAAAGCTTGCTTGACAAGGTCAAAATTCCAGATGCAGACTGTTGAAATAAGAATGCATGTGACAAACACAACAGTTTACTCACAGGAGAAACTCTGAGCACTGAGTAACTGAGAGATGTTACTGACCAGTATGCACAGTATTTTTTCCTTCTTTCAACATTCATTCAGTAAGTTTTTATTAATGTTCAATTCGTGACAAGTGTTGTGTATTTCCTTAAGCTACCTGGCTTCTAATACCACACAGAAAATACAAAAAGAAAACCACAAAACCATACTACCAATACTTAAGAAACTGCCCATACTGTCAAATCCCTCAATACAGCTAAATCTCAGTATGCTCAAAATATTTGCTAACTCAAGATCTACTCATGACACTCAAAATATTAGAATCTTAAAAATCTCTGAAAAGATTTAAAGACCAATAAAAGCTTTAGGTAATCTGGAAAGTACAGACACACATGAAGCATAAAGATGTATGTACCTATAATTATTTTCCTTTATACCTGTACCATGTAAACAGATTATCACAACCAACAAAAAGACTAATAAAAAAAAAAAAAAAAAAAAAAAAAAAAAGGCCTTAGTGATGTCAACTAGCCTTCCTGTGGCCTTAATTTCATTGAGATCATTGCTAAAACAAACCCTAAGTTTCATAACTGAAAATTTAGGGACCTGAAAGAATTGGGACGAAACTGAATTGCACACTTTCTGACTGCTTTCTGATGAGCATTTTTCTGACAAAAAATTTTTTTTCTGACAAATTAAAAGATTATTTGGCTTTACAAACATTGGCGAAGAAACTAATTAATGTTAAAGAATTTAATTTCTAAGCAAATATTTCTCAGGGAATATACTCAGGAGAAAAAAAAAAACCCACAGGAAAATATTAATAGTATTTTGATAAATTTATGATTTTTATTTCATTAATAGCCAAAACTTTAAAGCCACAGAGAAAAGAAAATATTCTAATATGAAATAGGTTCAACAAAGATATGAGGAATGATTGCTGGTATTTATCTTCTTATTCTAGTAATCTGAAGTCCTACTCTATATTATTGGACTGCCTCATACAAATCTTTAGCAGCATAAACTTTAGCGTCTTTACTGTAATCAGTGATCAAACAACTAGCAATGAACTTGCGAGTGTAGAGGCTTCCACAAAATATTGCCCATGATTTTTATCCTCAGTCTAAATTTATACAAAGCAAACTAATAATCACAACTTTTAAAACATTTTCACTCTCTGTACCAGGAAAATATCATCATCCAATTCAACCAAGCAAAACTACAAACCAGTCGTAGATATTACTACATTTTAATTTTGCTTTAAGGTATCATCTTAGAACACCTGAATGAAAAAGCTAATTAATTCAACTGCTTTTGTTGCTGTAACGACAATACCAACAGCAAAAGCCCGAAGTCTTCAACAGGAGCACTGTGACTTCAAAGAGAGCTCATGATTTGTACCTGCTTTGCCTTTTAGGATTTTATTCTGGTAGTACTGCCACTCCAGCTGGGGGTTAGCTCCTGGGCGCAGAGGGGCCCTCCCTGTGCCTCTGTTACTTGTAACAGCCACGGGTTTTCCTGGGAGGAAAAGGATAAAATTATTTTAAAATCTAAGTACAGAGAAGTTTAGAACACTAACAATATGTAAAGGAAAAGTTTTCAAAAGATTTAAAAAACTTTAGCTTTATTTAGGCGTTAATCTATAAAGGAACTATTATTATCTTTGAATATTATCAATCACCATGTACAAATCATTTAAGTTTCTCAGCACACCCCAGAAAAGTAAACCACTGGCAATTTGGATGCATTTATGCAACTTTAAAACAACATTAGCACCTAGCTTTCCAAGGTTTTTGTTTGTTTTTTACAGTTGGAAACGGGCAACTCAGATCCTAGATTCCAACTGGAGGGGCTAAGGAGAGAAGGAACTAAGAGATTTTTAATATTTCTGGTATCAGAAAAGTAGAGCAATATCTAAACAAACCGTCCAATTTTACAGCAAGAGACACAACATATATGCAGAGGAATCACAACCTCACCTACTATTTAATCAAATGTTGAGAATATAATCCTATTTTGGTTTATTTATAAAAATGATTCAGTATCACTTCCTTGTATATGTGTGTTGTTACAAGATAACTATAACTTCTAAAGCTACAGAATATTTTACTGAATGCATTTGTTGTGGGAATAATAAACAATAATAAAAAAAGTCACTAATGGGATAAATCAAATTTTTTTTAACACTGAAATACTCCTATCAGAGGTGAAGCAGCAACTTGTGACAAAAATAAAGCTCTGGAATCAATCCCAATAGCTCTGTGCTGTCCATACGGAAGAAGCGACTCTCCAAAGAAAATGCTACGTCTCTCAGACACAGATAAAACCACTGAAAAATCCAGAATAAGTATATTATAAAGTACTGGTTAGCTAACAAATATTTGAAATTCCATTAAAACAATGACAACATATTTTAGTGCTACTCAGTAACACAAAATTAAAATATAAAGTTGGAATGTTCACTTGTACAGAATAGTATTTATTCAAAAGGAAGCATAGTGACCCAAGTCATAAAGACATATGCTACTATTAAAAATTCCCATTTACTAACAAAGGAATAGTAAATATAAATAAAAATATGGAAAATGCCCAATGCAGGTCCCTGCCTACATTAGCCTAAGATGACAGAGTCTTCGGTTGAAGAGGTCTTCCCTAAAAATGTTACTATTGTTCTTAGTAATTGAATCCAGAAAATTTAGAAGCAGGAACGGATTCTGCGAAGGAAAATTATAAATACTTCTTAAAAAATATTTTGTGGCCCAGGATGGCTGAGCGTCGACCTATAAACCAGGAAAGAGGTCATAGTTCCATTCCCAGTTAGGGCACATGCCCAAGCTGCAAGCTCAATCCCTAGTGGGAGTGTGTGCAGGAGGCAGCTGATCAATGATTCTTTCATCGGTGATATTTCTATTTCTCTCTCCCTCTCCCTTACTCTCTGAAATCAATAAAAATATATTTAAAAAAAATATATTTTGTGATGCTTAGAATATATATTTATTTATAATAACATATGAAGTTTCTGAAAACATAAAAAAAGAATACAGACCTTTGAGATCTGGCCTATTTCGTATACCCACTGATACAAAGAAGCAATCCATATCAACATGCATTATACAGCTCTGATGTCTGGGTGAACTCAATACTGACATATTTCCTAGAAGGAAAAAGAGAATGTTCAAAACCCAAACTAATTTTTAATACAAAAATAACAGGTCTAGTTAATTTTACATGTTATATTTTTAAATGCTTACAAGTAGAAGTTTTTAAAAATATATAGAATCTATTATAGATTATTTCTATCACCTCAAGAAAAGGCAAATTTCGGTTTCTTTAGCTCTAAAAGTAATTCAGATACAGACTGAGCTTCCCAATAATTAAAATCAATTGTGAAAATATCATTTCCCCCTCTAGGCTATATTCTAATAAAGTCTCAAATTAATAGTTTATCTAAATGCTTAACATTTCTGTGTGCTATTTTATAAAAATGTATAAAGGTGCTTTCATATATTTAGTTACATAGAGCTAAGTAACTTTAATGAACACTAATGCATGTAGCCTACAAACATTTTTTAATAAAATAAAAATTGCTGCTATTATTGAGTGCTTGGTAGGTGTCAACCACTGTTGTAGGTTTACATGTGAGAATTTCAACACTACAACAGGCAATTTTATTATCCTTATTTTACAGATAATAACTTGCTTATTAAGTCACATAGCCAGTAAGAGACTGAGTTGGCATTCAATCCCAAGCAGTCTGATTTCAGAGCCCTCAAGCCACGATAAAGTTATTCTAAACAGACATACTTAAAAAAATAACTTAAGAAGCAAAATCTACGAATAAATTCTCCTCATGCATTTAAACCATATTAAAAGTCAGCTCTAACGCTGACATGAGTGTTCTCTCCTCATGTCTCTGGCTTCTAATCATCCAGAGCAACAGAGAGACCATCGGAGTTAGTTTAACTCTCCCAGCCACAACCAGAACTTCCCTCCACACCAGTCTCACCCTACCCTTCCCCCTAGCCCTGTAGATGGCGGCCTTGGAAATATGACCCTTGAGCTTGAATACAGTTCTGGCCTCATAAAGGAGTTTTCCTCTGGTAGATTTAAGAATACTATTACTGAAGGTTTCTCTTCACAATAGGCTTCCATAAACTTACATCTATTGCCCAGATGTTCAGGCCACTCCAGTTACTAAATTCTGACTGCAAAGCATTTACCTAGTTCTATAGGCAAGGCACTGAGCCTTTGTTCACGTTATCTTCCTTAGGTCCCTAACCCCTCCAGGTGAGCATGATGGAGCAGCACTCCACTGCAGGGAGGAAACTGAGACTCAGAGAGGGGACCTGATGTGCCCATGGTCTTGCTTCATGTAAGAGAGTCAGGGTTTGCGTCAGAGTATGTTATCTAACTCCAAAGCCACGCAATTCCTTGCTGCCCTCTATATTACCTTCAAAATTGATTTATACATCTTAACAATATTAATTCTGCTGCATTAAAGTATTATATAAACAATGTAAACAACCCAAAATGGCTTTAAATATTCAAGTAGTACAGAATGCATATATCAAATACCTATTGAGTACTTTCATACAAAATCTCCCATTTTATTCCCATTCAATGGAACTAATTCATATGAATTCTTTGAAGCTTTCAAAATTAAATGACCTTTAGGTTACAAGGCCAAGTCATGATGTCAAGATAATCTAATACCTATAACAATATTCTGCAATATTTTAGAAATAACAAAAAGCATTTAAGAAAACATCAACCAGCAAAACACAATAAAAAAAGAGTTCCCTCACTTTCTAGGGCAGAACCATGAGCTTCTCTCTGTACCTCAGTTTCCACAGCTAGAAATTAAAGGGAAATAGTAATGCTCTCAGAGATCCCTTCCCCTGTGGGACAGGGAGATGTATAATCTGAAAAAGCAACTAAAACTCAAACCAGTACTAATTTATAATAAATGGTACAGAGATACAACCTGTTATTTTTGGTTGTTTTTGATAAATAAAAAAATATAATTAATCAATCTACTTATATGTGAAAATACTTAATCCTTCTAAAAGTTCACCACTGCATTTATAACAACTATGCCAAAGTTATTTAATTATTTAAAAATCATTATGATGCAAACCTTTAGAAATTAACAGTTACTCTTACCAAACCAATTCATTCTTACAGGACTTTAAGCACTGAATATAATATGTTATATTTTACATAGTTCAAAACTTAAACAACTGGTAAGGCCTACAGGATGAATGAATGTTGAAAACCTTGTTAGTGTTTAAATTAGCTAGAAAGTATCAGCCACACTAAAACTTAATTTTATAAAAAATATTCCAATAAATAAGCTTTCTATAATGTTATTATTTCTATAAACTATTTAACTTGATGTTGCCAAAGACTTTTAAGCTTAGTATTGCTCAGAATACCAATGATAGCTTAAGAACAAAATGATCAAGCAAAGCTGTTTATTAAGAAAACAATTTTAGTATCTACCTGTGTCAGTTACAACAAGGGCAGACCTGCCTGTTTTCATTTTTTTTAATTTTTCCCTTCCTGGGAAGATACCATTACTTTGTCTTTGTAGGGTATTGACAAACTCAGTCAGTTCACACTTCCACATTGATATGTGATGCAGTCTTGAACGAGAATAGAAGTCTGAAATAAAACTGCAGTCTGAGGGTCTGGAGGGCACTGAAGGTGCTGCCTTGCTAAGAGTAGGTCCTGAAGTGCTTTTTGTGCTTGAAGGCCCCTGAACAGTGGAGTAGTGAGCACCATTTACTTTAGAGTTAGTGTGCAAAGATGAGAACGAGAAGGAATTAGTTCTGTGTGGATTCCGCACGGCATCTGTGTTCCTGGTGCTTTGTTGCGACAGCTGCACGCTGCAGTCTCTGAAGTCAGTGCTGCTATCCTCAACCTTCTCCCCCCTCTGCGCAGAGTCTGGGGAAAGCCTGCCGGCAGCGCTGTTGCCCACAGGCACCCAGCAATCCTGTGTCTTTAAGGCACCATTAGAGCTCTGAGTGTGGCCATTGAAGATGGCAGGGCTGTCTCTGTGAGGCGGAATCCCGTTTTGCCTCCTTTCTGGAAGGATCTGCTCCAGCTCCGCAAAACTAAAATCACTATTTGCATCTTCTTCATTCCAGCTGTTCATCCCATTGGCTTTGATTTCTTTTTCTGTCTCAAGCTTCTTAATTACGTGATTTCTAAAGCAGGGAAAAAGTGTTCTTAATTTAATAATGTCTTACTTTCAAACTAAAATAATTTTTCATTTAAACATTGTCTTGGTAATACACACTTTGATATCCCCTATCCCCCCAAACCTGAAAAATTAAGCCACAAGTTTTATATTCTTTTTTTTCCAACAAAAAATAATTTTTGCTAAACCGAAGTAGCAAGATAACTAAGAAAACTCTAGAACATTCACAGCCTCTTGGTTTTTATTAAGCTTCAGACACCACCAGACATACAATTGCATCTTATAAGGTTAAGAAAAATCCAAAAAATATTTTCAACTACTCTTCCTACCAAAAATTAACTGGAATATGTAAGCTCTAAATTATACCCAGTTTGTCTGGCATGTACAAGGCAGTCAATAAATATTTCCGGAATTATTGCAATATGAATAACTCCCATAAAATAGGTAAGAAAGTTCAAGTTCTTAATTTCTACTTTTAATTTCAGTTTTATCTAAGGCATTTTTCAGCACATTAAATCTAGTATGCCACAACACTGAGATCAGTATTAGTTTCACCGAGGACAACTGACAACCCATATTCATTAATCCATTAATGGGGTCAACTGTTGTACAAATGGATAAAAAAGAAAGAACCAGGTCAATGTGCATAGCTAGCTAGTAAGATTTGTACCTAGAAAAATGAGGACACTTGCCCTAGTAATGAGGAAAATGGCACTTCATTTATAAAAAAGCGTATTTAGATACCAAGGTGGTCCAAGATAATCTGGACCAAGTCTCCTGAAAACAAGTTTATAAATGCAGGACCAATGGCAATTGTTATGCTAAATTTACTTTAATGTTTGCTTGGTAATGCTCTATAATAAAGACAAAATTCATCTGCATTCAAGAATCACCTAAGTAACTAAAGCAAAAAACGAATTATGGAGCAATAATTCATTTTTAGAAACAACCAAAGTGTTAATCTAATTACATTTCAGACTTCAGATTACCACAGTATTATCAGGTTTAATCTCAAGTCCCTCATCCTAATACTAACATGTCGTATCATAAATGACAGTCTGAATACACAGAAAAGCCACATGCATGAGAACATTACCACCCATTTCTGGGTTGGCTCAGGCTCAGGCTGATCATCTCATGGAATAGGACAGCCAACTCTGAGTAGGTCCAATCCTCACAAGTGATCACACCAGTGGCAAGGGGAAAAGAAAACCAACTGAAAACAATTAAAAGAGGGAGGAAAGGAAACCTAATTTGTTATATGTCAGAGAAAGTCTGTCTTTGAAATAAAGAGAAAGCTATGGAGCAAAACACAAAAGAATTACAAAGAAATTTGTAAAATGTACTGAACATACCGAAAAACAAAGATTATAGTAACAAAAGTGAAGTTAGAAGTTTTAACATCTATTTTTCTATCACAAATAAGATTCTTCACATGTTTACTAGCAACACATGCAATAAAAATGCATATATTAGCAGAAAACACCTTGCAAATACACATTCTTTTTGTTTTTCAGTCTAGACAATGGATATTTACAAAGTAGCTATACAGGAAATATATCATCAGTAAACATACATTTACTATGCAATAGTGTAAAAGTATTAAGAAATAAAATCTAATAGGTAAATTTTCCCTAAAATTGACACAGGAATTTAAAAAAATACATGTAGGCCCCCTTATCTGCAGTTTCCCATCCTGCAATCAGCTGTAGTCTGAAAATATTAGATATAAAATTCCAGAAAGAAACAATTTGTAAGTTTTAAATTGTGCACCTTCCTGAGTAGCCTCATTACAAAGGCATTTTATCATCTCCTATCATAAGGGTGTGTACAGTAAGTACAATAAGTTATTTTAGAGACTTTATTCATTTAATTTTTACTACGTATTATTTTAACTGTTCTATTTTACTTTGTTATTATTGTCAATCTCTTACTGTGCCTAATTTATAAATTACATTTTATCACAGGTGTGTATGCATAGGAAAAACACTGTATATATAGTATTTGTACTATTCAGGTTTCAGTCATCTACTGGGGTCGTGGAACATAATCCCTGTGCGTAGGGGGAACTACTGTATCTATTTTCCTACTTTTATTGGTGTGGAAAAAAATATGAAGTTATGTATTCAAAGGTTTTCTGGTATGACTTGTACACCTTCATAGTACTAAAAAATTAAAAGTTTTAGGTAACGTGAAAACACCTGAATATGTTTATAAATGAATACAAATGAAATAACAACAAAAACTACAGAAGGCAGTGATATTGGATACTCCCAGGTTAGATTCCTGGTCTTTGGGAAAAGATATATCCAATTCCCAAAGCAAGCAACTTATTAACAAAGAAGGCTGATGGTAATAATGAACCACCTAATATACAAGTTAAGATAACACACCAATTAATTTAAAATCAACTCACCCAGGATTATTGCAATTAAAGCTTAAACAAGTATATGTTTAAAAATCAGTCACATGGAATAAACTCTAGATTCATCTCTAACTCTATAACATTAAGGGTCACCCCTTAAATTTTTATTAATATTAAATACATATGTAGAATTGTTATGAATTTGGAATTTTTCAAAAATAACCTGGAAATATTAACATTTTTGTTATTTGACTTTCTACGCATGCCATATAACAAAAGTATAGCTGGCACAGTTAATTCAGTTTTTGAGAAAGCAACATTTTTAGCAAATTTCTTTTATGGAAATAATTACTATTAGAAAAACCTATAGAAAATTTTACCTACTAACTTAAGATCCATTAGTTTAACATGGGAATTTATAAAGACTGAAAAACCTTCCCTGTTTACATTTTATTTATGAAACTTTCATGATAAAAACAATTTTTTGGTAAGACACCCACACACCTATTTCCGCATGTGTAGCACAGGTGAATGGCCAGATTATAAGCTATTTCTATCTGCAGCAGAGCAGGAACCATGCCCAGTGCTAAAAGCAAGCCTTGCAGCATTTACCACCTAGACAAACTTACACCCTGTTGTTGAGCTGTTTGGCTCCATTGCTTGGACCAGGCGTCGGGTCCTCAGGTTTGCAGACAGGGTTGAAGTTGAGACTTTTCTGCACAGTGGACTGCTTGCTGTACAGCTGATAGGGAATGTAGGACAGGAGTCGTCCAGCTTTGATGCTGCAACAAAAAGTAACAGCAACGTAAGAGTTCAACACTTGGGGGAAATGAGCCTTCCATGAAAAAGCAATGTTCTTAATGATGGGAGTATTTCACTAGCAAGTCATCTTTCCTATTAGTCCTCTCCCTCTGTCTTTGCGATTCTAATATAATAGTACTTTAAAGAATGACATTCCACCCGTGAAAAGACATAAATCTGAGATCTTAAAAATCAGTAGCCAACAATCCTAAAGGCAAAAACAAACTACAGAGTAAGATGAGAAAAGCACGGAGTTGGACTAGCTAATATTTTTATCCTGATTTTAATATTGACCATAGTTTCCCCTCAAATAACGTACAATCATCAACACCTTCTCAAATCCCATCTTGCATATTAAGTTTTCCCAGAATAAGTAAACTAGATAAGGAATCCCAATTTCCATAATTCATGCTAGGTCTATTAAATGTAAAAATTTCTAAAATAGCCCTGGCCGGCATGGTTCAGTGGTTAGAGTATTAGCCTACGCACCACGGCTCTCCACGTACCCGAGTTTGCAGGTCTGATTCCTGCCTCCAGGTGGACATGTGCAGGAGGCAGCCTATCCATGTGTTTCTCCTCACGCTGACATCCCATTCCTTCCCACCCACGCCCTTCCCAAACCTCTCCCTTCCACTCTTTCTCTATCTCTCTCTAAAAAAAAAAAAAAAATCAAAAGAAAAAATATTCTCTCTGTGGGTAAGGATTAAAAAAAAAAAAAAAAAAAGGGGGACAAAATGAAGGACCTCAACTTTAAGAGAAATAAATTATTTTAATGGAAGAGTGACTGAGACAAGGCCATTTGAGGATATGAACTCTATGAGGGCAGAAGCTATTGCAATAACCTCTTCCAAATGTTCATTACCTGCTAAACATAACCAGTAAAAACCAGAGTAACACCAGCATTATTAAAATACTAGGTAGTACTAGCACTTTAATTAACACTCCCAAACAACTATTGCTTGGTTCTGCAGAACTAAAACTAATTTGATTGCTGTCTTAATCTGATTTTTGCTTTCTAATAAATTAAGTTATATATGGTTATTATACCATTAAAATAGCCAACCAATATACTGTGCTTATGCTAACATCCAATTTTTACAAAAGGCTCTTTAAGTATCAGAAAATGTTTCCAAAAACATGTCTGGCTTTAAACCTAAAGTGAATAGTAAGAAAGTAATATTTTAATTATTTAGGAAAAATTAATAAGTAACAGACTAAATATACTTTATTATGTCATAAATCCAAGAGCTTGACATTTAATTTTCTCAGAGAACACTACAAAACATGTAAGAAATGACTAAATTACCTAACAAAAAAATAATTTAAAATACTGAGTTAACTCTGAACATAGGAAAAGTGATGATATATGCTAAAAATGAACTGTAAAATGTTAGTCTATATGTCCTTTATGAAATTATATCAATAATAGAGGCTCGGTGCATGAAATATGTACATGGGGGTTGGGGAGGTGTCCCTCAGCCCAGCCTGCACCCTCTCCAATCTGAGATCCCTCTCACAATCCAGGACTACTGGCTGCCAACCGCTTGCCTGCCTGCCAGCCTGATCCCCCTAACCATTCCCCTGCCAGCCTGATCGACACCTAACTGCTCCCCTGCTGGCCCAATTGCCCCTAACTTCCCTCCCCTGCAGGCCTGGTCACTCCTAACTGCCCTCCCATGCTGGCCTGGTCACCTCCATCTTCCCTGCTCTGCAGGCCTGGGCACCACCCCACCCCCCCAACTGCCCTCCAATGAAGGCCTGGTAGCACCCCATAACCCGCCCCCCTCCTCCCCCAGGCCTGGTTGCCCACAACTACCATCCCCTGCAGTTCTGAGTTCCCTCCCTGTCCTCTGCAGGCCTGGTCCCTCCCAATTTCCCTCCCCTGCTGGCCTGATCACCCACAACTGCCCTCCCCTGCTGGCCATCTTGTGACGGCCATCTTATGTCCACATGGGGGAAGACATCTTTGACCACATGGGAGTGGCTATCTTGTGTGTTGGAGTGACCACCAATTTGCATATTACTCTTTTATTAGATAGGACATATTTAGTAATTCTACCTAAAGCACCTACTGTATCCAAATGCTATAAGGTCTACATTATGATGTCAAAAAACATACCAGTGACATTTCAATTTTCACTTACCTAAATACTTATTATCAGGCTAAGTTACTTTTGTTTTATTTTTAAATTTATTTTTATCAAGTTTAAAGATTTCAATTGAATATCAGAATCAAAATCCTAAAATTAGATCATGTATTAAATATTTTTTATAAGCTAAGGTTTATATTGTTTTATTTTATAAATCTTAATTGTTGAAAGTATTACATATGTCCTGCTTCCCCCCTCCCCCATTAATTTACTATTGTTTATCAAACTTTTTTTCTTCCTTTAACAGTTGGTCTCAACTGCCTATGGATGCTCTTCTTATAGTATTATGTATTATTTCACCTGCTTCCCTCACGTCAGATGCAGAGGCACTTAATATGTGCCATAGAACCCTAACCTTAGCCTCCAACTTTTCATTATATATACCTGAGCCACATCAGCCAGGCTTCTTTGAGGAGCCTTCTTTACTATTTCTGTTAACTGAGAATGACTTTACACTGACAGTTATAACCATATTTGGGAAAATTTTACAAAAATTAATATACAACAAAATCATCACTACATTAATTGCTATTCTGAACTTTTTCTTCTAGCTTATAGAATCAGCACTTTATATGAAACATTTCTGCACATCAAATGTGTTTATGGTTCCAGTCAATCTCTCGGTTATCCTGTATTACAGAAATGGTATCTAACGCTGGTCTACACACCACCCATGGAGTCAGGCTTCTGTCTTCCTCCTTACTCAAAAGTGGATTTAAGGCAAGAAAGGGTCTACTGATGTGCTGAGGAAAAACAGCTGTTTTTGCCCATTCCACCATTAAGCAAAAATCATCTTTATGCACCAAAATTAACATTCCTTTTGCCCCACCCCACTATCTAAACTTCCCAACCACTCACTAAGACACTATGAGCTAAGAAAAGGAAATAAACAGGTATAAAAATATGTGTAAGATTCCTTGCCCTTACACATATACTGAAAGTTAGGCTATTCATTTTTTTGGGTGGGGAAGGAGGAAGCTAATAATTTTTTAGCTCATAAAGACAGAGAACTAATTTTCTAATAAAATGTTACCTACAACAAGTCAGTGGGGTGTAGTCTGAAATGTGAGTGTTGGTTAGTTAGACAGATAAAAATATTATTAGAATAATTCTGTAGTGCTATGTGAGAAAAATGTAAATGACACCAAGATTAATTTTTTTAAAAAGGCAAATCTACACCAGAAACTGGATTCATGCACATTTTCTTTAAAGAATAAATTGAAGCAAGACACAAAAATCACAAGGAAAATGAAAAAAGTCATGAGAGATAAGGTTGCAATCAAGTTTTAGTTGAGTTTAAATAAGCACTCTGATATTTACATTGAATATAATTAGAAACAGAGTTTTAGCCCATATGAAGTATGAGATCTTTGGAGTCTCTGAGTATATGACAAATGGGCTAACATATTAGAATTTGATAGCTTAAAAAGAAAGGACAAACTGCTGAGCATCCGTCACTCCCACTAGAAGACCCCAGTGAGTGGCATGTACTGGACAATGGAGACCACACCCTCCACTCACAGCAGAGCCCTGAGAACCTAACCACAGGAGGGAGGCAGCTTCCCAAGCTAAAAACACTGAGACAGTGAGCACCAACAAAAACTACAGTGACCTGCAATTAGGACAATGCTTTTAAACTGCGTTCCATGGGACTCATTGCTTAGTGAGGAGCAGGGTGGATCACAGCAGCTTCTCGTTAACTATTCCAAACTTCAAATCTCAATATAAAACTTCTGAAGAAAAAGAATAGGCAAAAATTTGAAAATCACTGACTTAGACTATAAGCAAGTGTAGGATTTTCTAGGCAGAGGTTTCAGTAAAGCAATCTCACAGCGCACACGCACGCACACAGGTGTCTCATTAGAGGACCCTCCTGCCCCTTAGCAGTCCTGGCCTATAATCATGTTCACTGACTCAGGTTGCATGGCACAGACACAGACACCAGGGAATTCTAATCAAAGCCCAGTAGTCACTCACACACTTGGAAGTGGTAGCTGCTATTTAAACTGCCCAAACTAAAAACAAGAAAGCTAATTATACAAGAGAATATCATGTATCATCCACTAAATAGCTAATACAATGTTTAAAATTTTAAGTATAACAAAACATCATTAAAACACCACTGAGGAGTAGCCCTGGCTGGGTAGTTCAGTTAATTAGTGTGTCATCTAATACACCTAAGTTGAGGGTTCAATTCCCGGTCAGGGCATATATAAGCTACAAGAAACAACCAATGAGTGCTTAAATAAGTGGAACAACAAAACGATGTTTCCTTCCCTCCCTCCCTCATCCCTCTCTCTGAAGTCAATAAATAAAATAAATATGCCAACACTGAGGAAGGGAAGAGACCAACAAGATTGGGATTAGAGTGTAAAAGGAAACAGTAATGTGCTTTAGGACACAATAGACACTGATATTTATTTTATATGTTATTTTATATATTAAGATATGTGCCTAGACTGATCCATTTGCACATGGACCAATTCACCTACAACAAGCTTAATTAAATGGCAGAGCAGACCCAAATAGGAGTCAGAAAATCTGGACTGAATCCTGCTGTTTTTAGGCAAAGTAGTTAACCTTATTAGCCCTGCCTTCTCATACATAAAATGAAGCAAACACGCCCTGGACAGTGGCTCAATGGTTAGAGCATTGACCTGAGTATGGAAGGGTTAAGGGCACATACCTCGGTTGTGGGCTCGATTCCTGGCCCAGTCAGGGCAAGTTCAGTAGGCAACCAGTTGATGTCTCTCTCTCACATTGATGTTTCTCACCATACATTCCACTCTCTCTAAATATCAATGGAAAAAATATCCCAGGGTGAATATTACCAAAAATAAAATAAAATAAAATAAAAAACAGGCCACATAATCATGGTATCCAAAGTCACTTCAATCATTTATCAAAAGATGATCAGTTTGACTTCAAACTGAAATGCTATCCGTTGAAGTGAATTTTAAAACTTACAAGGGCCACACTTTTTCTGTTTTATTACTGCTAGCTGCATTCAGGGCAAGAAAGAGCAGGTATAAATAAAACAGCTGTCATAAAACTCACCTTTTTCTCAGCAAATCAAGTCCTACCTGTTAAAAGCCCCTTTCACCTCCTCTCTTACTGTCCATGGAGCTACCCCATACTCTCCAAAGCCAAACCAAATATCCCCAGATCAAAATTCTAGCCCTAGCACAAGGAGAGGACTGGAATGTCTGTATGCAACAACATACACCTGATTCTGGAATGATCCTAACTTCTCATACTGAAAACATCACAATTCCTTTTTGAAACACACAGCTAAAGGCCATGTTCACTGACCTATAATGAACTGACAGTGACTAAGTCATTGAGAACAAAACACAAAGAACCGGTGAGATGTTACAGGAATCCTCAAAGATTGAAAAAATGCTTAATTTATAAAATGCACTTGGCTTTCTGGAAGCACTTTAAAAATATACATTCTTTTATTTTTTTAAATTGATTTCAGAGAGGAAAGCAGAGGGAGAGAGAAACATCAATGACAAAGAACAATCTTTGATCTGCTGCCTCCTGCATGCCCCACATGCCCCACATGGGAATCGAGCCCACAACCCGGGCATTTGCCCTGACTGGGTATTGCGTTGTGACTACCTGGTTCATAGGTCGACTCTCAACTACTGATTATGCCACCTTGACTTAATGCACTTAAAAAAAAAAAAAAATGCTCTTTTGATTTTATTACCTAGAGGCCTGGTGCACAAAATTGGTGCTCAGGGAGGGGAGGTGTCCCTCAGTCCAGCCTGCATCCTCTCCAATCCGGGACCCCTCGAGGGTAGTAGTCACGGAGGACTATTGGATCCTTCTCACAATCCAGGACTGCTGGCTCCCAACTGCTCACCTGCCTGCCTTCCTGATTGCCCCTAACTGCTTCTGCCTGCCAGCCTAATCACCCCCTAACCACTGCCCTGCCAGCCTGATTGATGTCTAACTGCTCCCTGCCAGCCTGTTTGCCCCCAACTTCCCTCCTCTGCTGGCCCGGTCACCCCTAACTGCCCTCCCGTGCAGGGTTGATCGCCTCAAACTGCCCTGCTTTGCAGGCCTGTTCACTGTCCTCCTCTGCTGGCCATCTTGTGGTGGCCATCTTGTGTCCACATGGGTGCAGGATCTTTGACCACATGGGGCAGCTATCTTGTTCTTGCGTTGGAGTGATGGTCAATCTGCATATTACTCTTTTATTAGATAGGATAAAGGCCTGGTGCATGGGTGGGGGCCAGCTGGTTTGCCTGAAGGGTGTCCCTGATAAGGGTGGGGGTTCCCTTGGGGCTGGGCAGCCTGGGCGAGGGGCCTGGGGTGGTTTGCAGGCCAGCCACACCCCCCAGTGACCCAGGTGGAGGTATCTGGGATATATTCTGCAACTGAAACTTTGTAGCCTGGAGCGAAGCCAAGCCTTCTGCTTGCTCTGTGGCCTTGCTCTGTGGCGGCAGCTATTTTTGTTGTGGTTTATTCACCTTCTGTAATTGAGACTTTGTAGCCTGGAAGCCTAGGCCAGCCAGGGCAGATGGAAAGCTTGGCTTCCTCCTAGCCTGCTCTCTCCAGCTCTGTGACTACTACCATTTTTCTTGGGATTTATCTTCTATAATTAAAACTTTGTATCCTTGAGTAGAGGCCAGGGTGTGTGGAAAGCTTGGCTTCCTCCATGGCCAGAGAAACCCAAGCCTCCCTCCTGCTCTCCGTGGTGACAGCGTTCTTTTTTGGGGTTAATTTGCATATTACTCTTTTATTAGGTAGGATAAGTGCTGATGTTTTTAGAATTAAAAAACAAACAGTTTCTCCTTATATATTACTAGAGGCAAGGTGCACAATATTCATGCACAGGAGGGGGGTGTTCCTCACAATCCCAAACCCCTAGGGTAGGGTCCCTAGGCTTGGCTGGTGATCAGGGCCTATTGGGGCTTTCCTTACCCCAGCTGCCGGCAGCTGGCCCCGACTCCCACCACTGCCACTGCCTGCCATCTGTGCAGCACTGCCTCCCCTCCCCCACCACCGGTCACCTCCCTCTGTGGGTGACAGATGTGGGGTGCAATTGCTTGGCTGGCCTGGGCCTCGCTCTGTGGGGGATGGCATGGCCCCCCCAAACAATTGCATTGTACAGGCCTTGGTTGGCCTGGCGCCAGTGCGTGTCACAGCATGGTCATCTAGAAGGTCATCCAAATGGTCTTTCTGCTGTTTGGTCGTTAGGTATTTGTGCTTATTAGGCTTTTATTATATAGGATACCTATCAATGTGCTAGTTTACACAAATTATTTCTAGTTCTCATATAGCAGGCAAGTATCTGCCTTCTTTTACAAGTGAGAAACTGAAGTTCAGAATGACTGCAGAACTCTTCCCCAAGTCACACAAGATGACAGGCATGCAATTCCTGCATTCAGATGTGAACCCAGGTGTGTGTCCAGAGCCCAGGCAAGGCTTTCCCACTATGCTATGTTGCCTCCCACTGAATCTGTGCTGCTACACCTGCAACACAAAGAAACTGAGCACAACTCAATCTGCTGAATAACTTTATCGAAAGTGTCAAAATTAGTGAAGCTTAGGATTTTCCCAAAAGCTTGGAATTGACTTAAAAAAAAAAACAAAACCCTAAATTTGTTTCATTTGCACTCCATAATTTAATCTGTCCATTCTTTTATAGAATAACTGGAGGCCCGGTGCATGAAATTCATGCACATGTGGGGTCCCTTGGCCTGGCCAGTGATGAGGACCTATTGGGGCCGTCTCACCCAGTCCCAATTGGGGCCAGGCCAGCTGGCTGCCAGACGTGGCCTGCCAGATGGGGCATGGCGAATGGGGGGAGGGAATGAGGAGAGGGAACACGGGAGGTTTGCTGGATGGGGGAGGGACCAGGGGAGGTTGGCTGTGGGAGCACACTGACCTTGAGGGGGCAGCTCCTTCAGTGAGCATCTGCCCCCTGGTGGTCAGCGTGCATCATAGTGACTGGTTGAGCAGTTGTTCAGTTTAAACAATTGCTTAGGCTTTTATATATTGAGCTCAGCAGCCTATGTACGAAATTTGTGCAAGGGGCTTGGCCTCACAGTTTTGGTGGCTTGCCTCAGCCCTTGCAGCCCCTGCTTCGTCTGAAAGGTCATTCAGCTGTCCGTTATAATTAGCATTATTATGACTTATTACAGACAGATTATAATCTATTTATAGGTAAAATTATGATTTTAATCTTTCAATTTTCATAAATCTAGCAATCACTCATATATGATATTTTTTAAAATATAAATCACCTAAGTATGGCTCATTACCAAAAATCCAGATGACATATTTAAACATAAGAAGTTAATATAAACAGCCATCACTGATTTACAGCACACCAATTCCAAACAAACAGGGAACATTGCCTAGTCCATAATAGGTGCATAAGTATTTGCCAATGAATAGCTTGCTTAGTCAACCTTCTATCACCACCTCCTTCTGCTTACCAGCTGATTGCCCCTAATTCCTAGTAGCTGAGGTTCCAAGAACATGAATGTAATATTTTTAATAGGATGTAAATCCTAGGCCACCTGAATTATCAATGTGAAGTTAAGAGTAAGTAGTGTTGTTTAAGACATTAATTACTTTTCACCCTTAAGGGGCAATTCCAATTTTTAAACCTTATTAAAAATTACACTTACCTTTCCACAATCCATTCTGGCCGAATTACTTTTTGCCCCTTCAATTCTTTAATTTTGGCAGTAGGAAGATTTGTAGCAATAATGTGTGTTGTTTTGGATCTGGAGTAATACACATGGTACTGGCCTCCATGCAACATCATTAGCTTTCTCAATTCCTCAGCAGAAGGATCTGTAAAGTTAATATTAAAATATACTATGAGTTTTACATATAAGTAAGTAGTGTTCTAGCTGAATAACTAGAACAAGCCATTCAAAGAGTATATCACCGGTTCACTTTCTCCTTGGCTGTGTTGCCAGTAAACAAAGTTGGGAGGTAAATCACAAGGTGATAAAGCTATTTGCCTTAGCACATCCTCTTCCCCTGGTTGCTAGAAACAGTCAATCAACACAAAAACATCTACTGCTAAGAGGTGTTTAGAAGAGCAAATAGAGACCTCAAGTAATGAATAATAATAATAGAGCAAATATTTTTAAAATTTTGATCATATTCAGCTGTATGACCTTGATACAATAAATTTTTTAAAATTGACAAATATAAAGTTATTTATAAATCAGTTTACAGAGATTCCAATTAATTTTACAGCATGTCGAATAGCAACATTATGTTATTGCATTAATGAGATGCCATAGGAACCAAACTTTCGTTTATATCAATCAGCCTACTGTAAAACTGGTTATGTTATATGTCATTTCACTGAAAGTCAACAGAGCCTATCAATAACTTTCAGTGATGACTTACTATAATACAATAGTCAGAAGTCCACCTATACAGAAGATAAACACTGCAGGCTGTGAAACAGTATATATTTTTCAACTGTTTCAAAATATTTTATTCTCAATACAACTATTAAAAATATCTTAAAACAGGTGCAACCACTGTGGAGAACAGTATGGAGTTTCCTCAAAAAACTGAAAACTCCCATTTGACCCAGTAATCCCACTCCTAGGAATATATCCCAAGAAACTAGAAACACCAATTAGAAAGGATATATGCACCCCTATGTTCATAGCAGCACAATCTACAATAACCAGAATTTGGAAACAGCTTAGGTGCCCTTCAGCAGATGATTGGATCAAAAAACTATGGTACATCTACATAATGGAATAATATGCTGCCATAAAAAAGAAGGAATTCTCATCATTTGCAGCAACCTGGATGGAATTGAAGAACATCATGCTGAGTGAAATAAGCTAATCAATGAAAGAGAAATACCACATGACCTCACTCATTTATGGATAATAAAGAACATTATAAACTGATGAACCAAAAGATAGATATAGACAGTAAAGCAACAAGCAGACTGTCAAATTATAGCGGGGAGGGTAGGGAGATGTGGGGGAGATAAGAGGTCAACCGAAGGACTTGTATACATGATAAGTACAACCAATGGACACAAAACTCTGGGGAGGGAGGGCATGGATGGGAGGGGGGGCAATGTTAAAGTATGTACACAGATAATAATTTAAAAAATGGGGGAAAAATAAAAAAATAAAAATATCTTAAAACAAAAATCAATGTAGTTTATGTTTTCCCATTAAAAAAAATGTCTGACTCACTATAGTTCTGTTATAGCTGGCATTTAATACTAGCAATTAAACTAATTATTTTCAATAGCTTTTCTATTTCTTTCACCTATTATCCTTAATGAAAGCTCTAAATCACACCTCCCTTAGCAACAGGTAGGCCCTGGGTGGTGGTGGGGGAGAAGGAGAGTCACAGGAGGCTTATGTATCTACTTTGTTGCTCAAGCAACAGATATTCCATAAGTCCAAACAATATAGGTCCAAGTATTTAGATGAACACTTTTCTTTATTAAAAAAAATTTTTTTTAAATTCATTTCAGAGAGTAAGGGAGAGGAAAGGGAGAAATGAGAATCAACAATCAGCTGCCTCCTGCACGTCCCCAATCGGGTACGAGCCCATAACCCAGGCATGTGCCTTTGACCAGAATCAAACTCGGGACCCTTCAGTTCACAGGCCAATGCTCTATCCATTGAGCCAAACCCGCCAGGGCTAGATGAACACTTTTATAATAACTATCTAATTAGATGAATTTTAGATGAGAAAAATTTTAAAACTAAAAAAGCAAATACAGATATGCCAGGTTAAATTCATGGTAAATTCTACTGTGTAGATGTCATTTGATGTTACTGACCATATACACTGACATTGCCTGATAAGTGCAAGTCACATATATTAAGATTTCTTGCCCTGACCAGTTTGGCTCAGTGGATAGAATGTCAGCCTGTGGACTAAAAGATCCCAGATTCTATTCGGGTCAAGCACATGCACCTGGGTTGCGGGCACATCCCCAGTAGAAGGTGTGCGGGAAGCAACTAATCGATGTTTCCCTCTCCCTTCCTCTCTGTAAAAAATAAATAAATAAATATATATTTTTTGAAAAAAAGATTTCTAGCCAAAGCCGGTTTAGCTCAGTGGTAGAAAGTCGGTCTGCAGACTAAAAGGTCCCAAGTTCGATTCCAGTCAAGGGCATGTAGATCAGTTGCGGGCACATCCCCAGTAGGGGGTGTGCAGGAGGCAGCTGGTCGATGTTTCTCTCTCATCGACGTTTCTAGCTCTCTATCTCTCTCCCTTCCTCTCTGTAAAAAATCAATAAAATATATTAAAAAGAAAAAAAGGAAAAAAAAGATTTCTAAAAAAAAAAAAAGATTTTTAGTACCATAAGTAAAGTCATGAAATCATTTTAATAATACTTAATTTAACCCAATAGTTCCAAAACATTATCACTTCATCATGTAATCAATATAAAAAATTGAGATATTTCATATTCTTTTTTTCATACTGAGCCTCTAGAATCATGTACATTTTATATTTACAGCACATGTCAATTTAGACTAATCCCATTTCAAGTGTTATTTTTTGTGAAAAATATATTTTATTGATTTTTTTTTTTTTTTTTAACAAAGAAGGGAAAGAGATAGAGGGTTAAAAACACTGATGAGAGAGAAATATCAATCAGCTGTCTCCTGCACATCTCCTACCGGGGATAGGCCTACAACCAAGGTACATGCCCTTGACTGAATCGAAACTGGGACCCTTCAATTCGAAGGCCGACACTCTATACACAGAGCCAAACAGTTAAGTCTATTTCGAGTATTTAAAACATGTGGCTAAAGGCTACCAAATTGGACATTGCATTAGAAAAATAAATGAAAACAATGTTTAAGTAAAATTAGTTCAACATTCATAATCGAAAATTTACAGGGGTTGGGATCACAAAAACCAAGCTAGAGCATCACAATGATTTAATGAAAAATTGTGGAAATGAAGTAGCTTGCCAGTCAGGAATTTATAGTTTACTTAGTTTCTTTCCCTAAGATTAAAGAACTTGGCTCACCTTATTAAATACCAATGAAAAATACTAAATTAATGGATAGATACAATGCAACTATATGGACAGACACCAAATCCAATAAAAAGCACAAAAATGTAAAAAAAAAATCATTTTACGAATTAATCATAATTTTCCTAAACCAACTATATATAGTGACTACAACAGAAAGCAGGGTGCTGCCAGGAACACATTGCCTTTGCATACACTACTAGTTGCTCTTTGAAATCTAATTATTACAGAAATTTGGAACTGGGAACCCTGGAGAGTTTACTGTCCTTGTTTTTTTCATTGTCCTTTTATGGGGTGAAGTTAAGAGGGCTCCTTAAAGTTCAATTTTGAAGACTCTCAAATATTCTTTAGTGTGATTGAACCATGAAACCCATCTATTAAAGGTAAGAGCCATAAACTATGTGATATCACTGAACTGGGCTTACTCTTGGCTTTAACATGTTTACTGTGTGACTCTGGACAAGTACCAGACTCCTTTAAGCTTTCTCCCCTTTCTTTAAAAATAAATAAGGCCATAATGATTAAGTCAGGCACATCGGAAGTGCACAATATAAAAACTGCTATTATAATAAAGTATGAAGACATCAGAACTCCTTTCAAGTAATGTATATGCCTTCGTACCCCTGCCCTAAACTCACACATGCTGACACATGGTGGCTCCAACTTGCAAACAAAACTGGAATATCAACGGAGCACAATGGACGGCAGTCAGGACACCCCATCAGCCCAAACAGCCTGATATGCAGCTGGTGGTCATCCTCACTATGACTGTTTTTTGAAATTTTTAAAATAGTATTTCTTTTTGACTTTTATTTCTTTAGCAACAGCACATACTCCCAAATTATAAGTTCAAAAGAATATAATAGCTCTAAAGATTTGCATAATAAATTTAATTTTGTATTTAATACCCTTGTTTAATTCAGCAGACGTGTATTAATTAGAGAAAAATGTTTGTGAGGTAGTATTCAACAGTATGAAATCTATGTGACACTAAAAGTTGTGTGACGGCCCACCTAATGTGGCTCAGTGATTGAGCGCTGATCTCTGAACCAAAAAAGTTAGAGTTCGATTCCCAGTCAGGCCACATGCCCAGGTTGCAGGCTCAATGTGCAAAAGGCAGCTGATCAATGATTTTCTCTCATCCTTAATGTTTCTAACTCTTTCCCTCTCTGAAATAAAAACAAACAATTTTTTAAAAAGTTGTATGACACACACAAGGGACCCCTACACAATCTACTACACAAGTTACTTTTCTTCATAGTACTGATAATCTAAAATTACCTTATCTACTCATTTACTTATTGTCAGATTTTACTCCAGAACATATATATGCTCCTTGAGGACAGGAACCTTGTCTGTCTTACTTCCATGTACCCGGCTCAAAGCAGGTGCTAAGTATATATTGAATTAACTGAGATCCACAATGCATCACAGACTTCTGCCTAAAATATTTACTCAGTCTCATAAAAATTAGACCAGACAGCTGACTCTAAAGTGAGACTGGATTAAAATCCTAGCTATCATTTGCTAGGCATATGGACCTAAGCAAGTTATTTAACTTCCTAGGCCTCGGTTTTCTCATATGTAAATTGAAAATAGTGACAGACAGCTGTTGTGGGATCTAAAAGAACCAAAAATTATAAATTGCTAAAAAAGGGACATGCACATAATAAGAACTACATGCCAGCTATCAACAGTATTATTATAACTAGAAGCCCAGTGCACAAATTTGTGCACAGGTGGGGTCCTATGGCCTGGCCAGTGATTGAGGCCTATCGTCCAGCCAGGGAGTGGGGCCGTGGGAGCACACTGACCACCAGAGGGCAGCTCTATATTATTATTATTATTATTATTGTTGTTGTTGTTGTTATTATTATCTCTTATTCCAAAGCAGGAAGATGGAAAGAACTTCAGGGCTGCTCTCTAATTTTTTTTCAATCCATAATCTCATCTACAAATTCTTCTCTTGATGCCCCCTTCCATACCTTTCCCTTCTAGAATGTCCTGGATGTACTGGCAACAGTAAGAGAATGAAAAATCAAATTCAGGGAAAGTCTTTATTCTCTAAATCTTTATAACTGGTGTTACACTAGAGAATGTCACAACTAAAAAACTTTTTGAGATCTAATAAGTATTTCATTTCCCAAACTGATATAAATGATATAAGTTAAATAGTCTGGACCAATTCAAATAAAAAATAACATTCCTCAAAACTTATTACACATTCTCACTGTACATACTATATTTTTAAATACATTAGAGTATAAAAAAGGTAACTGAATCACAAAAAAAATGACATTTTGGTGAAGATCCTTTAAGTAAACAGTGGCTCTGAGGCTTTTTTCTAAAGCCTAATTTTTTCAAGATGACTTCACGGGGGGTTGGGGGGCAGGAGATAGCATTGGTTCTAAAAATAGATTATTAAAGGGACATGTGAAAATCAATTTTTTTCCTTAAAGCTCTATTCAATTTTTAAACGTGTAAATTATTGTTCATTAATAAAGTTTCTTATAAAAATGACATCAATTTTAGGCACATTAACAAATCAAAAGCTGGAGAGATTAAGGTAACTTTCTAAAGTCACACACAGCTGGTTGGACAGCCACAATTCAAGTGCCAGTCTACTACCCAAAAACTCATTCTTGATCAGTCTTAACATGATGCAACCCTGGATGCAATGTCTGGTTTCCAGTTGCAGGTTAACAATGAAAAGTCTTGGGCAGTGACTCATCTCACTTAGCCTGTTTCTGAATTGACAAAATGAGAGGCCAGACTAGGTATTTAAGATCCCTTACACAGCTGTTGTACAATTTCTATGCACTAAAAGTATTATCTCCAGTACACAAAATTTGCAGACTATTTCAAAAGTTTGTGAGAGAAAGCAAAGCAAGTCACATCACACCCAATTTTATGGGTAAAGAAACTAAAGCAGAAAAAAAAGGAAATGAGGGGAAAAAATACACACACGTACATAACTTATATATTTTGATTACCTAATAAACTACAATGTCTCCACATGTAACAGGTACAAAATCCAAGAAGTTTAAAGTCATGAAATGCAAAGTACGTAAAGCAAATAATGTTTGTTAAGACCAGTATAAAACATGTGGTATCAGGGGAAACACAGTCAACTGAAGATCAAAAGTCTTGATTTTTAGTTTGGCTCTGTCATAATTAATTGGGTGACATTAAGAAGTTTTCTAGCCCTAGCTGGTTTGGCTCAGTGGATAAAGCGTGGGCTTGTGGACTAAAGGGTCCCAGGTTTGATTCTGGTCAAGGGTGCATGCCTGGGTTGCAGGCTCCATCCCCACTGAGGAGCGTGCAGGAGGCAGCCTATCAATGATTCTCTCTCATCATTGATGTTTCCGTCTCTCTCCCTCTCCCTCTCTGAAATCAATACACACACACACACACACACACACACACAAAAGTAGTTTTATATAGAAACACAAGAGCCAGAGAAAACAACTGATTAATAATATTTTGCACCTAAAACTGTGTTTCTCACTGAACAGGACTGTACAATTTAAAAGACAAATATCTTAGAAAGCTTTGCAAACCTATACAATATGTTTCCTAAGGAAAACCAGTGGAAACTCAGAAAATAAAATACCAAGAGTACTGACTGACTGAGGAAGCACTGTCTACCCTAGTGCAAGCGAGGTGGGGTGAGTGCTGCTGGATTGTCTTCTCAGCCCGATTCTGCATATTTCAGAGCAAAACTTAAGAATACAGGTGGTTACACTTCTTGAGCAATAGAATGTGGAAGGTTGTTAATTTATACAAAAGACAAAGTAATCTTGGTCAAAAAATGAGAAAAATCTAACTGAACATTAAGGTTTCAAATTTTATTTTAAAACAACTAGACTATTATAGGATATAGAACTGATACAATGGCAAGATAGGAAAAAGAAGTCTCAAATGACTAAAGTAAATGAATGGCTTTTCCTTTTTAAATTTTAGTTTATTATATTTAGCTCTACCTCCTCTTTTCCCTCAAAACAGTTGTCTCAAACGACGCACAAGTATGGAGAGCAAAACAAAGTGGGGACAGTTCTGCTCCACTTCATGTAGGTCAGACTATGTACCTCAAGTATTTGATTCCATTTATGATTAAATATACGCCAGACCCTGACCAACTTCATTAGAGAAGCACAGTAAAATTAAACCAGGATTAATCCTCTATAGACCTCAAGCCAAGTCATGCTGGCTAATAAGCATTTACTAATGTTCAGTCATGTACAAAACACCGAAAGAAATAAATTAAGAAACTGCTCTGCCCTAATGAAGGAAACATGGGGAGAGACATTTAAACCAAGGATTTCCAATGTTTTTAAATAGTAGGACCCTTATTTCAAATGAGCTCTTACAATAAATCCCCCCAAATACCAAGCAAATAAAAGTAGTAATTATAAAGTTTATTATGAAAGTTCAATTAGTAATAAATACTCATTGCTATTTTGCATTTCAGCATACTATACTGAGGAAATCCTGACTTCTAATAGTTCACATTAGAACTATTAATATTTGCAATTATTTAAAAGATACTATGTATCTCAATCCAGTATAAAATTATATTCCATAATATTCCTACTGTGAATTTCACAGAACATTTTTTTTCTTCTTCTTTTTTTAATTGATATGAGAGAGGAAGGGAGAGGGAGAGATAGAAATATCAATGATGAGAGAGAATCACTGATTGGCTGCTTCCTGCAAGCCCCCTTACTGGTGATCAACTCACAACCCGGGCATGTGCCCTTGACCGGAATCAAACCCGGGACCCTTCAGTCCGCAGGCTGACGCTCTACCCACTGAGCCAAACCGGCCAGGGCCAGAGAACATTCTTTGAGATTATTCTGTATTCCATGAAATTTCAGGATTACCTGACACAAACTACAGTAAGAGACAATTAAACATAGGAAAAGTAAAAGGCACATATCAAACACAGGGCCACACTTTAGGCCTTAAGCTCTGCAAGTGAAACCATAGCACAGCAAAGGCGACTGCATCTCACCAGAGAGCCACGTGAAGACCACTTTCACATCTCCAGGCACAGCTTATAGAGTTTTGCTCATCTGGTTAAAACAATTATATCAACAATTTTTAAAGCTTGTACAAAGCATCCTTTAATAGATAATAGAGAAAACATTCATTTTATCACCATTTCATTCTGAATATCCAAAGAACTTAATTAAATGTTGGTTGTGCTACATACATGGCAGAAAGAAGCAAAATGGCTGCTTTTTCCTCTCATTTGGCCCTACAGAAGCAATATCCTCTATTATTTCATTTGAGTATCACAATCCTATAAATTAGAAAAGATAATTTAGCATAGTTATTGAGGAAACAGAAAAATTAGGTGACTTGTCCATAATCACAGCTAACTTTTGTCTTCTGACTCCCATCCACTACTCTACCTCTATCTAATAGGCATGCCTCCTTTCGACTTCTTTCTTCCTTAACTGCTTCAGACTTACTACATTCAACTACAAGCCACAGCAACAACAACAGAAAACTAAAGAAAAGTTTTAAAGGCCTAGAGAGCACATTTTGAGTACCTAACAGGTACAAATACCTATCAGATACTGACAACATTACAATGGGAAGCATAAACTAATATAGTCTCTCCCACGTTGGAGATTTGTGGACGAAAGGAACCACACGCTAACCTGACAAATTCAGGGGAGGCCTGCATGGGGAATGTGCAAACTCCAAGACCTAAACTAACCACAAAAGATGGTCTAAAAATTAAGTATTTAACTACAAACAGGTTATGGTGGGTAGTCATGTCCTAGGCCAGTATTTTCCCTGACAAAGATCACCTTAGATCTTTCCTGAGCCCATTTGTCTTTTTGCCTGTAAGATAACATATCTGTAAAATGGCTGGGTAACTTGTAACTTCCTTTTTACCCCGGACCCCTCAGGGCACAACACATGGCACTAGGACATTCCCTCATTGTTATTGTTATCAAGTTAACTGTCAATTGTTAATGATGTTAAATATCCTGTATCATCTATATAAAAGTAGCATATGTCCATCATTTCACTTTTTACCCTATCTCAGAGGTTTTCCCGCTTTGCTTTTTTCACCTCCTTAATATATCACCAATGAATTTCATGTAACCCACTTACGTATTTTCCTTTTGATGGTAAATTTATAAAAACAGGATATGAATTCCCCATTGTCCTGAGCATTATTTCAATTCATTAAAGTTCTGCTTTCAGGCATATGTCGACAGTTAGGCTCAAATAAAATAACAAAATTCTTTACAGGTCTGAATGTTTTGTATGTTAACAGATTAAATGTCTACATCCTTGATTTATAAGACCAGACCTACTGTAAATAGGAGATATGTATATATCCATAGAAAGTATTTCCAGAAGGCATTCATTTCCCAAAAATTAAACAGACTAATTAAACAGACTCTTCCAAAATCATCACATTCATATGCTCAGAAAACATCAATGTAAGGTTAAATTTTCAAGCAAATACCTATTACTTGGAATATAAGCCTGGTGCCCATGTATATAGTCTCCTGCCCATTCTCCAAATCAAGCTGAATCATTCATTTGCCTGTCCACCATCTTTTTGTTACCATCAGCAGTGCCAAAATCACTGTCCTAGTCTTCTACTTACATATTGAAAAAAGTAGAAAATAACCAGAATACCTCTTTCCACATCAAGTGTCCTGATCGCACTCCACAGAAGAGAGTAATTACAGCTCACTAGATCAAAGCACTAGCTCATCCGGAAAGCTTCTGCCTACATAAACTTCCAAAATATTACAACTCAGTAACCCTAAATGTGGCCCATTTCTTAACTAAAAACTATATACTCAAGAAGACTGTGTTGAATTAGCATAAGTGAAAATATATTAATGTTCTCATTTAAAATATTTTAACATTCTGATGTGTCCATCCTAATGAATTAAAAACCTATTATTCATTCATTCACTTGTCTAACATTTATTGAGCATCATACAATATAAGAGCCAGGCAAGGTTCTGGACCATTGGAACACAACAATGACATCTATGCTCCATAAAATTTTTACTTCACTGGGGAGACAGAACAAGTCCTATTAATAATACCATTTCAGGTACAAATCAGTTCTATGGAGAAAATAACCCTGGATGGGAGGGCTAGAAAAGCAACTGCTGAGCAAGGTGCTATTATTCTAGTCTCTGTTGGTTTATTCATATGTCTACTTTTCTCTTCCCTGCTCCTATTCCATTTCCCCTTCTCTTTCCTTTTTCTTCACCACTCAATTCCCTGCCCATTCTCTTGCTCTTTTCTTCAAATTTTTTAACTTATTTCACTTCCTAAATTTAGGCCTATCTGTTCTCTCCTCTATTTAAAAAAAAAAAAAAAGTAACATTTTTCCCCCTCTTATCTTCTCATTTCTTTTCTCCCTCCACCATTCTAAACTTTGGTCCTTCCCCTATTCCTCCAATTCTTTTACCTTATTTTCTTTATTTAAGCTCTGCATCTATAGATTCTCCAGCCTTTCTTTTTCTGGGTGTTTTCTGTTTGTGCTTTTTGGTTTGTTTGTTTGTTTTACTGTGCTTTTTCTTTTATTTATTTAGTTTTTCCTTTCTTTCCTCTTCCCTTGCCTTTCCTTCTCTATCATTCTTACTATCTTTTCACCTTCCTAATTCTCTTTTCTCTGATGGGGTTATAAGTGTCTTCCATACATTTGGGTTCTGTTGCCTCTATATCGTATCTTGTCATGTTCTATTTTGTGCTTTGACAGCACCTCTGTAACAGCTGGCACGATGTGGTAGGGAGTGAGCAACGTAGTCACAGACCCTGAGAAGAGACTCCATCTATGAATGGAACAATACATTCAAGACCCAACTACACCAGAAGAACCTAAATACCTCAAGTAGGGGGCCTTCCTGAACACCCAGCCAAGGAGATCTGAGAGCACCACTGGGTCCACAAAACCTACTACATAGGATCACCCTCCCCCAAAAACCTGGGTGGCATAACAGTTTGATTAGAGACATAGAAACAAATACAATAGGATAACAAAAATGGGGAGACAAAGAAAAAGTTCCCAAAGGAAAGAAAAGGAGGACTCACCAAAAAAGGAACTAAATGAAATGGAGGCAAGTTATTTGTTAGAGAAATAATTCAGAGTAATAGTTACAAGGATGCTCAAACATTTGGATGACAAATATATGCAGCTCAATGAGAATTTTAAGGAGCTAAATGAGAATTTCACCAACATAAAAAAATGAGGATATGATGCATAATACAGCTGCAATAAGGAACACAAATGGAAGGTTTCAACAGTAGACTAGAAGAAGCTGAGGACCAAATCAGTGAGTTAGAAGACAAGGTATAAAAAAAGTACCTGAGCAGAGACACAACTAGAAAAAAAAATATTAAAAAGCAGGAGAGTCTAAGAGAGCTTTGGGACAACTTGAAATGAAACAACATCTATATAATAGGGGTGCCAAAGGACAGGAAGCTGAGCAAAGAGGAGGAAACCCATTTGAAAAAATAATGACAGAAAACTTCCCAAAATGGGGAAAAAAGTCACACAAGTCCAAGAAGCACAGAGTCCCAAGCAAGATGAACCCAAAAGGAACCATTACAAGACACATCGCAAGTAAATTGGCAAATGTAAGAGACAAACAGGGAATCTTAAAGGCTGCAAAAGAAACAAAGTTTATTGAAAAAAACAAAAACAAAAACCAGAAAGTTACCTATAAGGGAACTCCTATTAGACTATGAACTGATTTCTCAACAGAAACACATCAGGCCAGAAAAGAATGGAATGGAGTATACAAAGTGATGAAAAGCAAGGGACTGAATCCAAGAACACTCTATCCAAGAAGGCTAACTAGGTGAAACTAGGAGACAAAAAACGACCAAGGGAGTTGACAACCAAACCAGCAAAGCAAGAAATGCTAAAGGGACTGCAGTAAAAAAGAACAAACAGAACGTGAATAAACACAGGCATAAAAAATAAAATAGCAACGCCAAAACCGGTTTGGCTCAATGGATAGAGCGTCGGCTTGGGGACTGAAGGGTCCTGGGTTCGATTCCGGTCAAGGGCATGTACCTTGGTTGCGGGCATATCCCCAGTAGGGGGTGTGCAAGAGGCGGCTGATCGATGACTCTCTCTCATCGATGTTTCTAACTCTCTATCTCTCTCCCTTCCTCTCTGTACAAAATCAATAAAATATATTAAAAAAAATAAATAAATAAAATAAAATAGCAACAAACAAGTACCTATCAATAATAAACTTAAACATAAATAGATTAAATGCTCTAATCAAAGGACACAGGGTACTGAGTGAATAAGAAAACATGACCCATATATATGATGTGTTAAAGAGACCCACCTTAGAACCAAGGATTGAAAGTGAAGCGATGGAAAAAAATTTTCAGGCAAATGGAAATGAAACAAAAAAATATCTGCGGTAGCAATCCTAATACATAAAAACCCTAAGTCATAATGTTTGGTAATGACTGAGGCTCGACCAACCGGAAGTTAGTCCTGTAACCCAGCGCTGACTGCTTCTACTGTAGATGTGGTGTCCCAAAATTGACTGCTGAAGGGGCTGCGAATCAGGGCCAGCAAGAGGCCTGAAGAGAAAAAGGGACTGATCCATTGCCTCTGTGGCAGCTTTTGATCAGAAATTGCCTCTCTCTTTCTCTCCCAGTCTGGCCAGCAGCCGTTCCTCCATTTCTCTCCAGGTCTCCTCTGGGGCTGCTGATCATCCCTGCCTTTCTGATCAGGCCCTGTTGATAGGCCCAGAGACACTGACTGGCATAGAAATCGACCAATCAGAATAAAATCTGGGTCAACTGTGAGGAGCCAATGGCTGCCTAGGAGGCAGAGCGTTTGATGCTGACTGGCATAGAAACCAACAAATCCGAATCAAATTGGTTGGCAGAGAAGGGCCGATGGGGGTGAGATCAGGCCAGCAGGAGAGGGCCATTAGGGGCAATGAGGTCAGGAAGGGGAGGGCAGTTAGGGACAAAATCAGGCTTGCAGGGGAGGGACTTTCAGGGCGAGATCAGGCCACAGGGAAGGGCCGTTAGGGGTAAGATCAGGCCAGCAGGGAAGGGCTGTTAGGGTTGAAATCAGGCCAGCAGGGGAAGGCAGTTGGGGGTGAGATTAGGCCAGCAATGGGGGGCAGTGAGGGGCAACCAGACCGGCAGTGAAGGGCAACCAGGACGGCAGAGGGGCAACCAGGCCAGCAGGACAGTGAGGGGAGACCAGATTGGCAGAGGGGGTAGTTGGGGGGCGACCAGTCCAGCGGGGGGGGGGGGGGGGGGGCAGTGAGAGGCAACCAGACTGGCAGAGGGGGACAGTTGGGGGCGACCAGTCCAGCAGGGGGGCAACCAGGCCAGTGGACGGGGTGTGTGTGTACGTGTGCGTTTGTTGCGATCAGGCTGACAGGCAGAGGCAGTTAGTGGTGATCAGGCTGGCAGGGGAGGGCACTTAGGGGCAATCAGGCAGGCAGGCAAGCAATTAGGAGCCAGTGGTCCTGGATTATGAGAGGGATGTCCAACTACTGGTTTCTATGGTAGTTGGACATCTTCTGAGGGGTCCTGGATTGGAGTTGGTCCAGGCTGGGCTGCGGGGGACTCCCTCCCACCCTGTGCATGAATTTCATGCACCGGGCCTCTAGTGGGAATATAAAATAGTACAGCCCCTTGAGAAAGTTTGTCAATTTCTTTTAAAAAGTGAACATGCAACCACCATGACCCAACAACTGCACTCTTATGTACACAAGTATTAATAGCCCAAACCAGGATATAACTCAGATGTTCTTAAATAGGTGAACGATTAACAAATTGTGGAATACCCAAAGGATAGAAGACAGTTCAGCAATAAAAAAGAAAAACATACCAATATAATGACTTGGATAACTCTCCAGAGTATTATGCTCAGTGAGAAATAAAAAGAAATCCCAAAAGATTACGTATGTATATAACATTCTTAAAATGAAAACGTATAGAAATGGAGTCCAAGAAAAACAAAGTTGGAGGAATCACAATATCAAATTTCAAGTTATACTACAAAGTCACCGTAATCATAACAGCCTTGTACTGGCACAAGAAGAGGCATATAGATCAATTTAACAGAACAGAGAATCTAGAAATCAACCCAAGCCATTATGCTCAATTAATATTTGACAAAGAAGGCAAGAGCATACAATGGAGTCAAGCGAGTCTAGTCAATAAATGGTATTGGAAAAATTGGACAGATACATGCAAATAAATGAAACTAGACAATCAACTTACACCAAACACAAGAATAAACTCAAACATATTTGGCAATGATACATCTGATAAAGGGTTAAGTCCAAATATGTAAGGAATTCATAAACTTAACAAAATTAAGACCAACAATCCAATTTAAAAATGAGCAAAGAACCTAAATAGGCACTTCTCCGAAGAGGCCAAGAGACATTATGAAAAAATGCTCAGTCACAGGTCATCAGAGAGATGCACATTAAAATGACAATGAGGTTTTTCACCTCACATCTGTCAGAATGGCTACCATCCACAAATCAACAAATGAAAAGTGCTGGCGAGCATGTGGAGAAAAGGGAACCCTAGTATACTGCTGGTGGGAATGCAGACTGTTGCAACAAATATGGAAAACAGTATGGAGTTTCCTCAAAAAATTAAATATGGAACTGCCATTTGACCCAGTGATCCCACTTTTAGGATATCCTATGAAACCCAAAGTTCCAATCAAAAAGAATGTACATAGCAGCACAATTTACAATAACTAAAATCTGGAAACAGCCCAAGTGCCCATCAGTAGATGAGCGGATTAAAAAGCTGTGGTTCATTTATACCATGGAATACTATGCAATAGTAAAAAGGAAGATCTCTTACACTTTGAGACAGCATGAAGGGACCTGGAGAGTATCATGCTAAATGAAGGAAGTCACTCAGGAAAAGATAAGTATCACATGGTTGCACTCATATATGGAATCTAAGTAACAAAATAAACTAATAAATGCAGTAGATCCAGAGATAAAAAAGTATGGAACAGAGTGGGGAATCTCAGAGGGAAGGTGGGGGAAGGTGGGAGATAATTAACCAAAGATGTTATGTGCATATATGCATAACCCATGTACATAGACAATAGAATGCAGAAGGCCTAGGGCATGGGGGAGGGGGTCAAATAGGGAAAAAACTCGTATAATATGTAAGAGTTTCAACAATAAAGAATTGTAAATATATATATATATATATATATATATATATATATATTTCTTTTTTTTTTTTTTTTTTTTTTTTTAAAGGTGCCCAGATAAGTAGTTGACAGATTAGTAGGGGATAAGAGGTACGGAAGGCAAAAGAGAAGGAAGTAGGTTTGGCTATAAAAGGGCAGCATGAAGGATCCTTGTGGTGTGAAAATGTTCTATATTTTGGCGTATCATTGTCAATTTTCTGGTTGATATCGTACTATGGGTTTATAAGATGTTTCTATTGGGAGAAACTGGGCAAAAGGTTCATGAGTTCTGTATTATTTCTTAAAACTGTGATTCTATAGTTATCTCAAGATGATTTTTTAAAAAGATATATGTTTATTCAGTTTAGAGAAAGGCAGGGAGAGGGAGAGATAGAAACATCAATCAATGATGAGGATAACTTATCGGCTGCCTCCTGCGCTCCTCACACTAGGGATCGAGCTCACAACCCGGGCATGTGCCCTGACCAGAAATTGAACTGTGACCTCCTGGTTCATAGGTCAATGCTCAACCACTGACCCACACAGGCAGGGCTCACAATAATTTTTAATTAAAAAAAAAAAAAAAAAAATGGATGGATGCCAAAGAAGTTAACCTTAACAGGGAGAAGAAGATGCCTTTTGGGGGGAGAGGAGGCAAAAAGAAGAGAATGGACTAACAGAGGCAGAATATCCAAAAGGCAGATGATCTTATCTCTCAGCTCAAGTTCAGTGCTAACTGGGTTGGAAGAAATAAGAGTTATCAAAGAGAAGTTCAGATGGCAGAATTGGAAGCTTAAAAAAAATCAAGAAAACTTGGAATATTAAAGTCTGCAGGGAGCATGATTAAGAATTAATAAAACAGCATTCCCTACTAGTCTTCCTGCATCTAAAGCACTATTCTTCACTTGCTAATTCATTACACGGGTGTTGATTCTGTTTTATCTATAAAGCTGCAAAGTTTTCACTAAAACAGATTATTTTTCTAAAAGAATTCCATCACCACAATCTGCATGTCCTATGAAATCCTGCAAAATGGAACTTCATTTGTAGAATTATAATGTAACTATAACAAGAGTAAAAATAAATATTATTATCTCTACCCTAAAGAAAAGGATAATGATAATAATGGGTCCAAAATAAATAGGTTCAAAGAGAAAATGTCTTATGGTCACACAAAATTCAGTGACAAAAGTGGTTAGAATCCAAACTTTACACCATGGTAGTGATTACTACAATACTTATTTTTTTTCTCTCACACAGTCTCTTTTTCTTCTTCTTATGTGAATAAGGTGCCATTGCAAATTGGGACTTCCATAACTGACTACTGTAACAAGCAATTTTATTTCTTTTTGTTAACATTTTGAATCTTTTATAATACATTTCAGGAAGGCCAGAGGAGCTTCAATGTTCCAGAATACCTAAGTAGAAAAGTTGCATGTGAATTTTTCCAAAACTTCACCAGCAATTCATTTTAAGAATTTATTGTCAATGATGCCTAATAAAATTCACTCAGTTCAAATGTATTAGTTAATTAAAACTTAACTGTAAAATTCAAATATTTCCTGCGTGGTTATATCCAGTCACTGTAGAGGTACCAAGGAGGCAGTAGCAATGAAAATGTATCTCCTATTCTTGTCTATAGTAAGATCTTAAAAATGCTAAGGCGCAGACAAACACAAGGTGTCACATAGGAGCATGAGAAGTCAGCCATGCCAGTAAGAAGACAATCAGACAATCAAAGGGAAGCTATGTATAAAGAGACTTACAGATAAGCAGGTATCAGCCAGTTGAGAAGTGGAGAGGAAAAAGTATAAGAGATTGACACAAATATTTGCAGCCATTCTTGTCAAAATACACTTAAGTTATCTTAATAAGAAAGAAATCCTAAAAAGAGAAACTTTAGCAGAAACATCTGACAGCCAGTAGACAAGTGGTAACTGACTTTACGGATGAGAGAAAGCTAAAATCTAAGCTGGCTGTGTATTTGTTGAATTTTACAGTAAGAGTGAAAACAAGAGAAATGCATGAAATAGGGGTACAAAAGTAGACATGTGGATAGGTAGTAAAACAAGAAATTCACAGTTGAAATTCTGTGTAACAGAGTAATTAGAATTCCCTATCTCCCCACATCCCCCTGGGCTCACAAAGAAGACCCTTCCAGGTACCAGACTCAATGACAATAAACATAGCAGAGGGGAGAAGTGATGTAGGGAATGAAAAAAAATATTAGGAAGCTTAAATAAAACTCTACTTTCTAAGAGTTATGGCACATTGTTTCCCCCTTGCCACCAAAATGCTGACAGCTGGATTTATATGCTGCTCTAAGCAAAAGTTTGGGAAGTCTTACACATATACCACCCTCCTTCTCCATCAGCCCCAAAACCTATAGGTAATTACAGTGGGAGATGCCGGGAGCCAGTTCCAGTATGTCATAATTGCAAGAGTTTCATCAAAAGGTTGATGGAAATTGGGGACTCTACATGGGCTGAATCACATATGATACCACCTGATGGAATGGCTGAAAAGCATTTCCCCCAAACCTGAATAGGATGATTATTTGCTGCCAGACAGTTCAGGGCATCTTAATCTACATATTATTGCCTCCTATAGGCCAAACACCTGAACAGCTAATCTGACAATGCTTCTATAGGAAACCCTAACCTTTGAAGTGTATAGATCCACCAGGCCTTAGGACAATTTGTGTTAATAAAAAGCAAGGGTCCTGAGACAAGGAGGACTTAGCTCCTTCAGCTAGGCTCCTATTCCCAATGCTTTTCAAAATTATCTTTCATCTCTGAACTCTTTTTTTTTTTTTTTTTTTTTTTTAATATATTTTATTGATTTTGTACAGAGAGGAAGGGAGAGAGACAGAGAGCCAGAAACATCGATGAGAGAGAGTCATCGATCAGCTGCCTCTTGCACACCCCCACTGGGGACATGCCCGCAACCAAGGTACATGCCCCTGACCGGAATCGAACCCGGGACCCTTCAGTCCCCAAGCCGACGCTCCATCCATTGAGCCAAACCGGTCTCGGCTCATCTCTGAACTCTTAATCTATGCACAGCCTTTCTCCCGATTACTAAACCCTTCTTAATGCTAGAAGAACCCCAGCAGGGAGATTTACCAGTGAGGTGGCCTTACAAGATCTTCCTATATTGAAGTTCACAGTTTACAAGTACCACACACTGACTTCCAATCAGCTGTTTAATCAAGATCACTACTGTTTTTAATTTTAAACCTCATTTGACTTTTAAAAAAATGTTTTTATTGACTTTAGAGAAAGGGGAAAGGAGAGATAGAAACATTGATGATTAGCTGCCTCCTGTATGCTCCTTACTGGGGATGGAGCGTGGGCATGTGCACTGACCAATAATCCAACTGGAGAACACTTGGTGCATTGGACGAAACACAACCTAACTGAGGCCACACCAGCCGGGTTCATTTGACTTTTTAAAAACTAAGTACTTTAGCCCTAGTTGGTTTGGCTCAGTGGATAGAGCGTCAGGGGTTTGATTCCTGCCAAAGGCACATGCAGGAGGCAGCCAATCAATGATTCCCTTTCATCATTGATGTTTCTAACACTCTCTTCCTCTCCCTTCCTCTCTGAAATCAATAAAGATATATTAAACACACACACACACACACACACCCTAAGTGCTTTAATAAAAAATAAAATAAAAGACAATGGTAGGCCCAGCTGGTACTGTTCAACTGTTCAGTGCCTACCCATGAACCAGGAGGTAATGGGCACAAGTTCAGGTTGTAGGCTCAATCCCAGTGGGGGTTGTGCAAGAGGCAGCTGATAGATGATTCTCTCTCATCACTGATATTTCTCTCTCTCTCTCTTTCTCCCTCTCTCTCTGAAATCAATCAAAACATATTAACTTTTAAAAATGAGACAATGGCAGGTATAGATGGAACAGCAGTAAAAGTGAAGGATTACTTAACCAAAGAATTTTACTTTTATCATTTTTATATTTAAGACTAGAGGCCTGATGCACAAAAGTTCGTGCAAGAGTAGGCCTTCCTTCCCACATGGAGGCTGCCCTCCGGTCCCCAACAGGCACCCAGGACCTGGGCTTCAATCTGGCCCCGGCTTCATCTGGAAGGACAGCCGGTCTAATTAGCATATTATCCCTTTATTATTATAGGTAATTTAAAAAGAGTCACTCTCAATCCTAATAATAATGCATGCCAAGAGTACCCAAAAAGTAAAAAGCACTCAACCTGTATATCCATTAACATAGATGGCAACTCCACTAAAAATTGTAGATGAAATTCCATCCTTCTGCATTTCAGCCTCTGATCGAAACTGTTCCTCCAATTTCTGGACCTTGGCAGCCATATATCCATCCTAGAATTAAAGAAAAAGTAAACACTAATCACAAAAGTTATATTTTTATCCCCTCCTCCCTATTTAAAAGGACTTTATTCTGTGCCAATGACCAAAGTATAATGATGACAAAGGTGTAATGCTAAACATGAACCAGAGGCAAGGCAATAAAACAGGCAGGTCAAAAGAGACTTTGACTCTTTTGACTCAATTTTTAATAATTCTTTAACATTTTTAATAAGTTATTTTAGAATATCAGAAATACAAAACATTATTCTTGTCTATAAAATCAAGCAAAAGTTGCATCAAAATTTAAAGCAATTAAAATTTAACAAGTTGTCAATAAATGTATATTTTAAATGGGCTTCCACTATATTCTGTATATAGGAAGCGTAAAATAACTTCATGTAAAATGAAGCAACTTGAAAAAATCATATAGTCCTCCATACATGTAGACAAGAATACAATAAAGGATTTTGTGGCTAAATTCTGGACTTAATCAATATACAACAGTAGTACAAATTTTCATTAGATAACAGGAACCTCAAAAATAATATAAAAACATATCATTTTTCCCTCCAGACCTTTAGAAATCTAAAAAGCATGGCTGAATTCAGCTATATTTTCCCCAAATATTTAAATAATTAAACTTAATTGGTAAAGGAATTAAGTTTTTATTGACTTATCTAGATCAATTAAGAGTATCAATTAAGTCTTTAAAAGAAAGCAATTGGTATGCAGAAGTGGTACATATTTTTTTCAAAATGGAAATGACTTCATTGTTTTTGATTATTCAAATATTGAATGCCAATTTTTTTGTTAATGTAAAGAAGAAACTTTAAATTAGCTATGATCCCATTCATTGTTAACATTTTAGGATCTTATTTTCAAAGTTTGTATCTATGCCTCAGAGCATAGCAGCTTTACAAAAACGGAATCATATATGTAATATTCCTTTATAACACAATAAAAGGCCATCTGCCAGTTTAAGAAAGATAAAGCTAAATAATGGCTGCATAGTGTTCCACTGTATAGAGATAATTTATTTAACCAATTCCCTATTCTTGGATCACTAAGTTTTCCTGTTTCTCAGTATTATTAGCAAAGCTGCAATAAGATTATCACACAATAAATTGTGTGCACTATAATATTTATTTCCTCAGGATAAAATTATTGCAAGTTTAGGGGCTCAAGTTGAGCTTTCTACACATTGTGAAGATTCAGAGTTAGTATCTAAAGTGATTTATAACTTAGAAAATGGCTTAAATCACATTATAAGCTATAAAAATACCTAAACAGTTCAACATAATTTTTATTCTTTTAAAACACACCCAGTTTCCCCAGCCATCATTTTCAGCTCGCCTCCTCCATCCACCTCGTCTCATGGTGGAGTTTCTATATTAGGGAGAAAAAATAAAATCAATTTTATAACAATATACTAATATATATTTTACTTCAGTATTTAAAATATAAAAAATTAAAATACATGTTTAACTCATAAAAGTTGAAAATATAATAATACCAAGTGAAGAAAATTTACTAAAGTTTCACAAGAGACATTTGTTCCTAAAAACACCCTCCTACAGGTGTGTGTCAAGTTTTAATTACAAGTACTTTACATTTAAACTGGAAAACCTTTTAGACATTCCTGAGCAACAATCCTAACACCTACTTACTTAAAACATCACCAAATGTGACTAACATGGTCGTGATTACTTGTTAAGGATTAATCAGTGTTAAGAGAATCTAAGCAAACACATTCCTTTATGAAATGACTTACAAATATGGCTCATAAATTGTGTCTTTGCTATTGCTGACTGGGCACTTAAGAGTGCACTCACAGTGTATCATCTATTACACAAAAAGCCCTTTAAAAAAAAATCAACTAAAACAATATATCTACTAAGGTAGTGGTTTTCAACTGGTGTGCCACACACAAAAGAAATTTTTTAAATCGTCGCCAGAGGACGTGCTTAGAAAGGAAGAAAGGGAGGGAGGGGGACAGAGACAGACAGAGGCAGAGAAGCACTGTTGAGAGAGAAACCTCAATGGGTTGGTTGCCTTCCACACATACGCTGACCAGGAATCAAACTGGCAACCTTTCAGTGCCCAGGACAACACTTGTTATTACTTCTCTCAAGATGAGGCCAACCACTGAGCCACTGCAGTCAGACCACAGCATTTTTAAAACATGCAATACCTGACTAATACCTAGTCAGGGGCACACACCTCTTTTCCCTTAAATTGTCAAATTAAAAAATGACAAGGGCCAATGCAATAGCTGTCTGGTGTGAATGAATCAAAGTTATGCCTATTTTTTGTTACATTGGCATAATATGTATTGTTTGCTATGCCATAGAATTTTGGAAATTAGTTTATGTGTGCCATGAGATGAAAAGGTTGAAAAGTGCTGATCTAGGGATTTGATGCAGAAAGATTATCACTGATAAACAAGGAAATCTGGCATTTTCCATAAAGCAACACTTGACTTGATCTGTACTATAAAATGACCAAAATGACCAAATGATAGCTTAGTGGCTAGCAAGGTATAAAATGACTCCTAAGCCTGGCTGTTGTGGCTTAATGGTTGAGCATCAACCCCATGCACCAAGAGGTCACCGGTTCAATTCCCAGTCATGGCATATGCCTGGGTCACAGGCTGGATCCCCAGAAGAGGGCGTGCAGGAGGCAGCCAACTGATGTTTTTCTCTCTCCCTCTTTCCCTCTCCCTTCCTCTCTCTCTGAAATTCAATAAAAACATTTTTTTTTAAATATTAAAAACTAATAAAATGACTTCTACATCAAAGCATAAGGCTAACCCTAAATGGCTACATCTTGAGTCATGACTGCACTATCCTTCATAAAATTAACATGATTTCCATTTAGGCATTTTTTTCTTCTAGTAACTACATGTAGGTTAATATCAAATGGTTACCCTATGTTGCTGGAGAAGCCTTATACATTATCCAAGTCAAATCAGCTTTGATATGGTTTTTAAGATTTTGTTATTGAGTAACATCTTAGAACATAACAGCATATAATTTCCTTCAAATATTTCTATTCTTGGTATATTGGGGGATGCAGTTTCTCCTTTCTGACATTTATGTTAATTATGAATTTTTACTGTCTACCTTTGAAGGGTGACTAAAAGATGTGTGGAGATATGCTCAAAGAGTGAGTCCAACAGAGCAACAAGGGGCAAAGTGATCAACCCTGAACAGAGGCTGCAGGTGCTGAGGGAGAAGAGTTTTGTTTTTTTCAAGTTTGCTAAAGGCAGGGACATGGCTACCTACCTAAGGTTCATCATGAGTCTCAGAACTGCCGTATTTGCTTTGCTGAATACTGTTTTCAAGAGGCTTACTTTGGTCAAGATTTCCCCCGTTATCTTAAAGGAGTGCTGGGAAATGGGTTAACACATAGTTCTTGACATCATATAACAGAATCTGTTCTAACAAGTAAAGAGAGTTTGGGAGTTCTGGCTATTAGATTAAGGATGAACACCCACAAAAAGTAAATACAACAATCTGATAAATGAGGCAAATTTTTAAAAATACAATAATTTTTAGCTTAATTCATTTGCCCAGTCATTTAAAAGCCTCTTATTTAAAAAGTACCGTGTATCCACTTAGAAAGGCCTTACTGATGGGTTAATGAGGATAGACAATGTACGAAACAGAGCTGTAATAAAGAAACAAAAACGAACAGATTTTAAAGGTTCTCTACCCATTCCAGAGTAATAAAGCTACCCGGACAAATGTTTGAAGCTTCAAAAAGTAAAAGGAATGAGAATAAAAGACTTAAAATTGTTGCCAAAGCCAGTTTGGCTCAGTGGATAGAGCGTCGGCCTGCGGACTGATAGGTCCCAGGTTCGATTCTGGTCAAGGGCATGTACATTGGTTGTGGGCACATCCCCAGTGAGGGGTGTATAGGAGACAGCTGGTTGATGATTCTCTCTTATCAATGTGTCTAACTCTCTATCCTTCTCCCTTCCTCTCTATTAAAAAAAAAAAAAAAAAAAATCAATAAAAATATATATTTTAAAAAAGGCTTAAAATTGTAATTTTATCATTTCCACTAATTTGACCCATGTTCAGCCATCGCCTATTGGTCCTGGATTCAAATAAGACCCCAAAAAGGGAAAAGGAAACAAAAAACATATTTAATTTTATACATTCAAATTCAACTTGAGAAAAATTCATAACAAATAGCAAATTAAACAATGTGGGCCCAAATTCCTGCTGACAAAGAGGAAAGCTACAAAAAAACATTGTTTTTAAAAAAACTGCCTCAGGGCATACAAGGTCTAGCAAATAATGAATTACTGGACCAAGATTTAGAAGATGACAGAGAGGACACCTACCGTCAATTGTATATCTTTCTCTTATCAGACAGTCAATGCTAAGGTAGTTCAGCATATAGCTGTTTATTACATTTTCTAGCACAGCTAATTATGTCATCTAAGAAATAACTTAGAGACCATGTATAGAAGAACCCACACTAGACTACTAATAGCATACTACTGTGTGTAAAGCATGATACTATAGGCACGACTGTGACAAATGAAAAATAGGCACTCTGTATGAGTTTTAAATTTCACAATCTAAAAAGAAATGAGCACCAATCAAGGAAATACTAGCCCTACAAATAAACTTAAAAGAAAGATCTCAGGCAGGAAGAATGGGAGGAGAAACCAGCAAACCCTGAAGCATCAAGCGAACTACATGACCCAGATCTATAATCCTGGTCAAGAGCAGGGACAGATCATGCTGGCATGCAGCAAAGTTACCCGACAACCTGAACTGCATGGCCAAATAAAAGGGAGACTCAGGTGACAGGATGTAAACAATAAGTAGGTTTATCACACTTCTGTTGAGATGTACATAGAATCAAAGACTTCCCTCATTTGGGTTAGATCCACATTCATCTGCTTTCTGATACTCAAGATACCTTAAAATGAAAATATGAAGAATACGCTAAACATGTAAAATTGCCTTGCCTGGCTAACATGGCTCTGAGGTTGAGCATCAACCTATGAACCAGGAGGTCATGGTTCAATTCCTGGTCAGGGCACATGCCTAGTTTTCAGGCACAATCCCTAGTATGGGGCATGCAGGAGGCAGCCGATCAATGATTCTCTCTTATCATTGATATTTCTACTTCTCCTTCTTCCTTTCTCAAGTCAATCCTATCTAATAAAATAGTAATATGCAAATTGACTGTCACACCTAGACACAAGATGGCCACCACAAGATAGCCTGCAGGGGAAGGCAGTTGTGGGCAGTTAGGAGTGACCAGGCCAGAAAAGAAGGGTAGTTGGGGGAGACCAGGCAGGCAGAGGAGGGCAGTTGGGGGAGAGCAGGCCAGCAAGGGAAGGCAGTTCGGGGGACCCAGGCCTAGAGGAAAGGGCAGTTGTGGGGACCAGGCCTGCAGGGGAGGGCAGTTATGGGGGACCAGGCCTAGAGGGGAGGACAGTTGTGGGGGAACCAGGCCTGAAGGAGAGGGCAGTTGTGGGCAATCAGGCAAGCAGTGAGGGCAGTTAGGGATGACCAGGTTGGCAGAGGAGGGCAGTTGGGGGATACTAGGCCAGCAGGGGAGGGCAGCTGGGGGACAAGGCATGTGGGGGCGGGGGAGAACTTGGGAGGGAAAAGGCCTGCAAGGGAGGGCAGTTGTGGACAATCAGGCCAGCAGGGAGGGCAGTTAGGGGTGACCGGGCCAGCAAAGGAGGGAAGTTTGGGGGAGACCAGGTCAGCAGGGAAGGGCAGTTAGGGGTGACCAAGCCAGAAAAGGAAGACAGTTGAGGGTGACCAGGCCGGCAGAGGAAGACAGTTGGGGGTCACCAGGCCAGCAAGGGAGGAGGGCAGTTGGGGGGAAGGGGGGGACGACCCAGGCCTGCAGAAAAGGGCAGTTGGAAGTGACAAGACTAGCAGGGTAGGGTAGTTAGGGGTGACCAGGAAGGCAGTGGAGGCACTTAGAGGCAATCGGGCCGGTGAGCAGTTAGGTGTCCATCAGGCTGGCAAGGAATGGTTAGGGGGTGATCACGCTGGTAGGCAGGAGTAGTCAAACAGTTGGGAGCTGGTTGGAAGCCAGCAGTCCTGGATTGTGAGAGGGATATCTGATTGCCCGTTTAGGCCTGATCCCACCGTAATCAGATTGGAGAGGGTGCAGGTTGGGCTGAGGGACACTACCCCCTTCCTGTGCATGAATTTCATGCACCAGGCCTCTAGTAAAAGATAAAAATAAAAATTTCCTTTTAATCTTGTTGTATATGATAGGAAGTCAATAAATTCTTGTTGAATAAAGAAAATAAATATGGTTTATTATATATAAAGCATAGTAGTAATAGCAATATGTCCCAAGTATAGTGTACAGTCCAGTGTTTCCCAAACTTTCGACATATTTGTACCCCTTCTATAATTTTTGTTAACACTGAGTACCCCTATGAGAACGTAGAATTAGGCGCAGCTAAGCACGGTGCAGTGCATATCCCCACCAAACTCCGGTGCAACACGTACCCCCACCAAACTCTTCCCATATCCCTGGGGGTATGTGTACCACACTTTGGGAAACACTGATGTACACCAATCCTAACTAATAAAGAGGGAATATGCAAATTGACCATCACTCCGCCACAAAGATGGCAGTGCCCAATCCTCTCAGCCCTGTGAAGTCCCCCAGTCCCGGGGAGGGCGGCCCCTGAGAGCAGACAGCGTGAGCTGCCTGGCGGAATGCTTGCTTTGTTGCTGTGGCGACGAGGCAAGCATTCCACCCTGGCTGTGGAGGGCCTCTGGGCAGTGGGCACAGTGGCCGGGCGCAGAACGCTTGCATTGTTGGCCCGGTGATGAGGCAAGGATTCTGCCCCAGGTCACAGATGGGATGGCCGGGGAGGGCAGTTGGGGGCCATGAGGCCGGCCGGGGAGGGCAGTTGGGGGCCATGAGGCCGGCCGGGGAGGGCAGTTGGGGGCCATGAGGCTGGAGGGGAGGGCAGTTGGGGGCCATGAGGCTGGAGGGGAGGGCAGTTGGGGGCCATGAGGCTGGAGGGGAGGGCAAGTGGGGGACCATGAAGCTGGCAGGGGAGGAAATTTGGGGGTGATCAGGTCAATGGGAGGGGGGCAGTTGTAGGGTGAGCAGGCCGGCAGGCAGAATGGTTAGGGGCAATCGGACAAGTGAGCGGTTAGGAGCCAGTAGTCCTGGATTGTGAGAGGGATGTCTGACTGCCAGTTTAAGCCCAATCCCACAGGGACATCCCCAACATCTCCTGAGGAATCCCTGATTGGAGAGGGTGCAGGCTGGGCTGAGGGACACCACCCCCCCCTCCCCCCACCACCCCTCGTGCACAAATTTCATGCACTGGGCCACTAGTATGTCAATATTCAAAACTCTACCTTGTATATTTAATCTTACAACCCCAGTATGAGGTGTGCAGGAGGCAGCTGATTGATGTTGCTTTCTCATCAATATTTCTAACTCTCTATCCTTCTACTTTCCTCTCTATAAAAATCAATAATATATATATACACATATATATATTTTTTCTTTCTTTCTTTCTTTTCAAAAAAGGCTGGTCAAGCCCTGGCCACTTGCTTGCTGGTGAGAGTATCAGCCAGTGGACCCAAGGGTCATGGGTTTGATTCCCGGTCCAGGGCACATAGCTCTGTTGCTTTAATGCCCCAACCCCAGTCAGGGTGCTTGCAGGAGGCAACCAACTGATGTGTCTCTCTCACATTGATGTCTCTTCCCTCTCCTCCATGCTCTACTCCCTCCCCTTCTAATCTCTAGAAAAGCCAATGGAAAAATATTCTCAGGTGAGGATAGATCTCCTATATATATAAAAGCCTAATATGCAAAGTGTCCCCTTGGGTGTTTGACTGAGAGACTGGGAGTTCAGTTACTCACTATGACATGCACTGACCACCAGGGGGCAGTATGGAATGAAGGCAGACCCCGTCCAGCAGCCAGAGGCCCTGATTGGCCCTAATCGCTGGCCAGGCCTAGGGACTCTACTTGAGCACAAATTTTGTGCACCAGGCCTTTAGTAGATAGATAAAAAGGCTAATCAAAACCCACTAAAAACAAACATCATTCTGACTTTTTTTTTTTTAATATATTTTTATTGATTTGTTACAGAGAAGAAGAGAGTGGGAAAGAGAGTTAGAAACATCGATGAGAGAGAGTCATCGATTAGCTGCCTCTTGCACACCTCCCACTGGGGATGTGCCACAACCAAGGTACATGCCCTTGACCGGAATCGAACCTGGGACCTTTCAGTCTGCAGGCCGACACTCCATCCACTGAGCCAAACCTGTTTGGGCCATTCTGACTTTTTTACTGATTATTGGTGGATATTGATTACCTCCCCACAGAATGATGTTAATCACCAGGAGCAATCATTTTCATGCAAAAGTAGTATTTCATCCATTTTCTAAAAAACTATCAACATTGTAAGTTTCCAAATAGGTCATAACACACCAGCAAAATTCCTCCTAAATATTCAGAAAATGTCCAAATACATATTCATCAGCATTAATCAGCTGGCTACATATTTGTAACTCTGTAAAGTATACTAACTATTAAATAATGAAATTGACTTTGGCTTTTATTTAGTCTCATTATTCTAGTTATATGTGCATGTATGGGTCTATCCTCAACCTAAGAAATAGCTGCTAGGTAGGTAGCTAAGAAATAGCTGCTAGGTAGCTGCTAAGAAAATGCAGCTACTGCCGCTCCATCCACCAGCAGCATGACTGGCCTGTGTGTCTACAGCATGTTGGTCACCGGGTCACTCAAAATCAAATCATAGCAGAGGTAACCCGCATCCTGGATGGGAAGTGCGTCCAGTACCATCTAACAGACATCTCCCAGGACAACACCTGAGGGGTGAGATGGGAGCCTTGGCGGGCAACCCACTGTCAGTGGGAATGTAAAATAGTGCAGCTACTATAGAAATCAGTATGACAATTCATTAATTATATATAGAATTGCCATATGACCCAGAAGTTCAACTTCTGGGTATATACCAAAAGAATTGAAAATAGGATCTAGAAATGATATTTGTACACCCATGTTAATAACAGCATTATTCACAACAGCCAAAAGGTAGAAGCATCCCAAGTGTCCATGACTGATGAATGGATAAGTAAAATGTGGTACATACACTGAGTGGCCAGATTATTATCATCTTTGAACGCATAATAATCTGGCCACTCAGTGTGTATGTGTGTGTGTATCTATACTAATAAAAGGGTAATATGCTAATTAGGCTGGGAGACCTTCCAGATATTCTTTTGGACAAAGCGATGACGACAGGGCCGAGGCAGAGGAGGTAAGAGGCAATCAGGCCAGGAGAGGAGGACAGTTGGAGGTGAGCAAGTTGGCAGGGGGGCCAGATGGGGGTGAGCAGGCCAGCAGAGGGGCAGCTGGGGGGCGAGCAGGTCAGCAGGGGAGGGGCAGTTGGGGGTGAGCAGGCCAGCCGGGGGGAAAGTTGGGGGTGAACAGGTCGGCAGGAGGGACAGTTGGGGACAAGCAGGTCAGCAGGGGGGGCAGTTGGGGATGAGCAGGCCAGCAGGCAGAGTAGTTAAGAGTTGATCAGGTAGGAAGGTAGGTGAGCAGTTAGGAGCCAGTGGTCCTGGATTGTGAGAGGGATGTCCGACTGCCAACTTAGGCCTGATCCTCTGGGACATTCCCCGAGGAATCCCAGATTGGAGACAGTGCAGGTGCAAGCTGGGCTGAGGGACCCCTGCCCCATGCATGAATTTTGTGCACAGGGCCACTAGTGTTTGTGTGTGTGTGTGTGTGTGTGTGTGTGTATTAGAGGCCCAGTGCATGAATTCGTGCATAGGATGAGGGGAGGAGAAATGGGCTGTTGGCTGGCCTGACTGCTGGTCGAACTCCTGGTCGAAGGGACCATTTGCATATTAGCCTTTTATTATACAGGATATACACTGAGTGGCCAGATTATTATGCCACTCAGTGTACATGACAATGGTGTATTTTCAGCCTTAAGAAAGAAGGAAATTCTGACACATACTACAAGGATAAACCTTGAGGACATTATGCTAGGTGAAAATAAGCCAGCCATAAAAAGATAAATACTGTATGATTTTACTTATATGAGTTATCTAGAGTAGTCAAATTCATAAAGACAGAAAGTAGAATGGTGGTTGCCAGGGGCTTGGAAAGGGGGAAATAGGGAGTTGTTTAATGGGTTAACATTTTAGTTTTGCAAGATAAAAAAGCTCTGGAGGTTGGTTGCACAAGATGAATATACTTATCATTACTGAACTGTATGCTTAAAAATGGTTAAAATGGTATATTTTATATTTACATGTATTTTACTATACTTAAAATATTAAAAATAAAACATTTTTTATTTTTTTATTTTTATTTTTTTTAATATATTTTATTGATTTTATACAGAGAGGAAGGGAGAGAGATAGAGAGCTAGAAACATCAATGAGAGAGAGTCATCGATCAGCTACCTCTTGCACAGTCCCCACTGGGGATATGCCTGCAACCAAGGTACATGCCCTTGACCGGAATCGAACCCGGGACCTTTCAGTCCCCAAGCCGATGCTCTATCCATTGAGCCAAACCGGTCCCGGCAAAATAAAACATTTTTTAAAAGAAGCAAAGAAGATGAAAAAAAAAAAAAAAAAAAAAAGATTTTTGACACTCCACAGCCAGTTCACAGAGACCAACTAGCAAGGGAAGGGGTACTGGGAGTTCAGTTGGTAGTACAAAGCTGGAAAGAGGCTTCTTCCCTACGAAATCTGTATTGCAGATTTTTAAAAAATCTTTTAGGGACAGGCAGTGGGAACAGGTTTGCAGAATTAATTTACCAGGACCAAGTATCCTACTTAATAAAGAGGTAATATAGTAATTGACCCTCACACTGTTGCCAAGATGGCAGCGCCCACAACCAATAAGGAGGGAATATGCTAATTGCTGCCACGCCCTCAACAATGGTGGTGCCCAGGCCCTTAGCCCCACCAGGACAGCAGGTGTGTGGCAGGGCCGGGCTTTGCATGCCTGTCTCTGGAGTCCCCCAGTCCCCTCAGCCACCAAGACTGGCCCAAGGCCCAGCAGCCCAGAGCCACCCAAGGCTCAGGCAACCAGAGCCGGCTGAGGCTTGCATTGCCAGCAGTGGCAGCAGCAGAAGTATGATGAGGCGTCGCCTTCCTGTGATTGCCGGTCACCTCCTGCCCCTGAGGCTCCCGGACTGTGAGCTAGAGCAGGCCGAGCTAAGGGATCCCCCTCCTCCAGTGCATGAATTTTCATGCACCAGGCCTCCAGTTGTCCTTTTAAGTAACTAAGTAAGAAGTACTGGCGCACAGTAATTAACAAGGCCTGACAATACCTGCTCAAACGGGCTCTTATTTGGCCTTATGTGGAAAAGGCTTCACCACCAGATAAACAGGTTTTTATATAACAGATACGAAAATACAGCAGTTTTGAAGTTTTGTTTTGATTCAACCACAGACACCTTCATGGTTCTCAGACTGCTGAAGTCTTAAGGGCACAAGACAGATTCTTGAATTTCATATCCCAAGGAAGTAGAGCCTTTTTTCAGCCCCATCTCACACACTATAGTCAGGTTTTTACTTTGAAGAGACCCTCACCAATCTATTTAAAACAAAAACACCTAGATGAAGAGTACTGAGCCCTTGTAACAATTTCCAAGAAGTACAAATACTGGCTCTAGTTTTTAGCTTATACTCACTTTCAGCGCTTCTACACCAAGATGAAAATTTACATCCTAAGAATCACAGCTGTGATCAGAGCCTGGCCTTGCCACACGCCTGCTGCCCCGGCGGGGCTAAGGGCCTGGGCACCACCATCATTGAGGGCATGGCAGCTATTAGCATATTCCCTCCTAGGGGCACCTAGGAATCTGAATCTGCACCAGTAACCTAATGCACATTCTTGTTAGCCTATAGTCTAGTCAGTGCTCTTTCTTTAATTATCTGGTCCTGCAAGACCTATTTACCTAAGTACTCCTCCCATTTTAGTGAGGCCATAAACCATGAACAATACACAACCCCCAGGTTATCAGCAGTGGCACCAGGCCTTTAGGGGTGGTTTCACTGCCTCCATCCCAGCACATGGGGCTTTGTGCAGAGCCTGTGAAAGGTCCAGAAGTATGATCCATATTTGGGGACAAAGAAACCAAAGGGGTGTAAAGGGAAAGCTTCCTCTATTTTGGGGGGCTCAGGATTTGGAGAGAAACAGATTCCCGAGTCACTGTACCGGTACATGTGAAATGTCTGGAAATAAATGTGTTTTTTCCTGTGCCTCTGGTTCTCCTGCACTTGGTAAATTCTGTAACATAACAATTTTTGGGAGTTCTGAGTCCTAGATAATCACTGAACTTGAGGGCAGTTTGGGAGACACCCAAATTTGTAGCTGGTATCAGAAGCAATAACAGTCTTGGAACTCCTGAACTACAGGGTGGCAGAATTACAACTGTCCTCCAGTATAGTATTCTTTTTTAATATATTTTATTGATTTTTTTAAAGAGAGGAAGAGAGGCCCGGAGCAGCGGCTGCCAGGCTGGGAGCGGCCGGGCTGGGAGCGGCCGTGCCCTGAGCGGCCAGGCCCGGAGCAGCAGCAGCCAAGTCCAGAGCAACAAGGTCGGGAGCGGCAGTGGCCAGATCTGGAGCAATTGGTTGTGGTACTAACAAGAGCAACAGAGGCCAGGCCCGGTGCAGCCAGGCCCGAAACAGCTCGCTCCTCGCCTGCCCCACCCTAAGGCTGCCTCTCAGACATGGCTGGAGACTTGGCGGGAACTTGAGGGTCTGCTGAATCAAGTGATGAAGGCTTAGATCTGGATGTGTTGAGTTAATATAGCATTGGGGTGTTGATCTGTGAGTGCCTTGGGTGGGGCCTGGATGAGGTTGGATGACCTATTTGGAAATGTCTTTTGTCTGAAGTGTATCATTGGGCATGTGGAGGTATTATTGATATGAGAAAATGCTAAGTAACTGATTTACTATCTGAAAAGGGATTTACTATCGAGGAAAGGGAGGGAGGAAGAGACAACATAAACTGTGCACCTATGGATAAGGACAATGGGGGATGGGGAGGGGGTGTGGAGTGGGGTAGGAACTTGGTGGAGGGGGGGAAGAAATGAGGAACCTTTGTAATAATATGAACAATAAAGATTGATTTAAAAAAAAAAAAAAAAAAAGAGAGGAAGAGAGAGGGATAGTGAGAAATATCGATGAGAGAGAAACATTGAACCTCTTGCACACCCCCTACTGGGGATGGGCCCGCAACCAAGGTACATGCCCTTGACCAGAATCAAACCCAGGACCTTTCAGTCTGCAGGGCTACGCTCTATCCACTGAGCCAAACCGGTTTTGGCCAGAATAGTATTCTTTATTCATTCTCCCTTCCTTTTAGTAATGAAACACCTTTCCCAGCTTCTCTTAGTAGAAAGCAAGGGAGCCCAACTAGAGACTACACTTCTAGGCTCCTTTAAAAATCAGGCTTAGCCACGAGCAGAGTAATATATACAAATCTGTTCCATATTCTTTACTGTTGTTGTTAATCTTTAATGGAGAGTTTTTCACTGATTTTTTAGAGAGTGGAAGGCCAGAGCAAAAGCCAGTGATTATCACTAAGGAGGAATGTTGTATCTTCACAGGAAAGCCAAATGGTTGCAGTAAATCAAGGATTCCCAAGGCTGCTGTGAAGCTTCATATTAGGAACAGAACTTAGTCTGAGAATAAAGGAGCTGATATAAAGAGGGGACTGTGTACTCAGCAGTGGTTCTCACACTGAGCATCGGAATCAGGAGGAGGGCCTGCCAAGATGCAGACTGCTGGGCCCAACCCCAAAGCTTCTCATCCAGGAGGTCAGGAATGGTGCCGGGAATTTGCATTTCTACAACATTCCTAGGAAATGCTGATGCTGCTAGTCTGAGGCATTTACTTTGAGAATCACTGATTTTGCCTATAGTGTATCTAGAGTTGTCAATGAGAAAAGAGACAAACACAGAAGTTCACAGGTAATGAGACAGTATATAAATAGAATATTGCCACAATGTGCACTAAGTAGAAGGAATTAACAAAACTAGAAATACAATTCACCTCCAATGTAATTGAACGTTTTTATTCAATTACAGATGACAAGCTCTCTCCTATCCTGACTTCGATTCCCCCTCCCCCCAATTCCAGGTATAATCTAAAAATTTACTCCATATTTTCAGAGCATTTACCATATTCTGCAATTTTCAGGTGAGTAAAAAGTATGAACCAAAATGCAAAATTATCTACTAGAGAAAAAAGACTTGCATACAACTACAAAACAGCAATGATCCTCCTCTTGGGAAAGGTCCAAGAAGGCCTCTCTGGAAAGTGCATCTAAGCTGAGAATAATAAGTAGGATTTAAATAGGTATAAGGGAATGAGGGGGGGATTTCAGGAAGGAAAATTCACAATCAAAAGAAAAAAGATTAAGCAACACTGGGGTAATTGGCTGCTATTCAGGACCCATGGCCAGAGGTAGTGACAATGAACTAATAAGGTAGTTGAAGTAATGTAACAGAAGGCCTTGATCTTACTAAGAGGTTTGAACCTTTCTGTCTAAGTTAGGAAAGGAAGTGTAAACCTGTGCCTGTGCAGAGACAGAGAGAGGTTCTGGCTCTTGAAGGCCTCACCTTGTGTCTTCTATCCACACATGCCCAAGATCTCACAAGGCAACTTGGCACACACAACACTCAACTAAAAACCAAGCCCTCTGCAGAACTGCAATTCAATAATATGGTCACTTTTGCTTTTTTCTAGCTCTGCTCAATTCCATCTTGAACAAATCTCTCTCCTCATAAATCCTAATATTAAATGTAATTGCAAGTGAAAATAAAGGGAGTAGAATGTTTAAGAAACTGCCACTCCTTTACTTTTTGGTCTCTTTTCCCTGGCTTCCTGCCAAGTAGCCCCTATTATACATGGAAAACAACAAAACCCCCCTAGTTTTAAGATGATATCACATTCTAAGGAGATGCTATATTGTCAAAAGACACTGGAACTAGTAGTCTTATTCAATGAACAAATTTTTGTTCACTTTATACCTTAAAACTAGTAGAGTTTACTTCTGAGAAACATTCAGTGAGTTCCAATTAGTAATTTTCTGTTGGACATAAACAATATGCAAAAGAACATTAACCTGCACCTGCATTATAAATTGAACAGCTAGCAACTTCGACTCATGTCTGAACATTTAAAAGGGCAATTAATTTGACAAATAAGTTACTAAAACATTTTACAATTCTAACAAATACATTATCAATACCTCCACCTCTCCAACAAAAATCTCATTTCATAGGTTCTTTTCACTTAACAGTAATAATCTAAGTCTAAAATTACAAATTCAAAAAAATTCAAGTTTTAACAGCCACAATTACTGAGCTTTTAAAATATCAAAAAATCTCACTAGCCAGTTGAGCTCATGAATAGGGCATTGGCTTTGGGACTGAAGGGTCCTAGCTTCAATTCCAAACAAGGGCACACGCCCTGTTTGAGGGCTCAATCCCCAGTAGGGGGCGTGAAAGAGGCAGCTGGTAGGTAATTCATCATTGATGTTTCTCTCTCTCTCTCTCTCTCTCTCTCTCTCTCTCTCTCTCTCCCTTCTCTGAAATCAATAAAAAAATATATACTTTAAGTCTGTATTCATAACTCAATCTATAACACAATTTATAAGAATAAGATATTTGGTTTACACAAAGGTCATCAGCCCAGATTTTAAATACTCTTACATCAACTGCAAAGAAAAGATCAACAGAAATCAATTTTTCCATATTCAAAGGCAATCTGTTCCAATTTTTAGTATAATGGAGATCACTAGGCTAGTACTACAAAAATGTGTTCTAGTTTCAACTACCACAAACTGGCCAAATGTCTCTTCTTACTTGGGTACTGTTATGAAATAACTTGACATGCCTTTGTCCCTGGTTCCTGGGTGGGAGACTCTAAACTCTTGTAATTTCACAACTGGTTAACCATAGTGGATCCCTGGGACCACATCTATATATACAAAAAGCCAGCAACCGGAAGGCTGTAACAACTCGTCACTATGATGCCCACTGCTGCCAGCAAACTGGCCAGATCCAAGGGTGGGCCAGTGGCTAACCTCCCACAGCCCATCCTCCTGGCCGCCCTACCCCATCAGCCTATCCCAGCCCAATTGAGGGTGGGGCAACTGCCCAACCCCGCTGCGGCACTCCCCCACCCCCGGCCAGCTTCATCCCTAATCACCCCCCACCCAACAGGGGGCAAGGCCCACTGGCCAAACTCCTGCAGCCCATCCCCCAATGGACCCCTTCCCCTAACTGATTTTCCCCTACCCCAATCAGGGACAGGACCTGCCAGCCAATCACCCATGGTCTCTCCCACCAAGCCAGCTCAGCTAGGATCTGCCGATTGGGGCCAGGCTGCCCAGACCCCACCCGTGCACAAATTAGTGCACTGGGCCTCTAGTATTTTATATTAGCAGGTGACTCCCACTACACTCTTAGTTTTAGGATGGGGTGGGCCATGCTAGAAAGGCTAACCATGTGATGAATGTGGTTATGAGCCACATAAAGCCTGACATCCCAGAAGAGGAGAGGGGCTGGAGGCTGAATTAAACTCTGTGACCAGTGATTCAATCATGCATATGTACTAAGAACTGTACACTAAGGCTTAGGTGAGCTTCCCTGGTTTGTAATCCTGTATCGATGTGGTGGGAAGATGACTTTCTGAGGACATAGAAACTTCATCTATGGGACCTTCCCAGGCTTTTCTCTATGTATCTCTTGATTTGGTAGGTCCTGATTTGGATTCTTGACAATAAAACCATAACTGCAAGTACAACACCTTCCTGAGCTGAGAGTCATTTTAGCAAACGATGAAACCTGAGCAAGTAGTGGGAACTTCCAAATTTGTAGCCAGTTTTTGTAGTATAGGTGGTCTGGTTGCCCTGTATCACTTGGTATCTGAAGTGGAGTTTGCGGGCTGTGCCCTTAACTTGTGACGTTGGCCCTAACTCAGGGTAGTTGGTGCCAAAACTCCATTACAACTATAAAACAGGGAACTGCCTTACCTCTCTTCTCAGGACTCTTAGGGGAATCAAATGAGAAAAAGTCAAATGAAAGCACTTTTTAAGACACAAAGCATTCCAAAAAGTAAAAGACTTTTTTAGTTAAGCTCTCAATATTGCCAATAGTCACCAAGCAAATCTTATTACAAGATAAAATTCAGAATTTGGTGAAAAACATTTCAAAGAACAAGGCATCAGCTCTGGCTGGGTGTCTCAGTTGGTTGGAGTGTCATCCAGTACACCCAAAGATTGAAGGTTCGATTCCCAGTTAGGTTTGGTGCATAGAGGAGTCAACCAACTGATCAATGTATCTTCTCTTAAAAAAAAAATAAAAAATAAAATCAATAAAATTTGGCCGGGACCGGTTTGGCTCAATGGATAGAGCGTCGGCTTGGGGACTGAAGGGTCCCGGGTTCGATTCCGGTCAAAGGCATGTACCTTGGCTGCGGGCATATCCCCAGTGGGGGGTGTGCAAGAGGCAGCTGATCGATGACTCTCTCTCATCCATGTTTCTGGCTCTCTATCTCTCTCCCTTCCTCTCTGTATAAAATCAATAAAATATATTTTTAAAAAAAATCAATAAAATTTGTTTCAAAACAAACAGAAAAACATATCCTCGGGTAAGGATTTTTTAAAAAATCATAATTTTAATTACATAATTCAGGCTTGTGCCTAAATGATAAAGATATATTAAGTCCATTCTCAAGTGTAGAAATAGGCATTTAGAAAATGTAGGGTTCAGCTATTTTCTGACTATACCACTAAAAAAGGTCATTTTAACCTTGGTTATGATTAGGAATGATTGAAGCTAATATGCAACACTTTGGTTACTCAGATACTGGCTTCAAATAAAAACTATTCCTATCACAACCAACTTTTTTGCCCATCACTAACTAGTCTTTTAATTCAAGCATAAAGCCAAGAGACCAGATTGGTCTTTCAAAGACTTCTCAAACTATCCTATGTGCATAAAGAGAAAGCATAATTCCTAATTGCATTACAGAGCACAAGAACTTTCCTGTTACTTTATAGCCAGTGATTTTATTTTACTTAGTTGTATTGATTTCAGAGAGGAAAGGAGAGGGAGATAGAAACATCAATGGTGAGAATCACTGATCAGCTGCCACCTGCGCACACCCTACTGAGGATCAAGCCGGAATGTGCCCTTGATTGGAATCAACTTGGAGCTCTATCCACTGAGCCAAACCAACTAGGGGAAGCCAGTGATTAAAAAAAAAAAAAAAAAAAAAAAAAAAACCCTCCTGAAAATAAGATACTAAGTATATATTGGTCTTTCCCTGGGTGACAAAGGGGGCAACTTATTACTGTAGCAGAAAAAATTATCTTAGAGAAAACAAAAATCCCCTAGGTTCTAGTCCTATTTATCCTAAGGTGATCAGACGTCCCAATTTTTAACAAATTGTCCCCCGTCCCATGTTTTAAAAAGTCCCAAAAATTGGGACAAATTGTTAAAAACGTCTGGTTACCTTAATTTATCCTCTTTATTAGTCAAATGAGTCTATAGGTCTCATTTTCCTCCAGGAAAATATAAAGGATGGTCCCCAACAAGCATGTCAAACTCAGCTGGCGGGCCGGCCGCATACCTCTTTTAAATAAACAAGGCGCGCAGCCCATTGGCCATGAGTTTGATGTGTTTGGTCTACAGAATCTGTTAGGTTCAATCTAATCTAACACCAGCATTCTGAATCTACTTAAGTGATGAGAAATCAAAAACGCCTAACTTCAATATTCTTCAAATTTCAAGTCTTGCATATAGATGTCAAAAATCATTAAAGCTTACCAGGGTGCAAAACATTCTATCACATTTCTCCTCACTTACTAAAAACAGAAATAACAAAAATTTGGTCCACATCAGCATCACTAATTTTTTTTTTTAATATATTTTATTGATTTTATACAGAGAGGGAGAGAGATAGAGAGTTAGAAACATCGATGAGAGAGAATCATCGATCAGCTGCTTCTTGCACACCCCCTACTGGGGATATGCCCGCAACCAAGGTACATGCCCTTGCCCGGAATCGAACCCGGGACCCTTCAGTCCCCAAGCCGACGCTCTATCCATTGAGCCAAACCGGTCCCAGCAGCATCACTAATTTCTGTTAAGTATTTACTTGCTACCTGAAATTTATTTCAGCCTTAAGTAAATTTAAAGATATTCATGTTTTCTTAAATCTGAAGCATCATATCATTATATACAAAACCTTTTCAAACTATTTACAAAGCTGACCTAATATGACACATGATGCTTTTGACTCATTTTTTAAAAATATATTTTTTATTGATTTTTATAGAGGGAGGGAGAGGAAGAGATAGAAACAACTATGAGAATTATTGATGAGCTGCCTTCTGCACACCCCCCACTATGGATTGAGCCTGCAACCCAGGCATGCACCCTGACTAGAATCAAACCTGGGACCCTTCAGTCCACAGGCTGACGCTCTCTTCACTGAGCCAGGGCTCGACTTCTTTTTAATAACTTTAATAATTAGGAAAAATAAACGATTTTTGCATATCATCAGCCTATTAAAATGTTTCACATTTATAGAATATACTAGAGGCCTGGTGCATGGGGGGGGGGGGGTGTCCCTCAGCCTGGCCTGCACTCTCTCGCAGTCCAGGAGCCCTCAGGGGATATTTGACTGATGGTTTAGGCCCTGCCCCCACCCCCCATCACTCCTCTATTGCCACTGGTCACTGCCGCCCCCAGATCACTGTCCCCTCCCTCTGCCCGCTGACACACGACTTAGTTGGCCTGGCACTGCTTGCTAACCCTAACCCCACCCCCACCAACCCGTGGTTCCACTGTTGGTCAATTTGCACATTACACTTTTATTATATAGGATAGGCATCTCAGTATAGCAGTAAATAAAAAATTATATTAAAAAAATAAACCTTAGCCACAAATGATAATGAAACTGCCAATAGTTAAGAGGAAGAACACAAATTATGTGATAAAAAATACTGGCAAAGTATCCAAACAGAAACTTTGTTTTTATGTGCATCATAGCAAAGTGGTTATAAACTTGGGCTCATAAATCAGGTGGAAGTAGACTGAAATCTGGCTCCTTTGTTTCCAATGTGGCCTGGCCAAGTAACATCATCTATAACTATGCCCACCTTATATGGTGATTATGAATATTAAATAAGAAAGTGAACTTTTAAAAAAGAGCCTGACACACAGTAAATACACAATAATTTAGTAATTACTATGAAATTTTGGAACAAATGTCACACAGAGCAGCAGTATTTAGTTGTTGTTTTTAAAGTTTAAGGCCCAAAGATTAGAATCCTATTGGTTGAAGTTCAAACTTATAAATAAAGCATAACAGAACCTAATATTCCTCCAAAGAAGCATTTTATTAAAGACAAGTGAACTAAGGAAAAATAACTGGTGATATGCAAGTGCAATTACCACAGGCAGAATTTTAATTTCTAAGAATAATTCAATTTGCATTAGCTCAAAAGTATCTATTGTTACTAAGTTGCTTGTCCCCATCAATTCTTTCCTATTCCTATAAATGCTAGAGTACAAAATACACTATGAAAAAAAGAAGAGAAAGGAAAAAGATACGAAGTACAACTGGATTACTATAAACCCCAGTTAAGAACCAAATACAATTTGGGGGGACCATAATGAAAGGCAGAAACTGAACACATTGAAGATAATAAAAATATCTCCTTTCCCAAATACTACCAGACTTATACTTTAACTAGATCTTCAAGGGTTTTCCTGTCTTCAGACTCCTGCAAGTCATTTCATCGCCACAATCATATCGCCAGTGGAACTTCAAAGAGAAATATATAAAAGCCACTCTGGTGGGCAGCTGCCGAGATAATCACTCTAAGCATCTTCCACATATCTAAGAATAAAAAGGCTGACTTAGACATTTAGACCAAATACTGGTAACCATTCTCAGGAATTTATTTTTTTAATCCGTTCCAGACATCCACAAAATACATGTATTTAAAAAGAAAGAGTTCAATAAATCAGCAAAATATAAATTCAACTGATTATACCTTTATCTCAAGCAAAAACACAAAATCTAAACTGAATACTCCAAGCTAATTTCAAACATTGTTTTTAATAACTATAAAACCCTGTGGTAAGCACTTTACATATATTAACTCAGTTATTACAATAATCCTATGAGTTAGAAATGATTGCTTGCATCTTCTAGATGAGCAAACTGAATCACCAAGATATTAATTTGTCCAAGGCCACACAATCAGTAAATGGTAGGAGCCAGGATTCTGACCCCAGCACCAATGTTTAAAACAACTTAAACCACTCATTCATTTAACAAGTTTTACTGAGAACTTACTATGTGCCAGGCATAAGTTCTAAGCACTGGGGATAGACAAGTCTGACAAAGTCTCTGTTCTCTAGCGGGGGAGGGAGGTAGGGTCTTGGAGCAAATGGGGGAAATTGATAAATGACTATTGTATATTTGCCTAGTAATAAGTGCTGTCGAGAAAAATAACGCAAAATAAAAGAATTGAAGTGACAGAGGGGCTGGCTTCTACTTTAAGAAATCAGGGGAGGACTATCACCTCAGATAGTCCTCCCATGTGCATCTGAGCAGCGAACAGAAGATGTAAATGCAAGATAACCACCAGGAAAAGGAGTGGCCCACCTAAATGAATAGCAAGTGAAACACCCTATGATAGGAAGAGTTTGGTTTTTTTCTTTTTATTTATTTTAAATATATTTTATTGATTTTATACAGAGAGGAAGGGAGAGAGATAGAGAGTTAGAAACATCGATGAGAGAGTGTCATCGATCAGCTGCCTCTTGCACACTCCCTACTGGGGATATGCCCGCAACCAAGGTACATGCCCTTGACCGGAATCGAACCTGGGACCCTTCAGTCCCCAAGCCAACGCTCTATCCATTGAGCCAAACCGATCCCGGCGAGTTTGGTTTTTTCAAGAAATGGCAAAAGGACCTAGGGACTGAGGCCAGGTGAAGAGCCACCGGCTAAGAGATAAGGTTAGAATTAGCAGCTATCAAACCATGTAATGCCCTGATGGGCTGTGGTAAGGAGTTTGGATTCAATTCTAAGGGTTACAGGAAACTCTGGGAGGACTTTGAGCATAATAAAGAAAACTGATTTATGTCTTAAAAAAAAAAATCACTGTTATGTGGGGATCAGTAAGGCAGGGAGGAAGCAAAAGCAGGACAGCAGGGAAGGCAGGCACTGTTGTGACAGTGTAAGGAAGAGAACTGTTTATACACAGATGGGATATTAAAAGAACATGAAACCTGTTTCTAAAAAATCACATTTTTTAATATTTCTCCTCCCTTACCCTGGCTGATGTGAGCATCAACCTGTGCACCAAAGGGTCACTCACCAATTGCATTCCAGTTCAGAGCACATGCCCAGGTTGTGGATTCCAATCCCAGACAGGTGTGTACAGGAGGCAACTGATCAATGTTTCTCTTTTTCCCTCTCCCTTCCTCTTTCTAAAATCAATTTAAAAAAAAACAAAAACCCTCACATAATTAATATATATATATATATATATATATTCCTCCCCCTCTCTCCATTCCTTACATAATTTTGAAAATCAGAGATAATCTTTTAATATCCATGTTAATGCTTCAGATAGTGCTATTCTAGGAGGAAAAAAAATATTATTTTCTTTATTTGTAAATGCCATTTAACCTGTTAACTGGGGAATTCCCTTTTTAATGATGCAACCTGTAACGGGCGCGTACTCTTTCACTAGGATGTGTCAGTACATCGCTCCCGGAGGATGTAATTTCATATTATTATTATTTTTATTTATTTATACTTAATTAAAATGAATGATATATATTTTTTTCATTTATATATATAAAGCACAAAAGAAAATACAAAATCACAAACAAATAGAAAAGAATACCAACAAAAAAAATGGAAACACCGAATTAAAAAATTATAAATTTTTACAAACAATTATAAAGATTACAAAAAATAGCCGAAACCGGTTTGGCTCAGTGGATAGAGTGTCGGCCTTTGGACCTAAAGGTCCTGACTTCCATTCAGGTCAAGGGCATGTACCTTGGTTGCCGGCACATCCCCAGTGGGGGGTGTGCAAAAGGCAGCTGATCGATGTTTCTCTCTCATCTCATTGATGTTTCTAACTCTCTATCCCTTCCCCTTCCTTCCTCTCTGTAAAAAAATCAATAAAATATATATTAAAAAAAAGATTACAAAAAATATATACCGTTCCTCTCAGGGGACAACGTATATTTCAAGGATGTATTCATACGTCCTACCGGTTCCCGATATTGTTTACATTTGACTTATAGGTCCCGCTTGGTTAACAGGTTAATATACTCTATGATATATAATATGCCACATGCACTCATATAGTCTTGAGAAGCAGAAAGAGCTTTACTGTTCATTTACCTATTTGGAGACGGCCTATCACCTCTTTTAATTACATTTTTCTTCTAATGCTTTGTCTCCAGCACATCCTGACTCACTTTAGATTATGAATTATAATAAAGAGACATTTTCCAAAGGAATTTGTATTTACTGAGCTTCACTATGTACCAGGGATTCACTAGATGCCTTAGATTTAATTAATTTAATCCTGAGCTAGCCAAAGTGGGAGTTAGGTCTTAATTCTACAAATGAGAAAAAAAAAAATCAGATATTAGTAACTTAAATTGTCCAAGGTCGCACAGCTAATGGACAGAATCAGAATTTAAATCTACATCTAAGTCCAAAGTCCCTGTCTTTCTACTATAACAGCTATCAAAGAAAGATATCAGATATATATGACGTGCAGCATTCTAAGCTTAACGTTTTGTTTCAATAGTCACCCAAGGATATGATTTTATTGATTTTAGAGAGGAAGGGGGTGGAGGTAAAGAAACATCGATGTGAGAAACATCAATCAGCTGCTTCCCAAATGCAGAATACTTAACTGAATACTCCAAGCTAATTCCAAACATTGTTTTTAAAAATTATAAAACCCTGTGCTAAGCACTTTCCCAACGGGAACCAAACAAGCAACCCTGGGTATGTGTTCTGAGCAGGAATGGAACCCAGACCTTTCAGTGCACAAGGGGACACTCCAACCAAATCAGCCACACCAGCCAGGGCCCTTCCTGACTTGCTGTTAATGAGCAGGCTGTTCCCGGTGAGGACAGGGTTTCTTCTCTCATGGAGAATCTGAGTTTTGAAGTTGGAAGTGGGAAAATAAGAGTGGTCTTACATATTCAAACACACTATTTGAAAAATTACTTTCTACTTGAGACTTCATAAAAATTAACTCCAAAAGAATGAGTCCCACCTTTTTAGGAAAAAAATTTAAAATATGTTTTTATCATAAAATAAGTGAAAAGTACTATGAGAAAAGACACACTCTGCCCTTGAGACTACAAGACATTCTGAGCCCCGGCCAGTGGGGCTCCGTGGTGGAGCATCAGCCCATGCACCAACGGGTTGGTCCTGGGTTTCGATTCCTGGTCAAGGGCATGCACCTGGGTTGGAGGTTTATCTCAGGCCTTGGTCAGGGGCTTTCGGGAGGCAGACAATCCATGTCTCTCTCTCCTTTCCACGAAAAATAACCTCAGGTGAGGATTAAAAACACAACAAAACAAAAAGGCAGTCAGAAAAACAGGATGTGGATGAAAAGATAAAAAGGGACAGACTAAAAATTGAGTGCAGATCATTAAAGTTGGAGGATTGGGGGGGAGCGGGGAGGAACTTTGGGTGAGCTTCGAGTCCAACACAGGAAGCAGAGGGAGGGACAGCATTTGCACTTAAGGCCAGGCTACCTGGGAAGCAGAGATGGTAAGCTTAGAAAGCAGGCAGAGGCACACCGCAGCCTGGGCTGCCGTGCGGGCCACAGGGAGAAGCGATGTTGTGTCCTACCCTACCCAAAGAGGGAACAGCTCCTTCCCCAAGACCAAAGCGGAGAGGCCGGAGACCAGGCGGACACCAGAATCATCACAGAGAGTCCTTAGCAGTTAGTTACAAGCGCTTTATGGTATGTACTGGTCCACATTATTTTTACCTAAAGGGTAACCCTTTCCACCCTGTGCGTGACCCGAGAAGCCTGGAAGACAGAAAGAGACGACTTACACCACCTGTAATTTCTTTTAATAAGGGGGAGGCAATCAAGGAGTGATATGTTAAGGTATTTCTTTACAAGTTGGGTTGAGGTAGTGAGAGCAGTTACTATGGAAGGAAATGCCCCTCTCTGGGTTCACAGGGACTGACTGGTTCTAACAGGAAGTGCAAGTGTGAAAGGGGCACTTGTGTGGACAGATAGGAGGTGCTCTGCGTATTAAGGCAACAAACGAGGAGGAAAAAGCAAGTGCACAAAAGCTGTCTTCAGATATCCGAGCCGATTCTGGGCCCCGATGCGGGGCTGTCTGGTGGAGGGGGACACCGGCGCCGCTCGGAGCCAGCGAGCAGACGCGCGCACGAATGAATGGCGCGGCGTGAATGGCCGCGAGGCGCCGGCGCAGGAGGGAGTTTGCGGCGCGGCCGGAGCGGGGCCGGGAGGCGCGGCGGCCGGGGGTCGGGAGGCGCGGAAGGCAGGGCCGTGGGCGCCAGTCGTGGCGTGGCGCCTCCGCGGGACGCCAGCGAGGGGCCGGGCCGGCCGCGCCATGGCGGAGGGGAGGGAGGTCACCGTTACATAACCCGCCGGCCGCCGCGCTACGGGCGCCCCGGGCCGCCAGGCCGCCAGGACCGCCGCGGCGCCCGGACAGCGCGCCGGCCCGCCCCGCCTCAGCCGCCCGCGCTCGGCCGCCGCCGGCCCGGGCTGCGGCACCTCCGGGCGGCGCGTGTCCGCTCCCGCCCTTCCCCCATCCCGCCGCCGGCCGGGATCGCTCACCTTCCACGTTGCCCCACACCACCATGCCCGGCGCCGCCGCCTCGTCCGGCCTCGCGGGCCCCGGCGCCCCCGCCGCCGCCGCACCGTGCGCTCGCCGGGCCGGGAGGAGGCCGGGAAGGAGTCACACCGCCGCGCCGCGGTCCACGCTCGCCCCGCGCTCAAGGAGGGCGGCCCCGCGCGCTCCGCGGCAGACCCCGCCCTCCCCCTCAGCGGGCGCGCGCCGCAGCCTCGCCCCGCCCCCTCCGGCCGATCCTTGGCCCCGCCCCCTCCGGCCGGATCCCTGGCCCCGCCCCCTGCGGGCGGCGGCCAGCTCTGTGCGCGCAGCCGGGTGAGGCTCGCCCCGCCTCACCCGCACTCACTCTCGCGCGGCGCACGCGCCCGCTCCGCCTAGCCTGTGGCGACCCGCGAACGCCGGGAGCTGAGCCTCGAAGCTTGGCGACCCTCCCTGACCCCGCCCCCCTCACGCCGCCGGAGAGCGCCGCCGCCGCACGTGACCGTCTCACTGGCGGAGGAGGGGGCGGGGGGGAACGTGGCGTGGAACAGCCTTCCGCTTCGCGGAGCCCACCCCGCACCCTATGACCTCCACGCCTCCAGCTGGGATCTGGGCGCTGTCCTTCAGCGAGTCGCCGCCGCCCCCGTTCCGCTCCGGACGCTACTGTCCGAGAGGACACAAGTGCAAGGACTGACCGTGCTTAGAACCCTGCGCTGCGTGTGCACCGGTAAAGCACCGGGTCCCCCTCCGCCAGCGGCTGACTTACAGCGACATCTAGCGGAGGGAAGGAAACACAAGGACTGGCACTGCCCAGCGTCGGAGCAACCGGGAGTCTCGGTCCTCATTGGCTGGTGGGAACGAACCCTGCGCCCTGATTGGCTGTCAGTTCCAGCGGGGCACTAACACCTCTCCCTGTCCCCGGGTGAGCGCCCTGGGTTGCGCCTGGATCTCCGTAAATCCGCAGTTGGAATCCCATCCCACAGCACTGGCGTTACACGCGAAAGCAATTTTCTACTAATGTAAAAAGAAAAATTACACGTTATGTATTATTAAATACAATTTTAATTAAGGGCCTTCTAGCTAGACTCATAAGGACCATTTTCGTCCTTCTTGGCAATGTCGGTTTTCTGGAGATCCCCCGTTTCTATAATAATCTTTATTGTAATGCACAAACGTGAAGGGAAGCTCCATGCAAAGGCTCAACACTTTTTCTCATTTCCTTACCTGAAACACCTGAAGAGTTTCCAAGTACTTGGGAAAAAACCGGCACTCTTGAGAGCTGATCTTGCAGAGCTGGCGTTTATCAGAAATTTGGAGAATATTCAAATGACTTGTTTCTTTCGTGTTTACCATTTTATAGACTTTTTAAAATGCGCTTCAATTTCAGTATTCTTGTGTCTCAGCCAGCAAATTCAGGTTGTGTGCTTTTCTGAGACGTCATAATGTAGTATAAATTGGAGTGATTTCAACAAGCTGAGCCAGCTGCGGACTGCACCATCAGGGTATCATCTGCTAAAACGCCACAGAAAAGCAATGGCAAAACCTTATTTGTTATGGTTTTTAACGAGTCTCCAAATGGCAGTATTTCCATTAACAAGGAATGGCAAAACTCGCCTTTCAAATTGAACAATAACTTGTGGCCCTAAAGGCCTAACCGGTTTGGCTCAAGGGCCCCGGGGTTGGATTCCTGTCAAGGGCATGTACCTTGGTTACCAGACATCTCCAGTATTGAGTGTTGCTCTCTCATTGATGTTTCTAACTCTCTATCCCTCTACCTTCCTCTCTCTAAAAAATCAATAAAATATATGTATAAAAAAAAGAAAAATAACTTGTGAACTCTACAGGAAATGTACCATTGTATTTCAATGTCAGTTTTCTTCCCCACTCCTATTCCAATCAAAGGTATTTTTATGTATTTTCTCAAGAAAGAAATACAATATTAAGCTAACTGACCTTGGCAACACCTTTATAGAAAATAATAAGCTGATATTAACTGCACTTGAGTACAATCTAGCAGGTGGCTTCCAATTCACATTGTTCTCTAGATAAAATAGAATAAAAAGAGTGAATAAGTAAATGTATACAAACCAGAATTCTTGCCACAATTTAGCCAAAGTTTTCTTTATTTTTGCCCATTCTAGAATACTCTAGAAGACTATCATATATATATATATATATATGTATATATATATATATATATCATATATTACATAATATCCGAGGAGGCTTTTCTTTCCCTTTTACCCAATCACCTACATTCATTCATTCATTCATCAACTTCCATTTATTCTCATGAGGACTATCTTTCCTAGTCTAAAGGCAGCTGGCCTGACCTTTGGGTAGGGTCACTGAGATGACCACTTTGGCCTCCCACATTTTAGGGAGTGCTTTGGGGCACTCCACCTTATTCCTCTTTTCTGAACTTTCTTAAAGTTCGTTTTTGAAATTTCTATCATTACTAACATCTCCAGGGGCCTATGAAACTCAGGCGGATGAGCTTTGTAGGGGCAGCCCTTGGTAAGGATATGACTCTGCTATCCTTCTCCCTCTGTATGACAGTTAAGTTTCCTAGGAAACACCCACCTCTAGCCTCTCAAATACCCAAAACAGAACATGAGAGCGTGAAGCCATTAAAGAACAGAGGCTTGTTCTCGAGTTCCTTGGGTGCTATGTGCACAGTAACTTGTGTGACTTACTTATAGGAAAGGAAAATTGTGCTGATTATTATAAGGCCTTCAGCATAGTATGGTGAATGTTGAAATAAGGCAGAATAAGCACAAGCCCATAGAAATTTAGAATGGCAGTTGGAAGCAGAATTGATTTACCAAGACGTAATCCTTCTAAACACATCCTTTATTACATAGAAAACAAAACAAAACAAAAAAACATGGGGAGGTGTATATATCTATATTTAAACACCATAGTTCCCGAAATTTAGGACAATTCAACAAGTCAATGTGCATGCTGAACATCAGTCACTGGAGTGAACGAGTCAATGGTGAACAAATGCATTCCCTGCCCTCAGTGAGTTTCCGGTGTGGTGAGGGAGGCAGTACAGGCTCCGGGCTGTCCCCTGGGGGTGTTCTGTGGAGCAGGGAAGGGAGTTAGAATGATGACATCTCAGTAAGGACTGACAGACTAGTCAACCTAGCAAGGGGATGCCAATGCCACCCTCCACAGAAGGAACAACATGTGCAAAGGCAGAGGAGGGAGGAAGGGAGGACCCCGCAAACCCTATGGGTGTGTTTTAGCTGAAGGCAATCAGCCATTGCAGGGCTTTAAAGGGTAAAGTGACAAGGGTTAAAGCCATTCTGGCTGCAGCATGGAAATAGTTGGAGAGGCTCAGGGGGTGTTCTAATAGTCCAGGTGCCCAGAGCGGGCAGGGGGTTAAATGTGACCAGGGGAGGGGGTCAAAGATAATGAAAGAGTGAAGGGCAAGGCAGCTGAGGACATATACAAGGGGAAAATTATATTGATTGATCATGGAACTTAAACTGCAAAGGAGGAAAAAAGATTTGCCAAGGGTATGTGGGTGGGTGTCCGTGAAAAGATGGTGCCAACAAGGGGGTGGGAGCAGTTAAAGCATTTTTGGAATCAGGCGCTAAAGGGTGTGGTCATAACAAGGTTGCAGAGGAAATTAGCAGTTGATTTGGGATAGAGGCCAAGATCAGAGACAAGTTCAAGGATATGAGAGGCCAGAATGAGAGAATCTAGGTACATACTGAAATTATCCAGAGTTAAGACAGGAGTAGTGTTGGAGAAAGGATCAGTGAATCAGAACACAATTTCGATGACTCTAGGCCAGGAGGATAAATGCTATTCACTATGCTCAACTCCAATAGAGAGATGGTCCTAGGACAGCGGTTTCCAAAGCATACTTAGATCTGCCATTTTTCCCCACGGGATCCCTAGGCCATCAGTAATACTTAATAGCTTTGTTTGTCAAGTAAGTAGGGCCAAATAACCTAATAAGTGCTTGTGACCTAGCAAATTAATAGGCATTTAAAAAAAAAGTAATACACATAAAGTGAAAGCAAAAATAGTGTTAATTTTTATTTTTGAATAACCATTACTATGGGGCCTACGTGTCCAGTGAGCAATGTAAAACTTTTCAAACCATGGGACCACACTGGATACTGCCACCCTCGTTTCCCATTCCGCACTGGGCAAGACCATCTCATGCTATGGCTACGTACTTCATATTCCATTGAAAGGGGAGTCCGGGAGGTTCCACGGTGAGTCCCGGTGAGATGGTGACAGCCAGAGCTCTGTGTTGAAAGAGTAACTACACTTCCCCGTGCAGCCACAGCGGTACTTCCCACCAAGTGAGTCTTCTCTTCAGCAATCTTCCACCCCGTGGCTTCAGCATCCACCCATGATCCTGGACTGAATAAATTATTCCACCGGTTTGCAAAGGAGTGCTTTACTAATTCCATCATTCTCTCCACCTTCAGTAGCAGGCATTTTTCTTCAAAGAAGAACTATCTCCTATAAACTATCATTTCTCCTTAAAAGGCAGAGCAAATGTTTCATTTTTTTCCCCCCCAATAACTACTAATTTTCATAGAAAAGTGTTGTCTACAAGTTACCTCCAATGGTGGTAAGCTTTTTCTTGAAAATTCTAATGAACTCATAAATTTTATTCATTTATTGCAATCTTTCCATTGATTATATTCATTCTTTTTGATGCACAAATTGTTCTAGATTTGGCCAGTGGTAGCCCCTTTAAGTTGGTGCCCATGTTCTGTACCACACATCTGTCAATTGTTTAAAGGTTTTAAAATAATATAGTAAGGCTACTATTATTATTGTTGTTGTTATTATTATTATTATGCTATTCTTGATTGCTACGTTTTCCATGTGAGGATCAATCCTGTGATATCATTTGCTTTTGTCTCTTGGTCTTCTTTATATTCCTGGTGTTCTGGGATTTCACAATTATATACTATAGTGTGGTGCTTTTCTATTCATTATGCTGGGTATTTCATGGACCCTTTTAGTCTAGAAGTACTTGTATTCATCCATTTTGAAAGGTTTTCTTATACTATTTCTTTAATAATTTCTTTAAATGTGTTCTCCTACACCTTAAAAAAAATAGAAAAGAAGACAAAATAAGCTCAAAATTAGCAGAAGAAAGAAACTAACAAAGGTCAGGATAGAATAAATGAATCAGAGGTTTAAAAAATAGAACGAAATGAAGAGTTGGGTGTTTTGGTTTTTTTTAAAAAAAGCAAAAAAATGTACACTTGAACCCTATATAATCTTATTAACCATTGTCAACCAATACATTTAACTGTGTTAGTTTAAAATAAAAAAATAGATTAAAAAACATTTAAAAACCTTTAACTAGACTAAGAAAGCAAGAAGACTCAAATACATAAAATCAGAAATGAAAGAGAAGATATTAATTACAACTACTATCAGAGGAATGTAAGATATCATCAGAGACTACTATGAACAATTATACATCAACAAATTGGATAACTTAAAAGAAATTAATAAGTTCCTAGAAATCTTCAACCTACCAACACTTAATCATGAAGACATAGAAAATATGAAAAGACAAATAAGAAGTAATAAAAAACTTGTCAACAAAGAAAATACCACAGCACTTGATGGCTTTACTGATGAATTCTATAAAACATTTAAAGAAGAACACTAATCCTTCTTAAATTCTTCCAAAAATTTTAAGAAAACCTTTCAAGTTCATTTTATGAAGTCAGCAAGGCACTATAAGAAAAGAAAATTATAGGCCAACATTCCTGATGAATATAGATCTGGGAGAAAAGACCTTATTCTCACCACACAATGGGAACTCTGTGAGGTGATGGATGTGTTTATTAAGTTCATTGTGGTAATGTCTTAGACGACCCTGCTAGCGACCCACAGTTTGAGAACCCCTGCTGTAGAGCCTAAGACCATCGGAAAACACAGATATTTACATTGCAATTCATTAACAGTAGCAAAATTATAGTTATGAAGTAGCAACGAAAATAATTTTATGGTTGGGGTCACCACAACACGAAGAACGGTATTAAAGGGTTGAAGCGTTAGAAAGGTTGAGAACTACTGACTAAGGGAAAAGAAGTCAGTGCCCCTGACCAAATAGTCGGAGTGCATATTTTAAATGTCTTGTGGCACACCAGTTGAAAATCACTGGCTTACACGAGCTTGTATAAGTGTGTGCATTTGAACTTGAGTGTATGCCCCTTATCTTTATTCTGGCTTTTTCATATATTTAAAAAAAAAAAAAAAAAAGTCAGAACATATACTCTTAGGATGCAATAGAGTCACAATCATCTCTATTTATAATAGGCCTCAGCCAGTGGGTAATTCCCAGCAATCAGAACGAAGTACACATCGCCTTGTGGCATGCAACCTTGAGAACTCTGAGTGAGTTTATAGTCTGGGGACCAGGAAGCCTGTCTCGCAGATTCCGAAGTGGATTCTTGAGAGAACTAGATCCATCTCAGGGATTTTCCAGGCCCTGGCTCCAGGCCTTGCCAGCCCGTTTCCGCCTGGAGCTCCATGACCTGGGCTTCAGCTGACTCTAGTTGGTCCCAGTAGATCAACCAAAGGACTTGTGTGCATGCATATGAGCCTAACCAGTGGTCACAGACAATAGGAGGGTGGGGCATGCGTGGGGAGGGTTTGGGGATGGGAATGGGGGGATGAGGACAAATATGTGATACTTTAATCAATAAAAAAATTTTAAAAAAAGTTGGTTTCAGTAACTAGCAGCCAAGGAGTTCTTGCTATGATTAAAGCTCCATTTCAGCCCCAGCTGGTTTGGCTCAGTGGATAGAGCATCAGCCTGCGGACTGAAGGGTTCCCAATTCAATTTCAGTCAAGGACACATGCTTGGGTTGTGAGCTAAATCCCCAGTGAGGGGTATGCAGCAGGCAGCCAATCAATGATCCTCTCCCATCATTGATATTTCTATTTCTCTCTCTCCCTCTCACTTCCTCTCTGAAATTAAAACAAACAAACAAACAAACAAACAAAAAGGCAGTGTTTCACTGATCTGGAAGGCTGACTGAACTTTCCATAGAGAGTTAAAGCAGTCTATCTCTTCCTATGACATCAAAAGGAACCAAAGCCTTGGCTTGGGACTAACAGCTCCAACTCAGCTTTGCTGGGTGGGGGTAGCAGTCCCAGGACCCTGGGCCATTTGTGGGGCTCTGTAGAACCTGGTCTCGGGGACCAGCCATGCCTCACCAAATGGAGAAAGCTGCAAAAGGAGGTAGGCCTAAGTGACTTCCCTTCCCTCTTCACCAGACAGTAAGCAAACCCAAACATTCTGGATTGCCCTGAATTTGGGGCTTAGTGGGAGAGGTTTAGAAATGTATTCCTAACTAATACAGGAGACACGAGACTCACATTTCTGGATTAAAAGGAAGTGCACGACCCCAAATTCAACTTCCTAACAATGCTACATATCTTGTTTTCACACTATCTCCTTGGGAGGAGATCTTTCAAAGGATTTGTTTATAATGAGGTCCCAACATATTAGGAAAGCCCAAGGGCAAAATACTCCCGCAGTGATATGCCCAGTTGGCAGGAGAACCGCAAACAAAGCTCAGGGACTCTCACTGCCTGCTCTGTGGGCAGGGGCCCTGCCGGGCCTGAGCGCACCTGGGAGGGTGGAGCCTGTTGCTGCATTTTATTGGATGAGTCCCTCCTGTGGGAGCTCTACATACAGACACTGAAGGCAAAGAGGTGAATATGAACACGGTGACTTATGCTGGAGGTGTTCAAACACAAACACACTTTCCATGGAGGCTCAGCTCTGCTGTGGAAATAGCACCGGACAGAGTCAGGTGCAGGTTTCTGGCTTGGATCCTGGCACTAAAGAGCGGCTTAATTTTAGACAAATAGTTTAACTTCTCTGGACCTCGAAGCAATGGCCTGTAAAAGAAAAGTGTTGTCGTAAACAATGCTTCCCCTGGTTCTAAAATTTTATCAAAACCTTAATTTTAAAGGTTTAAAAACTAAATAAAATGAATTGGAATCATGGTTGTCTCATACCGTACTGAAATACTCAAAATAATACAATTCATTTAAAAAGCTAAAATGGTTAGAAATATATTCAATTAACGATAGGGAGAACAATAGAAAAGGCTTTGTTTCTGATCTTTTTTTTCTTAATATATGAAAAAGCCAGAATAAAGATAAGGGGATTATAAAAGACAAGCAGAATTAATCATTATATGAGTTTAATCAGGAAAAGATTAAAAAAATGAGGAGGCTCAATATGGCAAGCCGCATTCATAATCATAGGCTTTTAAGCCACATACACAAGACATCAAATATTTCCACCTGGGGAGGAAAGGGGCTAGGAGAACAAAAGGATAAGGAAGTCTGGGCTTTGAAAAGACAATTTCATTACTCACGGAGGGAGAGAGTGGAGAATTGCCAAAAAGAAGAGCCTTCTCTCTAGGAACAACAGCTGACATTCAGGAGGCTGAGTGGAAGGGCGGGGACAGAAGGATGATTATTAACAGGCAGAATGCATCTCGGCTAAGCAGAGCACCGAGCTTAGATAGTATTGTTTCAAAGGCGTTCAGCAAATAAACAGAGGCATGGAGAAATTTGAAAAAATTATGAAAAAATCCCCATCAATGTGAAGGAAGTTTTCAAAGTAGGAAGAAGCACACTTATCTTGAGGGGAAAACAACAAACAAAAAATGAATGGACTAATCAGAATATACAATTGTTTAGGGAAATGGAAAATCTAATGTGGGGAAAAAGCCAGCATGAAAGTATGGGATATAACTTCAATTATGTGGAATCTAAAGAATATAAATGAACAAACAAAACAGAAACAGACTCATAGGTGCAGAGAACAGGCCGATGGCTGCCAGAAGGCAGGGGGTTGGGGGCCTGGGTGAGAGAGGTGAAGGGATTACGAAGTACAAATTGGTGGCCGCAGAATAGTCCTGGGATGTAAAGCACAGCAGAGGGAATAGAGTCAATAATGTTGTAATAACTGTGTGTGGTGCCAGCTGGGTACTGGGACTATCAGGGGAATTCCTGTAAAGTCTATGGTGGTCTAGCCATTATGCTGCACACCTGAAACTAATACAAAATAATATTTTATATATATATATATATATATATATTATGATTAAATAAATAAAAACAACAACAGAAAATATGGGATAGTAACAGGAATTTTTAAAAGCACAATTAGGCTTCATTTTAAGACACAAATTATTTCACCAAACTTTGAGCCGTTCTAGAAGCTACTGCAATAACTATGAAATAAAGCTGATGGTTGCCAATCGGCACTACCTAGTTTTTAATAAGAATTCTTTGAAAATTCCAGCATGGGACATTAAGTTTAAATGCTGAATCAGAGGCTAGAAGCTTCCCTATTTCAGAGCCAGGAAGCGGTAGGAAGGTGGCCCATTGATGGCCCTGGGACTAGGACACTCTGTTCAGGAAGCCCAGGTCCCAGAGGGACACTTGGGAAGTGCAGCAGGAGAGAAGGACATCGTGAGAAGAGGACCAGGAAAGGGGCTTCTAAGGTGAACAGCATCTCTGCAATGGGGTTCCCCCTCCTTAGCAACATTCTTACCTTGGCATCCAAGACCCTGCGAAAGCTGGCTCTGCTTCCCCACCAATGCCATGTTGCTGCGCTCTCCCCTCACCCGCCACTCTGCAACCAAACTTTGTGCCTCTCCTTGACTTCAGCTCGAGGGCTTTGCCTTTATATGTTCCCTCTGCCCCAGTCTGTTTGGCCAGCTTCTGCTCTCCTTCAGGCCTCAGCTCACAGCTCACCAGCGCAGAATGACGTCCGGTGAACAGCCTGTCCAGAGCTGCCGCCACCACCACACCTTTTGTTCACCTACCATCGCATCCCCGTTTCTATTATCTGTCTCCTCGCCTATCACATGGCCAAATGGTCCCCAGCCTCCTCCTCCCCGTTGGGATATGAGCTCTCGGAGGAGGGGACTTGGTTGTCTTGTTCCGCAGTGTGTCCCACCACCTGGCATGCATTGGTTGCCTGAATAAATAATTACTCAGTCTCTACCAATTCTTCCAAATGTCCCTCCTTCTTTCATGCTTATTACCATAACACAGTCTTAGCACAATTCTTCATCTCTTCACTCCTAGACAAACACAACTGCTTCCTGAATAATTACATGGGCCCTTTCTGTGGCCCATCCCACATGATACTTTCAGATACTCTTCCTAAAACATTGGATCTGCTATGACTATCCCTGTGATGACATTACCAGTGCCCTCCAGCCAAAGTCCACCAGGGTCACTCCGGTAGTTGAACCAGTTGGGTTTATTTATAGTACTCACTGTGGAGAGCACACACCATGGGGAGACTCAGGCAGGGGTGAGAAAGAACCCATTATACGAGTTGGTTTGGTTGGGTGATTTGGAATAAGGTATAAGGAAGTGGGGTGTCACTGGGCTGGATGTTGTCAGAAAGTAGGGGTAATTCTATGATAGCATGTCTATAAATCTTATCTATGGGGAGATGAGACTAGAAGGAGGATCAAGTTATAATTGGTAAAGAAGTAGCAGTCACTCATTTGGCCGAGAAAGGGAGTATTTGGTACTTTTTGAGTGGCAGAGTGACTTTTTTTGTTTCATGCTCAGTCAAAATTATGAAGTAGGCTTGCTTTATTTCGTTTTATCACGGTCTCAGCGAGGCCTTCCTTGAGAATTGTTTACATCTAATAGGAGACTAGTATACCTCGCAGTGAGGCTCAGACCAGCTTTTCAATGTCAGAGGCTGATTTTTTGTTGTTGTTGTTGTTGTTCTTTCTTCCCTTTTGGCCATAAGCAGATGAAGTCAAGCCACAGGACGTTAATTATGTTATCTAGATTTTCACTGTTGCCAAGATTTTGTTGAGTAAGAGCAGAAAAGTATCTGTGAATGCAGTCTGTGGTTGATCTGGGGTTAATCTTTCCTTTTATTGTGTGAGAGTTGTTGAAACTCTGTGACAATGACTCTGCAGGAGCATGATGGACAGGATACATCAGCCAACTGCCACACAGGCAATTATCAGAAGCAAAATGCCTCTTAGTTGCTGTGAGAGGGCCTGAAGCCAAAGGCATAGATTATGAAAGCCAGGCAACAAAAGTGTGTCCCATAATCCACCTGTGTGTGTTTAACAGAGCCAGATGGCTTTTCCTTTCAGCTTAGTCATAGATCATTCTGTTTACCCTGGAGTATTTATATAGGTCCAACAGAGAGTATTTGCTATGGTATCAACTCCCCTTTGGCTGGCTAAGAGGAAACGAAGGAATAATATGATTGTTCATGACAACTCGAGCTAATGAGTCTAGACTAGTCAGGTTTCCAGAGTAGAATCATTTATGATTTCTGTTCAAGTCAGACACAGTTTCAACCCACGTTTCTAATTGTATTATTCCCATTGTGTGAATCCCCCTGGATGCTTTCCCAAATAATCTGTGCTGCTTTGGAGTCTTTGGGTATCCTTCTTAAGAAAATAGGATCCAATGAAAGGACAGTGCTTTAAATATCTGGATGTCTCTACCAATTGTGCCGAATACACAGGGTCAGTGAGTGTGAGGTAGAGAAGAAGTCTGGTGTCCATGAAGTAGTATCCTCGTGGAATGCAGGTTGAATTAGAAGTGTAGAAATCATTCATTGTCACGGGCATGAGTCCCCCACGATGAACAAATTCCTTGGGTTAAATTTAATGATTCCTGCAAAGGAGGCTGAAGTTATCTATGAAGAGAACACATGATCCTGAACAGGACAGACCCAATATCTAGTCCTGATAGACAAGGCTCTGCTGATAAGATTGTAATGATCTCAGCAGAAACATTTCAAGGTCCAATTTTTTGCAAGATTGGAGATTGGGATTAGTGCTGTGAAGGAAACTCAAGAGCCAGAGGGATCTGTTAAAGAGAATTTTCCTTCTAAAAGTTTAAAGAAAGAGTCATTAAGTTTTTATCAACAGGGTCAGTTAAGGAGTTACAGATCCAGCAATCCATTGGATTCAGAGTAGCAGCTATGATCTGGAAGGAACATGTAAGAGAGTTTTGATATTGGGAGTTAAGGTTTCTGAGAGCTTTGCTAATTTTATTTTATTATTTCACTAGTTCTTCCCCGCCCCCCCCAACATTGAGATGAGTAGTTTTAGATAAAAGACAAAACTTTACAGAGTTCTTTAATAACAGTACTAGTAAATGAATTTCCCTCTCACTAGAGCAGTGGGAATCCCCCAACTTGTAGAAACAAAAGCAAGACATTTTCTTCCTTCTTTACTTCCTTCCTTCCTTCCTTTCTTCCTTCCTTCCTTCCCTTTCCCCCCCGCCCCCTTCCTTCCCTTTCCCTTTCTTTTCTTGTTTTCTTGCCATAGTTAGAGCAGTAGATCTTGTGCAAGAAAATTCAACCTGCTCCGAGAATAAATAACTGGTTTATGCAATAACAAAAGCATGTGCATAAGCCAGTACAGGAGGCATTTCTAGAAAGTTCACATGGAGTGTTCGAAGGCCCTCAAGTGTTGGTTCTTGCCTCCATCTGCCTTTCACCGTTTGGCAGGATTGTATCACTGGCTGGCAGGATGCATTTTGGAAGCACCCTTGCACACCTCTACACCTCCCCCGCTAATGTGGCAGATTGATTTCTGTTATGTGTAATGTAATGAAGCATTTTTGCCTACTCCATCTTCAGTTTTTTTCACACTACCAGTTGACCATCCTGAGAGTGCCAATCAAATATTATCCATCTGCCATAATTATCCTACTTCTTGCCATTTTCTTATTTTATGAATCAAGGGCTTGTCTCTGACCGTGAATAACAGCCTCTTTGGATTCCTCTGTGATTATAGAAGTAATTATCTTGGTTAATGTTGCCTTTTTAGACATAGTGGTCAGCTAAAGCATTTCCATGACATTCAAGGTCTTTGCATTTTGAATGACCTTCCACTTTTATTATAGCTATTTCCTTACGTAAAAGCAAAGCGTTAAAAGTTCTTTAATTTGCCATCCAGTTTTTATAGGCGATCCTATCTATGTTAGAAAACCTCTTTGTTTCTGAAGCATTCCAAAGTCATGAACCACTCCAAAACCATGTCCACTATCAGTATAAATATTTGCTCTTTTATTCTTTTGCACTTGGTAGATCCTGGTGAGGGCAATTAATTCAGCCAGCTGAGCTGATTTGATTTCTGGAAGTAGTTTGTATTCCACAGGTGAAGTCAGTCTTGTGACCGCCTGACTTGGTTTCAGAATGCTTTATACTGCACTGTTTGCGATAGAGAAATGACCCAGCTTCAGGGAGCGAGGACAAAATGTGGATCTTCTGCTCAGAAACGCATCAGCTCAGCCTCATCTAGAAGCCTCCTGGGCAGTTCCTGCTTCAGGATCTGGTGGACAGGACAGACGAAGAGGAACTCTATTGCAACATTCAAAGGGATTCTGATCACGTAATTGATGGAGCCAGCAGATGGCTAATGCAAATCAGAGCAGAGTGAGTGAACAGGATAGTCTATGAGCAAAGAGCGAGTCTGGGAGCAGGGCGTGTTTGAGGGTCCTCCTTGGTTGTGGCTGGGCACTGATGGGTTCCCCCACCTCCTGCTCAGAGGCAGCCACCAGACAATCGCTGCCAGGAGTGTAGGAGGCAAGAAAACACACTTGAGAAAAGTCAGTGTTTGAACAGAGACCACCTGGAATAAGCAGCAGTCATCAGAGAAAGGATAATGTACTTTGCCTGGGTTTTTAAAAAAGGCCCAGTAATGGATGTAAGTACTGTGGGCCTCACGTTATTGAAGTATATGGTATGAGGGACCAGCATGTATTTTTATGGCTGAGTTAATGGACTTCTAGAGATAAAAATGAATATAAAAGCAACATTTACTACTCATATAACCTTAGAAAAATCTCTAACAGCCCTTCTCCTTTTTCTACTTCCTTCTCTCCCTTTCCCTGCTTCCCCCTGCTTCCCCCTCCTCCCTCCATCCTCTCGAACTCATTTACTCAGCACCTACTATGTGCTAGACACTATGCTCAAAATCTAGCTCACCATCTGGTGCCATTAAAGACTGTATCCAGAATAGGTACAGGAAGGGGCGGGATGGAGCCCCCAGCAAGGTGCTCAGGAGTCCAAGTGTGGCCCCCCACCAGACTGGGGGGAGGAGAAGTAAAGGAAGGCTGAATTTGGGGCTGGGTGGGCTGGGTGAAGCCTGCGTGTTTTGAAAGCTAATAAGGAGCTGGCTGAGTGAAGTTGGAGAAAGGTGGTCTAGGAAGTGGGAAGAAGGTGTGCAAAGCTCTGGAGCATAAGAGGGTGCTCAGCTCAGAACTCTCACGTGGCTTCGCATGGTTGGAGTCCCATGTGGGGAGGTGAGTGTGCTGAGATCACAGAGGAGAAGGCAGGTCACTGGGGTCACGCATGTCAAGGAGGCTGGACTTTCTTGTAGCGCAGTGGTCCTCAGCGTGGGGAGGTGTGTCCCTCAGCGTGGGGAGGTGTCCCTCAGGAGACTCTTGGCAACATCTGGAGACCATTTTCATTGTTACAGCGTGGAGGGCGTGCTGCCAGTATCCAGTGGGTAGAAGTCAAGGGCACCACTCCTCATCCTATGGGCACAGGACATCTCCAAGGCTGGCTGCTTGGTTTGCAAGGTCCAGGTGAGAAGATGGCTTTTGACCTAATAGATACTGACCAGAGTTCCCTTTGACCATGAATATACCAAACACCCCCTTATTTGTGTCTTTGTTTGCTCCCATTTTAACATTTGGAGCAAATACAGCCTGTTCGAAAGTCTTATTTCTTTGTGTGGGGTCCATAAATCAACAAACCGAGATAAGGGCAAAAACCCACGCTTTTCCTAGATAACAAGAAGGTGGAGGATGGGGATTACCTACAAATTCATTCACTTAACACAGATCTGCGCTCAGCTCACTTTGCATTCCACCACGGCCCTTCCCTTTGCTTTGGCTCGGAGGTCAGCGCCACCCGTGGGACTCTGCAGAGCATGGGAGGACCCGATAAGCATCCCTCATGCGAAAGCCTGCGCCTGAGAGCTCGCTCCCGGTGCAGAGCCCTCCTGCCCCTCCCCCTCTGCACGCCTTGGGTTACAGCTGTTGCCTCTGGTACTTCCCAATTTTGACTTGAGATGCAGAATTTTCAACCTCCAGTAGCTACTTGGAAATTCTCAGACCAAACTTGTACATTTTCAGGATGATTCTCCCATAGGAACATAGACATGAAGGGTCTGTCCCGAGGGAAAGGCCTGATGGGGTGAAGACAGACCTGTCAGACCGTCAGACTCTCAGGCTAGGGTAACCTGCTCGGAGAGAGGCCTGGGTAGAGGGCATCAGTTTTCCTGACCTCTGACATTCATCTTAGCATTGCCTGTGGCCACCTCCCTCCAGTCTTAATAAATCCATATGAATGAAAAGAAATTGGATTTGCAGACTTTATCCAACTATGAATCTCTTTCTTCCTGCCCCTCCCCACCTCCTCCTTCCCGAGGAGTCAGCTGTGGTGACAGACAGATCTCCCTACATGGCAGGCGTGTGTGCATGGGGGCGTCACATGAAATGCCAACGTGGGAAAGGAGCATAGGGATGGTCCAGCTGGTCGGCTTCCAGATGTGGAGAACGTGGCCCACAGAAGTGCACGCACTTGTTCAAGCTCAAGGCAGTGCGGCTCCTGGCACCACCCCTCACACTGGATTCCTCAGCTGCCATTCCCAGTGCCTCCCATGCCCTCAGATCGAATGCCTCTGAACCGCTGGGAACCCTGTGTTTGCCCCTGGCCCGTGTTCTGTGGCACGTGTAGAGGCTGTTGCTGAACTCAGTGCTTGAAGCTATCACTTTCATACCAAAACAAAACAGAATAAAACAAAACAGCCCAGTCAAGACGAGTTACAAATCACAGGCACCTCATAACAACACGTGGCGCTTCTGGGGAGATTTTGTCTGCAGAGCACGTCCACAGCGGTAGCTAACGAACTCTCCACGCCCCTTCCCACACGCACCAGCAACTTAATTTACATGAAATGACGAATCTTGAAGTGGCCTTCCACTCAGTCACAGCTATGGTCTCACCCACTGGGAGCTCCCTCTCAGATCCCAGCGCTGCCTCCTCGGAGAGCACAGGCCAGGAGTGTTCACGCAGAGCCAGCTGCCTCTGGGAGGAAAGTCCTGTTTGAAAGGACCTTCAGCAAAAGACTTGTGAAGGAGCCACGGCAGGAACAGGGGTTGGATTTGACTGTGGCCTTCCTCCTCCGCGGGGCCTCTCCCCTCCTCTCTCACCTTCCTGGCACCCCCTCCTCCCCATAGTCTCCTCCTGCTAAGAGGGAGAGGCAGTGTGATCAGATGTCAGGCCAGGAGGAACGGGGTGATCACTACATCCAAGGCAAGGGGCGGGGAGAACACTGGCGGGAAGGCTGAAAACTCAAATGAAAAGTTGAGTGCACAGCCAGTAATCCCCTAGCTGACATTTGAAAACGGCCGTAAAAGAGAGGTACCGACCCCAAGAAATGGAAAAGTTTACACTCCAAAGAAGCAGAGTTAATAGAGCAAACAGGATTTGGCACAGTATAATTAGAAGCCTCAGAGAGAAATAAAGTGATATTGTGCCCATAAAAAGGAAGGTCTTAGAGATCTTGAAAATGAAAAATTTGATGATTGAAATAAAATTCTCAGTAAATGGGCAGAAGCACTGAAGCTGATAAAGGAACAAGTGGAAAGGTTGAACCAAGGAATTCTCTCAGAATAGCAAAAACAAACAAGGAGACAGAAAGTATAAAACATGGCCAAGAGCTTACTATATAATAAAAGAGAAACATGTAAATTGATCATACCTCTACTACGCTTATCAGCCAATTAGGAGGAATATGCAAATTAACCTCATAGCCTCTGACAGCAGGGAGGAGGCAGCTCCCAGCATGGACTGCTTGGCCGTCACCTCAGAAACCTGGAAGCAGGCAAGCCTGGCCTGCAGGCAGCTCTCAGCATGGCCTGTGTAGCAGTTGCCTTGGTGTGGAGCAGGCAGGCCCTGCAGAGAGCAGAGAACCATGGGGAGCGAGCCTAAGCCATCATTAGGATATACTCTGAGGACTCCCAGATTGGAGAGGGTGCGGGTCATGCTGAGGGATACTGATTGGAGAGGGTGCAGGTCAGGCTGAGGGACACTGAATTTAGGGCCTCTAGTTAGAAAATAAAACCAAAAGTTCCCGCCGCTCCTCTAACAGATCTTCAGAAGGACCGAGACCATGAAGGACAGCAGTGTCCCAGGGTGAGGACAGCTGAGCTGAATCAAGGACAAGAGGACAGAACAAGAGACTTACCCAGCAATGTTCTAGAGCAGTGGTCGGCAAACTCATTAGTCAACAGAGCCAAATAGCAACAGGACAGCGATTGAAATTTCTTTTGAGAGCCAAATTTTTTTTAAACTTAAACTTATTCTAACGCCACTTCTTCAAAATAGCCTCGCCCAGGCCGTGGTATTTCGTGGAAGAGCTACACTCAAGGGGTCAAAGTGTCGCATGTGGCTTTCGAGCCGCAGTTTGCCGACCCCTGTTGTAGTGGAATTCCCGGCAGCGGCACGGGCAGCACCCGGGCTCTGGGAGTCGGGGTGGGGGCGGAGGACTCTGTGGCTACACGGAGAACACCACGGGCACAAGGAGAACTGAGCCATGTCTTCCAGCTTCTGAGGCCAGTCCTTGGGAATCGGCACTCCTCACCAAGGGAGGCCATGGCACAAGGGTGAGCGTCCAACGCCAGATGTTTTTAGACTTGCAAGGATTCCAAAATGTTACGTCTCAGAGGGGATCTGGAGGAAGAATTAACTCCTTCAGATCCCATCTGAAGTGCAAGGAGCAGCAACAACAAAAAAGCTGGGAAGCCTTATGGTTAAGTCTAATTAAACCAATACTGACTACTTTAAAAATTGAGATATAATCCACACACCATAAGATTTATCCCTTTAGAATGCACAGTTCAGTGGGTTTTAGTATATTCACATGCTGTGAGACCTTCATCACCAATTCCAGAGTATACTCATCACTCCAAAAAGAAACCCTGAGCCCACAAGCAGTCCCTCCCAATCTCCCCTTCTCCCAGCCCCTGGCAACCCCCAGTCCACTTTCCGTCTCTGTGGATTTGCCTAAGTAGTTCATATAAATGGAATCAGATGACAGGTGTCCTTTTGCATTAGGCTTCTTTCATTTAGCATAATGTTTTCAAGGTTCATCTATGTTGTAGCCTCTGATCATTATTCCATCATGTGGATATGCCTATTTTATCAACATCAGTTAAAAAAAATATATTTTATTGATTTTTTAACAGAGAGAAAGGGAGAGGAATAGTTAAAAACATCAACGAGAGTAAAATATCCATCAACTGCCTCCTGCACACTCCCCACTGGGGATGTGCCTGCAACCAAGGTATATGCCCTTGACCGGAATCGAACCTGGGACTCCTGAGTCTGCAGACCAATGCTCTAGCCACTGAGCCAAACTGGTTAGAGCTAAACTTCAGTTTATGAACTCTTGAGTTGTTTCCCCTTTTTGGTTATGAATAATGCTGCTATGAACATTTGTGTGCAAAATTCTGTGTGAATATGCTTTCAACTATCTTGGGTATATATGGAATTGTTGGGTCATATGGTAGCACTGTTTCACTTTTGTAAAATTGCCAAACTGTTTTCCATAGTGGGTACATTTTATATTTCCAACAGTTATATATGAGGGTTCCAATTTTTCCTCATTTTCATCAATGTTTGTTATTGTCTGCCTTTTTTATTATATCCATTCTACTGAAAGGGAAGTAGGAACTCATGCGGCTTTGCTATGCATTTCCCTAATGACCAATATTGCTGATCATTTCAATTGCTTATTGACAATTTTTATGTACTCTCAGGAGAAATCTCTATTCAAATTATTTGCCCATTTAAAAATTAGGTCATTTGCCTTTTTTGTGGTTGAGTTGTAAGAGTTATTTATATATTCCAGCCGCCAGACCCATAGCAGATATATGACTTGCAAATATTTTCCCTGGGTTGTCTTTTACTTTCTAAATGATGTCCTTTGAAATAGAAAAGCTGTTAATGTAGTGATTTCAACTTATCTTTTTTCCTTTTGGTTGTGCTTTAGGTGTCAGTCACATTTAAGAAGCCAGTCCCTGATTCAAGGTCACAGAGATTTATAGCTAACTTTTCTTCTAACAGTTTTATAGTTGGAGCTCTTACATTTAGATCTTTGATCCATTTTTGTATATGGTGTGAGATAGTGGTCAAAATTCATTCTTTTGCACTTGGATATCTATTTGTCCTGGTACCATTTAAAATTATTTATTTATTATTATTTTAAAATCCTTACCTGAGGATATTTTTTAATTGATTTCTAGAGAGAGTGGAAGAGAGAGGGAAAGACAGAGAGCCTATCAAAGTGAAAGAAACACATCCATTGGTTGCCTCCTGCACACACCTGACCAGGGCCTGGAGCCAGGAAGGAACCTGCAACCATAGTGCCCATGATCAGAATTGAACCCAGGACCTTCAGTCTGCAAGTTGAAACTCTATGCACTGAGCCAAATCAGCTAGGGCCCATTTGTTAAAATGTTGATTATTTTTATTTTTATTATTTTCTTTTATTTAAAAAATAAATTTTATTGATTTTTTACAGAGAAGAAGGGAGAAGATTAGAGAGTTAGAAACATCGACGAGAGAGAAACATTGATTGGCTGTCTCCTACACACTTCCTACTGGGATGGGCCCACAACAAAGTTACATGCCCTTGCCTGGAATTGAACCTGGGACCCTTCAGTTCGCAGACTGACTATTTACTGAGCCAAAACTGGTTAGGCGAAATGTTGATTATTTTTAAAGAGTCCAGTCTGGAACTAAAAGTTTTCAAATGATATCTATATGAGAGACTAAGGTGAGGTACCCCAATTTGCCAAGTTTTTTATTTTATTTTATTATTTTTATTGTAGTTGGGGGACATAGATATTAATTCTAAGCATTGACAAAAAGCATGTGTTTATGTTTGTGCATTAAAATCTAAGGGCAACAACTAAAAGAAATGCATCAGAGGAAAAGCTATAATAAATAAAAGTTGATTAAATCGATGAAACAGAAAAAAGAAAGTGTGACAAATACATGGAAGATGGCAGGAAAACCAAACATAGCAGAAATCACAATGAATGTGGCCCTATAAAAGTCACCTAGTAAAAACATGGAGATACTCATAGTGGGTAAAACCCATAGTCCAACTACATGCTGATTACAACTACATATAAGAGACAAATCTAAAGCAAAACCACACAGGAAAATAGATGGTCCTGGGATGAAAACAGATACAAGCTAGCTAACACATGTAAAGCAGCCATAGCAATATAACATGGGACAAAATAGAAAATGAGAGGTGGTCCCCTTGCGGGGAGCTGAGAATGGAGGCCACCCCATGGCCACGTGAGGCCCAGGTCTTGATTCTAGTTTAACTGCATGTTAAAATAGGCCTCCCTTTCTCTAAGAGTTTAGTGTGCTGTGAATCCCCTTTTTCACATTATACATAGAAATAATCTTATTATCAAGGCAGGGAAGGGCAGTTAGGGGTGACCAGGCTGGCAAGGGAGGGAAATTAGGGGTGACTGGGCCAGCAGGGGAGGGAAGTTAGGAATGACCAGGTCAGCAGGGGAGGGCAGTTAGGGGAATCGGGCTGGCAGGGGAGCAGTTAGGTGTTGATCAGGCTGTCAGGGGAGTGGTTAGGGGGTGATCAGGCTGGCAGGCAGAAGTAGTTAGGGGCAATCAGGCAGGCAGGCACGTAGGCAAGTGATTGGGAGCCAGCAGTCCTGGATTGTGAGAGGGATGTCCAACTGCCCGGTGGGATTGGGCCTAAACAGGCAATCGGGCATCCCTTGAGGGGTCCCAGATTGGAGAGAGTGCAGGCTGGGCTGAGGGACCCCCATATGCATGAATTTCATGCATCAAGCCTGTAGTAGGATAATAAAGGGTGCCTATGACTTACTATCCTACCTAATAAAAGAATATGCAAATTAACCATCACTCTGCTATACCTACAAGCCATACCCACCAGCCATACCCACCAGCCAATCAGAGTGAGTATGCAAATAAACCCAACCAAGATGGTAATGGCCACAGAGAGCAGGAGGGAGGCTTGGATTTCCCAGGCAACGGAAGAAGCCAAGCTTTCCGCCTGCTCTTGCCCGCCTAGGCCTCCATTCGAGGCTTCAAAGTTTTAATTATAGAAGATAATCAAATCCAAACAGAAATGGCGGCAGCCAGGGAACTGGAGAGAGCAGGCTAGGGTTGCTCCCAGCAACAGAGGAAGCAAAACTTTCCACACACTCTGGCCGGCCCAGGCCTCTGCTTAAGGCTACAAAGTTTCAATGATAGAAGGTATATAAATTCCAATAGAAATGGCTGCCCACCACAGAACAAGCAGGAGGCTTGGCTCTGCTCCAGGCTACAAAGTTTCAATTGTAGAAGGTAAATAAATTCCAGATATCAGGGCCTCCACTTGGGTCGCCAGGGGGCATGGCTGGCCTGCAAACCACCACAGGCCCCTCGCTCAGGCCGGCCCACACCCGAAGGGAACCCCTACCCTGATCCGGGACACCCTTCAGGACAAACCAGCTGGCCCCCACCCATGCACCAGGCCTCTATCCTGTCTAATAAAAGAGTAATATGCAGATTGATGATCACTCCAAACACACAAGATGGCTGCCCCCATGTAGTCAAAGATTCTGCCCCCATGTGGACCTAAGATGGCCAGGAGGGAAGGGCAGTTGGGAGGCACCAGACCTGCAAGGGAGGGCAGTTAGGGGTGACCAGGCCGGCAGAGGAGGGAAGTTGGGGGCAAACAGGCTGGCAGGGGAGCAGTTAGACATCAATCAGGCTGGCATGGGAGTGGTTAGGAGGTGATCAGGCTGGCAGGCAGAAGCAGTTAGGGGCAATAAGGAAGGCAGGGAGGTGAGCAGTTGGGAACCAGCCGTCCTGGATTGTGAGAGGGATATCCGACTGCCCCTTTAGGATCGAGCTCACACCCGGGCATGTGCTTTTACTGGGAATGGGACTGTGACCTCTAGTTCACAGAGCTACAACGGCTGGGCTCATCATTGCTTCTTGATGCTTAAAGACAAATGCTAATTCTTGAGTTGACTGGCAATTTAGTGCCTTGAATTCATCCCTGAGATCAGTGTGTTTAAGACAGGCTGTAAGAGGATTTTAAAGAAACGCATGGGGATTCTCTCCCCGCTCCCATTGTTGTAAGAGCTGTGGACTTACACCCCTTGCAGCTGACCCAGCACTCACCCTGGCAGCCTCGGAGTGCCAATTAAACAGTGCAAGCCCCGCCCGTGGTCAGGGGGAATTGGTTTGGGAACAGTTTTATGGTTTTCCTCACGCCAAGAAACAAATGAGCCCCTCTGGTGACAGATGCAGAGTAATTCTGTTTGGACAGAAAGAACACAAACCTCACATCTGAACATTCCATGTGCGGCTTGGCAGGAAGCTGTAATATTGAGACTGAAAATGAGAAAAAACTCTGGTTCTAAATAGTTGGGAATGCAGTTCATGTAGTTTTTTCTTTTTTCCTTTCATTAAAGAAAATAGTTTTTTAAGACTTCAGTTGATCCAGGTTTCATAAAAAGGTGTTACTTAAAAAAAAAAATAGGATTCTCATAGGAACAGGCTTTAGGTGAGCAGCGGGCAATACCGAATAAGAGAAAGAAAGTTCTAGAAAGACTGTGGGTGTGAGGGAGTAGCAAGTTGGTGGTCCTGGAGCAAGCATAGCCCAGCGCCCGTCCTGGCTGGCATGGGAGTGAGGCGGTCTCCATGGTGACCGAGCGAGGTTCTGCTTTAGGAAAAGACGTACAGGAATCTGAGGATGTGGGCTGGGTGAGGTAAAGCCATCGGTGTGTTTGTTACTGCTCCTGCCTTTGTTTAGTTTAGTTTGGGGAAGCGGGGACTGAAAAAGGAGGGAGAGAAGGGGAAAAATGAGGTGAACAAAAAAGCCTCCTGCAGCGGGGGACAGACCATGGCAGGACACTGGTCTAATACTTTCATCTTTGCTAATTCAGAAGTCTTTTATTCTACTCATCCAGATATTGCAGACATGATTTCACCATGCTGGTCTGAGCTGGAAAATCCTGGAGCACAAGGCAGGGAATGAACTTGGTCATGAAGGAATGTTGAGAGGACAGCGTCTTGGGGCTGGAGGTGTCCATGCGGTCATCAGAGTCAACTCCTAATCAGTGTTTCCTGAAACATGTGGGTGTGTTCTCTCTCATGCGTGAGCTGGCTTGTGTGTAGGCTGGGAGAGACAAGTAGCAACGTGCAGGTATAATGAAGAAAAACTACCCTTTTTTTGCTCAAAAAAAATTTGACTGAGTATGGATAACCTGTGGGAGCTGTTAGAAAAACCTCACGAGCCCTAGCTGGTTTGGCTCAGTGGATAGAACGTTGGCCTGAGGACTGAAGGGTCCCAGGTTCAATTCCAGTCAGGGGTACATGGCCAGGTTGTGGGTTCGATGCCCAGCAGGGGGTATGCAGAAGGCAGCCGATCAATGATTCTCTCTCATCACTGATGTTTCTCTCTCCCTCTTCCTTCCTCTCTGAAAACAAAAACAAAAACAAAAAACAAACTCACGAAATAAGGCTGCTTCTAAGGAGGTTATGATCTGGGGACCGGAATACTTACTGGAACATATTCTGAGTCTAATGTTTTCTTATAAAAATAGTCACAGAAACTGGTGGATGTCTTTTTTACATACAACTCAATTTCTCTCATTTACAACGTAAGTCATTTAATGTAACATTTGCAACCTTAGAAAGGCAGACATATTTAATCCAAGTCAGTTTATAAATTCCAATTTCACATGGATTAAAAACTGCAGATAAATTAAGTCACAATAATATCCTGTACATGCATTAAGGCTGGTGACTGCTAAAGTCTCTTGGGTATCTACAAACAGGAAATCACACACAGATTACTGGGTCTGAAGAGTGTCTACATCGTTAAAAAAATCTTGCTTCTTTTTTTTTTTCTTTTCTTTTTTTTTTTGGTGATACAGATTTCAACAGTAACTCTGGAAAACTGTGAAAAATGTTGTTTAAAAATATATATGTATATACTACTGCACAGTTTCAAAGATGTGATTCATAAATAATGTTGGTTGCACTGATTAATTTTATAACAATTACCGTACTTCCAAGGTGATGCGAACACGCAGTGACTTACACTCAATGTTAGGCACTAGTCATACCCTCCAGGCGTACTACAGTCTCATGGTAGCTGTATTGTACATATATATTTTTAAATGTATGCGTTTGTACAAACTGTGTATCGTATGCATGGGATGTCAGAAATGTACACATCACTGTTATATAATACACGCATCATTGTCGCACACACCGGGATAAGTTTTAGTGCAGGAAGTCTCGTTGCATTGCGTTCTAAGCGTTCTATCTAGTACACAATTTGTCAGCTTTTCTGATTATTTTTCCCAGTACATTCCTCTTTAGATAGCGGGTCCGAGTTTCCATTTGTCATGGGAAAGTTTCCAGAAATCTCTGTTTTAACCAAACCTCTCTTTCCAGGCACAATTCTGCACGTAAGTCTGATCTGTGTAGAGCAGTCACACACCCCACGTGGTGAGGAGGAATGCATCTGAAACATTGTGATACAGGGTGGCATCCGTTCAGGTCACGGAAGGATAAGGTCAGGTGACTTGTGCTGAACTGCTGAGGAAATATGTCTCCAAACAGAAAGTGAACTAAAGGGACAGCACGTGTTGACACAGGAGAGTCACTAGAAGGACAGACACGAAGCTGTGAGCAGTGGTTGTCTGTAAGGGGAGGGGGAGATTGGGACGGGACTTATTACTTTCTACTTTCTACGTTTCCATGTTGTCTGAATTTTTACACTGAAGCATGTATTGCTTTATAATCAGAAAAGGCAAGAAATATATCTCTACTCTGAACAAAAGTAAATAAAGGAACAGTTATGAATGACTTTCACACGCAACAATAAGAAGTTGGCTCCTCACCATAATCATCTCTTCCAAGCTAGCACACATCGCTTCCTTGGGCTCCGAGATGAAGCGAGAGGCCACGCCCACAACGACAGGGTTTGCTGGGAAACGTGGTCTTGGAAGAACAGGGAAAACACGGAGGCCGCCTGGGTGTTCAGATGGGGCCTCATGGGAAGCACACCCCTCGGACACCGCACATCCTGCAGCTTTAACACGGGGGCGTGCCTGAGAGCCAGCCCTTGTGTGCGAGTTTGCACATTTCCGAGGCATTCAGCGAGAGCAAGCGGAACTAAGCCTCAGTCCTCCGAACACACAAACAACAGCCACAAAAACCCACATATCAGTTCACAATTCCTTAAGGTAGACGGAAACTTCCCACATGAATGGGATCATGAACTCTACCCACAAGGACTAGTGCGAGGCTGTGACAGACCCCTGGGCTGGATGAAAGTAAAACAAACTCTGTGAACAGTGCAGACGCTTGAAGGCCAAAGCCAAATGCCAATGGCAAAGCCCTTCCTTCACTTGCTCTTTGTAAGTTAATTTCGGGCCACCAGGTGCACAGATCAGTCATTTGTGCAGTCCTGAGAGAGCGCTGGGAGCTAGGGAATTACAGCCATCTCATCTCCACTGTCCGTCAGGCTGACGGGAATGTCAACATTGGAACCGAACCGACCGACCGGACCGTCCGAATCTGTGATAGATGCTGGGCGCCCTCACCCCGGAGAAAGAGGGGGGGGAGGGATCGGAAAAGACCAGCCCGGTGCAGTGTGGTCAGGGAGGGGCTTCAGAGCCACAGTCTTCGTTGTGAAAGTTATGGCAAAGCACATCCTTTTTTTTTTGTTGTTCAGTTTTTCTTTCCAAGCAATAATTTTATAACCAAATATGTTTAATAAGAAGACTAAATCTAGGGCATGACAGGGGACTAAAATATAAACAAGTTTCAGACAAAAAATGTAAACAGGTGTCAAAAAACTAAAATGTAAACTTAATTAAAAAAAAAAGAAAAAAGAAAAGAGTTGGGAGCAAGACGTAAACATACCCGGCGCAGAGGAGATGCCACCGGACAGAGGTGGGAGAGCGCGCCCCGCGCGGAGGGCAGCCCGCTGACCGGCCAGTTCACAACACATCCTGGGCACCTGCTGCCCGAGGCGTGAGCACCGCACACTGCAGCCTCTCAGCCCGGTGACAGCACACAGGCTCCCAGGGGAGGCGCCATCTGGGGAACGTCCTCACGTGGCCAAGACGTTGGTGAGAAAGCTATCGTGAAAAGGAAATGCTTAAAAACGCCACATTGAAAAGACTGACAGTGCCACCAGGCTCTCCGGCCCGGGCCACCGAGGCAGGGAGAAGAGACACCTGCGGGGCGGGCAGGCGGCAGGGGCAGGAGACGCCGGGTCCTGCCTGGCTCCCCTCGGCATGGGCGGGCTGCTCCCAAGGCACCGAGTTCCCACCACGCGGGGACAGGGCAGCCGGTCCATCTGCTTACAGTGCATTCAGCTGAGGGTGAGGTTGGACGGAGGGGCGAGGAGTAAGTAAATGAAAGGCAGGGCATTTGGTAACATGCAACCTAGTAAACATCCGGCAAAACATGACTGACTTTCATTACTCAACGACCCATGAACACATACAACCGAAGGGTGAGCGGGGATAGTATATCAACCCTGAACGTCGTCCACCGTAAGGAGAGGTCCTCTTCACTGGCAGTCAGGCTGTTGGTGTGCTTCGCGGCACCTGGTGAGCTCACCACAAGGTTTTGGTTGAATGTTCTAAAAAGTCAAGGGTTAGCTTTGAAGTAGAAAGAGTGTGTGTGTGTGTGTGTGTATTATTGTGTGTGTATGTGTGTAAGTGTATTTCCTCTAATCAGAAACCTCTGACCACTTTGTCTAGCCTGGGATTATGGAAACCAGACAAAGAAAGTATGTTTTAAGAGCTGTGCATCTTACACACACACGCTGCTGCTTCTGCACCCACACATACAGGCACAGGTGCCCTGGGAAAGACCGCTGTCCGATGCTGAGAAAACAGTCATGGGTTTGATGAGCGCTGCGGCCGGGAGTGTCGGCAGCACAGTGTCCAGAGCGTCGGGCCGTCCTTGGAGGGGAGCGCAGCGGCCGCGGGGCGCCTACTGCAGGTGGGCGCTGGTCCGCAGCCAGTGCAGGCCCTGCTGGGAGTACTGCACCAGGTGCTCCATGCTGCTGTGCAGGGTCACCGGCCCCATGAGCAGGTCCAGGTCATTGAAGAATTCTAGGGGACAGACAGAGCGGTCAGTGTGCAACCCTGGGGCCCACGTGACTTAAGGAGCAGCTCCACTTGTGGTCCTAGAGAGGCAAGCTTCTCTGCCCATTGTGCGGCCTCAGCGCTCCATTGAACAGAGCGGAACACCAAGGCACAGAGCTCAGGCTTTTATCCAATGGTCACTCTGTGGGCAATTCCTAATTCCAGTGAACAACGTTTACTTAGCCCCGTGAGGGGAACCTTGGTTCCGCCAAGGGCCGTTTGGATATTTATACCATCATTCTCCGGCCACACAAAATTATCCACTTAAAAACCAGCCTGCTGCATTTCATAAACTCACCCCTCATGCCTTGCAGGGCCAGACCAAATGATTTTGGGGGCCTTACAGGGCCTGCGGGCTGGATGTCCCCCCACCCCTCCTGGACTTAGCCAAACCCTGACTTCCTCAGGACATTCTCCCGGAGCAGCAACCTTCCCACCCTGGACGTGGGCGGTGGCTCCGTCACCCTCCCCTCACCCAGCTGTGGCGTGCGCTGCACTGACACGAGTCCTATGGAGGAGGCTCCAGGCAGCAAATCAGAGGCGGTTCTGAAAGAGCTCCCAGTGCTTGGACATTCTCTGGGCTGGTCCTTCCAGTAAACTTAGTATGTGCCAAGGCCCTGTGCCAGGGGCAGCAAGGTAGATAGGGAGCGTACCAAGAAACCACAGCCAAGTGGCTGGGAGAGACAGATACATGCACAGGGCCGCTAGGCCATTGTAGCTGGATCACCGAACAGCACTCCTTCAAAAGGAGTGCCTGGGAGAAGTTTGCAAAGGTGCTCATGTGCATACATGCTGAATGGGGGCCTGCTGGAGGCCAGGGAGGGGTGAGGGGGACGCCAAGTCCAGGTGGCTGGGGTCAGAGCAGAACCAGGAGGGGAGCTGTCAGGAACACAATTCTGACTTCCTGTTAGATCTGTGCCCCTGGGCCGGCACGGAGGAGCCGTCTAGTGGCCACTGGCAGTGCAAGAGCTTGGCCTGTGCAGGGTGTCCCCAACCAGCCACGGACATCTTTATACATTTGTCCTTCTGCGTTGTCTACTTGGGACACCCTCCCCACCCCATCTCTGCTACTCAGCCACTATTTGCTTTTCAAAATCCTGTTCCATGCCGGCTTCCCAGAGGATTGTCAGGGTCAGCACCTCTGGGCTGCACGTCGCAAGCTACCTGGCTTTCTCCTCAGTTTCGTGAACTCGGGCCCACTGCCTACCCCTGCTGTAACTTCCTCATCGCATGTGGGCACCCGGGCTTGTCCTCAGAGGCTTATGCTGTCACGGCACCAAACGTGCATTCAGTGACTGGATCTATAAAAGAATGTGTACCTGTTGACCCCAAAATTCTACTTCTATAACTCCTTCCTATGAAAATAATAAAAAAAATAGAAAAGGACTTATGCAAAACTATTTATCACAACTTTATTTGTAATAGTGGAAAAAATTGGAAGTAGCCTAAGTGTCCAACATCAGGGGAATGGCCCAAGAAATCTTACTTTGTGGTTATACAACCACCGTGCTGACAACTTTATAGAACCAGAATAAAGGGTATTTTTGAACTAGTTAGTAACATGAGACAATTCCTGATATACTGTTAAAAAACAACAAAAATCAAAACAGGACATAACACTGTAGATATACTATGCCCTTATTGTGGTAAAAAAAATCACCCTTATTTGGAGGAGACCAGAAGAAACTTCAGTAGGATGTTAACAGGAATTATTTCTTGGTGGTATTATTACTGATGATATAAAAAGCTTTTTTCCCCTCTACAACAGTTTTCTGTACTTTATAAATTTAGCCACAATAAACATGCACTCCATTTATAATCAGTAAAAAAAAAAAAAAATTAAAAAAGAAATGGAACTTTTTGCTTCATCTAAACACTTTCTTTTTGGTGTAAGCAGCTATCACTTCAAAAGCCAGTAACATTCACACTCATTAATTAGTTCATTCAGTGTTCCAGACCTCTGCCGTGTTCTGGGCTCCATGCAGCTCTTAGGAGTACAAAGCCGGATAAGACAGAGTCTACCTTCAAGGAGCTCACTCCAGCAGGAAAAAGAACACGTGTGTGCACATCTATATCTGTATCTACAGATCTGTATCTGCACATTACTTGCGTCTTTACCATCTCTACTAGAAGCCCAGTGCATGAATTCATGCAGGGGGAGGAGGGTGTCTGGCTGGCCCGCCCTGATCAAGGCCAACCCTGATAGGGGCAGGGCCAGCTGGGAGGAGGGGCTGCAGGCAATTGGCCAGCTGGCCCTGACCCCTGGTCAAACTCCAGGTCAAGGGGACAATTTGCATATTAGCCTTTTATTCTATGGGATGTGCAATCTTCCACAGTGAAGACAAAGGTGGGTTCAGGCCTGGTGAGGGGTGGGGTTGGGAAGTTTCACACCATAGGTGACAGCTTCTAGGATTTCTGCTTCGGTCAATGACGACCACGTGGGTGGTGACACCCAAGGTCAGGCTGTCTCCCTGAGCTGAGGTCGAGCCATGCACCCCCCCAAAGGCACACACCTCTGTTTTCCTTGGCCAGGTTGTCTGCCATCTCCCAGTAGTCGTAGCTGTGGAGGATGCTGTTGGTGATGCTGACGTGATTGGCTGCCATCTGGTGGATGCGCTGGGGGATGCTGACGATGGTCGAAGGGGACAGGGCGCTGGTGTTGGAGAGGCTCCCCTGAGATCCCACGGAGCTGGTGGGGGAGGGGTTGGGGGACATGGGCGATGGGGTTCCAGTGCTCCTGGAAGGGGAGAGCAAGAAAAGCAGGTGGAGAGGCTGGCTCCCCCTGAGGCGGGGCAGCCCCCGGGCACCGTGAGCAGAGCAGCACCCTGCCCAGCATGGGCTTCTCGCCTTTACTTTGGGAAAATGAACTTACTTTCCACCGGCCCCCCATGGAGACGGGGCTTGGGCAGCTTTCGATGAATTCTGCAGGAAAAGAGAAACATTGACAGTGAGCCATTTGCGTAGGTTTACTGAGCCGATGATGCAAGCTCTCAGGGGATGGTTGAGAGGAGTAACGGCTGACACTGCAGATAAAAAAAAATGCAGATTCCCAGAAATGAACCCGGGAATTCACAAATCCTAGGCTGCTGGCTCCCCCTCTGAAGCCCAGTGGGGAGCTGCCTGGCCCGCCGGGCTCCACAATGAGCGAAAGCAGGAGCTTCTCCGCAGCCTGGGACTTCACGCCCCAAATGCAATGTGTCAAACTGAATCATAATCCAGAGGGTCTGCTGAATCCTGAGCCAGTTTACTCTGTCACCTTAAACTAGCTTAATTCTTCTGAAAAAGAAAAAAGAGCTGGCCTCCAGTCCCCTATGAGAATACCTCATGTTGAAATGTAGGGCATGTCTGCATACATTTAATGCCTGGAAATATTTTAACTTGCAAGGCTTAAAAGTATTTCTCTTGCCGAAACCGGTTTGGCTCAGTGGTAGAGCGTCGGTCTGCGGACTGAAAGGTCCCAGGTTCGATTCCGGTCAAGGGCATGGTTGCGGCACATCCCTGGTAGGGGGTGTGCAAGAGGCAGCTGATCGATGATTCTCTCTCTCATTGATGTTTCTGGCTCTCTGTCCCTCTCTCCTCCTCTCTGTAAAAAATCAATAATATATATTAAAAAAAAGTATTTCTCTTAAAGTTCCTCTTGAATGTTTCTAAAAAAAAAAACACAGATTAAAATATATTTCCTTGTCAGGTGGGGTGTTCAAAAATTTGATTTTCTGAATATCCTGACTGGGGAGGATATGTTTCCCGAGCCAGTTGTTTGCATTGGGCATTGACAAGAAGAGAACTTTTGGTGAGGAAGTTCCTAAATGTACAGACAGACCCTCCCTGAGAGCCTTCGATGCCTCTGGGACCTCCGTTCACGGCCTGTTAGAGGGACGAGGCCTCTATACGCTAGGGCGAGTTTCCCTCCGTCCACGGCCTGCTAGAGGGGTAAGAAGTCTCTACAACGCTGATGTGAATTTTCCCTCCGGAGACAAGAAAACAGCCTTGGCCTGGTTCCCTAGACACAAAGCATTTCCCTTGGCTAAAGAGAACTTTATGAAGTGGTGACTGAACTTTAGACTCTAGTGGGGTGCTATCAAGAAGGCAGAAATGGCCTTGCATGTGGCCACTGAGCAGCTGCCTTCAGGCCTCTTCCAGACCACCAGGCCCCGTGACGGTTAAAACGCGAGGGAGCAAAGACCTCTCTTTGGACAAATGGGTCAGTGTAGGCGTCTGAGGTTCCTGCATTCTCCTCGAAGCAATGGATTCCATCCTCAAAATGTTTCTGGTAGAAAGACAACTAAATTTGGGGAACAATGCCCTCCAATAGCCAGACAGTACCTTGAAATAGTCGATAAGTGCTTTTGAGTACTTGACAGCATGATCCCTTTTGAGTCGGAACATCCGCCAGTACAGGAGGGCCAGGCATCGGTAACTGCGGGGAGAACAGAGATGAGCCTGCAAGCACGAGTGTGTCCTGTGCAAACAGGACTTTTCAAAAAGCTCCTCTTTTTTGTTCTGCTAATCCTCACCCAAGGATATTTTCCCACTGATTTTTAGGGAGAGTGGAAGAGAGGGAAAGACAGAGAGGAACATTGATGTGAAAGAAATGCATTGATTGGTTGCCACCTGCATGAGCCCTGACTAGGGCCCGCGGGCGTTGAGGGTGGGGGGTTATGGCCTGGGACCAAGGTATGTGTCCTTGACTGGAGTTGAACCCGGACCCTTTGGTTCTATCCACTGAGCCAAACTGGCTAGGGCTCAAAAATCTTATTTCAAGCACTCAATATTTATATCCTGATTGTATATACAATATAAATACATACATGTCTCTGTAAGTGTCTGATCTTCTTTTTGTTCAGAAGGAATACTTCAACATTTCAAGGGGTTACTCCATCAATGCATTTGCCATCAGATCATTTAAGAAAAGCTTTATTGCTTTGTTGGGGTTTGGGGCTGCCATTTCTTCTGTCACCACTAGAGGACAGTGTCTCTCCACAGAGGAGAGAGCAAGCTGCCGCTCACAGCTCACAGCTTTCATTGCTTATTGGAGTTTCAGGGCAGAGTGACCTCACTGATTTCCCTCTGGCACCCTGGACTTCCCGCACCAGGGTGTCCCTGAAAGAATAACCATCCACCTGCGCTTACTCCTTTACCTTTAAACTATTTCGCTCAATTACAATGAGTTCAAATAAAGGAACAGATACGTGGTTTCATAAACAATAACAACTATGCTGAGAATAATTAACATTTTATTTTATATATTTTATTATTTACATATTAGTAACCTTATATAATGCCAATTATTAATCATCATTATTTTATTAGCCCTAATATGAAATTTAAAGTTTGAAAAGAGTGCAGAAAGCATTTCCTGAGACATATCCTCTCTTGTTTGGTGCTTTCCACTCGTAATTATTGGCTCACCCAGGGGTGGTGCTGACCTGGGAGATTACCAGCATGCCAAATGAGTAATGGTCTCCTCTCAGCCCATCAAACTCCAGATGACGTGATGATGCTACACTTCGTGAGGCCCTCTTTCTTGTGTATGTTGCTGTTATTTATTCATTTTTGAGGCTCAATTGTCTACTGCAGATCAGGGGAGTAAACTTTTGGGGACAAACATTTTGGATCCCTGCCCCAGAAGGAACAAAGAGAGAGGTATCTGTGATTTGGGGGCGTGGGATGAGGTGTACTGAGAAGATGTCACAGGGAAATTACTATTACAATCACATATTCATTATTAGTGAGATCGTTATAGATATAAAAACCTATTAATGTTGGTTAACATTTTACAAGGAGAGCTTTTATTATCAAAGTGTAATGAGCTGCTCCTTAGTTTAATGTGTTGAGGACTTGAATGCGTCATCTTCATTCACTCAGACTAATCCCATGTGTAAAGAGACAGATGAATTATTTTGATAGCAACTCAAATGTTAAACACAAGAGAAATTACATTTGGCACAATTCACACTGACATCATTGAAACACAAACCTACCTGGTTTTAACACACACACACACACACACACACACACACAGGAAAAGTTATCCTAGCATAATGGACCCGTTGATTTTCTTTCTTTCTTATTTTTAAAATATATTTTTTATTGATATTTTACAGAGAGGAAGAGAGATAGACAGTTAGAAACATCTATGAGAGAGAAGCATCGATCTGCTGCCTCTTGCACACCCCCTAGTGAGGATGTGCCTGCAACCAAGGTACAAGGCCTTGACCGGAATTGAACCTGGAACCTTTCAGTCCGCAGGCTGATGCTCTATCCACTGAGCCAAACTGGTTTTGGCCCTGTTGATTTTTAATACCTGAGTAGGCACTTCATGGCTGGCATAGCAGCAAGCTATGGGTGGGCTCTCCCTGGCCACGACTGGACTTGCGTTTGGTTTTGCATGTCAGAGGCACTAGAAAAACATGGTGCCTCTCAGCACCTGGTTTACCAATGGCCACACACAGGCAGAGCAGGCTGTTGTAAGCCGATATGATGCACTCACCATAACGCAGCCAGCTGTTTATCCTCTGGTGTGGCATTGGGGCCTGAGTGGGTCTTTAGTCTCATGGCATACCTAGAGGAAAAGAAAAGAAAGCAAAACTGAAGAAAAATTTAAAAGTTTTAATTAAATATATTGGGGAGACATTGGTTAATAAAATTATGTAAGTTTCAGGTATACAATCCTCTAACATCATCTGTATATTGTATTGTGTGTTCAACAACCCAAGTCAAGTCTCCTTCCATCACCACTGAACCCCACCTTTCTCTCTGTCATCACCATCTGCTGTCTGTGTCTTTTTTGCTTAATTCACCTTTTTCATCCAGACCTGCCACCCCCTTCCCTTCTGACAGCTGCCAGTCTGTTCTCTATGAATCTGTTTCTATTTAGTTTATTTATTTTGTTCATTAGATTACACATATGAGTGAGATCATATGGTATTTGTCTTTTCCTGACTGGCTTATTTCACTTAGTGTGATGCTCTCCAGGTCCATCCATGCTGTTACAAAAGTTAAGATTTCCTTCCTGTTTTAATGGCCAAGTAGTATTCCCTTGTGTAAATATACCATAGTTTTTTTATCCACTCATCTACTGATGGGCACTTGGGCTGCTTCCAAATCTTGACTACTGTAAATAACGACACATTGACTATAGGGGCACATATTCTTTCGAATCAGTGTTTCAGGTTTCTTTGAACATATTCCCAGAAGTGGAACTGCTGGGTCACAAGGCAGTTCCAGTTGTCATTTTTTGGAGAAAATTTCATACTGCTTTCCATAGTGGCTGCACCAATCTGCTTTCCCACAAGGGCTCCCTTTTCTCCACATCTTACACAATATTTGTTTGTTGATTTACTGTGATAGCCTTTCTGACAGGAGTGAGGTCACATCTCATGGTAGTTTTAATTTGCATATCTCTGATGATTAGTGATGCCGAGCATCTTTTTATATGTCTATTGGCCATCTGTATGTCCTTTTTGGAGAAGTGTTTATTCTGATCCTTTGGCCATTGTTTAATTGAACTGGTTGTTTTTTTTAGTGTTGAGTTGTCTGAGTTCTTTATAAATTTTAGAAATTAGTTCCTTCTCAGCTGTATCATTGACAAATATGTTCTCCCATTCAGTAGGTTGTCTTTTCATTTTGTCAATGGTTCCTTTTGCTGCACTAAACGTTTTAGTTTGAAGTAGTCCCATTTGTTTACTTAATCTTTTTTTCCCCTTGCCTGAAGAAATGTCAAAACAATATTGCTATGAGAAACGTCTGTATTTTCTTTTAGGATTTTTATGGTTTCAAGTCTTACATTTAAGTCTTTACTCCATTTTGCATTTATTCTTGTGTATGGTGTAAGAAGGTGGCCTAGTTTCATTTTTTTGCATGTATCTAATCAATTTTTCCAACACCATTTATTGAATAGACTATCTTTACCCCAGTGTATGTTCTTTCTTCTTTTGTCAAATATTAATTGACTATAAAGATATGGGTTTACTTCTGGGCTCTACTCTTTTCCTATGATCTATATGTCTGTTCTTATGCCAGTACCATGCTAATTTGATATCCGATACTGTGCTTTCTCCAACTTTGTTCTTCTTTCTCAAGATTGCTATGTAGGTCTTTGGTGATTTCATATAAATTATTGGAATATTTGTCCTAGTTCTATGAAATATACCATTGGTATCTTGATAAAAATTGTATTGACTCTGTAGATTGCATCAAAGGTAGTATGGACATTTTAATGATGTTAATTTTTCCTATCCATGAACATGGTGTACATTTCAGCTTATTTGTATCTTTTTAAAAAATATATATTTTATTGATTTTTTTACAGAGAGGAAGAGAGAGGGATAGAGAGTTAGAAACATCGATGAGAGAGAATCATCCATCAGCTGCCTCTTGCACACCCCCTACTGGGGATGTGCCCGCAACCAAGGTACATGCCCTTGACTGGAATTGAACCCGGGACCTTTCAGTCCACAGCCAACGTCTATCCTCTGAGCCAAACCAGTTTTGGCTTATTTGTATCTTTTTATAATTTTCTGAGCACAGGTCTTTTACATCCTTGGTTAAATTTACTCCTAGGTTTGTTTTTTTTTTAATTTTTTTTTTTTTATGCAATTGGAAATGGGATTGTTTTCTTAGTTTCTCTTTCTGATAGTTAATTATTGGTGTATAAAAATGCAACTGATTTCTAGGCATTTATTTTGTATCCTGCTACTTTACTGAATTCATTTATCAGTTCTAGTAGTTTTTTTGGTGTTATCTATAGAGTTCTCTATACTAGTACACAGTATCATGTCATTTGCAAATAACTACAGCTTTACATTTTCTTTTCCAATTTGGATGCCTTTTAATTCTTCTTACTGTCCGACTGCTGTGGCAAGAATTTCTAGTACCATGTTGCATAACATTGGTGAAAGCAGACATCCTGTCTTGTTTCAGATCTTAAGGGAAATGCTTTTAGTTTCAGTCCATTGAGTATGATGTTGGCTGTAGATTTATTATATATGGCCTTTATTATGTTGTGTTATAGTCACTCTATTCCCACTTTGATGAGAGTTTTTAATCATAAATTGTTGCTGGATTTTTTCAATGCTTTTTCTGTATCTATTTATATGACTATGTGATTTTTATCCTTCATGTTGTTTATGTGGTGTATCACGTTTATTGGTTTGTGCATATTATACCAACCTTGCATCCCCAGAAGAAATATCATTTGATCATGATGTATGATCTTCTTAATGTATTGCTGGATCTGGTTTGCCGATATTTTGTTGAGGATTTTAGCATCTATGTTTACCAGAAATACTAGCCTATAATTTTCTTTCTTTATAGTTCCCTTATTTGGTTTTGAAATTACGAAAATGCTAGATTCAGAAAATGAGCTGGGAGTCTTTCCTCCTTTTGAAATATTTGGTGTAGTTTGAAAAGGGTGTTAACCTGTTTCCCTGAAAATAAGACAGTGTCTTATATTAATTTTTCTCCCAAAGTTGCGCTAGGTCTTATTTTCAGGGGATGTCTTATCTTTCCATGCGCTAGGTCTTATTTTCGGGGAAACATGGTAGTTCTTCTTTGAATGTTTAGTAAAATTCAACTGAGAAGCTATTCTGTCCATGACTTTTGTTTGTTGGGAGCTGTTTGATTACTGTTTCCATTTCATTAGTTGTAATTGGTCTATTCAGATTTTTTTTTATTTTTCCTGATTCAGTTTCAAATGACTATGTTTCTAGAAATTTATCTATTTCATTCAGATTGTTAAATTTGTTGGCATATACTTGTTTGTAATATTTTCTTACAATCCTTTGTATTCCTGTGGTGTCAGCTGTTACTTATCCTCTTTCATTCCTGATTTTATTTACTTGGGTCCTCTCTCTTTTTTCTTGATGAGTCTGGTTAAGAATCTGTAAATATTGTTTATCTTTTCAAAGAACCAGCTCTTAGTTCATGGATCTTTATATATATTTTTAATCTCTATACCATTTATTTCCACTCTGATCTTTATTATTTCCTTCCTTCCACTTAATAGTACTCTGAGATTTTCTTGTTGTTCACATGATAATTCTTTTGGTTGTGGGGTTAGAGCATTTATTTGAGCTTTATCTTACTTCTTGAGGTAGGCCTATAATGCTATAAATTTCCCTCTTAGGACTGCTTTCACCGTGTCACATAGGTTTGGGGTTGTTGTGTTCTCATTGTCACTTGTTTCAAGGTATCTTTTGATTTTCTCCTTTGATCTCATTGTTAACTGATTCATTGTTTAGTAATATGCTATTTAGCATCCATATCTTTGTGTGTTTTTCAGCTTTTTTCTTGTGATTGATTTCTAGTTTCATACCATTATGGTCAGAGAAGATACTTGCTATAAATTTCAACCTTCTTAAATTTATTGACACTTGTTTTGTGTCCTCACATGTGGTTTATACTAGAAAATATTCTATGTGCACTTGAAAAGAATGTATATTCTACTGCTTTGGGGTGAAATGCTCTGAAGGTACCAAGTAAATCCATCTGGTCTAGTGTGTCCTTTAAACCCGTTTCCTTTTTGATTTTCTGTCTGGAAAACATTGATGTTAATGTTTAATGATAAATGGGATGTTAAAATCCTATACTGTGACTGTATTACTGTCCTTCTCTTGCTTTATGTTCATCAAGATTTGCTTTATATAATTAGGTTCTCCTATATTGGATGTTTAAAAGAGTTATAGACTGTTGTTAGATAACGATCCCTTTATCATTATGTAGTGTTGTTCTTTGCCTCTTAATGTAACTTTTGTTTTTAAGTCTATTTTGTCAGATATAAGTATTGTTACCCCAGATTTTTTTTTCATTTTTATTTGCTCAAAAAATATTTTTCCATCCCTTTATTTTTAAAGAGGTCTCTTTGAGATGGGTCTCTTGTACATAGCATATACATGGGTCTTGTTTTCTTATCCATTCAGCTACCCTATATCTTCTGATTGGAGCACTTAAGTCATTTACATTTAAACTTCATGCTGTCCCAAAGGTCCCTTAAACTATGCACATTAAAAACATCTTTTTTTCCTTTTTGCTGCTCTGTTTGGATGCTTTCTGCTACTTTGTTTTCTAAATCACTGATTCAATCCTCTGCTTCATCCAACCTACTGTTTATTCCTTCTAGTGTATTCTTCATCTCAAATATGGTATTCATTTATGACTGGATCTTTTTTATGATTTCGATGTCCCTTTCCACCTTGTTGTACTTCTTATTAAGTTCCTCGACCATCCTTATAAACATTTTTAAAATCTCTGTATCTTATAAATTACTTGTCTACATTTCATTTGTCTCTTTTTTCCCCTGGAGATTTATCCTGTTCTTTCATTTAAGGCCTTGTCTCCCCATTTTGGCTGCCTATTTGTATTTTTTTCTACGTATTAGGTATATTTCCTATGTCTCCCTTATGTAGTAGGTATCCTGTGGGATCTAGTGGTGTAGTCTTCTTAATCACCTGAGCTGAGTGTTCTAGGAATGTCCTTTGTGTGGGTTATGTAAGCCATTTTACTGTAATTAAGTCATGAGTTTGCTATTGGCCCATTTGGTGCATGGGTTTGCGTCTCAGGCTGTTTGACTGTGAGGCTCAGTCAGTGTGTACTAGTTGCTGTACAGGTGCTGACTGCACTAAGCAGAATTTGCCTCAGCAGGGTCTGGTGCCTGCAGAGATGTCACTTTAGCTATGCCACGTGCAAAGCTATACAGATCCTGCTCTGATGTTGTCTGAAGCTGGACATTGGGTGTGTTGGTTCTGGGGCCTCTTGGGAGGGACTGGTGCAGGTTAATATCAAACACTGCCTATGACTGATCCTGGGCAACCTGTTTGGAGCTACAAGGGGATCCATAGTTTCTGGCTGCCTCTGCTGTACCTGGGTACGTGTGCAAAGGACCAAGCTATGCATCAAGGCTGGCTTGCACCAGCACCAAGTCCAGTGTTAGGTCAGCGAAAGGCCCAAGGCACCCTGATAGCCACCTTTGCCTGTCTCCACCTTCTGGCAGCCTGTTAGGCTCAGTCACTGAAAGAGCCTCTGATGATACTTGGGTTTAATAGGTAGGTTCTCAGTGAGTCACCAGGTGTGAATGGTGTTCACTAGATGGATAACACGTTCAATCAGTGTGCCGGTGCTGGGTCTGCGGCCACTCAGCCAAGGTCCTAGGGTATACCAAGTCTAGCTTCCACCTGCTGGGTAACTACAGACCTTTGTGGTAAAGCAGGGTCTTAGACAACTTTCAGGGTGAGGCCAGGAGGGTTTATCAGGCCCCACTGCCCACGGTTTGGCCCTGTGAAGGGAGAGCTCTTCAATGGTCAGGCATAAGAAAGAACCCTGTTCTAGAGCCACACAATTCAGGATGTCCCAGATTCTGCCAGGAGCTCAGCATTAGGGCTTCTGCGAGATGGGAAGGTGGGACTAGTGGATCTCCCATGTGCTGGCCAGGCCTGGGGGAAGGAGGAAGGAGTGGTCCCACACTAGTGCCACCCAACGCAGTCACTGACACCCTGAGTCTGCCTGGATCTCTATGCTCTTGTACAGGCTTCTGACTCCTTCGCAGAAGCTCCACCCCGTCAGAGACAGGGATTCCGGGGGGTGGGGCTATTGCATTTACCAGGTTCATGTCACAAGGAGGGGAGTGCTCTGTCAAAAGAAAGATGGCATCTAGGGTGAAGGAGAGGGACTCAGCACAGGGACCCTGACAGCTGTCCCTTTAGCTCTCTCCCCAGAGCCACAAAGCCCAGTCTCTCCTCAAACACCTCAAGTCCACTCTGCCGGAGCCCGGGATGAGTTGCTGTGAACAAGATTTTGTTTGCTGGCCCTTTAAGAGGGAGACCTCTCCCTGGTGGACAGAATTCCTGCTGATTTTTACAGCCCAATGTTCTGAGGGCGCCTGAACCCAGCTCTGATGCTCTGGTCTGGGGAGCCTGGTCTGAGACCCCACGCTCCTCAGAGGGAACCCCTGTAGCTGAGATATCCCTCTGGGATCTCAGATGCCACCCATGAGAATGGGGCCGTCCCTTTTCATTCCTACCAGTCTCGATGTGGCTGCTGTAATTCCTTGGGTATAATACTTCTCTTCAGCTTGTCTCCAGTTGGTTATTCAGGATGATTGTTCTATAATTTAGATGTAATTCCAGTTTGGTTCTGGGATGGGTTAAGCGTAGATTCCACTTATCCACGGCCACCTTGGGTCCCATCCAAATAAATTTTTAAAAAATAACCTTTTTATTAACAACAGAACATCTTCTACGGTGGAAGTTCTCTCTGCCTAACAGATTTTCATACTGCTTGCAGATAATTCTTTCTTCAAAGCTACCTGATGTCGCCTCATTTTCCTGTAGCTTTTTAGTACTGTGATGCTTAGAACAAAATGATCTTTATAACCACCTAGCTACTCTCTGCGCTTTGGTGATACAGATTCAAATGCTACAATGGTTAAGAGTGACACCAGTTCAAGCATTCCACATATATGGTGACACATCCATTTTTACAAATTTTCATTTACAGCTGAGTGGCTGACAAGATGGAGGCAAAGTTCAATTCTTCTGGCCCAATCTCCAGAAAAAAAGTTCATTCCTACACTTAGATAAATGCCTGGCTTTACCTCCTTCTCCTTGTGACAATGTGTACGTTGACAGTAGTGTAAGTGTCCTGGGTGTGTAATTAGTGGCTTTTATTAACTTAAATAGTTAATCACATTTATTTCTTGGGATTCTGGCCATCTCTCCAAAAACATACCAAGTCACTTGCAGACTCTTTGAGAGAGCTGAAGTATTATGTAAAATGGTCAGGGAGTCCTGGGTTCAAATCATGTCAGACAATTATTAGTTGTGAGAATGTAGATAAACTAGTATTTTTAAACCTCCATGTTCTTATGCATCCATGTCCTTATCCTATTGCTAATGACATAGGACTGTTGTAAGAATTAATTGAGATAGTATTTGGAAAGCTCTTGACATAATGAGCTAGCTTGCTGTAAATTGTTCAAGAAATGATATTATTATATCATCTGTACAACATGCAGATTTGTAGTGTTTTCACGTGTATCTCTTTGCATAGTTTTCACAGTGGCTGCTGTGGATTTTACAATATACACATAGGGCATCACAATTTACTGGTATCAACATTCTCCACTTTGGGTGAAGTGTGGAAACCTTACTTCTATTTAGGTCCCTTTCCTTTCTCCACTTTTAAATAACATTGTCTTGAATATCAGATAGTGGACACTTTTTGTTTCAATCAACACATGTGATTTATAAAACTCATGAGGATAGTTTATTGAACATATCTTCTTCAGTTGTTCATTGTTCTTTCCTAATGCTCCAAGATTCCTTTTTATTTGTCATTTTCTTTCTGTTTGAGGGACTTCCTCTAGCTAATCTGCAAGGTTGGGTTTTTCTTAGTCAGATAATATATTTATTTCCTCTTCATTCCTGAAAAATAGTTTCACTTAATCTAGAATTCAGTTTGTTAGATTTTTTCCCTTTCAGCACACTCTTTTTTGGCTTCCATGGTTTCAGATGCAAAGTCAGCTGTCATTTGAATTGGTGCTCTCCTACAGTAACATGTCATCTCTCTCTGGTTGCCTTCAAGATTTCTTTTTCTTTGTTTTTAGTATTCAGAAATGTAGTTACGATGTGTCTTCATATGCATTTCTTAGAGTTTATCCTATTTGGGTTTTTCTCAGCTGCTTGAGCTTGTACGTTTATATATTTTGCCCAATTTGGCAAGTTTCAGCTATTCTATCTTCAAAACTCTTCAGTCTTCCTGTCTTCCTTTCCTTCTGGGACTCCAATGATACATACGTGGATCTTCTGTCATTGTGTTTGAGGCACTATACATTTTTTTCCAGTCTATTTTCTTTCTGTTACTTAGATTGGGTATCATATGACAAAGTTTATCAGTAGGGTTAAGAGATGAAATTCCCTTATTGATTCATTAATGAGATGATCAGGATGTGCCTTTCCGGGTCTCCATCATGGAAAAGAAACATCTCCCACCCATCCCTTCATCTGCCCCCATCAAAAACTTTGTTTCTGCTCACAGGACATGCCTTAACCCAGGTCGGGGAATGATGCACACATCTAACTCTTACACTAGGACAGTGGTCGGCAAACTCATTAGTCAATAGAGCAGCAAACTGCGGCTCGCGAGCCACAGTTTGCCGACCACTGCACTAGGACAACGCCAGGACACTCTGAGATATTAAGTCATCGGATACATTTTCTTCCTTAAAACCCCCCAAATCTGCTTTCCTTTCATTAAATACTTCTGAATCATTGATGGAGTTAGAATTGAGATTACACTAATATGAATCATATTTTTAAAAGAGCAGCATAGACATCAAGTGAGTTAAAAATTTGCTACTTCCTAGCTGGGTGAACTATGCATTCATATCTCTCCCAGACTCAACTTCCTTCCTATAGGAATAAGGAGTCATAGGAGATGCCCTGCCTGACTCATCACGAAGGCAAAGGAAGCAGGGGAGGCAAAAGCTTACATTCTCACTTTCAGAGGCGAAACAAAGGTTCTCAGTAGCTGATACTGCAGGTTGATATTCTCCTCTGTATTCAGAGCACTCACACACAATCCTCACTCCTCCACCCCACCCGCCCAGTGAGAACACACAGCGCTCACCTGATGAGCTCCACTGTTTCTGAATACATCGTGTATGGAGATTTGGATTCCATTGGGCCCTGTTCCATTGCATTTCCACACTCAATGAATGACAAGGCTGCTTCGGCGTAATTCAAAGCCTTTCCAAACTTTTCCACCTGTTCAACAGTTAACACAGTGTCTCCCGTAAGTACAGGTTTTATACAGTATTGTCACACAATCTATACACCTCATTTGAGAAATCCTGTGAATGGAACTGAGAGAGGGAAAAAAAATGGGGTACTTCCTCCTCTAGTTATCTTCATAAATTGCCACTATTTTAGGGTAAATGAGTGAATGGTTACAGACAGAATTGTACCAAATCCATATAACAACTGCCAATCAGAACCTCTCAGAACTTCAAGGTCATTCCTCTTTCAACCCCTAAGGGCGTGGCAGCTACATTCCTTGTTCCTCCATTCTATGCTAAATACACAGCGAAGCTGGTGGGTGTGATTCCTTACAAGAATTTTCATACTCTTTTTAGTATACTTCAACTTTGATGATTTACATATAAACATGTGCCTTTGTATTTTACATTACCTAACATTTCACTTTCCATGCCTTCCTCCTATTGTGTGTGTGTAGTTATTTCTTTAATAGTCAGGACCTCAGTCAGGGATGAGAGTGAGGAGAGGGGATAAAACTCAAGGCAATATTTCAGCTTAGCTAAAATGGAATACAGAGTTGATATTTAATAAAGAGTATTTTTTGGATTATAGGAGGTTGTCTAAGTTGATGTTTAATCCTTCCCCACAATAGCAAGAATGTGCTTTATATTCTTAGATTCTATTAAATATAAATTTACACATCAAGTTCCTGCTTCCATACTTTGCTACACTCTGTAGATAATTACATGTTTTAAGTTTGAATCGCATAATCTCTCCAGTATTCATTTGTGAATCAAAACAGAATTACACAAATACTCTAATTACTAATATAAGTGTTGCCTCTAAAAAATTTCTCATTGATAATGATGCCTTAGAAAACAGAAATGTAGAGCTAAATACTCCCTCATTAGCAAATCAAATTTTTAAACAGCTTATAACCCTAACAGGCTATTGAGTAATATTTCTTGGCAACACTTTCAGATTAAAGAAGCCATTTCAACAGTAAGTATTTCCTGAAGCACCCAGTTCTTTCCTATGCGCACTTGATGCACACAAGTTCCTTCCAAGAACAGATAATACAACCAAAGAGAAAAAATGGGTACCCACACGACAGCTTACGGTGCAAGGCAGCCTGTGAGTGACTCGCAATGCAGAGGAAAGAGTCCAATGCACATGGGATGGAGGAGGGGCAGGTGATGGGGCTGCAGAGACGGGAGGCCTGGGGGAGGAGACCTGGAAATGCCTGTGGGAAGGAAAGGGTTTGGGGACATGCTGAAAGTGTGAGTGTGTGAGAGGGAGTGTGGAGGTATGTGCGAGCGGAGTGCGTGTGAGTGTGCGGTTCTGTAAGTACACAGCCTGCTGGCTGAAGCTGTGGGGTGGGACAGGGTGACACTGAGTGAAGCATCCTGGTAACCCTGGTGTTTCAGGCAGAACTTTTCATTCTGCTTTAGGGTTCGCTGCTCTTCTCCAACAGCATGCCTCCGCTCCTCAGGGGACCGGAAGTCTCCATCAGCCTGTGGGAGTGTGAGGGCAGAACTGCACCTCCTCTGCTTTCTGACACTCGGGCTCTGTGCCTGGCACTGTGAACCCAGCCGGGGATCGTCACACAAGTGAATATTTGATGGGCAGCATCGGTAGCAGAGGGAGAGGAGCGCTGTACGGGTTGGACATCTTCAGCACCGGAATAAGACGCTAAGGCCATTTGAAATGCCTTCGCCATCTCCAGCTCCCCAGCCTCCGTTATACAAGCTGGTGGGAACCGAACCGGCATTCCCTGAGGAGAGAGTCCCTTTGGCCGAGGCCTCAAGGTGCAAAAACCACATGATCGCTTTTAGAAAAAAAAAACAAAACAAAAACAACACAGACGTTTTTTAGAAAGTCTAATGCCTAAACAGCCTCGAGCTTTCCAAAACAGGAGATTATCCAGGTAAGAAACATTATTTGTTATAAACACCAAGTCATGGTGACTCCAGAGGCTTATGTGCATTGTAACAGTTTCTGCTGTACAGTTTCAGAGAGGTATTCATGTTTGAAAAGGGATTAGATCCTGGGACCATGCCAAGGGCTGGCCAGGCTAACATGACAGAAAAATGCAAACTTAGATTTTATTTTTAAAGGAAAAAAAAAATGCTACTCCATTACCTCTAGTTACTATTCAAAACATAGGACTAAAATAAAGTATTCATTTCTCCAGGGCTTTCTCCCAGTCAGACATTATTGGTTGAAGTCATACTTACTGGGTGATGAGTGCTTGATTATATGAACATTTCTCCATTTAACAGACTCGGCCATCCTTGTAATAGATTTTATAATTACCCAGATACATTGCCCCCGTGATCAAGGTGCAAACATTATTTGGAAAAACGTATCTGGAAAGAAAAGGGTCTTACCATTGCATCTGCTTTATGCTTCATCCGCTTAGCTTCTTGCATAAAATAATCGGCACTGCGCGGCCTAGGAGAGGACGATGCCGAATGTCACTATTATGAAGAGGAAGATCGGGAAATATTCCTTCCTTTTGCTCAAACTTAAATCACAATTTAAACACTCTGCTTCATAGGGAATCAGGTATTTTTCACATTTCCAAATTACCACCCGTATGGAAAGTAGCAATATTATATTTCGCTTAAGTTAGCAATTCAAAACACAGTATATGCTGATCATCTGCATTTACAGTGATTTTAACATGGCTCCCCAATGCCTGCTTTGAATCAGATTTTTTATTGCATAGTTAAGAAAACAAGTAAAAAACTTATTTTGTGATATTTACATGAAATAATGGCTTTTTAATGTAAAGACTGCAAAATACCTCATAATAATTGTATGGGTGAGTATATGTATGCATCCTTATGAAAATCTGTGTCATTTACAGGTATAAAAGGTACAGTTATATGTACCTAGTAATGACTAGAGGCCTAGTGCATGAAATTCATGCACGGGAATGTATATGTCCCTCAGCCCTGCCTGCACCCTCTCCAATCTGGGATCCCTCAGGGGATGTCTGACTGCCAGTTTAGGCCCTGCAAGATTGGGCATAAACTGGCAGTCGGACATCCCTCTCACAATCTAGGACCACTGGCTCCTAACCGCTCGCCTGCCTGCCTGGCTGATTGCCTCTAACCGCCTCTGCCTGGCAGCCTAATCGCCACCTAACTGCTCCCCAGTTGGCCTGATTGCCTCCAACTGCCCTCTCCCGCAGCCTGATTGCCCTCAACTGCCCTCCCCTGCTGGCCTGATCACTCCCAACCACCTCTGCCTCTGCCCTGCAACCTTGGCTTTGTCAGGAAGGAAGAAGAACGTCTGGAAGATGTCTGGTAGACCCAGTCTAATTAGCATATTACCCTTTTATTAGTATAGATTTTAAAGCTTGGCAGTGAGAAATGAAAAGAGGTAATGCTGAATGATTCCATTCCAGTCATAATGAAGTTAACTGTAAAACGATGTCTCCCTTATAACAGTGTAATCGTGGCCTGGTTCTCCACAGCTCTAGTTAGCTGGCTAGTAAACATGAACAGCAGCCACACACTATTAAAGCAACACCCCGACCAGCACTGCTTCTGCCAGGAGACGGAGGTCCTTCATCCAGAGGTTGATCCGAGTGTGCCTGTAACTTTAAGTTACATTAAGGAACTCATCACACTGCACCTTTAAATGCCAAATTTGATAGTTTTTACACATCTGCATATTTTAGGTGACATCAGCCTAAACTTTATGTAGTCAATAAACTTGACTTACTCATGGATAGCCAATACAAGCCAGGACTCCCCGAAAGCAATAAGACGTAGGTAGTGATACGAACCACGGACTGTTTAACCCAGTGGTCGGCAAATTCAGTCAACAGAGCCAAATATCAATAGTACAACGATTGAAATTTCTTTTTAGAGCCATATTTTTTAAACTTAAACTATATAGGTAGGTACATTATTATTAACTTAGTAATTAGGGTTTGTGGTATTTTGTGGAAGAGCCACACTCAAGGGGCCACAGAGCTGCATGCGGCTAGCGAGCCATGATTTGCCATCTACTGGTTTAACCTGTTGTTACATGCTTATTCTGAACTGTCTTTTTCAGATTCTAATGGGTCTTTTTCCCCACTGCAATATTAGGTGGTCAGAATATGCTTTTATCCAAAAAAAGTCAATATGCTTAGAAAAATCATGAATATCATGTTGCCTATACTACTGCAATCCAAAAATATTATCCTCATTTTAATGGTTTTAATCAATCAATCAATCAATCAATCCACCAATCAACCAAAGAAACAAACTGGTCACAAATCACTGAAGCATAAATATTGTCAGGACTGTGGTATCACACTGGAAATATTCAACTTCAACAAAGAAACGAGGAACACAGTTACAGGGTTTCTTTCTTTCTTTCTTTAAAAAAAAAATATTTTATTGATTTTTTACAGAGAGGAAGGGAGAGAGATAGAGAGCTAGAAACGTCAATGAGAGAGAAACATCGACCAGCTGCCTCTTGCACACCCCCCACCGGGGATGTGCCTGCAACCAATGTACATGCCCTTGACCGGAATTGAACCTGGGACCTTTCAGTCCGCAGACCGACGCTCTACCACTGAGCCAAACCGGCTTCGGCCAGTTACAGGGTTTCCTTAACGCATAATAAAGCTTCTGTTTTTGGCTCATCTTCCCTTCACCATTCCTCCTGTCACTCAGGCCTGCAAACTCCCATCCATCTTGGCGGGTCTTCACTGGCCTGCAGGTCCCTTCATTGAAGGACCTGTGCCTGCAGACTGGTTTCTCCAGTTCATTTCCTAGATGCCCACACTTGTTCTATTTCAATGGCTTTAGTGGCCTTTACATGGCTCTTTCCCAAAATTCTTTGTCCCCATATTGACCTTTGAACACATGTTGGCTGTTGGTTAGGTCTTTGATTCCAAATCTGGCAATTTACATGATTTTTGCTGTTGGTTTTTAATGAACTGACTTTATTTTTTTAGAGTGATTTTAGGTAGACAGGAAGGAGAAAGCACAAAGGGTCCCCAGGCATCTGCTGCCTCACAACCCACTGTCAGCATCCCCCACAAGAGTGGAACATTCGTTACGATCAACAAACCCAAAGCCCCCAGTGCACTCTAGGATTCACTCCGAACGTTGTGTATCCTATAGGATTTGACAAATGTTGAATGACATTTATCCACCATTAGAGTATCCTACAGAGCAGTTTCACTGACCAAAAAGATCCTCTGCATTATTGTTTGGTTTTCCCTTCGTTTCACGCGGTGAAGAAGAAAACCAAACCCCGCTGCCAGCCAAACAGATCAGACTCCTGAGCTTCCGAGGTGGCCCCAGGGCCTATTTGTTCAGAAGAGGAGTCCAAGTATGCCCCTCACTTTCTCCCGTTATGAAATGCCATGGATGCTTTCTTGTAAATAAATGCCCCTTTCTTTTCTCAAGGAAACATCCACCACAGAAATCTAGGCTCCCAGCACCTCTCCTGGGTTACAGTTTCACTCCCCTCCAATCTACCCTGGACTTCAGTCCTGATCGATAATTGTGAAATATGGCTTTCCTTACCTACCAACCTGTCACAGCCCTCCAGCCCTCTCCAGTGCCCCTGTGCTCTCAGCTCAGGCCTCCAGGCATCTCTCCGCTGCCTCACCACGCCCTCCACCCGCAGGGGTGGTCTCCGCACTGTCTTGTTACCACGTCATCCCTGTCTCAGAAGCTCTGCTCACTCTTTTTCTCCTTTCTGGAATATTCTCTCTGCTCCTTCACTGAGTGCTACTATGAGCCAAATATCACCCATCACTCAGATTTTCCTGCCACGAGGCCTTCTTGGTTACTCTGGTCCACCCTCACGTCTTTCTTTCCTAATCTGAGGCGCTACCTCTTGTTTACACTACCCTTCTGGGCATTCAGTTCTCTTCCGAGCTGCACTGGGCCACACAGTCATCGCATTCACACAATTTGGCAGCTGGTCCATTTCAGCGGGGCCTACGCTGTGGCCTCTTTGATCCTTCCAACCTGCAGTGTTAGGCACAGGGGAGAAGGAAAATGAGTTCCACTGGAATAGCACTGAATTCATTCTGTGCTAGAAGAGAGTGGTGGCTTCTGATGGCAGCAACATAGGCAATGAGCCAGAGAACGTCTCCATGGCAACCTGAAATTCTCTACATCATTATCTGCTCTACACTCTAGTATATGAGTTTGGTCATTTTTTTCCCTTCCCATTTGGTACGTCTTGTTGCTAACAGATCATCATTTCAAATGCATTTCGTTTTCATGAAAGGATTCTCTCGATAATAAGCTAAGGCATCTCAGTTTTTACAAGCCTTCTACATTACCCTTTTGGATGGCAGGGCCTCCTAATTCCTATTATGGGGTCCTCCATCAGTGCTGTTTTTATCTGCAGCATATGAATGTCTTTTTAAACCTGATATGAAGCTGAGTCACAAACCCTCACAATAGTGGACGTGGATAAGTAACACATCTAATGTTCGGACTGTCACCGCAGCAACACCGGTAACCCGAGATGCTGAAATGAAACATCCAGAGGCCACTTAGGAACACATTAGAATTCTCATCTCTGCATGCAACGGAGGCTCATTACATCGATTCACTGAAGACGGCCTGCAGATCGGCCCATTTTTCTCCTTTCAGGCGATTTCTGGTGCCAGGCTCCAACACCAGATCATTATAGAGGCAAAGGGACCAACGGGGCGTCGCTGAAATTGTCCAGCGGAGGATGCATGCTGTCACCAGGCGTCGCCCCACCTGCAATGCTCAAGTCAGCAGGAAAATGAAATGGTTGTTACTGTTGTGGCAGTTACAGAACGTGATATGGTAAAGGTACTAAGACGAAATCTAATTATCTCAGGGTTCAGACAGATTTATCATCTAATCTATTTTTTTTTCTTTTTACATGGAAAACCTGAAGATTTTGTTTTTTGTTCAGATACTAACATTCTTCACATTGTTTGTCAGTGATGATATTTTATGAGGCTATAGGAGCAAGCCCAATAAAAGTTCAATTAAACATCATCCACGTAATCGTGCAGGTTGGGCTCTTCAGAAACGGGCTGTGAGTGACCTAAAAAGGCGATGCTTAGCTGCATGTATCTTTGTCATAAGAGGTCTCAGCAGCAAAAATAATCTGAGCACTTGATCCACAAGAATGCTGCTTTCTCTTTCATTTCCTCCCCTCGCCCTCCCACCTACCGGCATGCGCCTGCGTTCTCAGCACCGGTCTGAGCTGCCCCAATATTTCTCTGGCCCAGGGAGGATTACAGCAACCGTGTCCTTTGTTCTCCTTCACTGCGGAGCTGGAGCTGAATGGCTCCCAGGGAGAGGCTGGCAGACTGCCTCCTGCCACTCCTGCCTCTGGGAAGGAGCCCGGCAGGCCAGCCTGCTCTGCGAAAGCTGGCAGGGAGGAGCAGGCTGTTTGAATAAACAGGTGCCTTGGCACAGCAGAAATCCGAGTAATTTTCTTGGGGAAGATGAAATTCAAATCAGACAAATAGGCAACTGCCTGCCAAATGGATTCATCACCTGACATCCTGTCAGCTGCCATTTGATAACCCCAGACGCTTCCCGTGTCCCGAGCTTTGGGGCACTTTCCTCACAAAGAAGAATGTGCAGGAAGTTGCCAGATGGGAGAGGGTGGGAGGCTGGGGGGAAAAGGTGGAGGGATTAGAAGTGCAAATTGGTAGTTACAGGATAGTCACAGGATATAAAGCACGGTATAGGGAATATAATCAATAATATTGTAATGACTATGTACGGTGCCAGGTGGGTCCTTGAATTATTGGGGGGTCATTTTGTAAGTTACGTAAATGCTTCCCTACTGGGCTGCGGCCTGAGACTAACACCGAGTGTGCGCTGCAGTGGGAACGGCAGTGAAGGGACGGCTCAGATGTGCGGCGCGACGCCGCTGTGGAGGCCCCGCAGGGCCCGCCCTCCAGTGCTGGCTGTGCAGGTGGCCTGCACCCAGGAAGCAAGATTCCCCCGCAGCTTGTGTTCTCTAACCCTGGCGTTGGCTGGGACCCGAGCCCCTGGCCCCGGCTTCTCGGAAGCACCAGCGGCCAGTCATTGTGCCTTACAGGCCTTGGTTGTGCAGACAACCGTTTCCCTCGGCCACGGCCCCGGCCACGCACAGAAAACAGCATGCATTTTCCAGCACCAGACAGAGCAAAGGTATGTCATTCCATCAAAAGCAACTTTCTAGCCGAAACCGGTTTGGCTCAGTGATAGAGCGTCAGTCTGCGGATTGAAAGGTCCCGGGTTCAATTCCGGTCAAGGGCATGTACATTAGTTGCGGGCACATCCTCAGTAGGGGGTGTGCAAGAGGCAGCTGGTCGATGTTTCTCTCTCATCGACGTTTCTAACTCTCTATCTCTCTCCCTTTCTCTCTGTAAAAAATCAATAAAATATATTTTTAAAAAAAGATCAAGTGAAATATATTTATTAAAAAAAAAAAGCAACTTTCTAGTGAAATGGACAATCATCAAGTTGATTGTTGTCCTCTGGGTGTGACATCTTTTATAATAAAAGCCTAATATGCTAAGTGTCCAGTCGTCCAGTCATCCATTCAACCAATCAAAGCATAACATGCTAATGATATGCCAAGGCCACTCAACTGCTTGATATGATGTGCACTGACCACCAGGGGGCAGATGCTCCCACCAGTAGGTTAGCTTGCTGCTGGGGTCTGGCCCATCGGGACTGAGTGCGTCGGGCTGGACATGCCCTGGAGTCCTCCTGCAGTCCCTCCCGGGCTGGCCAACTCCCCTTGGTCCCTCCCCAGCCCTGCTCATGCATTGGTGGGGTCCCTCTGCCTGGTCTTCGCCATCTGGGACTCCTTGGGGGATGTCAGAGAGCTGGTTTTGGCCCAATCCCACAGGCCAGGGACCCCACTGGTGCATGAATTCGTGCACTGGGCCTCTAGTTTAAAATAAAATATTACAAAACCCTTTACTCCCTGGCCAGGTAGCTCAGTTGTTCAGAGCGTTGTCCCACTACGTCAAGGTTTTCGGTTCAACCTCCCATCAGGGCACATACAAGAATCAAACAATGGATGCAGCAATAAGTGGCATAACAAACCGGCATTTCTCTTTCTTATCAACAAAACCCTTAAAATGATCAGTAAGATTTCAAAGAGAGAAATCTGAATTCTTTGATGCCACCCACTCCTCAAGCCTAAGTCCCCTTTCTCCTCTCTCTTTTTTGATAGCACAAAATAAGGACCTGGTGGAGAGGCAGGAATTCCACGGTGGAAAAGAATCCCACATGAAGAAAAGAAAGACATACTGATCGAAAAGGTGGGGTCCAGTTTTGAAGGGAAGGGGAGCCCCTCAAGGCAAAGGGCAGGGTCACAGCAAGCCCTGCGGGGGCGCCTTGCGATGTCACCACCGACACAAGGACGGCAGTTGGTGTCCTTTGACTAAATCATGCTGCCTGAGACCCGCCCTTTTACATACAGGCATCTTCCCATCTTCTATAAGACTAAACCCTTTCAGCCTGAGGCTGGCGGCCAGGAGGACATTACCAAGACCAAGTCCCCTTCCTTCCCCACCAGGCTCACTTCACACGCCACGACTTCCAGCGCCCGGAGCCGAGGGGTCTGTTCTCCGTGTCGGGAGGCCGGAGGAGCCGGGCACCTGTGGTTGGTGCCACGGGACAGATGGGGCGTTTGGCTGAATGTGAAGATCGTGACTGACTTCCCGGTGAAATGTGCGCAGGAGGCAGCCCAGTCTTCTGGGAGCAGCAGGCGCCTGGCATGGGGTCGCTGGCTGCCAGCGTGGCAATATGGCCTGTGGGAGCGAGGCTGCTTCTCCAGCCGAGCGTTTCCCTGCTCAGCTCTGCCCAGGGCTTCTGTGCTGAGGCCTCGGACACAGCTGTACTCCCTTGATTTTTCCGGCCGAGCACCCCATCACTGCTTCTGACGCCCCGCAATTTACAGCTCCCGGCTCCGCACCGATGAGATCAGCGTCCAGGCGCCGAGTGGAATGCAGTGCTGTCACTCACTGACATAAAGTCTTATGATTTTTTTTTTTTTTTTAAACAAAAGCTTGGTAATCACACCAGTGTCACCTCAGGCCCGTGGCTGTCACGTCATGATGTCAGCCGGCGAGGTGCGGCCGCACTACGCCAACCTGCAGCACCTGTGGTTTCGCAGAACAAGCCGACCCGGATCACATTTTAAGAACCGTGTTATTCTGTGCAGTTCCTCCTGCGGCCCGAGGCACACAGGGCGCTGCGGGACTGCTAGCGGAGAAAGGGCCGGAAGCCCGGCGACTCAAATGCACCGGCATGTAGGTCCCTGGCCACCACGGAAAAAGGAAGATGCAGGCGCTGCCCCTGGGGGTGGCCCGCTAGTCCGCGGGGTTCATCCCACACTGGGCACTGGGCACTCCATGGATTCAGCTGCTGTCTGAACCGCATGTTTATCCAACCATTAATGAGTATTTATAATACAAAAGGACGAGTTTGCTTTTTTTCAAAAGCTACACGATGCGGCTTTGAGAATTAAACGACAGCTCAGCATCTGGTGCCCATCAACTCGACGTGATTTCAGTGCTAACCTCTCGCCCTTCTCTTCTGCTGGCGGCCTTTCTTTGGCCGTCCCACTGCTTGTTGACACCTGAGTGAGAAGCCAGGAGTGAGGGCCCGGAAGTCAGGTGGCATCTGTCGGGGAGGCTGCGGTGGGGAGCTGCCTTGCACAGGTGAGCGGAGAAGGAGCAGGAGGCTCAAGTTTGTGGTCCCAGAAACCTTTCTGGGGAGGCCACCGTGTGCCTCCCGCTCCCCTGAATAACAACTGAGAGGTAACGACATAATCACGTGTCCTAGCTCCCTCCTGCCACTGTACCTGCCCTTGGGAAGCCCGCAGCACACACCCATGGGACCTGGGAGACATTTAGTCTTCGGCGACTCTCTCACCCAGTGATCCGTTAGGAGACAATCTCTTACATCTTCAAGGGAGACATTGCTTATTTCTACTTTTCAAGCTTGACAAATCTGCCCAGGGCTTTCTTAGTTCAGTGGTGGGTGGCTGGTTGAGGTGCATGTTTATTTCACTGCTATGGATTTCAAATCAACTGGGACACAGGGCGAATGGAACACGACATCTCTCTCTCCCAGTGATGGATATGTAAGACTGCTTTTTTATTCTATTATATCTATCTCCATAAAAGGAGAAACAGTTTTATTGTGGCTGTCAGCCCAAAAAATTAGACGTATTGCTAATAGGAAGAGCCATGCAACACCTCGTGGCTGATATACGTGGTGACAAAATTATAGCAGTGGCAGCCCCAATAGACAGAAACATTTCTTTGTATAAGCGGCTCAAGAAACTGCAGATCTAAGTACGGTCACTTTGTTGTTGCTGTGTCTGACTTAGCTTTCTGGCCCATGCATTAGAGAATTCCTTACATTTTCATTTCCCGTGTGTGTGTGTGTGTGTGTGTGTGTGTGTGTGTGTGAGAGAGAGAGAGAGAGAGAGAGAGAGAGAGAGAGAGAGAGAGAGAGAGAGAGAGAGAATACCATACCCTGAACCTTATCTGCTGGAAATGTTTGATGATTTGGGCATCTCAGTATTTGGTCCTGTTGTTAGATTATGACTTCCAAATGCAAATTTCCATGTGGTAATTAACCACAATTCTAATCTCCCATTTTTACAAATGGTTAAAGCTCTTGTGAACAAACCCTAATTATATGTGACCAACTGAATGTATTCACATTACATGTCCACTACCTAGGGCAGTGTTTCCCAAAGTGTGGTATGCGTACCCCCAGGGGTACGGGAAGAGTTGGGTGGGTGTATGCGTTGCACCGGAGTTTGGTGGGGATATGCACTGCACCTAATTCTATGTTCTCATGTGTACGAGGTGTACTCGGCGTTACGAAAATTATAGAAGGGGTACACATATGTCAAAAGTTTGGGAAACACTGACCTAGGGGATTAATGATAAGAGAAAAATACTGCAATGTCTTAGATTAAATTACAGCGGTAGAGAATGAGAAAAGAGTGACGTAAGCAGTTAGCAGCTGTGGGCCCACTAACAATAGTCTGCTCACATTCCTGAACGGTTGTTGGAGCTTTGTCTCAACTTCTATGGAGAACTAAGATGCCACCGCATCCCATATAGGCATGAACTTTCAGGACTGCTGCCCGTTAGTGGTCAAAATTAGTAAATCATCTTTACACACTGTGCACCCAGACTTAGCCTACAACTGTCTCTGCTGCACCGTTCCCTGGCCCCGCTCTGTAACAAATGTACATTCTTTCAAAACAACTTACATCTTTCTTCCCTAAACATGGGTACAGAAGATCGTGTCTGCTCCCACAGCCCTGCTCCTGGCGGGTGGGACTGCACACCCCAGGACCTGGTCCCTTTCTGGCAGCATTTGGCTCAACAGCCCCTTCCTTTCAGAAAAGCTTTGACAGATTGTCTCCTTTATCCTTATGAAATGTCTATCTTTGCCTCTTGTTACTTTCTTTATTTTGAGATCTATTTTGTCAGGTAAAAGTACGGCTACACCACTTTTCTCTGGGTGTCATTTGCTTGGAGAATCATTTCCTGCCCTTTCACGTTGAGTCTTATTTGTCCTTGCAGCTGAGATGTGTCTCCAGAAGGCGGCACATGGATGCGCTTTGTTTTTGACTCAATCCACTACTCTGTGTCTTTTTAATGCAACCCACATGAAAATCCCAATGCCATTCTTAAAGAAATAGAATAAGAAGTCATTAGATTTGTATGGAACCACAAAAGATCCTGAATAGCCAAAGCAATCCTGAGAACAAAGAACAAAGCCAGAGATGTCACACTCCCTGACTTACAAAGCAGCAATAACCAAAACAGCATGGTATTGGCAGAAAAACAAACACACAGACTCATGGAGCAGAACTGAGAACCCAGAAACAAACCCCCATACATACGGGCATATAATTTATTTTTTCACCATCTGAAAAAATAAACTCAAAATGGGTTAAAGACCAAAGTATAAGACCTGAAACAATAAGTTACATAGAAAAACACATAAGTACTAAACTTATGGACTTTGGTCTTAGTGAAAATTTTATGAATTTGACCCAAATGCAAGAGAATTAAAGGCAAAAACAAATGAAAGTGACTACATCAAATTATAAATTCAAAAGAAACCATAATCAAGACAAAAAAGGCAAACAGCACCTCTTATAAGGGGTTAACATCCAAAATATATAAAGAACTCATATAATTCAACAACAAAAATAAATAACCCAATAAAAATGTGCAGAGGAGCTAAACAGACACTTCTCCTCAGGCATGCAGGTGGCCACAGGTGTATAAAAACATGCTCAACTTCACTAGCTACTAGGGAAACACAAGTCAACACCACAATGAGAACCACCTCACCCCTGTCAGAACGGTTATTGTCAACAAGATAAATAATGTTGGAGAGGGCGTGGAGGAAAGGACCCCTTATTCACTGCTGGTGGGAATGTAGATGGACATCCACTATGAAAAACAGTAGGGGAGTTCCCTAGACTATTAAGAATAGAGTTACCATATGACTCAGCAGCCCCTCTTCTGGGTATCTACCTGAAAGATTTGAAAACATTTATTCATAAATATATATCTACTCCTATATTCACTGCAGCATTATTCATGGTGGCCAAAACATGGAAACCACTGAAGTGGCCTTGGACAGATGATTGGATAAAGAAGATGTGGTACATATAGTATATACAATGGGACACGACTCAGCCATAAGAAGATAAAATACTGTCATTTGCAACAACATGGATGAATCTTGAGAATATCATACTAAGCAAAATAAGATAGAAAAAGTCAATAACTATTATTTCACTCATGAGTGGGATATAAAACTGAAAACAACAAACAAACAAAAACTCACACACACACACAGACAATAGTATGGTGGTTACCAGAGGGGAAGGACATTGGGGAGAGGTAGAACAGGGTAAAGAAAGTCAAATATCTGGTGACTTGACTTTGGGTGGTGAACACATAATGCAATATACAACACATAATGATCTGTTATAGAAATGCACACTTGAAACCTCAGAGTTCACTAACCAATGTCACGCCAATAAATTAAATAAAAACAAACAAACATCTTTGGGCTGTGAAACTTTTTTGTTTAACGAAGACTACCCCCCTTGCTGCTTAGGGCAGTGGAGAAGATGAGGAGGTTGTGAGAGCCAGGAGGGGAGCGTGCACGGAGCTGAGTACAGGGAGAGCAGCCAAGGGAAGGGGAGAAAAATACACGTCCTCCTGGGCCACCCTGTTGTGTTTTTTTAAATTCTCATCCAAGAGAGGAAGGAGGAGGGAAGTAGAGAAAAGGGAGGGAGGGAGAGAAAGAGAGAGAGAGGGGAGAAAACATTGATGTGAGAAACACTGATTAGTTATCTTTCCTATGTGCCAACCAAGGATCAAACCTGCAACTCAGGTATGTGCCCTGACTGAGAACTGGACCTGCAATAATCTTTCCTGCACAGGATGATGCTCAATTGAGCCGCTCTGGCAGGGCGTCCTGGACCACCTTAGCCTTTCGTACATCCAATGACCTTGGAACATTAGTCAATGAGACTAACAACAAATGTGGATTTGGCTTTCTATCCCCAAATTCTGGGGTGCTTGGAGGACAGGTGTCAGGACTGTCGCTTCTATGACAAGGACGCTGGGACTTGGGGACATTTAGCACCCTTAAATGTTCTGACTCCGGTGGGTCAGTGGTTTAGTGTCTGTCCCCTGGGCGGGATTGTAGGCAATCTGGCCTGAGGGCAGATCTCTCGTTATCACGGGCTGCAGGCCGGTTAATGTGTGCCTCACACAGAGATGGACCGCTGCCTAGTGCACAGCTGAGGTTGCAAACAGGCGTCAAGCCAAACTCTTGAAACCATCTCTTCTGCTTTCCAGGCTTGTCCTTGACACATATTTTTTTCCGTAAGAGCCGAAGTAATTTTCATAATTTCTTATTTGTCACTTTCAGCATCTCAAGAGCATTCCAGGATGTTATCTTTATTCATCTACTTCTCCTGTTTCTCCTCTTTCAAATTGCTCTTAGGAAAGGAGGTAATACTTGGGTTTTAGTGCAGGATGGAGTGATGATGACAGGATATTTTTCCTGTATAAGAACTCTTTATACTGGTGTAAAGAACATAGCATTTTATTTTATTTTTAATCCTCACTTGAGGATATTTTTCCATTGACTTTTAGGGAGAATGGAAGGGAAGGGGAGAGACACACAGAAAAACATAGATGTGAGAGAGACACATCGACTGGTTGCCTCCCACATGCCCCCCTGATCAATGGGAATGGGCCTGCAATCATGCCTTTGACCAGATTCAAACCCAGGACCCTTCAGTCCAGGGGCCAATGCTTTATCCACTGAGCCAAACCGACTAGGCAAGAACACAGCATTTCAGAGGAAAGGGGTTTGCCTGTTTATCAAAACAAAACACTTCTCTTCGGTAGCATTCAACCACCAACAGTCTTGAGTACAAAAGGCTCGCTGATGCCCTCTGCCTTCCTTTCGGACATCCTGGCTGCAGCCTGCGCGCTGGTTCTGGCTGTTCCGAAGTCCCCCGGGCTCCCAGGGGCACTCAGGTTCAGCTGCATGTCCCTTTGAGAGGACTCTTACCTGACAGGCTTATCAGGAATGGCCACTGTGGCCAGATGCACATCCCCTTCCCCCGTGGGACCGCCCTGTCCCGCTGGCCCTCACCGCAGCCGCCGATCCACACTCACATGTCGTCGAAGATGAGTTTCTGCCTCTTGCAGTCCCGGTGGCCGCTGGAGCCCGGGGACCACGGCTCCGTCTGTGGCCGTGGCTTGTGGAGAACGTTTTCCGAGTTGTGGTGAGCTGCTTTCTAAACGACAAACAACACGCCGGTTCTGAGAAACTCACCTCGTGGCTGGAAGAGCAACCCATCACACAGAACAACTGTGTTCCAGACTCTACGTTAGAATCGGTGGTGCTTTTGTTTAAGTAAAGAAAAAGAAATATGTGCATTCCAGTTCTCAAAAGGGAGTTTCAGATACAGGGTGGGCAAAAGTAGGTCTACAGCTGTTCTGTGAAAGAAAGCCATGCAGGTTATGATTATAGTAATGCAAGAATAAGCTCCGTGTTTTGCACACCCACACTGTAAACCCACGTTTGCCCGCCCTGTATGCTGTGCAGTGTCATCTCATAACAGTGTCATCAGCAAAGGCGTGGCTGGCCCAGGCACTGCGGTTCAGTGAGGTTCAGTGAGGTCAAGTGACAGCCCGAGCCCCCTGCTGTCAGGGAGGCTCAGGGCGAGCCCTCACCCTGCTCTCCTCCACTGGCTAGATGTGTGGTTCCCCAAGTTGACTCTGCATGAGACTCAGTCAGCGCACAGCAGCGCACAGCAGCGCACAGCAGCGCACCTCCAGAGCCCCGGTCCCTGGGTCAGGGGCGGAGCCTGAGAGTGAGCATTTCTAACAAGACCCGGGCACTGCTGACCACTGAGCTGTAACCCACAATCCCTCTCAAAAGATTAGAAACAGACACTCTCTTATTCGCTGTTTGTTAAGATTAGGAAAAGCCAGAGGGAATTACTAGAAATTATTTAAAATATGTCGTTAAAAGGAATACTATTGATTTGTGGAAAAACTAAAAAAATTATAACTCCTGGGGATACACATATTTATAGGGCATCCATTGTGTGCATAACACTTGGATCAGAAGACAACTGCCTTTGGTTATGAAATTCGAATCAATTCCTCTAAAGTAATTAAAATAGAAGGTAGCCCGGCCAGTGTGGCTCAGTGGTTGAGCACTGACTTATGAACCAGGAGGTCATGGTTTGATTCCTGGTCAGGGCACATGCCTAGGTTGTGGGCTTGATCCCCAGTAGAGGGCGTGCAGGAGGCAGCTGATCAATGATTCTCTTATTGATATTTCTCCCTTCTCTCTGAAATCAATAAAAAATATTTAAAAAATAATAGAGTGAAAAGAATAATAAAGTGCATGCCAATGCTTCTTTCAGGATGGACCAATTCTGGGTGTGGGTCAGCCTCCTCGCTGTAAGAGCCCGTGGGCATCTCCTGTCTCCCCAGCTGGACGGGAGGTTTCACGCAGGCTCAGATGGAATCTGCTAGATTGTCCTTGCGTCTCTGCTGCTTGGCACAGTGTTTGGTACCCAGTAAGCACCTGCTCAATAGCCATCTACTCAGGGAATGGATGACTAAATGAAGTCTCTAATTGTTTTAAAAAGTTCTGCACACCATACAATTTTTTGCTTGTAGGATCTAGACTAGAGGCAAAGAAAAGTTTTGTTTGTTTTTAAATTTGAATTGGTAGTCTTTTATTTCAGGTTTTCCTGATATGGTGTTCTCAGATTCTTATAGTTTAGAATTAAATATAATTGTTCCCAAATGAGGGCGAATTTAATTTCCTGATACAACAAGGTTTAAGCTTTTGTAAGACCTTCTACTAACTCTTTGATCTTATTAAATCATGGGATAAAGCACTGAGTGCTGCCTCCCCATCTCTTTGCCAGAGCCAGATGCTCTGTCTCACCGCCCCAGCCTTACAAAGCCCCCTGGTTTTGATAGGCACAGTGACGGGAGCATGCAGTGGGGAGAACTGGGATGAAATAATGGAGACCAGCGGGTGCTCGGTCCAGAGCCACAGCGGGAGGGCAGTAAAGAGGAGCCAGCCTGCAGTGTGAGGTGCACAGGTGTCCACAGGTGTTGGGTTCTTTAGATAACATCATCTCATTTAAATCTCTTAATGCTGTTTGCAAATGAAACAGGCTCCAAGGCCATGTGTCCACTAATTTATGAAGCTAGATGGATGGTGCGCCCCAACCTCCTGCCCTCCTCACGGGAGGGGAGGGCACCGGAACCACCCCAGGAGGTTGCCAAAAGAGGGGTGGTGGTGGGGTCCCACACTCTGGCTGTTATACTGGTCACCCAGGTTGGAGTGGGAACCCCAACATTTTGGCCTGGGTTTTCCATTCCAGGCTTAGCTCTGTCCTGGGACAAGGAACCTTTTCAAAGGAAAGGGTGGGCTGGTCCCAAACTCCCGATTCCCTTTGTCTTGTGATGGATAGCATTACTCCGGGCCGTTCCTTTTCAGAACGGGAAGTGGAACCCCACGGGCTGCTCCTCAGTTTCTCCTTCCGCAGCTCTCCCTGCCAGGCCTTCCCAGAGCAGCCCGGGGTCCTTTCTGGAACCTCACGTGTGTGTCCAGACAGTGCTGGGCTGGGACAGGTGGCGTGTCGGGGTGTGCTCAGCTTCTCTTCACATTCCATCAGACAGAAAGAGCATGAACGTACCGTGAGGTCTGCGGCGTGAGCCGGCAGCTGGTTCTCAGCCTTGAGCTTTTTGCTGGAGGCGGTGGAAGGGAACAGGCTGCCGCCGCTGGCCCTGCCGGAGGACGCCAAGTCCTCGCTGGAGTATTTGTGTTTGGAGGCGTCGGAGAGGGGTGAGATGGGCGGCCGGAGTAGCTTTTCATTCTTATTGATGGGTATTGCCAAGCTGCAGAAGAAAATCACGGTAATGGAATGTCAGGAGCCAGCACAGGGAGAGGCAAACGTCTTATATATGACCCAAGCCGCCTATTTAGAGCTGGCTGGCAGCGAGACGTTTATGGGGAGTTATTACACCAGGAAACAATTTTATGGCACTAGGACCGTAACAAACAATAAGCAAATTTCACTCATTGTTTCTTTACTTGTCCTACAGGATGAAGAGTAACTCTGGAGTTAAATAACTAAGAATAATAAGACTTTCATTTTCCAAGTGTTTCATCCATGGATCTCAAAATGCACAACCAACGTCGTCCTGCTTTCCTACTACGTGTCAGCAGCAAGCAATAAGTCAGTCACACCATACTTGTTCCTATTTCTAAAAGGACTTTTGCTAACAGCTGAGCTTATACTAATTATTTTATGGAGAATAACAGAATTACAGAATGACTTGCAAAGCAAGAAGCAACTTTTAATTGTTAGGTTTCCCAGCTAACCAGGCATTGATCAGAATGAACACAGAACAGAAAACTCATCAGAAGTGACATTTTCTAATTCCCAGCTCTTGATTTTACCTCCAAAACTATAGTCTGGAACTCCCTCCCCCACAATTAACCATTAGAGAAGTTATACTTGAGTTATTGTTAGGATTCTCTCCATTACTTAATTTGAAAAAAATTGGGAAAAGACACATGAGCTTGAAAGAAACTCAACCATTGCTAATTTAGGATGCTTGTAGAAAGAAGTCCCCTGATAGTCAGATAAAAAAAGAAAAGGTAAATTAATTTAACAAAATGTAGTCATTATTCCCACAGTTATGATTGTATATGTTGGCTATCCCTGCAAACAAGTCATTAAAGTCACTTCAAAAGCAATTGCCTTAGTAGGTGGTGACCATGTAGAAATAGCAAACACAGGCCTTAGATGACAAAGACAGGTTCTCGAGATTATGTAGATAGACATGGTTAGGGATAGACTTGGTGATGATCTATTTCTGGTTCAAACAGCACTGAATGTCTAACAGCTTAGCAGTGGGAAGGCACATCCGGAAAACTGCCGTGGGCCAATCACAGTCCCTGGGCTAGTGATAATGGAGGTGAAGATGGGTGTGAACAGTCTGAATAGAACTGTTTCCTGACACGTGGGTGAAAAACGTCCCACATCTAATCTATCATTGTCCATATATGTGATTTTAAATGTTCATGGAAAACTGGATTATTACACTGTATTATCATGGACATATGATTATTTCTTCTTTATCAGTATAAGTTTATATAGTCAAGTTGACCAAAGAAACTTCATTTGGATCTCCTTTTTGGGAAGGGTGACCGCTTTACATATGGGGTTGTCTTATCACACGGGTATAACTGACAGCAGTCAGCACAAACGGGGGGGACCCAGCCCGCCTTTCCTAGAAAGCCTGAAGGCACATTGCTATGCCCAGGGCCATCACTTACCACGAAGCCACCAGACGGGCATGTGGAGAAGCACGGGGCCTCTGGGGGACCTTGCCAGAGGCTGCAGCCCCTACCTTGATTTTTCCAAACAAGTCCGATCCCCTGGGGTGTTTCGCTAGAATCTCTATGTTTAGTTCTTAAGCCTGACCTTGTAGAAGCATGTGCTTTCTCAAGGATGCTTACGGGCTGATTGTACCTAAAGGTTAATTTTAGTTCCAGCTGTTGTTATAGTAAAAACCCAAGGAGGCAGGCAATCCAGGCTTTTTTGACTCCTTATGCCAACTAGCCCCTTAGCTTCTCTTTTACAGAAACGTGTGTCAGAGTAATCGTTCATCTGTCGTTCAGGCTCTGCCACGCAAAGGCTCTACTGCAAGAGCTTACGAGTCCCGGGCTCCATGAACTGGGATGGAAGTGACACTCTCACTCTCCATAACCTCTCACTGAAATGGAGCATAATGAATGCTGTTTATAATCACCACCACTTAGAAATCATGTAGTCACAGATGTGCTGGAAAGGGTACTTATCCTGGCCGGGGTGGCTCAGTGGTTGAGCGTCAACCTATGAACCAGGAAGTCACGGTTTAATTCCTGTTGAGGGCATATGCAGGCTCGATTCTCAGTAGGGCGTGTGCAGGAGGCAGCTGATCAAGGACTCTCTCTCATCATTGATGTTTCTATCTCTCTCTCTCTCCCTTCCTCTCTGAAATCAATGAAACAAATATATATGTACTTTAAAAAGAAAGGTTACTAATGCTAATGCACAAAGAACCACATATATAACTCTACGCATATTTGAAAGATTATTAGGAAGCACTCTGCCCCATTAACTTTCACCCAGTTATTCTGGGGTACTGTCCACTCGGCACAGGCTCTGTGGACAAGGCCTGCGGTGTGGATGCAGCTCTCCCTCCTGCTCACGCCGTCAGGAGCCCGGCCCCTCCCATGGCAGCTCTAGCCCAGCGGCAGGCCCGCTCCCACGCCTCGCTCTCTGTCCCGCTCCTGTGAGTGCTCTCCATCTCCCCTAACCTTTCTGCTTACAGGTTTATGGGCTGTGCTGCGGCATCCATCTCCCCTCACAGAGGCTATGTCCGCAGCCAGGGAGAGTGAGGAGCCTTCGCAGAGGAAAAGTGGGTTCCGAGCTTTGCTATTTCTAAATGGCGAGAGCGTCTGTGACTGATGAGAAGCCACTGCTTGTGATGAACACCAGGGACCTTGCCTTGCGAGGAAGACATTTGTCACAGAGCGGACTCGGCGCAGCGCGGTCCGTCTGGAGCACCGCCGGCAGCAGCGCCACGAGGCGGCCGTTAACCTTGGAGACACAGAGCCCGCCTAACACCACGATTTTAGTCTACACCTAAGAGCCTTAGGGGCATCGTATGGAGATTCAGCTCAAAATGTATGCTTCTCCATTCGTGTGATAAGCTTAGTGTCCTAAGCTTAGCTACTGAAATCTCGATTTAAGAGCCCAGCGATGAAGCTCTCAGAGGGAAGCGCGCAGAGCTGGTGGCAGTGATAACTGCCTTTTGTTACTGAGAAGCACTCACACCCGAGCGGTGACCCGAGCAGTGACCCGAGGTGCACATCTGAGTGTAAGGATGAGCCTCAGGTTAACCTGTGGAGAGCAGGCCTGGAGCCCCAGACCGGAGCAGTCCTAAAACCCAACTCCCCATGTGGCACACGACTTCAGCCCAGAGACCCCTCCCCCAGCTCGCCCCGCCCGAGGGACACGCACCTGCTGACGTTCATGTTGCAGGGATTCGCGGACACAGTGTTGCTGGCAGAGGCGGCCAGGCGGGAAGAGCTCTCCTTCTCTCCCGGGGCCTTCTTGACCTCCCGGTAGTCGTCCTCGTTGTCACACTGCGTGCAAATAAACAAAAACAATCAGCTGCGGCTGTGAAAGGATCGTCGTGAACTCCCATCACCATCTTGCTCACACACAGCAAGGCCTCGGAGACCCGCTCACTGCCTCTCTGGAAGGCATCTGAGCAGCCATGTGGTCCAAGCACCATGTGGTCCCTGGTCTGGGTTCCCGGCCAGCGCCTCGTCAAATGAGGAGGAAACGGGTCAGTTTTACTGCGGGAACTTCAGTGAGAGGGAAAGCCCTGCATCCCAATAAAAAACGCAGGACACAACACTGAATGAGGAAAACGGCTCCGCCATCAACAGAGACTGCCCTGGCCCAGCCTCGGCACCTCTCCTGGCATTTCTCGCTCACGGAACAGGGCACAGCAATCCCTTCTCAGTGCCAGGAGGGCAGTGACTGGCTCGACCCTTTCTCCTGAAATTCACGGCTTTTCTGCATTTCAAGCAAAGGCTGTCACCTCTTGGTGCCTCACTCCCAGTTCACAATGGCTCTCCCGTGCTATCGGAGAACCCTGGAGGCACCTTTTTGTAAAGCAGCACTTGGATCCCAGTATGTTTCCTTGGTTGCGTGTGACATTAGACGTGTTTTAGGGTGCCATGCAAATGCGCCCTGTCTCATGTGCAGGGCCCTGGGCAGTGTTGTCCAGAAGAGTTTTCTCTCTGGCTGGGACTGTCACAGCCTCTCGCACAAGGACCCCAAGGGCTCCACTGGGACAGCGGAGGATCCCCAGCCCTTGGCTCTGGGCTCCAGCAGAGCTGGCCTCTGCACCTTCAGCAGCCTGGTCTACGGGGTCCCATTTCCTGCACCAAGTACTGGGGTCTTAACACCCAGATGCTGAATAAGAGCACTGAGAAATGCTCTTCACCTTCTCAGTGTCTGCGTTTAATGATAATTTATCAGATTTTATGAGCTTGGTGTCAGGCTTGGCATAAATAAAGTTTCATAAGTTAAAATTTAAAAAGGTCATAAATAATAAAATTATTTAAATACAGAACATTAGGGAATTTATATATACTTATACGTATTTGCATATGTCTTTCTGCATATCTCCTTCTCTATATCTATATATGCCTGTACAGCTATCTGTATTTCCAATCTATGTTTATCAAGTTATCTCTCTGTATATTTCTTATATATCTTTGTGTCTCTCTTACCCAAGCCCCCTCTCTTTCCATCATTCTGTCCATGTATCCATCAATCAACTGACTGATCAAAGACTGATCAGTCAGTTGATCATCTGAGGCCTGACTGATAGGTCAATCCAAAAGTGATGAGGAGGACAGGATATCCAGAGGAAAACAGGAAGACAGCGGGGGAGGGGAGAAGTGGGCTCACCCATATTACTGAATTATACTGTCTGACCTGCACGGTGCCCTTGCATAGGCGTCACCATTTACAAAGGAAGAAAGTGAAATAAAGAGAAGGCAAGGCCACCAGACTAAGGTCACCCAGGAGGCAGTGAGGACTAAATAATTTGCTGGTTCAGCACAAAATGAAAATGTAGTGCTCCTTGTTAAAAAGGCAGGAAAAGGTCCTTATCATAAGGATTAATTTTTTAAAATTGGACAACAAAAGCAAAAATAAACAAGTGGGACTTCATCCAATTACAAAACTCTGCAAAGGCCAGGAAGCCATCAACAAAATGAGAAGGGAACCTACTGAATGGGAGAGAGTGTTTGCACACCATACAGTATATCTGATAAGGAGCCCACAACCCAAATAGATAAAGAAGTCACAGAACTCAACAGCAAAAAACCCAAAACAAACTATCTGATTAAAAAATGGGCAGAGGACTTGAATAGACATTTCTCCAGAGAGGACATACAGATGGCCAACAGGTGCATGAAAAGGTGCTCATCATCGCTCATGACCAGAGAAGTGCAAACCAGAACCACAGAGAGAAATCACCTCACAGCTGTTAGCTGGCGATGATAAGAAACAACAAGTGCTGGCGAGAACATGGGGAAAAGGGAGCCCTCCTTCACTGTTGGCGGGAATGGAAATTGGTGTAGCTACTATGAAAAACAGTATGGAGGTCCCTCAAAAAATTAAAAATAGAATGTTATCCAGCTATCCCGTTTCTGGGTATTCATTTGAAAAAAATGAAAACACTAATTTAAAAAGATATGTACATTCCATGTTCACTACAGCATTATTTATAACAGCCAAAATATAGGAACAATCTATATATTCATCAATGGATAATTGGATAAAGAAATTGTATCTACATAATATCTATATAATATACACTGAGTGGCCAGATTATTATGATCTCTGAACGCATAATAATTTGGCCACTCAGTGCATATCCTATATAATAAAAGGCTAACATGCAGCCGAAACCGGTTTGACTCAGTGGATAGAGCGTTGGTCTGTGGACTGAAAGGTCCCAGGTTCGATTCCGGTCAAGGGCATGTACATTGGTTGCGGGCACATCCCCAGTAGGGGGTGTGCAGGAGGCAGCTGGTCGATGTTTCTCTCTCATCGATGTTTCTGACTCTCTATCCCTCTCTCTTCCTCTCTGTAAAAAATCAATAAAATATATTTTTAAAAAAAGCTAATATGCAAATTGTCCCCTCGACCAGGAGTTCAATCAGCAGGCAGGCTTGCCAACTGCCCATGTCCATGTCCCCTCCCCCTGGGCAGGCTGGCTGGACCCCACCCATGCACAAATTCATGCACCAGGCCTCTAATATATATATACACACACAAACACACACACACACACACACTGAGTGGCCAAATTATTTTACATTCAGAGACCATAATAATCTGGCAACTCAGTGTATATTCACACACATATACACATGATACAAAAAATGGTATATTATTCAGCCATAAGGAAAATAAAATCTTGCCAAAATGAATGAATGTTATGATAAGTGAAATAATTTAGACAGAAAAAACATAAATACTATATAATCTCAGTTCTATGTGAATTCTACAAAATAACAAAAAAAACCCTAAATAAATTCCCAAGCTTATGTACCTAGAGAACAGACTGGTGGTTGTTGAGGGGCCTGGGGGGTTTTGGGGGAGAGTGGATGAATACATGAAGGGGATCAAAATGTACAAACTTCCATTTACATAATAAAGAAGTCCCGGGATGTAACATACACATGGAGACTGTAGTTGATAATACTGTATTGCATATGTGAAAGTAGACAGGAGAGTAGCACTTGGAAGTTCTCATCAGGAGAAATGAAATTTGTAATTATGTATGGATGATGGATGTTAATTGGACTTATTGGACTTATTGTGGTGACCATTTTGCAATATACACTACAAATATAGCATCAACACACTGTATACTAGAAACTAATACAATGTTATATCAATTATACCACAATTGTTTTTAAAGCAAGAAGAGTAATGTAGAAAGTACTAAAGTAGAAAACATTTCCTGTCTCTCAGTGTCTCTCTCCTGATCTGCCATGGTGGTGTTTACTTGTGACCTTCCCTGAGGCGTTGGCATGCTTGGGAGGGGGAGTGTAGACTCTCTGGTGCCCAGGATCCTGTCCTGTGACTGGGCACATGCACGCAGCCCACCAGCAAAGGATTCCCACTGCCCACCAGTGGCGGACCTGCCTGGCGAGAGTAGGAAGTCCAGTGGGCATTTCCCCTTTCCCTGGTTCCCACAATCCAAGGAATCCGGCAACCCTTAGGGGAATGCAGTCTTTCTGGGAATTCTCAGAATAGGATAGGTCTTCTCTGGACCACACATGCTCTATTGTCCTATCAGACTTCACTTACAGAGCACAAATTCAAAGAGAAAATGGAGAATATGAAGACGGCAACCACCAGCATTAAGCTCCAAGTCCAAGCCCTTCTGAGCAGGGAAAGTTCAGCACAAACCCAAGACTGCCTTCTATTGGGAGACCTGACCAGACAGCCTAGGCTCACTCCTGCTCTGCCCCTTACCACCTAGGGAACCTAGGCAGATTGCTGTAATCTCCTGAGCCTCAGTTTCCTCATCTGGAAAATGGGCATGACAATGATATTTGCCTCATAAAGTTATAGGACTCAATGGTTTAATTTACACCAAGTGCTGCATCCCTCATGAGGATATGCATATGTGTGAACTGTTGTTAATGATTTTGTCCTAACTTTGGAACTATCCACGATTACTGCAACCTTTGGTTTGTTACCCATTGTGTTTTTCACTGTGGTCCAAGTTACTTTTGAAGACACAGTAACAGGAGGGAACAATAATCTTCAAAATTGGCTTTAATTTATAACTAGGTTACTTCCATGCTGAAAAATCTTCGAAAACTGCTGAGCATTTGGGTCAGCTTCCAGATGTGTTTCCAGCTTCCCTGTCCTTTCTCGCGCCTGCGCTTCCTGGTTTCCCTTCCCCTCTTTTGGTGCCTCTTCATCCCTGACCCTCTAATGGCAGTCACGTGCCACATAATGACATTTCAGCCAATGATGGACTGTCTGTATGATAGTGGTCCCATAAGACTGTGATGGAGCCCGGCCGGTATGGCTCAGTGGATGGAGCGTCACCCCATGCACCAAGAGGTTGCTGGTTTGATTCCTGGTCAGGGCACTTGCCTGGTTGTGGGTTCAATCCCCAGTAGGGGGCGTGCAGGAGGCAGCAGATCAATGTTTCTCTCTCTCTTCCCCTCTCTCTCAAATCAATAAAAACATATTAAACTTTTTTCTTAAAGATCATAAGGGGCTGAAACATCCCTATTGCTTAGTGATGCCGAAGCCATCCTCACATCACAGCGCCAGGCATCACTCACGTGTTCGCCATGAGGCGGTGCAAACCAGGCTGCTGCTCTGCCCGCCGTATGACGGTGCAGCACATACAATATGCACAGCCCGCAATACATACCTGATAATGGTAACACACAACTATGTTAGTGATTTGTGTATTTTATCATTTATTTGTGTATTCCTGCTACTTACTAAATTTTTTTCTCTACAATAGCATGCCGTCTTATGTTAGCAGCAGCCTCCCACATCTCCTGTTCGCCTGCGCAGCTCGGCGGTGCGCAGCTCCTTGCGGTAGCTGCCTCTTTTCTCTTGTGCTTGCTTTAATGTCGTGCTGTTTTCTACAGTAACAAGCTCTGCAAGCTGCTAGCCCAGAGCAATGGCCTGTCCCTTACGGCCTGGGTGGGTAGGAGGTCAGACCATCTAGGTTTGTGTCACTGCACTCTGAGGTTTGATCAAAAGCAAGATCACTAGCCATGCATTCTCAGAGCAAATCCCAGTCGTTAGAGGACACAAGACCATACTCAAACCCCTTCTTCTCGGGGTGCTGTCCCCGCCCCGCTCCACCACCAAGCTCCCATCAACACGCTGAGGCCTTGCTCCTCCCACAGGGCCGTCCTCCCACGCCTGGCTTCATGCACTGCTTTTCAGGCTTCCCCGTCACAGCCTTACATTTGCCGGCTCCTTAGTCGGTGAGTGACCCCTCCTAGCAAAGAATGGTGTTCACCGCGAGGCTAGCTTTCCACAGGCCCAGCTCGCCCCGCACACACCCGATAAAGACTTCAACATGCAGCGGACAGAGCTTCGCTACCAGAGCTGTAACACGGGGATCACAGCGGTGCTCCGGCCCTGGGCTGAAGGGTCTACCTGGATGACTGTATGCCAGCCACTTACAACAGCACCGGGCCTGTGTCAGTGCTGTGTGAATGTTTGCTGCGTGAAGACACAGAGATTGCTGCTGCCTCCCATCCTGGACCAGCAGCTGTGTGTGCTCTGTCACCCCACCCACAGCCCTCCTCCCCCAGCCCGCAGCCCTCCTCCCCCAGCCCCACAGCCCTCCTCCCCCAGCCCGCAGCCCTCCTCCCCCATCTCTCAGCCCTCCTCCCCCAGCCCCACAGCCTTCCTCCCCCAGCCCCACAGCCCTCCTCACCCAGCCCCAGAGCCCTCCTCCCCCAGCCCCACAGCCCTCCTCCCCCAGCCCGCAGCCCTCCTTCCCCAGCCCCACAGCTCTCCTCCCCCAGCCCTACAGCCCTCCTCCCCCAGCCCGCAGCCCTCCTTCCCCAGCCCCACAGCCCTCCTCCTCAGCCCCACAGTCCTCCTCCCCCTGCCCGCAGCCCATGCCTACCTTGCGTTTCCTCTTGGATTTGGGCAAAGCCTTCTCTACGGGGGTGTCGGCTGGGTGGCTCGGAGGTGCGCTCTCTGCCTCCTTGGCGGCGGGCGCGCTCAGGGCCCCGGCCTCCGGGGGCAGGTGCTCTGGGATCCTGGACAGGAGCGTCAGGTCGATTTTGACCCAGAGAGACCTGACCTCGTCACTGTCCTTCAGCGGGGAGAGGAGCTCGTTGCGGCCGAAGGGCACCAGCGTGTAGAACTGCTCCTCCAGCTCCTTGGCGATGTCGCTGGTGGTCCTGGCGTTGATGGAGCCCACGGGTGCGCGGGGCCCGCCGCCGATGCCGCCGGCCGCCTCCTTGAGCCGCTGGTCACTGGTGGGGGCGGCGGCCGCGGCCTGCGCTTTGGCCAGAGGGTACTCCTCCTGCTCCGACTCCAGGTCCGAGTCCGAGGAGGAGGAGGACGATGAGGACTCTGTCTCGATGAACTCCTTGGACTTGGGGACGATCCTGCTCAGCCCCCGCGTGCGGCGCTTCTCGCAGGGGACGGAGGCGGCGGCGCGCAGCTCCTTGCGGTGGCTGGTCCTGCTGCTGGCGCAGGGCCTGGCTTTGGGGGGCTCCGGAGGGACGGGGGGGATGGCTGCGGGCGCCCCCAGTGTGTCCGCGGGCTCCTCCGGCCGCTGGCAGCTGGCGGGCTCCGCGGCGGAGGCCCGCTCGGTGCGCCTGGGGGGCTTCTTGCCCGCGGACCTCCGCGTGGGGGCGGGCGGCTCCGGGCGCGCCCCGGGGGCCGGCGGCGGGGCGGCTGCGGTCACCGCCACGGCCACGGCCACGGCCGCGGGCGGGGACTTCTGCTTCACCCCCTTGGTCCCCGGGGCCTTGTTGGCTGTCCTTGGCCTCTGCTCCTCCTTGCAGGCGCCTTTGGCGTCCTTCTCCCTCAGGCCGGCCTGGCACCCCTCGGGCAGCTTCCCGCAGTCCTGGGCCGGGTCCTTCCCGGGAGCGTAGTACTGGCCGCCCTCCAGGCCGTGGCTCTCATTCTGGACCAGAATGGGCGGCTTGTGGGGGTTCACTTTGTTCAGCCATTTGTCCAGCTGCCACTTGTTAGAGGACGCGGGCTCAGCCTGAAAGCAACAAACAAAACATCCTTCCTTACAGACCTGCTGCTGCACCTTCACCTACTCCTCCAGGGGTCTGGGCAGAAAGCCGATGGGGCGGGAGGAGGGGAGGGGCAGGGGCGTGGCGTGTGGGGCAGCGCTCAGTTGGCACCTGGATGCAGGGTGGCGTCCCATTTCTGTCCCAGATCGCTTAAATGTCAGTACTTTGAAGCCCATTAGAAAAAATTTAGGGATAGCACTGTGCTTCATTAGAACCCATTTCCAACACCTTTGTGTGTTACGGCTTGGCTAGGGGAGTAGCTCTCCCACTGAGCAGTCGCCTGTGTCCCTGAGCTCTGGTGTTGGACCTGGTTAATCTACCCCTAACCTGCTCCCACCCACTTTGCCAGACATGTTTCAGATGTGAAAGTGACCATAGGAAGTATTTCCTGTGAGCCATTAGTTCAGAGCAAATCATGGGTATTCTAGGTTTTACCAGTAAACTCTGCCCCTGGGCACAGAGCGCCTCGGCCCTAGGGCCATGGTCAGCAAACTACGGCTCTCGAGCCACATGTTGCTCTTTGTCTCCCTGAGTGTGGCTCTTCCACAAAATACCACAGCCTGGGCGAATCTATTTTGAAGAAGTGAAGACTTCGTGGTGTGAAGGGGGACCCAGTGGTGTGAAGGTGGGACTCGCACATTGGCCTGTAGCCGGGATGGCTGCCTTCCTGAGCTGCCCCAGGGCTTCTGCCCCTGTTTTCTCTGCTTGCTCACTGCTTTCTATGTTCAGCCACAATTCTCCTCCCCGGTTGATTCTCCTCCGGGTTGCTTCTCCTCCTGGGTGAATCTTCACTCCCACTCATGCCTAAGCCTCCACCGAGCACTGCAGTCCCTGCTCCATCAGACTCCTTCCTAGCACCCCCTGCCATGCACCCCACAGACGCCTCGCTGGGGAGAAGCTAGTTCAATCAACGAATACCCAGCATCACATTTCTGCTGGTTTTCAAGAACAACTCAGGGCGGCATTGCCCACAGGTGCTTGCAGTTCACAGAGTCCACGAGAAAGGTTTCCATGGGGAACGTGCAATGGAAACCAGTTTCCATGAGCAATACCGCGGGCTGGGTGGAGCCCTGGGGTAAGTGATGGTTAACCGACAATCCTGGCCTTCCTGTGCCTGTGTGGCAGGGGCTGGGAGCTCTGTGTTGGGTGCAGTCTGCTTGCTGAGGGGGGAGTCACAGTCCCCGGAAAGCTCGGACATGGAAGGGAGCATCATGCCAGAAAAGAAGATGAAACTCAAGTGTCACAAATTAGACTGAGAACTCGCAGCGACCATCAAGCCGCAGGGAGGGCACTGCATGGCGGCTGGTGTTTGCAGTGGCCCCTCTGCGCCAGCGTGCGGACCAGGCGTATGATGGTGAGGCCGTTCAATGCAGTGTCTCTGCAAGCAGGCTGTGGAGGGCATGCAGAGGGAACTCAACTGCGCCCCCTGGGTGCCGGCGCTGGCTGCTGATGGGAGAACGGGGGCCCTTGAAATGTCATGAGGGCCTCCTCTCCTCCACACATGCCAGGCTGTTACAGGGGGCGAGAGAGGGAGTGAGGGTCAGAAACAGTTTGCTTCTAAGCAGCAGAAACAGCCTGCACAGTGGAATGGGAGGTGTGTGGCTCCCTTGTCATGGGGGTTCAGGGAGCCGAGCCCATGCTCTCTGCAAGGTGACCTGGGCTGGCTCAGCCAGAGGGCAACAGTGACTCCGTGCAGGGTCAGGCCCATGATGCTACTTTTCTTTGCAATTTTCATTCGGAAATTTGCTTTATTTCTAAAGGGCATGTGTATTAATCTTGGGGAGAATGTTAAAAGCAACCTTACTTTTATTCCAACTAAGACATCCCTTTCCAGCAGGAAGAAGTGACATGCAGGTGACTAACCCGCTCTTGCCACTTCCACATCCTCTCTGCACCCAGAAACAAGGCGTTGCAAGCTGTGCGTGGCCCCAGGCAGCTTGGTTCCAGGCTGAGCGCCCTCTCCAGAGCCTCTGAGAGCTGCTGGGAGAAACGACCAGAGCTTCTTTTCCTCACCAAGGAGTTCAAGCCTGTGATCATCTCAGGGACATTCAGAAAGAACTTGCTTAAAGTGCCTAAGAACTCACTTGGAAAACTACAGGACATTGAAAAAAGAGATAGAGGAAGACATAAACAAATGAAAAAACATACCATGTTCATGGATTGGTAGAATCAACATCATTGAAATGTCCATACTACCCGAAGCAATCTACAGATTCAATGCAATCCCCATTAAAATACTAATGGCATATTTAAAAAATCAAGAACAAACTGTCCAAAAATTCATCTGGAATAAAAAAGACCCTGAATAGCCACAGCAATCCTGAGAAAGAAAAACAAAGTTGAAGGGATCACAATACCAGATATCAAGCTATATTACCAAGCCACGGTTCTCAAAACTGCCTGGTACTGGCACAAGAACAGACATATATACCAATGGAACAGAATCCAGAACCCAGAAATTGACCCAAGTCATTATGCTCCATTAATATTTGACAAAGGAGGCAAGAGCATACAATGGAGTCAAAATAGTCTCTTCAATAAATGGTCCTGAGAAATTTGGTCAGATACATGCAAAAAAATGAAACTAGATCACCAACTTACACCAACACAAAAAAACAAACTCAAAATGGCTAGAGGACTTAAATGTAAGATGGGAAACCATAAAAATCTTAGATGACTCCATAGGCAGCAAAATCTCAGACATATGTCCTAACAGTTTCTTTACTGGTACAGCTCCTAGGGCAATGGAGACTAAGAAAATAAACAAATGGGACTACATCAAAATAAAGAGCTTCTGCACATCAAAAGAAACCATTAACAAAACAACAAGAAAGCCCACTGCATGGGAGAACATATTTGCCAATGCTATTCCAGATAAGTGTTTAATCTCCAAAATTTATAGAGAACTCATATAACTTAACAAAAGGAAGATAAACAATTCAATAAAAAAAAAAAAACAATAAAAAAAAACGGGCAAAGGACCGAAATAGAATCTTTTCAAAAGAAAGCAGAAGGAAGGCCAGGAGACACATGAAAACATGCTCAAAGTCACTAATAATCTGACAGATGCAAATCAAAACAACGAGATACCAGTCAGAATGGCTATCATCAACAAATCAACAAACGACAGGTGCTGACGAGGATGCAGAGAAAAAGGAACTGCTGGTGGGAATGCAGACTGGTGCAGCCACTGTGGAGAACAGTATGGAGTTTCCTCAAAAATTTAAAAATGGAACTCCCATTTGACCTAGTGATACCACTTCTAGGACTATATCCCAATAAATCAAAAACACCAATCAGAAAGGACATATGCACCCCTATGTTCATAGAAGCACAATTCACCATAGCTAAGATTTGAAAACAGCCCAAATGTCCATCAGCAGGTGAGTGGATTAAAAAACTGTGGTACATCTATACAATGGAATACTACACCCTATAAAAAAGAAGGAATTCTTACCATTTGCAATGGCATGAATGGAACTGGAGAGCATTATGCTAAGCGAATTGAGCCAGTCAGAGAAAGATAAATATCACTTGATCTCACTCATATGTGTGATATAGTGATCAAGATAAACGGAACAAAAATAAATCAAGAGACAAGTGGCAGGGGAGGTGGAGGGATTAGAGAGCAACCAAAGGACTTGTATGCATGCATATTAACATTACCAATGGACACAGACACTGGGGTGATGGGGGTGCGAGTGGTGGGGGGTGCCAATCAGGGGAAAAGGAGACATATGTACAACTTTAAACACAAACAAAAAAAAGTGGCTAAGAACTGCACTACTCCTAGGCTGGGCTTCAGCCTCACTCATGAGAATGAGGCACAACTGCTCATGGGGTTAAGCTTCACAGTCACAGAGAAGAGCTGGGACAGGGGTCGTCACAGACACTAATGCTTTTTCCCCGCTCACCCCCTCCTTGGCTCCTGTGCTGTCCTGGACCCGTTGTTTCTTAGAGCCGCCACTCTTCTGCATTTTCTCAATGAATTATGGCACAGGGTTGGCTTTGAAGAAGCCTGTCTAACGCCTTTACTTTATTGGATTCCTGTATTGTTTTGTCTCACCTTACTCCCATTATCAACCCGGCTCTGTGAAGACAGGGACATGGCGGATAATTGCTGTATCCCAGGGCCAAGCACCAGGTCGGGGGTACATGCCCAGTAAGTATTTGTTGAATGAAAATGGAATGAGTGAATGAATCAAATTATAAAGAAGGAATAATAAAATAATTTAGTTTTGGGGAAAAGTCAGGGTTATATCAGCCTGTGGCTTTTATAGGTTAGTGTTGTTAAAAGCTTTCCATTATATGGAGGCGGGGCAGGTGTGTGGGTGGGTGTGGGGGAGCAGGAGGTAAGCCTCATGGGAAGGGGAGGAAGTGCAGGACAGAGGGTTTATTTCAGGGTTCAGGGTAAGTGCTCAGAGCACAGCAGGAAGGTGCTGGAAGAATGAGTGTGGAGAGTATATTCCCCAGGATTCTCGATGCTGCTGGAGGGGGAGACCCTGAGGGAATTAAGCCCCAGCTGATCTCTCTCCAGTGTCCTCAGGCACAGGCTCAGGGCTGCGCACAGTGTGCCTGTGCTCTCCCTCTCACCGCCTGGGTTCGAAGCTGTTGGCTTCGTCTCAGAGCCCATTTAGAAACGTGGGCCCCACAGTGCTCCCGTGGGTTGGTAGGTGAAAAATTAAATCCTACCATCCAGGGTAAGGCCAAATGTTTACACACGCAGGAGGAAACCATTTTATTCCTTCTTTAGACATGAAAGTCTACAGTACAGAGCCATGGGCTTGAGGAATTTGCCCTCACCCTCTCCCAAGAACTCCATGCCCTGAAAGACTGTTTAATATTTCCCTTTCCCTGTTAAAGCTGAAATAGCAATGTTTTTATTGGCACCTTATAATGTTTTTATATGAGGCATCTAAGTCTCCCACGTAGACACTCCTTATAGCTAGAAAAGGTTACATTATTTGTAGGTTGGTGCTAACTTTTAAAAAACCTTTTCACAAAGAAAGCATAGTTAAGAAAGTTTTATTAATACTTATAGCCCTTGTTCTTCTAATCTGTGACAAACTGCAAAAAGGTCAGGTCTTACCATGTCCAATCCATAACTCCTTTCTGTGGGTCACAGGGGGCCACGCGCCCCATTCAGTAACCGGCCCTGGCTAGTCACTGACCCTGCTGACCCCTAGGGAGACCTGACCCACTCCAGCCAGCGGCATTCCCAGCCTACTTGGAAATTCCTGGCCATCAAAATAGAAATTTTTGGAGATGAAAGATGCCGCTTCTGTTCTCCCAAGAAAGCTCTGCAACTAAGAGAACCGCGGGGAGGGGGCAGAGCAGGGAACCGAGGAGCCCAAACCAGCCTGACAGGCCGTCCAGGGGCCGCAGCGCGGAGGTGGCAGCTGTGAGGACCGGGGTCCAGGCTGCGGAGGCCCAGGGCGGGCCGTGGGGGCTTACCTCGGGGCTGGAGTAGTGGGCGGGCTTGCTGCCCTCGCTCTCGCTGGAGCTGCTCTCACTCTCGGAGTCGGATCCCGAGCTGCTCTCCGAGTCGCTGGACGAGCTGCTGCCGCTGCTGCTGCTGCCGCTGCTGCTGCCCTTGCTGGAGGCCACCGAGGCTCTGCGGCTGGCCTGCTGGAGCCCGGCGCTGCCGGCCACGGCCCGGGGGAGAGGGAAGGAAAGGCAAGTGAGCAAACACGCAGCACCCTGCAGCTGCCCTGCCACCAGAGGAGCGAGAAGGCACAGGCCGCACATGTGTCCACCATCACTTGGCACGCACAGAGCGACCGTCAAGGTCGATCCTGCCAGTCCCGTGGTTACGCACGTGCCGATAAACGGGGAGTGGGTGCCCGTGGCAGCCGGGCATGCCATGTGTATGGCCATTCAGGGGGTGGCGGGGGGGTTCAGACGGCTCTCTGTCCCATTGCTGTTTCTGGGAATGCCTTTCCAGGGCACCCCAAACACAACCATCTACAAAGAGGCAAGGAAATTCAAAATGCTTGGAATGTTTTGTGAAAATTGAAAATGTCTGTTTGCTTTATTTTAGGACGTGGGCCGTGAGGAAGGGAACAGTGTTCCTTTCTGTCCTTCCCTGGCCTGCTGGAAGGTTCCGTACGGAGACGTAGATCGGGGCCCAGCGGTTACATAACCCTGCCCCCGCCTCCTCCCGCCTCAGACTGAGCGCTGTCTCTCCCCAGGAGCGGGCTCGCTGAGTGAACAGCCGTTTTCCTCTGAGCCCGTCACCGAAGGACCGGAGATCCATCACTCACACGGTTTTATATATTCCAGACCCCAGGAGAGCGGCTGCCCCAGAGCAATAACATTTCAAAGTACACTTCATGTTCACATTTCATGCTGAAATCCGCCAGGAAATTATATACGCAAGTTATATGTTCAGAGAGAATCGGGAAAATGGACATTTTCTAATGGTAACGAATTAGCCACAAAAATTCAAATAACACACAGCCACCCAAACAGTGTTTGAGGCAAGAATAAAGTTTTTGGTACTCCCATTATATTCAACATTTTCAAAGTCTGTACTAATTAAATCACATCTAACTCTGTTCTTTCGAGGTCAAACGCTCAACCCAGAGCGGCAGCGTCCACGTTCTCCCGGGACAAGGCTGGCTGCCCCTCCCACTGCGGCCCGGACGGCGGGCCAGGCCGGCCGGGCGTGGCAGGGGGAGGCCTCAGTGCAGGTCGGCCTGGGCAAGGCCAGGGACCATTTTCCCGGCCCCTTACGGCTCTGACAAATGCTCTGCCCAGGACGGAATCGCATAAATCCTCAGTGTGGGGGCGCGGGGAGTGGGGTGAAGGGGCCATTGCTCATTGGAACCCGGCTTCCAGGAGCCTGACAAGACAAACACCGTCTTGCAGGATTTACCTGGAAATAAAAGACATTTGTGAGCTGCAGGTCAGGGAGAGAGGGCGCTGGGACACAGCCTTGCCTGGAGTTTTATTTCCCCCAGTGTCATGGCCACACCACCGTCTGACACATCCCTCAACGTCTGCTGCTCGGCCCGGCCTGGCGGCAGGGACGGCTCGTGCAGCCTCTCGTTTGCGGCTGGCGTTGGGCGGGAGTCCTGGCTCTTTCGAAGGGAGGTCAGTGATCAAAGGCTGCAAAGTGGCTTTCTTCCTTATGAGCGAAAACCCATCTCTTCAGCTGGTGAAGCTGGGATGGCTCCTCTCAATGAAGTTATTACAAACAAAAGGGACCGCCGGTCTCTGATCCAGCACGACCCCTGAGATCCACGCGAACCGTTTGTCAGGGCCCCCCGCAAACACTGGGGTGGGGAAACGCCAAAACACAAACCAACACCCCCACTAACGCAGCCACACCAAACCCCAAAGCCCCAAAGCGCAGCCACACGTGGCAGAGGGAAGAGATAGTGCCGGCCCCATTTCAGAAGCCTGGGAACCCAGACGGATAAGGAGCGCGCCGGCTGGTTTTGTGTCGCCAAAGGCTGGGTCCCTGACGAGGACGTTCTACCTGCTCCGGAGCCAACACAGAGAGCATGTGATGGGGTGCTGCGCGTGAAGTCCTCGGGGGCTCGCACCCCAACGCGCCCGGCCGGCCTTTGGAAAGCGGCTCTTTAATCTCCGGGAGATGCCCATGAGCCGTGCCCACCTGCCCTGCAGAGGAGGCCGAGGCCCGAGGAGACCCCGCCTCTGGGCTGTCAGGTCGGCAGAAAGCCTCACGCTTTCCTGCTTCCCTTTCTCAAACTGGGAATTCCTCGACAGGGACAGTCTCACTGGCATACCTACTGTTTGTTGTTAAAACAGCGGGAGAGCCATGCATTTTAGGCTTCTCTCCATGCTTTGCTCCACGGGCTGAGGCTCAGGATTGAGTAAGTTTGTGGTTCAGTGGTCCAAGCAGAGAGCATGTCGCCAGGAAGAGTCTGGTGAGGGCGGGAGCTCCGAGGGCTGTGCCCCGTCCTGGGACCACGGAACTGCCCGCACCCACCTCGGCGAAGGCCACTCCAGGCACCGGGCACAGCCGGCCGGGCTGACAGCTCCATCTCAGCACACGGAGCCCGGGGCAGCGGCGCGGGGAGGGGCGGTGAGGACGGGGAGCGGGTGCGGTCACACCGCAGGCGAGGACCCATCAAAGGGCCCTCTGGAGGCAGGAAATCAAGAAGATGGGAGAAGACGCATGGGAAAGCCCTTCCCGAAGGCAGATGGGGCTGCAACAGCTAACGTTTCAGTGTGCCGAGAGACCTCGTGTTTTTGTACCGGCGATATTAAAGAAATAATTAAAAAATCTAACGTTTCCCTGAAACAATAGCATTAGAATAGTTGACATGATGACACGGTGTGGACAGTGTTTATGCGTGCTCTCGGGGCCCCTGCCATACCAGGAACACGGGGCGGTGGAGTCTGCAGACATGAAAACATTGATGAGATCATGGAATACATCTGTGTGCTACCCAGCTTAGCACTGTACTGGGACATAGTAGTCGCTCACATGTGATCACTGAGTAAAAAAATCAGTAGAAAAAAAAAATCCATCATTGGTTTAATGGGCTTTTTAGAAAAAGCATTTAACCTTTCAAAAAGGTTACACTTTCTCTTTGCCAATAAAGGAATATTTAAGGGGATCTCAGCTCCTCTGTGCTCTCCCAATTTTAACACTTTTCCTTTCAGAGACCGTTTCTTTAAATGTACCCTCAGTTTAGCCAAAACCGGTTTGGCTCAGTGGATAGAGCATCGGCCTGCGGACTGAAAGGTCCCAGGTTCCATTCCGGTCAAGGGCATGTACGTTGGTTGTGGGCACATTCTCAATAGGGGGTGTGCAAGAGGCAGCTGATTGATGATTCTCTCTCATCGATGTTTCTATCTCTCTATCCCTCTCTCTTCCTCTCTCTATAATCAATAAATATATTTAAAAAAATGTACCTTCAGTTTCATGTGCTATGATTTAGCCCCATTCCCTCTCGGATGGTTATTTAATTTTTGTATTTTAATGTCGGGGGACGTCTTGCTGCTTTGTTAGTGATCAGGGCCCACCACCCTTTGGGGAGTCCTGGCTTTATCACATGACCCGCTGCTGTGCCCCTGCCTTCGGCTGCAGTGACGCTTCCATCCCTGAGGAGCCGGCCCGGGCCAAGTCCGAACACAGACGGTGAGAGGAAGGATCTGGAACCTCAGTGCCAAATCCCGGGGCTCGCAGGCCAGGGTGTCCTGCCGGCCAAGGGCCGTGTGGGGCTGGATAAGTACCCATCGGCGTCTAAGACCACACGGCACGTGAGCTTTCCAATACTTCACAGAAATCCTTCCATTTCCATAAACCCAGCTTCAGTGCAGGGCCCAGACAGCGATGTCACTGAGCGGGTCCAAGGACCCCCCCCAGGGGAGGGGAGGGAGGGGCCCAGAGAGAGGCAGCATGGGCCGCCGTCGGCCACCATCATGTTGGCTCCCGAAACCTTCCTTCTAGCCCAAGGTCTGTCTGAGCAGACCGATTCCATCGCTCTCCCGTGTTTAGAGCAAATGAAGTAAGCCTCTGATGCCAGCCGCCTGTGGTGTTCAATCTGCATCTCACCAGGGAATACAGACTTCAGGATGGGGAGCTCAGGGAATTCTGTGGAAACCAAATTACGGCATCTGAGGGGCAGACTTGTGGCCACAGCAGCCCAGCTGTGACTTGTTGGCTGTTGTAACGAGGCTGGTGTGTTCCTGGGATAGGAACTCTCAGGCAGACATGTAAAAACTTCTCTAGGTTTTTGCAGGAAGGGCTGTGCCCACAGCTCCCTCACAGGCCCTGTAATAGAGCATGGCCGCTGGACTGCTCCAGCAGAGCAGATAGGACAACTGAATCAAGCAAAAACGCAGCGAGGACCGCACACCTGCTGACCCTCTCCAAGACTAGCTGACAACCAGGCTCTGTGGCCTCACCCGTCCCCACCCTCCTTTCTCACCGCCATGGGGCTCGGCTCAGGCTCCCTCTCCTCACAGCCCCAAAGGGCTGCCACATGCATCACACAGACGGCCGTGTCCAGAGGAAGGGACAGTGCTCTCGGTCTCCCTTGTGAGGAGACCTCGCCTTGTGCCTCCCTGGCTGCAATTACCTCCCCTCTCCATGGCGAACCAGTCCCACAGCAAGGCTCATGGGCCACTGAGACTGGCCTGGGAATTCAACGCTCACCCCTTAGGGACTGGACATCTACCAACCTCCCTGAGAATCTGCCGCGGAGTGCAGGGTGCACTGGTATATGGCAAGTGCTCAATAAACACAGGTTAACTTATTCCTTAAGTTTGTAAGGAGTGGGGTGGCTGTGGGACAGGCACTCACTGGTGTCTTTCTCTTACGGAAAGCTTGCTCCATCACGAGATCCTGGGCAAATGCCAGGAGCCCAACGAGCCGGCAAGGGTGGCCTGAGAGTCACCAGCTAAGATTCAAGGAGAGAGCAGTGCCAACCCGTCCCTGCGGGTCTCCACCTCGCATCTAGCAAGAGCTGGGCTCCAAGCGGCGATGCCTAAGGTCCCTCTCATCTCCATGTTCTTTAAAAAAATATATATATATTTTGCAGAGAGGAAGGGAGAGAGATAGAGAGCTAGAAACATCGATGAGAGAAACATTGATCAGCTGCCTCCTGCACCCCCCCACCAGGGATGTGCCCACAACCAAGGTACATGCCCTTGACCAGAATCGAACCTGGGACCTTTCAGTCTGCAGGCTGACGCTCTATCCACTGAGCCAAACCGGTTTCGGCTCCATTGTGCTTTGCTGAATCTATAGTTAATGACAAAGGAAAACCTGGTTATGGGAGGGGAGAGGCCAGAGCCTACCCTGTGCTCTCTGCGGAGTGACTTAATTTTAGTTACTTTCTCCTAGAAATGCTCAATATCAGAATTTCTAATGTGAAGCTGTGTGAATTCTATGCTAATTCTACCCCTCGCCCTCATCCAGCATGGTGAGTGGTGGGTAGGCCAAGAAGAACCCAGAGAATGTTGGAGCCAGAGGCGTGGATGGTAGTCGTTGACTCACACGCTGTCCTGCGTGTGTTTTCTCCTGAGCACCCGTTTTCCCGAGGAGCTGACGTGGGCAGGCCAGCGGGCGGGGTGTCGGAGGAGGTGTTGGGCCTCTTGGTGGTGCAGCCTGGTGTGTGCTGGTGACAAGGCCCCGGCGGGGCAGTGGGAACTTGACCTTGGAGTCCGAGAATGCTTGGCTGCGGTGGCGGCACTTGCTGGCCGCGATCTCTGCTTCATGGCTGGATGGCCTGGGCGCGGGCGCGGGCGCGGTGCGGGCCCCAGGCCTCAGGAGCCTGGGTGACGGTGCACCGTGTGGGTCTCAGTGCAGCCAGATGCCCACGTGCTTTGCAGAAAGGGTTATTTCTTTTTTTAACACCTGCCCACAGTAGACGATTTCCCTGAAGGCATCTTCACCGTCTCCAGTCTCCAGCTGAGACAGAAAGCATCTGAGGAGCGACTTGGCTGCCAGGTGGTGAGGTGCAGAGATGCGCATGCGGCAGAGGGTGGGGTCCAGCCAGCCTCGGTGGGGGGCGGGCCGGCAGCACCCCCTGCCTTAGACTCTGCAGCAGGCCGAGGCCTTTGTGGCATTCCCTCTGCGCTCCCTCCCCCCCTCCCCCCCACAAAGGGAAGGTGTCCTGTGTTGCAGTGGAACTGATGCCAACTTGGATGGGCCGGAGGTTCCTTCTCTGGCTGTGGGCAAAGTGACTTCGAGGCTAAGCCACAGGCATGACCGGTCCGCAGCTTCCAGAACACTGTCCCTCTGGCTGAGGGCGGTGCGGGCTTTTCTGCCTTAAAGCACGAGAAGGCTGCGCCTATCCTGCTGCTTCGCACCCACTCCCTGCCTGGCACTGTGGTGGCGCAAGAAGCAGGATTCCTCCCGTCCTGGGTGGCGGAGGGCCCAGAACTGCGCAAAGGAGGCAGAGCCTGCAAGTCTAAGTTCTGGGGCACGAGCCCTGGTTCTAAGAGCGGAGAGGCCGGGACCGCGGAGGGCCCGGCTGTCAGGAGGATCCTGGGAGGGAGTGGCAGCGGAGCCAGAGATTCGGGGGTGAGGGGTGGGGGTGGGTGGGCGCTGAGGGTGAAGGCAGAACAGCCTCCGATCAGGCGGTGGAACCGCAATCCTTACTTTGGTTTATGGCGTCTGCACCACTCGAAGTGGGGGGAGGGGGTGGGGTGATGAGGAAGAGAGCTGATGGTAGACTGGGACTGACCGATTCTGTATGCCAGGCAAGAGGAAGTTCTCCAAGCCAATGCCCGTGATTAAAACAGGACGACTATTCTGAGTGGGGAGCACTGCCCGGCCCGGCTCTCGTGCGGGCAGCCCAGGCCGGATGGGGTCTCCCCCAGCTCGCGCTGCAGAGCTGGGTGCCCACTTGGGGACACCCGAGCTCGTGAGGGAAAGGACACCCCACACCAGCTGAGAACGAACTGAACCTGGCGGGGGAACCACCACATTCATTCAAGGGGAGGGCCTTGGACTCAGCCTTTGTTCCTTCTCAAGCTTGCTGAGTGGGAGGGCTGCTTGCTGGGCAGGTCGAGCAAAGAGGGAGAAAGGAAGTGAGGAGGCGGCAAGAAAAAAAAAAGGGGTGGGGGAGAGGAACGACATAAACTAGAATGTGGTCAACAGAGTCTTATTGCTTTACTACCCTGGGCACATGGTGCCACTGCCTCTGTTCTGTGACTCCAGCCCCACCACCAGAGTGTGCGCAGTGCGGCTCCTGAAAAGCTCTCCCCGGCAAGCAGCCCATTGTCCCCCCTCCTCAGCTCAGGACAGAGCCAGCCACAGGGCAAAGGAGAGGGCACTGGAGAGTCCTTGCCCAGGCCTCTCCCGCTGATGCTTCGCTTCATTTCTTTGATCAAATTCCTCTGCCTCAAAGGTAGCCCCACTTCCCCAGTGAGGGCAGACCGTGAGGGAGTTCCCAGGAGGGTCTGGAGGGAGGAGCAGGAGGGTCTGGAGGGAGGAGCAGGAGGGGATGGAGGGAGGAGCAGGAGGGGACGGAGGGAGGAGCAGGAGGGGACCAGAGGGAGGAGCAGGAGAGGACAGAGGGAAGGACGCCAGACATCGAGGCTGTAGGCGTAGTGTGTCTCAGCCAGTTCCAAGGAGCAAATGCGTGTGGGACCTCGGGGCGTGGGTGAGAGAAGACACCAGGAGCATCTTAGAACCTGGAGCCCGGTCCCCTCACCCGGGCGCCCACTGGCACAGGAGTGGTGAGCAGCTTTCGGGAAGCAGGAGGAAGCACCATTCCAAGCACTGGAACGTAGCTTCCTCTCCCTCCCACGGTTTTCGATGTCACAGAGTTTTTATCTGCTGTTTCCTGTGGAGCTCGCGGGCACCAGGCACTGTGGGGAGCAGAGACCCCGCCGGCACCAGAGGACGGTCACACAGTGCCCGGCGGGGAGAATGACGTGGAGCCAGGCCTCATCCCTCCTTCTGGGGCCACCGCCCCAACCCACATGGGAAGGCGACTCCCAGTGCTGTGACCTCTTCACTGGGCACACTGGGCACCTGGACCAGGGCAGCGAGAGGCTCACCTGGGAGAGCTGCCCACTGAATGGGCCCCAGCACTGCCGACTTGGGGTGCAAAGTGCCTCCATGGCAGCCTGGTGTGTGCCTCACCCTGACCCCGTTCGCCCATGCCCTCTGGGGTGCGGGGTGGCAGCGGTCCCTGCGCAGGGTGGGGAGAGCAGCACCCGGTGGGGCCGGGTGCCAGGCAGGGGAGCAGGTGGCTGGGAGCCCCTCCCTGAGTGGTGGGACCCTGTGAGCCACGGCTCCGAGCCCTGGGGACGTCCACTCGCCACGGGACTTGTCTTACACACACACACACACACACACACACACACACACACTTCCAGGCTGCAGGGCATTGTAGCGAGTACAGACCGTCTGCTGGAGCTGCAGGCTCTCCGACCTCACCCTGTCTACTCAGAGCGTCCACCCCGGCTGCCAGGCCCCTGAGAGCCTCGCCTGGGGAGAGGGAGAGGCGAGAGGGAGGAGGGGGACGCCCAGCTCCTGCCTGTGATGGAGCAGGGACCTCTCCGAGTCCCTCCCTGAATGACACCGATTAGAGGTGGAGGCAAAGTCCCCCGCCGCCTCCAGGTGACCAGGGGAAGCTCACAGGAGGCTCTGTGGCAAGATTGCAAACAAGTGGGAGTCCCATGTAATTAAAACAGTTTTGAATTAAAATCGCCACTTTAGTAATTGCTTTCCTATTATAATATTTACACCGCTGCCATTGTGTGCCTTATCTCATTAATTACTGCTGGGAAAGGGAGGCAGGAATAGTTACTGTGGCATGCTAACCAAGGGGCCCAGATGCTTAAGAAACAGCTTGAAAGAAGGTGTCACCTGCACGCAGTCCTGCTAACAAGGGCCTCGACGCTGGTGGCCGCCTGCCAGAGGTCGTGCTCTGGCCCCGCGGCCCGCTGTTCTCAGAGGTCACCGGCCCCGCTGCCCGCTGTTCTCAGAGGTCACCGGCCCCGCTGCCCGCTGTTCTCAGAGGTCACCGGCCCCGCTGCCCGCTGTTCTCAGAGGTCACCGGCCCCGCTGCCCGCTGTTCTCAGAGGTCACCGGCCCCGCTGCCCGCTGTTCTCAGAGGTCACCGGCCCCGCGGCCCGCTGTTCTCAGAGGTCACCGGCTCCACTGCCCGCTGTTCTCAGAGGTCACCGGCCCCGCGGCCCGCTGTTCTCAGAGGTCACCGGCTCCGCTGCCCGCTGTTCTCAGAGGTCACTGGCCCCCCTGCCCGCTGTTCTCAGAGGTCAACGGAGGACCCCGCCCTCCCCCCACCCTCACCGGCCTCATCACAGACACGGGAAGGAGGTCAGGAGTTCTCTTCAGTGGCAGCAAGAAAAAGCTTGCACTTTATCAAAACAGACAGCACTTGGCACAAATAACTCAGCGAAATGGAAATTAGAAACGGCCCCCGAAGGGCACAGGGTTGGGGCAGCAGGTCAGGCTGCACAGAAAGTGGGAGCCTGAGGCTTCCCATGAGGGCATGCAGGTGAGAGGGGCAGGGAGCCAGTCCAGCCAGATGCCCCCACCCCTGCCTGCAAATGGACCTCCCCAAGATGCCCCCCACCTGCGAATAGTACCTCCATCAGATGCCCCCCGCTTGCGAATGGCACCTCCCCCAATGCCCCAGCCTGTGAATGGTACCTCCATCAGATGCTCCCAGTCTGTGAATGGTAACCCCACCTGGATTTCCAAATGGGCCCCACACTGACAGCCAGTATGACACACTCCACACACAGTACTCACTCGGAGGGAAGCCAAGAGGGACCATCGTGCAGGATTTTCTATTGGAAAGAGACGCTTGTTCTGAAAAGGGAAACCTAGTTTTCAAGGAAGCCCCCTGAGGAGGGAGACAGAGTGTGAGCTGCACCCACAGTGTCTATACAGATATGGCCTCCAAGAGCCTGACTTTCTCTCATGGACTTTCCAACGGCAATCAGATACTCCTACAGAATACTTGTTTTTTCAAAAGATGTTTTTAATGATTTCAGAGAGAGGAAGGAAGAGAAGGACAGAAACATCAATGCTGAGAGAGAATCATCCATGAACTGCCTCCTGCCCGCCCCCTACTGGGGATCGAGACCACAACCCGGGCATGTACCCTGATCAGGAATCGAACTGTGACCTCCTGGTTGATGGGTTATCACTCAAACACGGAGCCACACTCGCCCGGCCATTTTTTCTTAACGGTTTTTCAATCAAAATATGGGTTGAGTAGGGTTGCCACATAAAATACAGGGTACCCAGTGAAATCCAATTTCACATAAACAGTGAAAAACATGTAAAATTAGGGACATAGTTATATGGAGACTTATTTGTTGTTCCTGTGTTTTTATTTGCTAAACCTGGCAACCATAGGTTTAGTGTTCTTTCTTATCCATCCAATGTAAACACTGCAGGGCCAGGCACGGGGGAGACATCCTGGCAGTGATGGGTGGTCACCAGGGAGGCGAATGACCCTGTTGACCCTGGCGACAGCACCCCTACTAAACAGTGAGCAGGTGGTGTCCTGCTTGCCATGTGGCAGTGTCTCCTGGGTTATTTCACAGGATCCCGATGGGATGACATGTGAGAGGATTAATTATAACTGATCGCAGACCGGGAAGTTTGGGAACCCGGAAGTCATCTTTCACGTTGCCAGAGCAATGTCATTCAAGAGACATTATGATGGAAGGACAGTCAGAAGATACGAGGAACGGGGAGATAAACGATCCGAGTCTATTTCAAAGTCACAGAACCCAGGGCTGAACAATTGCCTTTTAAAGCTTCTCAGTAAGTGGAGAGGGATGAACAGTGGGCTGACGGACCACTTTCCCAGGGAAACTAAAGTTGTTTCTATCTCCAGGCCTGCAGCCCCCACCCGCTAATTCAGACCCTAACGCAGCCAGACAGAGAGGCCAGAATGTCTATGAAAAGAAAAGTCTGAACTGCCCCAGTGCAGGTGTGAGAGAGCCGACAGCGAGGGTCTTCAGCGGCCACAGCAGCCGCGCTCCACCCCCCTGGGCGGCGCCTGCACATAGGGGCAGCAGAACGCGGAGAGGCGCTCCGTTCACAGCTGGCCTGGCCCCCGGGCTGAGCGGACAGAGACCCGCCCGCCTGGGGCGTGGTGCCCACCGAGAGTGGTGTCTGTAAACCTGGGTCCACCTCCCCAGCGCCCGCTTCTTGTTACATAAAAGCCAGACGATCCTAGCAGCTCTTCTCCTCTAGCCCCTCTTGCTCGCACCTTCCCTGTGTGTGGCAGGTGGGGAGGGTGGAGAAATAGAGGAGGCGGACTGCACGCGGCATATTTCACTCCAGACTCCTCTTTGGGGACCGCTCATGGGGGAGGGCGAAGGACCCAACCCCTCAGAAATGGGGCCGTCACGGGAGATCCGGAGCTCATTTAGGAGTGCGGTGCCTGCCAGGGCTTTGGCATTCAAACGTTCAGCAGACGGCCTTCACCAGAAAGCTCGGATAGAAACAGCACGGAGGCGGCCAGTGCGCTGTGGGAGCTGGAGAAGGGCAGGTTAGGGCGCCGAAATGTTAAATCCCCAGCAAAGTGGCAGCAGTGGGGCTGGGGAACAGCCAGAAGTCTGAGAGAGTCACGGGAGACCCGTCACAGAAACAAAGAGGAGAGTTTACGGCCTCCCACTCCCCTCGGGCCCTGTATCAGCTGCTGGCGATGAGGGTGGAAGGTTGCCGGGAGTCCCAGGGCCTCCCACCAGCGGAGATACAGCTGGGGCCGCTCCTCCGAGGAGAGAGGCCTGGCCCTCCTGGGCCCCGCGGACCTGGTGACCTTTCAGGAACACGCTCAGTCAGCGGGGCTGCGGGAGAGTTACCACCGGGAGAGGCTGCTGCCGCTGAGCCTGGGATGGAAGCACCAAGGCTGCGGGAGGGCGGCCTGGGTCCACTCGAGGGGCTGCTTCACCGAACCGGCTCCGAGGCCTGACCACGGCCTCACGGCGGGCAGAGCGGCACCACCTCCCCGCTCAGCAGGCGAGCGAAGGACGCAGAGCCCGCAGTGCTGCGGAGGGAGGTGGACAGGCACACGGCGGAGCGTGTCCTCCGTGGGAGGCAGGGAGTCCAGCAGCTCCTTACTAGGCCGAGCTCACCAGGGGCAGGGGGCGCGCGAGGGGAGCGCCGGGGCCCAGGCTGGTTAAGCTGTAACCTGAAGGACAGGTGGGAGAGGCAGGGATGTGAAAGGGGAGGAGGGGCAGGGGTGTGAGGGGAGGAGCAGGCAGGGAGGGGGCTCCCGGGGAGGGTGGGCCCCCACCACAGGAACTCATGGTGACCTGCGGGAGGGCTTCCCCGCCAGGAGAGGAGGGGGAAGGACTCTCCGGGCCAGAACTCCAGCACCTCAAATCGGCGAGGACACCGCTTCCCTGTCTGGACGTGAGAAAGGGGTCCCCCCGGGAGGGGGTCTGGAATATCAGGATGCGCAGAGATGTACATTGTGCTTTTTTAAACTTTTGATCGTGGTTTTACATACACAGGGTGTCCCAAGCCATGTATTAACAGCTGACAGCTCAACAGATGTTTCTTTTCAGATTTAACCCTTTGGAATAAATAATTATTCAAAGTGTGTATACATTTTTTTGGGGACACACTGTATATATCATATAAAATGCACCATTTTAATTATTTTCAAGTGGCATTAAGTACATTCACACTGTTGTGCTGTCATTCACATTATCTTCCTTTTTCTAAAGAGCCCACACCCTCTCAAGGCCACGCTGAGTGGCTGAGTCGCAGCTGTGGGCTCTGATCACAGGTTAAACACCCCCCCCCGCACCCCCCCCCCCCCCGGCCCTCCTGCTGCTCCTTATACCCCGGCATCAGGTCCCCACGTTCCTGGGCTTCCCCAAACCCGCTAACCCACCCGAAGGCCAATCAGTGGCTTCACACAACTTATTCACTCAAAAAGGCTGTAACGGTTTCTTCCAGGCTGTCCTGTTCTATTTGTAAAACACAAGTTCGGGAGCTTTTAAAATGTGTGTTATTTGCCTGATAGAGCTCATTGGCTTCCCAGGAGCTGTTCAGGTGTAGTGTGGAGATCAGGGCAGGGGGCTTAAAGGCTGATCTCAGACCTGATCACCGCATGTGCTCAGACGGTGATGTGGCCTGTTCAGCTAACAGCCGCCCAAAGGCGAGGACACTCACGCCTCTCAGGGGCGGGGGCAGGGGCTGGAGGCAAGGGGGCACCTTGGTGAGCATGGTGGGCCTGTCGGCCTCAGAGGACCTGAGGCCTCTTGGTGCTTTCTCTTTGATCACAGCCCCAAACAGATCTTGACCCGAGCTCCCCACGTGATCTGAGAGATCGTGTTGGCGTTTGAAACGTGATTATTTGCTTTGAAATAATAAATGAAAACGGGTCTTTGGCGATTGGCTGGATCAGCTGCAGGGAGCGTGAGCCTCCCAAGTCCCCGAGGCCCCCAAGTGGCTCAGGGAGAACAGGCTGGAGGAGGACCTGCCACAAAGTAGAGGCAGAATGACAGCAGTGAGGGGTAGTTCTTGGGATATGATGGTATCATTTTCCTAGAATGTGGGCGTGAAAACATGCCCCACACAGTCCTAGCTGGTTCGGGTCAGTGGATAGAGCATTAGACTGCAGACTGAACGGTTCTGGGTTCAATTCTGGTCAAGGACACCTTCCTTGGTTTCAGGCTACTCCCTGGACCGGGCCCTGGTTGGGGCTTGTGCAGGAGGCAACCAATCGATGTGTTTCTCTCACGTGAATGGTTTCTCTCTAAAAATCTATGGAAAAATATTCTCGGGTGAGGATTTAAAAAAAAAAAAGTTTAAAGATACAAACAAAAAAACATGCCTCATACAATTGGTTACTCATGGTTCCACACCTGAAATCCACACCAGTATTTTTCTTTTGGTTTTTTGCCTCTTGGTGAAACTGGAAGAGTCGCATGGTAGGTGGGGAGACTTTGCCTGATGGGCCCACAGAGTGCTTGCCTGGTGCACAGGGCCCTTCTACCGCCACCGGGCTGAACCGTGCAGAGGACACTGACAAGGGGACACTCTTCTCCTCCCGTGTATGCAGCCGAGGACGTTCAGGCTCAGACGCTGACTCTTCGGCCCAAAGCAGATTCCAGCCCCGTGTCCGGATCAGACCCGCTTGCTTGCTCCTTGGCGTCCAGGCTGCCACTGGCATTTCTCTCCTTCCCAGGAAGGCAGAGCTGAGCGGCATGCTTGGTCGTTCTGGTTGGAAGGGCGTTGGGTAAGTCATCACTGAGCAGCTGCTTTGTAGGCAGGGTGCCCTAGCGTTCAAGGTGTGGCTCCTGTTCTCTCCTCTTTGTTGAGAACAGACATAAACGCATGAGGAAGCAGAGGGCAGATGCATGCCTGTGTCAGCGAGTGCGCGCCGTGCCCACGGCATAGGGGCTGTGGCAGTGGGGTACGCTGGTTATTCACGGTTTCTGTGGAAGATGAGGCTGGACCCAGGCTTGAGGAAGCGCTGTGGAGCGATGGGCACTCCTGCCCCAGCGCCTTGCCTGGCGGCTGCTGAGAGCCTGCAGGGCCCACACCCCGGGCGGGGGCTGCTGCTCCGTGCTCAGGCCTCAGTTTGGCCTTGCTTGGGCCATTCTTTCTGCAGAGAAGGCTGCCCCCCCACTTCTCCATGCTGGGGGGCTTGTCCTGATGCCACTCGTTCCTCACATGCCACCTCAAAGGCCCCTCCCCTTCCTCTGTGCTCTGAGTACGTCAGTGTCACACCTGTACCCGCTGGTGACACTCTTTCCCTACTAATGTATGGGTGTGTGTGGCTGGTGTTACTGAAGCAGCTAAGAGAACTGACTAGTATCAGACAGACCAGTCTGCAGGCTTTGGCTAAGTTATGTGTCCCTGGAAACCAGACGCAGTGGGATTTTAGGGAGAGTATTTGGTAAATGAAATGAAATGAAATGAAACTTCATTGGAAATGTCATTCCTCAGGTCCTCATGCTGAATCTCTCCTCAGAGGATTCAGTGTGAGGATTAACCCTACCAGACCGCTGTACCGACTTTTTCGGTAATTTTCGAATCTGCCACTATACCGCTGTACCTAATTTTCGTTACTTTGCCTAGACCTATTTTCTACAATGTCTCCAAGTTCCATCTTATTCTAACCACTTGTTTGCATGTAACTGACATTTTTCTATATCATTTTGAATTTTTCTCTTTAATGCTCAGGAGCCCAGGTATAGGGGACAGTTAGGTTCAGGGCCTCAGGTCTGGTGTGTGAAGTGCCCAGCGTAGCGCCCACACACGGCTGCTGTCGTACACTTAGGGCTGTGTGCACATGTCCACTTTTAATACACAATGGTTATGCGGACGTCTACATGTCCTCGGCCACCGTCAGCTCCTGCAACTGGGCACCATCTTAAGGAGTGTGTGTGTCTTCCATGGAGACCAGCATAACACCTCGCCAAGCTGAGGAACTCAGAACTGAACCTACCTCTAATGAATGCAGGTCAGAAAGAATCTCTATATGTAAAAGCCTAAGCGACCATCTGACCATTCGCCTGGTAGCTTTGATGTGCAGTGACCACTAGGGGGCAGATGCTCCGACCACTAGAGGAGGGAGCCCGATTCCTCATGGAATCGGCCATGGGTTAGGTTGCTGCTGGGGCACTGTCAGCCCTAAATCTGCTTCACTCACCTCCCTGATCCAGATGGGAGGGGGCCCAATTCCGGGGTGTGTCACCCGAGAATCACCCTCCTGCAGTCTGGGACCCATCAGGGGATGTCGGAGAGCTGGTGTTGGCCTGATCCCTGCAGGCCAAGCTTAGGGACCCCACTGGTGCACGAATCCATGCACCGGGCCTCTAGATACAAATAATTGGTGGAAATAAGATGGGGGCATTTTGCCCGGCTGGTGCAGCTCAGTGGCTGAGTGTCGAACTATGAACCAGGAGGTCACTGTTCGATTCCCAGTCAGGGCATGTGCCCTGGTTGGGGGCTAGAGCCCCAGTGAAGGGCGTGCAGAAAGCAGCAAATCAATGATTCTCTCTCTTCACTGATCTTTCTACCTCTCGCTCCCTCTCCCTTCCTCTCTGAAATAAACATATTTAAGGAAAGATGGGGTGCATTTTAAAACCTTGGACAGGGTGAAGCGTGAAGAGAGGAGGGACTGGAGATCATGGCTTTCACTCCCTCTGGGTGCAGAGAGCTCTCAATGGCATCACGTGTTCTTTTCTGTCATTATTTCTAATTTAATCCACTCCAATTGCACAGGGTGTTTCAATCCTTTGAAAATTTTTAAAAAGACTTTCTTTCCTACTTTTGGACTAATTTTTTAAATTGAATATATTGGGGTGACACTGGTTAACAAAATTACACAGGCTTCAGGTGCACAACTCTATGACACATTATCTGTATACTGTATGGTGTGTCCATCACCATTTATCCCCCATTCCTCTGTACCTCTCCACCCCTCCTCCTCCTGGCAATCACCACATTGTCATCCACGTCCATGAGTTTCCCCCCCCTCTTTTTTCTTTCTTTTTCCCCCCTCAATCCCTCTATCCCTCTTCCAGCCACCCATCCCTCCCAACAGCTGTCAGCCTACTCTCTACCTATAAGTCTGTCTTTACTTTGCATGTTAGTTCATTTTGTTGATTAGAGCCCACACATGAGGGAAATCCTATGGTACTGGCCTTTCTCTGACTGCTTATTGCACTCAGCATAACGCTCTCCAGGGCCATCCAGGCTGTTGCAAAAGGTAAGATTTCCTTCTTTTTTTACAGCTGAGAAATATTCCATTGTGTAAATGTACCAGAGCTTTTTTTATCCACTCATCTACTGATGGGCACTAGGGTTGCTTCCAAATCTTGGCTATTGTGATGAATGCTGTAATGAACATAGGGGTGTGCACATTTTTCAGTTAGTGTTTTGGGTTTCTTTGGATGAACTCCCAGAAGCGGGGTTGCTGGGCCCTAAGGCAGTTCCATTTTTAATATTTTGAGGTAACTCCGTACGGCTCTCCCCAGTGGCCGCACCAAATGCATTCCCATCAGCAGTGTGCGAGGTTCTCTTCCCTCCACATCCTCACAGCACTGGCTGTCTGTGGATTTACCCATGACAGCCATTCTGACAGGGAACAGCGTACCAATTCTATGGCTTCTGTAGGCAGGGCCCTGCTGGACCCTCAGGGATGAGCCGGGGGTCTCTGCCTCCTGAGGTGGTCTGCTGCCTCCAGAACAGCCAGTTCCAGGAAATTGATTCCTATTTAAGTCCAAAGTCGCCATTGTTTAACCACAAAACCGTCATTCATGTGTTCATTGTTCTCCTTCATTCATCAAATAACTTACTGTGTTTTTCCTAATTGCCAGGAACTGTTCGAGGTGCTAGGAATTAAAAGATCACTTCAGTTATGAATGGAAAGTTACGATTATTATAATTATTAGTAGAAACGAAGACAGTGTTAGTGCACACCAAGTAAAGTCTTTGTCAGAATCTATGTGGCCTGAGTCGCCTGCCCCTGCCCCCACCCCAGCCTGCTTTGTTGCTGAGTGAAGATGGACAGGGGCCTGGGGGCCTGTCCCAGCTCTGCCGCTTGCTCTGGTGGCCTGGGCTGATCCCGCCACCTCCTGAGGCTCAGTCTTCTTGTGGTCGCCGGCGGCTGTCAGTGTGACAGCTGTGAGCGCTGCAGGAGGCGTTATTCACAGGGCTCCCAGAACGTCATGGCGGAGCCCCTGGCCTGTGGGCTCAGGGTTGACACACTTCTCCAGTGAGCCTCCTGGGCATCTCCCAGGTTCCAAACGTGGAACTTTCTGGAAAGTCCTCCCTGCCTTGCTTCGGGGACACGTACAGTTCTGCTTTTAGATGCAGACAGACTCACAGGGAGGTGAAACCTCTTCACTTTATGCCATTCCTCACGCAGCTCCTTTCATCCTCTTCTCCCTAACGAGAAGAGGACGCTCGATGGCGAGATTGACTTGAGGAGGCTGAGCCGAGAGCGGCAAACGCGGGAGCCGGCGGCCCTGTGGACGATGAAGCCCCGCACGGCGCCCGCCCGCTGGGCCCGGGATGCGCTCCATACATACTCGAGGCACAAATGAATAAATCAATGGTGGTTGTTTGGATTTCAATATAAATGGATCCTGGAGCTGAAATATTGCCAGATGGGCTGACAGGGCACAGTCTGGTGATGCGTCTCCCAGGCTATAAACACGCAGGCCTGTCTGCGCGGCAGGCTGACATTTCAGAGATGATTACATGCGTGATTTCACCCTCCGACTGCCAGCGCTTCAACAACTGTTTCCACGTTGGCTTTCTTGTTCAACCTTTTTTTTTTAAGCCGAGCACATTTTCCCCAGCTCCTCCTATTTGTAGCTGAACATGATTTATTCAGATGAAATTAGGCTCCGTTTTTATAAAGCCCGAGTTCCTGCAAATGATGCTTGAGGTTTCGCGGCGAATGTGAATTCCCGATCAGCCATAAAGCACCGCTGCGGGCTCCAGGCCGCCTCGGGAGCGCGAGGCGCCGGGGGATGGACACCGAGTCCCCGCCGCCTCCTGCTCCTCCCAGGCTTCCGACGGACCTCCGCCTCCTGCAGACCCGCAGCTGCTCGGCCTCATAAATCACAGGCCCTTTTCCCCCACCACAGTTATCTACTATTTACTGCTCAGAGGGGAAGTGAATCACAGCGAGGGGACTTTGTATGCTGCGTGCATCCTTCCTTCTCCGCCGGCACTCTGCACATCCCCCACACTCCCGGGGTGCCTGCTTTCCCGCCGTGCGCCCACAGGGGCTCACCCGGACAAGCCAGCCTCGGGCGCACTTACCCCGGTTCTCCCTGCCCCTCTCCACCACCGACACAGAATCCGTAAGGACAAGAGACCCCGAGAGGCACACACGGTGAGGAGTAGGTGGGAAGCACTGTGTCTTTTTGCAGGTGGAGGCTTTCTTGTGATTGGCTTGTCTACCAGACAGAGAATTTCGCCCCCTCGTCTGTCCTGCCCTGGTCTCCTGATGTTTTTCATTATTTGGGCACCACCGGGCCTTCGGTTTGCCAGCGGACACCCAGTGGCGTGTGACAGATGAAACACTCTACAGCTGATGCTGGAAAGAATGAGAAACAGGCCACCCCACCTACACTGGCCCTTCCCGTCATGCCGGTGGCAGGCGTAGGTTGGGGGACGTCAGATTTGCTTTGTGACTGTGACCCCGTGATCACCTGCGGACACACTGGCTGTTCAGCTCATCCCTCAGGCCAAGCAAAGCAAGGCCAAAGGTTTTCTGTGGGGCTGACCACAGATGATGTTTAAATGTAGGTAACGAAATAGTTCATCATTCTAATGTACCAGGGCTGTGCTTTGATTACCACGGGCTCACAACTCCAAAGCACATAATCTGAGCTACCAGACACCCGCTCTCCCAGAATGCCTGCTTAAAACAGGACACGGAGAGGTGACAAGGTAGGCGAGGCAGGCCCTGCAAAGACATTTGGCCAGTCTCTCCCTGACACCGCACAGGGAGGGACCTGCTACGTCCTCAGAAGGACAGAGAAAGGCCGCCCTTCGCACCGTCATTGGTCTACCGGGTCCCGCTTCCGCGCCCTGGAAGCAGGCCTCCTGCCCGGGAGGCAGAGAGCAACAGCAGCTTCCTGCTCTGTAACCCATATCCCCAACCCAGCCAGCCAAACCCTCTTCATCACCAAGCTGCACATCTCGAAGCAAACCTCCTGTGCCCCGGGCGCTGCGGGCGGCTGTGCGTCACAGGGCAGCGGGACGGCCCGCGGGGCACTGGCAGGGCGCCGAGGGGAGCCATGCGCCAGGGCCTGGGCCGGCCTGCGCCGCCCTGTTCCGCGCGACGTGCAGAACTCGGGCACCCCTTCAGACCTAAACAGGGTTCTGTTCTTCTGGGGTAGAAATGAAAGTGCTGCCTCATATGGAGTTTTATATCAAGAGATGGTTAATGTGCTGAAAAACAATAGTTTAGAAACCAGAATAGTCGGTGTACATGAATGTGTACCAGGTGAGTGCCAGGCGACAGGAGGCAGCGGTCCTGGGTTCGATCGCCACCTCGGGAAGGTCAGAACCTGGGGCAGATATTTACGCAGTTCAGCCCCACCCTGGTCAACCATTTCCTAGAAATTACTGGTTTCCTCCCAGGTCAGGTAAGTGGTAGAAAATGACTTCTGTTGCTGGGTCTCTAAGACCCTAGAAAATGTGAGTCTAAGAATTCAGTCTAAGAATTCAGTTCTACGTCCTTATTGGAAAGGAGGGTTTCCGATGGCATCTCCAAATGGTCACAGATGGTTCTCACTTATGGAAATCACGCGTGTGGACACAGGACAGGAGCAGCACAGAGCAGGGAGCTGCAGACAACCCTCGGCTAGGCGCATTACTTTGAAATGAGCCCAGTTCCCCCAAATTTGAGTAGAAAAACTGTTGTATTTAAGGGGAAATGCTCTACTCCACGGGGGACAGAGACTTTGTGGAAGAGTAGTGACAACGGGAGCCTCTGTCTCTAGGGAGTGGATGGTTTCTCCTGCTCTTGGTCCTGCAACCCAGGAGCTAGCTTACTGGCTGATGAGCTCGGGCCTGACCAGGAGGGGCTGGAGGGACTTTCAGAACAAAATCAAAGGGAACAGCGCTGTTTATCACCCATGGACCTTTGCCAGCCAGGACTGGGCCACGTGTCTTCTGGGAAGGAGCCCTAATTTCTGATTGTATCTTGCAACCAGGTCTTCAAAGGGAGCCCATACTTTCCTAAAATAGCTTGATTTCTTCTACCAGAGGTCATGATGACATTTTGCATCTATTTACACCACTTTATTGAAATGCTGGAGGCCTGATGCATGAAACTCATGCAAGAGTAGGCCTCCTTCCCCTGGCTGCCGGCGCGGCTTCCCTCTGGCACCCAGGACCCGGGCTTCCCACTGGTCACCGGCAGGCACCGGGACCCGGGCTTCCTGCTGGTCACCGGCAGGCACCAGGACCTGGGCTTCCCGCTGGTCACCAGCAGGCACCAGGACCTGGGCTTCCCGCTGGTCACCGGCAGGCACCCGGGACCCAGGCTTCCCGCTGGTCACCGGCAGGCACCCGGGACCTGGGCTTCCCTCACAGCCCCGGCTTTATCCAGAAGGTGATCCCATCTAATTAGCATATTATGCTTTTATTATCCTATATAATAAAAGCCCAGCAACCAAAACAGCAGAACCACCAGAGACCAGAAGTATTGGCCACTTGCCCTGGCGAGCCCTGCCCCCCAGCGGGGACAACCCCCCAATCCCCCAGATCTCGGGCCTCATCAAGGCAGGCCAGCCGGCTCCCCATCTCACCCCCACCCCCCCCAGACACGCAGAACCTTAACAAGTGAAGATAGCAATGAACCAATAAGAAAAAGGGCCTGATCTGCTCTCAAAAGCAGCTATAGATTCCATTCAACTATTTTGATAGAGTAAAGCCAGATGTGAACACAGTTTGAGTGGCAGTTGGTTGGGTTTGTAGATCTCATTGATAATAAGGTCAGAAAACCAGCCGAAGCGTGGTGGGAGGAGCCAGGCACTCAGGACCGGGGAGTGGGTGACGTGCATAAAGTGTTTCCGGGAGAATCTCATCGAAAGCCAGACAGCTCCCGGGAAATGATATGGAAAACGTCTGAGGAAAACACCTCAAAGCAAATGAAGTACTTATTGCTGAAAAATGAGCTCAGGTCGAAAACAATTCCGACGTTCGGGATTTACTGTGCGCTGAGGCCTTTCCCTCTGGCTCCGTGTCTCTTGTTTCACTAACAACGAGGGACCCTCCACACTTCCTGAGAAATACAACACGGCGACTTTGGCAGTAATAAACCCACACGGGCATGACAAATCCAAGCATGCAAAACGTTTAACACCCCAGCTCCCAGACATGAGAGGGACAAAATCCGATTATGAATTATATGCTACGATAAATAGGGCTCGATGTTTCATAAAGCAATTTATAGTTCATAAAAATGACAAAACGTACCTGTCAGACAGAGCGTGGAGCGCGGCTCCCTGGGCTGCCTGCAGAGGAAAGGGCAGAGATGTTTATTTAATATTCTGACTTCCACATTACGCGGTCAATCAGCACTTCTAAAAACCCGGGTCACACACATTTTTGCCATGTGGCCGAATATCACACTGCAGGCAACACAGTAGGAGCTCTGTGTGTTGCACAGTGAACACTCCCGAGGAGTTAACTGAAGCCCTGCAGGGCCCTGCCACCAGGGGGCGAGCGTGGGGAGGGGGGTGCCAGGCTGGTGAGGTTGGACAGGTCTCAGGAGACCCCTCCTACCCTCCCGCCACCTCCCCAGCTATTTCATTTGTACTCCCTGCTGCTTTATTCTACATCATAGCATCTCTCTCGATGAAGGTATACCTTTGACCCAGTTTTCTGATTTATTGAAAAAGTCACCACAATTGTAACCCGGAACACTGACAGAAATATGGAGATATTATGAGATTATGGATTTGTTTATAGGCAATGATTTTGTGGCAGTTTTAAAAGAGTCTTCAGAGGTTCCTATGGAGATATTTATGGATACCATTACAGGATCTGGGATTTACCTTGAAACAATGTGCGTGGAGGGAAGGGAGAGGGGTGGACATGCAAACAAAACAACGTCCTTGGGTGGTAACTGCTGACACCAGGCGGTGAGCACAGGGGGATCGTTATGCTATTCTAGACTTTCTACGTGTTTAAAATGTTCTATAAAACACAAAAAGCAAAACGAAACAAAAGGCCTCCATTTCTCCATCAGATTCCCCCCGTTTTGCACTCATTGCCTTCTGTCTGCTTAGCCTCGTCTGCCCACGTGCCCCGTGGGGCTGAGCTCCGAAGGCAGGGCACACTCATTCCACGGCTCCGAAGCCATTGCCGGGAGGGGTCAGGCCGGCCTGTGGGGGCGGCTCCCTCGGTGCACAAGGAACAGAAGTGCACTGGCCCGCTTTCACCGCGTCCAGGACACGTGGAAAGTGTCCTGTTTGCCGGGGCGCCGGCATGTTTCCTCATTCCATGCGGATGGCAGACAGACAGGCAGGATCTTCAGATGAGAAAAACACGACCTGGCAGGAACCTGATCCTGTCACAGAACTGAATCCACCCTTGACAACACACACACAAACACACACACACACACACACACACACACACACACACACAGGTCTTGCCTCACTCGGTCTGCACTGGCCGAATGCCCCCCACACGGAGACCCCTGCGGGGGCTGCAGGGGGGGTAGAGGCAAAGGCAGGAGGCGCGGTCACTGCACCAGAGAAGGCCAGCCCCAGGCAGGAAGGCAGAGCAGAGGGCCAGCGAGGACTTGACGACGCTTGGAAGTGAACATGCAAGTGAGAGATGAGTACGTGGGGACATGGGTGCCGGTAACTCATGGCCAGTGGGTCCTCGGCTCCTCAGTCAGGGCCTGAGGCGGCTGGCAGGGGCTCAGTGCACATCTGATGAGGAAATGTCAAATGAAGGAATCAATTTGGAATCCTTCCACTAATATGCGAGCGAAGCTGCAAAGACAGGAGGATGTGTGCAGGGGAAAGAGGCACTGGTCGCTCCGGACGGCAAGGTGGAGCCAGGGCCTCCCCGGCCAGGCCTGCAGCGGCGGCTCTCAGCGGGGGCACCTCTTGCCCAAACACCAAGGCCTCTAGGGCTGAGGAGGGGTGTTTCTGTGTGTCCATAGCAAGGGGGTCACTGCCGGCATGAACGCCTGGGGCCAGGGATGCTACAGCCTCTCCAAGGCCCGAAGGGCCCTGGTCCCAGGGAGCAGCCCCTCAGAAGGACAGGGGTTTCTGTGGAGAAACACCCAGCAAAGGCTGGAGGAAACCTGGCAGGAGCACCCCCGGGGGTGTGGCTTCTGGGCCTGGCAAAGGAACCGAGACCAAATCACCAACACCGACATTACCCTCCTTCCCCCCTCAGGAAAAACATACGCTCTGCTAACCTTGGGACTGAACGTCTTCCATCCTGGGAGAAGTTTACCATTCGTTTATATTAGGGCCTCCAAGACTCAGCTTCCAAACTGCTCTTTCTACCCTAAGAGGATGGCGAGGGAGCTGACCAGCCATGCCCAGGCTCCAGTGAACAGTTCATGGGGTCACTTCCCCTCTTTTTTCTCTGATTCCCGTGAATTTAGGGCCAAATGCCAGGGTATTCCAGTGTCAGGAGGGGAAAGAATATCCACAGGGCGCCCTCTTGCTGAGGGCACCTTAGGGAGTAGAACGAGGAGGGGAAAGCGGTGAAAAGCCTCAGGAGGCCGTGGAGACCAGGGGCCCCTCCCTGCCTCTCCCTCTCCCTCGTTCTCTGTGCTCTCGGGGGCCAGCCCAGGCGCTGCCACAGGAGCTCCGGGCAGGTGCAGGCAGCCACCACGGTCCCCGGGGCCCCATCGCTCAGCAGGATGCTTTCATTTTCGGCACCTGTACTTGAAAAGAACCTAGCTCCCTACTCCTGCCTCTGCTTGGCTAAATACACCAAATGTTCTCTGAGCCCCCCCAAGGAAAGGTGGCATCATGGTTAGTTCAGGCTCAACGCACCTCCGCAGAAGGCACGGGACTTTTCCGGGGATAACGGAAACCTTCAGCCATGTGGCTGGAAGGTCAACAGGCATCTCGGACACGGCGTCTGCGTTGCCCCCGGCCGGCGCTGCCAATGTTTTAGAAGCCCGTTGACTTTTCTCTCTCCTGCCTCCGAATTCTTCCCACTGACGTTTTGTGATACGGAAACAGTGCCCGTCGATGAGCAACTTATGAGAAAATTATTTTAACAACAAAAGCAAAAACAAGCACAAAACAAGCAACTCTGCCGTGGTGCCTCCAGGGGGCGGACCCTGCGGAGGACTCCGTGCAGTGGGCCCCCGGCCCGGCTCTGGTGTGAGCCAGCAGGGCTGGGCGGTCGCCCTCCTCCAGCAGATGGACGTGGCGCTGACCAGAAGGCCGTGTGGGCTGCCACGGCGTCCCCCCAGCCGGACGATGGCTTTCTGCGCTCCTCACGCTCCCATCTGTCCGCCTGCGCGGCCAATGTTTCCACGCACTTTCCACTGGCTCAGAGCACCACCGGCCACCTGCACCGCAGTGTTTAACGCCCGAATTTGATGAAGCTATTTAATTTGCAGTTATTTTGCAGCATTAAAAACTTTATGGAGATGGCTCATCACCCATCAAGAAAGCAGATGAGAATATGCTAAAGGTTTAAACAATAACTTTAAAAAGGCTTTATGGCATTAAGTTAAAATGGTACGTCATATACCAAAGCAAAGACCGCCATTTTTCTTTTCGTTCTTTTTATTTTTATTTTTTACAGCTCTTCTTTTAAATATGCTTTGGCTTTTGGACACTATTTTCTTTTACTGTTGAAAATAATAAAATAAAAACTCATTGGAACTAAATCGCAGCTAGGTGACTCATAAGTGAAGCCCGAAGAAAGACGCAGCGTAAGCTGGATGGATTGCTCAATTTCCTGCCTGCGAGGGCCGTGCGTTCCAGCGCCCACATCCCTCCCTCCCAATCATCACCTCGGCTGCCACTTTCCTCATCCAGTTCTCAGCAACGGACCAGAGAGGGTGAGGGGAACGCTTTGCTGATCCTTCCCGAGTTCCTTACGCATTCACGAGGGACTCTGAGACATAAGCTCTGAGACAAGTTTTCTGCCAGAAGTAATCATTTTCCAGGTCCTTTTCAAGAAATGGCCCTTTTCTGCCTTTATTACAGAAAGCTTGGAGCTTGGGACACAAGCAGAAGTTCAGGTTTCAATGTTTGTAAAGTAAGTTGCTAGTCCCGGTCTGTGACTGAAGGAAAATCAAAGGAGAGACGAGGCGCCCTCATTGTCACTGGGCTGAGCGCAGGGCAGGCTCTAGATGCTGAGTGCGGAGGGGAGCAAAGGGAGGGGCTGGAATTCAGAGGGTGCCCGGAGGATGCCATTTCTTTCCTTCTTGATGGAAACAGAACCAACACAGGTGCTCCATGGTTCAATCTGAAGCGCCTGTGATGTGCAGGTGACAGGCGTGGCGTGGGCGACAATCAAAACAGAGAACGCGCTCACCACGTTGGACATAGGGTCTAGAGGTGTCAGACATAAAAGCTGAACGTTCTCGATTGCACAAGCGTTCTAGATTGCAGGGGCTGTGGCTGACGAGGAGAGGGTGCGGGGGGACCTCCCTTGGAGGAGTGGGTGAGGAAGGCCCACTGAGTCAGGGGTAGCTAAGCTGATGCCTGAAGGATAAAGAAGAGTTCCCGGAGCAGAGAAGCGAGAGGGCGTGGGGAAGAAAGATCCCCACGCAGGCCTAGATCCTCGCTCAGTTGAAGAACTACAAGAAGGCCACTGGGAGGGAGCTCAGAGGTTGGCGGGGACACTGGCAAATCCCAAGGGCTTTGGAGGTCAAGTTGAGGATTTGGGAGACCTGAGAAATCACTCACATTAGGGGAAGTTGGGTAAAGGATGTACGGGGCCTGTTTGCATCTTTAGATTATTCAATAAAATTTTTTTGTTAATCCTCACCCAAGGATATTTATTCCATTGATTTTAGTGAGAGTGGAAGGAAGGAGGGAGGGAGGGGGGAAGAGAGAATGCATTGATTGGTTGCCTCCTGCATGTGCTTGGACTGGGTCTGGGGACCAAACCTGTAACCCGGGTACATACTCTTGACCAAGAATCAAACCCATGACCCTTTGGTGCATGGGTTGACTCTAACCATTGAGCAACACCACCCATGGGCTAATGGATCTATAATAAAAAAAAAGTAAGGTAGGGAGTGAGTTTACATTTTTTTTTTATTTACTCCTCCCCCCCCCCCCCCCATTTCATTCTGGCTTCTGTGTGGTGAATGGATTTAGGGAGGAAGGTTCAGTATTTAAATAAAGTTGCTGCATTAATCTAAGCAAGAGAAGTGCATGATAGCAATGACGGTGGAGAGTTTGTGCTACATTTTGGAGGCAGAACTGAGGAACCTGGCGATCGATTGGATGTGACAGGCCGGGGTTGGCGGCAGGACTGAGCCCCAGGTTCCAGCTTGAGCCCCTGGTGTAGATGGAGGGCCGCTGACTGGGACAGGCAAGCTGGGTGCAGGGGCAGGGGTAAGGGAGAAGCTTAGTTTGGGGTGTGAAGTTCCTGTTGTTTTCAGGATGTTCAGCCGGAGATGCTAAGTAGATGCTTGGACCCATGGATGGCGGCTGTCAAATGCCAGTGAAGTTCCAAACATCGGCACGTTGTTGGCAAATTACAGTCATAAAAAGGAGACAGATACAGGGCTCATGTCCCGGATCTGCATTTTGCTCTCATTCAAAGAGGAGTAGGTTCGGGTCAGCTGGCCAGAACAGCCTGTCCACTCCACTCGCACGCAGCCCATCTGCGCTGTCCCAGCACCAGGCTCGTTTTCCCGACAGATCGTGGCGTCTCTGCGGCTGCGGGCTGGGTCGTCTTGCTCCGCCTTTGGAAGACTGTATCCACATCCAGCGACTTGCGCCAATGCCGTCCCAGCTCGCGGTGGGCCGTTTGTGCTCGGCTGTCAGGAAGCACGCTGTGGGGTTTAGGTCCAATCACATGTCTCTGCAGGAATTCTGTCCAGAATGGTTAATTACATTTTTTTCTAGCATTTATTAATGTATTTCATTGTTTAATTTACTTCCACATCTGTTAACACTTTCTGTTTCATTTCCTGAACTTCCATGCTGTTGGTTTTCATCGGAGTCCTCGTTGAGGCCTTTTTTTCTTTTTTTTTTTTAAATGTTTTTATTGATTTCAGAGAGAAGGGGGAGGGAAAGAGAGATAGAAGCATCAATAATAAGAGAGAATCACTGATTGGCTGCCTCTGGCACGGGGGATGAGCCCACGACCGGGCGTGTGCCCTGACCACCACCAGCTGGGCACTTCACTGAGTGCTGTGATCTTCCATGTGGCTCTCCTCCCCAGCCAGCAGTACTGGCGAGACAAGGAGAGTCCTGCTCTCCGGTTTTCCTCTGTAACAGGAAGCACGTTGCATTCTCAGATGCCCCCAGATGCTGCCCAGGAAGCATTCTGTTCAGTAGACTTGGACCTTGTCCTGCTCTCTACGGGGCCAGGTCGAGTAGGGATAACAACATGTATCATCCGAATAAGGACCTTTTTTGAGAGTGAACAGGGATACCCGCCCTCCAGACGGAGCTGGGACAGCAGGAGAGGCAGTGCTGTTCTCAGCACCCAGGCCACTGGGCTGCTGTCCGTACACGTACATCAGTGCAGAGGCAGGACTCCGGGGCCGAGGAGGCAGGACTCCGGGGCCGAGGCGTTGTCAATAAGCAAAGAGCTCCGAATGGGGTCAGCAGGGACGGATCGCTTCAATTCTCGGTGTCTCCGAAGTCAAACCAAGGCGTCTGCCATTTTCCGGCTGCTCCCCCCTCCACTTAGATTCCGCCTGTCAGTGTTCCCCGACCACCCAAGCTTCCAGCACCTTCCTCTCTCTCAACTCCTCGTCTGGAACCTGGATGAGCACAGGCTTCTTCCTTCTTTTGAAAAGTTCGCCACCTGCTTCACGAGAAATTTAGTCTGGGCTCCGCAGGTTCCGGGAGACACTGAGGGCAGAGGTCCTAGCTCATCCTGGCCCAGAAAGCGCTTCCCGGGATCACACTCCAGTGAACCCCCTGTCCGTGATCAACAGGCCGGGTGCCAGGAGGTAACTTCTGCCGATGACCAATTCCTATTTGCATGGCTCTGCTCCAAGAGATTTGTTAAAACTCATTTCTTTCCGAGCTATATATTCTGTCTCTATTTCACTTTCTTTAAAACACGGGTCCATTTTGGCTTTAGGGAAAGTTTGCCTAGTTTTGTGTTTTAACGCCGGATTGCTTAGATCAGTTTATTCTACCAGAACTCCAATGAAGACAGCAGCACACTTACGGAGCCGCTGTCACAGCCAGGGAGAGTGCTGGTTAGGTGAAGTGCCTGGATTACACCACCTCACAATCGGTGTCCTGCCACCAACGCCCGGCGTGAGCCTGGTTTGGAGCCGGCTGTCGGTGAGAGTCAGTCCCTACCTGGCGTCTCTCTTCTCCTGGGGGGGGGGGGGGGGCGGGGAGGGCACTGCCAGGACACCTGGCTCGCGAGGGCGACGCGTGAGCCATCTGAGACCTCCGCTGCCGGCCCTGTGGGCTGGGCCTCCACAATGAGACCCGGCAGCTGCTAGGAGCTGGGGAGAGGGGAAGGTGGTGGCAACGTGAGCACATGCCGGGGCTGCTCCTCAGCCGCGGGGACTGTCAGCGCATCTTTCTACGGTTGAGGACCCCACTGAGGGCAGGAGGGCCCACTGAGAGCGAGGAGGACCCACAGAGAGCGAGGAGGGCACACTGAGGGCGAGGAGGGCCCACTGAGGGCGAGGAGGGCCCACTGAGGGTGAGGGCCCACTGAGAGCGAGGAGGGCCCACTGAGAGCGAGGAGGGCCCACTGAGGGTGAGGGCCCGCTGAGAGCGAGGAGGACCCACTGAGGGCGAGGAGGGCACACTGAGGGCGAGGAGGGCACACTGAGAGCGAGGAGGGCCCACTGAGGGCGAGGAGGGCACACTGAGGGCGAGGAGGGCCCACTGAGAGCGAGGAGGGCCCACTGAGGGCGAGGAGGGCACACTGAGGGCGAGGAGGACCCACTGAGGGCGAGGAGGGCCCACTGAGGGCGAGGAGGACCCACTGAGGGCGAGGAGGGCCCACTGAGGGCGAGGAGGGCCCACTGAGAGCGAGGAGGGCCCACTGAGAGCGAGGAGGGCCCACTGAGAGCGAGGAGGGCACACTGAGGGCGAGGAGGGCCCACTGAGAGCGAGGAGGGCACACTGAGAGCGAGGAGGGCCCACTGAGAGCGAGGAGGGCACACTGAGAGCGAGGAGGGCACACTGAGAGCGAGGAGGGCACACTGAGAGCGAGGAGGACCCACTGAGAGCGAGGAGGGCACACTGAGAGCGAGGAGGGCACACTGAGAGCGAGGAGGGCACACTGAGAGCGAGGAGGGCACACTGAGAGCGAGGAGGGCCCACTGAGAGCGAGGAGGGCACACTGAGAGCGAGGAGGGCACACTGAGGGCGAGGAGGGCCCACTGAGAGCGAGGAGGGCCCACTGAGAGCGAGGAGGGCACACTGAGAGCGAGGAGGGCACACTGAGAGCGAGGAGGGCACACTGAGAGCGAGGAGGGCACACTGAGAGCGAGGAGGGCACACTGAGGGCGAGGAGGGCCCACTGAGAGCGAGGAGGGCCCACTGAGAGCGAGGAGGGCCCACTGAGGGCGAGGAGGGCACACTGAGGGCGAGGAGGGCACACTGAGAGCGAGGAGGACCCACTGAGGGCGAGGAGGACCCACTGAGAGCGAGGAGGGCCCACTGAGAGCGAGGAGGGCCCACTGAGAGCGAGGAGGGCACACTGAGAGCGAGGAGGGCACACTGAGGGCGAGGAGGGCACACTGAGGGCGAGGAGGGCACACTGAGAGCGAGGAGGACCCACTGAGGGCGAGGAGGACCCACTGAGAGCGAGGGCCCACTGAGAGCGAGGAGGGCACACTGAGGGCGAGGAGGGCACACTGAGAGCGAGGAGGGCTCACTGAGGGCGAGGAGGGCACACTGAGAGCGAGGAGGGCCCACTGAGAGCGAGGAGGGCCCACTGAGGGTGAGGGCCCACTGAGAGCGAGGAGGGCCCACTGAGGGCGAGGAGGGCCCACTGAGAGCGAGGAGGGCCCACTGAGAGCGAGGAGGGCCCACTGAGAGCGAGGAGGGCCCACTGAGGGCGAGGAGGGCCCACTGAGAGCGAGGAGGGCACACTGAGGGCGAGGAGGACCCACTGAGAGCGAGGAGGACCCACTGAGAGCGAGGAGGGCACACTGAGGGCGAGGAGGACCCACTGAGGGCGAGGAGGGCACACTGAGGGCGAGGAGGGCCCACTGAGGGCGAGGAGGACACACTGAGGGCGAGGAGGGCCCACTGAGGGCGAGGAGGACCCACTGAGAGCGAGGAGGACACACTGAGAGCGAGGGCCCACTGAGGGCGAGGAGGGCCCACTGAGGGCGAGGAGGGCACACTGAGGGCGAGGAGGACACACTGAGGGCGAGGAGGGCCCACTGAGGGCGAGGAGGGCACACTGAGGGCGAGGAGGGCACACTGAGGGCGAGGAGGACCCACTGAGGGCGAGGAGGACCCACTGAGAGCGAGGAGGGCACACTGAGAGCGAGGAGGGCCCACTGAGGGCGAGGAGGGCACACTGAGGGCGAGGAGGGCACACTGAGGGCGAGGGAGGAGGGCACACTGAGAGCGAGGAGGGCCCACTGAGAGCGAGGAGGGCCCACTGAGGGCGAGGAGGGCACACTGAGGGCGAGGAGGACCCACTGAGAGCGTGGAGGACCCACTGAGAGCGAGGAGGACCCACTGAGAGCGAGGAGGGCACACTGAGGGCGAGGAGGGCCCACTGAGAGCGAGGAGGACCCACTGAGGGCGAGGAGGGCCCACTGAGGGCGAGGAGGGCCCACTGAGAGCGAGGAGGGCACACTGAGAGCGAGGAGGGCACACTGAGAGCGAGGAGGACCCACTGAGGGCGAGGAGGGCCCACTGAGAGCGAGGAGGACCCACTGAGAGCGAGGAGGGCACACTGAGAGCGAGGAGGGCCCACTGAGGGCGAGGAGGGCACACTGAGGGCGAGGAGGGCACACTGAGGGCGAGGAGGGCACACTGAGGGCGAGGAGGACCCACTGAGAGCAAGGAGGGCACACTGAGGGCGAGGAGGACCCACTGAGAGCGAGGAGGGCCCACTGAGGGCGAGGAGGGCACACTGAGGGCGAGGAGGACCCACTGAGAGTGAGGGCCCACTGAGAGCGAGGAGGGCACACTGAGAGCGAGGAGGGCACACTGAGAGCGAGGAGGGCACACTGAGAGCGAGGAGGACCCACTGAGAGCGAGGAGGGCACACTGAGAGCGAGGAGGGCACACTGAGAGCGAGGAGGGCACACTGAGAGTGAGGAGGGCACACTGAGAGCGAGGAGGACCCACTGAGAGCGAGGAGGGCACACTGAGAGCGAGGAGGACCCACTGAGAGCGAGGAGGGCCCACTGAGAGCGAGGAGGGCACACTGAGAGCGAGGAGGACCCACTGAGAGCGAGGAGGACCCACTGAGAGTGAGGGCCCACTGAGAGCGAGGAGGGCCCACTGAGAGTGAGGGCCCACTGAGAGCGAGGAGGGCTCACTGAGAGCGAGGAGGACCCACTGAGAGCGAGGAGGACCCACTGAGAGTGAGGAGGACCCACTGAGAGCGAGGAGGGCACACTGAGAGCGAGGAGGGCACACTGAGAGCGAGGAGGGCACACTGAGAGTGAGGAGGGCCCACTGAGAGTGAGGAGGGCCCACTGAGGGTGAGGGCCCACTGAGGGCGAGGAGGGCACACTGAGAGCGAGGAGGGCACACTGAGAGCGAGGAGGACCCACTGAGAGCGAGGAGGGCCCACTGAGAGCGAGGAGGACCCACTGAGAGCGAGGAGGGCCCACTGAGAGCGAGGAGGGCACACTGAGAGCGAGGAGGGCACACTGAGAGCGAGGAGGGCACACTGAGAGCGAGGAGGACCCACTGAGAGCGAGGAGGGCCCACTGAGGGCGAGGAGGACCCACTGAGGGCGAGGAGGACCCACTGAGGGCGAGGAGGGCCCACTGAGGGCGAGGAGGGCCCACTGAGGGCGAGGAGGACACACTGAGGGCGAGGAGGGCCCACTGAGGGCGAGGAGGGCCCACTGAGGGCGAGGAGGGCACACTGAGGGCGAGGAGGGCACACTGAGGGCGAGGAGGGCACACTGAGGGCGAGGAGGACCCACTGAGAGTGAGGGCCCACTGAGAGCGAGGAGGACCCACTGAGAGCGAGGAGGGCCCACTGAGAGCGAGGAGGGCACACTGAGGGCGAGGAGGACCCACTGAGGGCGAGGAGGGCACACTGAGGGCGAGGAGGGCACACTGAGGGCGAGGAGGGCACACTGAGGGCGAGGAGGGCACACTGAGGGCGAGGAGGACCCACTGAGGGCGAGGAGGACCCACTGAGAGCGAGGAGGGCCCACTGAGGGCGAGGAGGACCCACTGAGGGCGAGGAGGACCCACTGAGGGCGAGGAGGGCCCACTGAGGGCGAGGAGGGCCCACTGAGGGCGAGGAGGGCCCACTGAGGGCGAGGAGGGCCCACTGAGAGCGAGGAGGGCCCACTGAGGGCGAGGAGGGCCCACTGAGGGCGAGGAGGACCCACTGAGGGCGAGGAGGGCCCACTGAGGGCGAGGAGGGCCCACTGAGGGCGAGGAGGGCACACTGAGGGCGAGGAGGGCCCACTGAGGGCGAGGAGGACACACTGAGAGCGAGGAGGACCCACTGAGAGCGAGGAGGACCCACTGAGAGCGAGGAGGGCCCACTGAGGGCGAGGAGGACCCACTGAGGGCGAGGAGGGCCCACTGAGGGCGAGGAGGGCCCACTGAGGGCGAGGAGGGCACACTGAGGGCGAGGAGGGCCCACTGAGGGCGAGGAGGGCACACTGAGGGCGAGGAGGGCACACTGAGGGCGAGGAGGACCCACTGAGGGCGAGGAGGGCACACTGAGAGCGAGGAGGACCCACTGAGAGCGAGGAGGGCCCACTGAGGGCGAGGAGGGCCCACTGAGAGCGAGGAGGGCACACTGAGGGCGAGGAGGACACACTGAGGGCGAGGAGGGCCCACTGAGGGCGAGGAGGACCCACTGAGAGCGAGGAGGACACACTGAGAGCGAGGAGGGCCCACTGAGGGCGAGGAGGACACACTGAGAGCGAGGAGGGCCCACTGAGAGCGAGGAGGGCCCACTGAGGGCGAGGAGGGCCCACTGAGAGCGAGGAGGGCACACTGAGAGCGAGGAGGGCACACTGAGGGCGAGGAGGGCACACTGAGAGCGAGGAGGGCACACTGAGAGCGAGGAGGGCACACTGAGGGCGAGGAGGGCCCACTGAGAGCGAGGAGGGCACACTGAGGGCGAGGAGGGCACACTGAGGGCGAGGAGGGCACACTGAGAGCGAGGAGGGCACACTGAGGGCGAGGAGGGCACACTGAGAGCGAGGAGGGCACACTGAGAGCGAGGAGGGCACACTGAGAGCGAGGAGGGCCCACTGAGGGCGAGGAGGGCCCACTGAGAGCGAGGAGGGCACACTGAGAGCGAGGAGGGCACACTGAGAGCGAGGAGGGCCCACTGAGAGCGAGGAGGGCACACTGAGGGCGAGGAGGGCACACTGAGAGCGAGGAGGGCACACTGAGAGCGAGGAGGGCACACTGAGAGCGAGGAGGGCACACTGAGGGCGAGGAGGGCACACTGAGGGCGAGGAGGGCACACTGAGGGCGAGGAGGGCACACTGAGAGCGAGGAGGGCACACTGAGGGCGAGGAGGGCCCACTGAGGGCGAGGAGGGCACACTGAGAGCGAGGAGGGCACACTGAGAGCGAGGAGGGCACACTGAGAGCGAGGAGGGCACACTGAGAGCGAGGAGGGCACACTGAGAGCGAGGAGGGCACACTGAGGGCGAGGAGGGCCCACTGAGAGCGAGGAGGGCCCACTGAGAGCGAGGAGGACCCACTGAGAGCGAGGAGGGCCCACTGAGAGCGAGGAGGGCACACTGAGAGCGAGGAGGGCACACTGAGAGCGAGGAGGGCACACTGAGAGCGAGGAGGGCACACTGAGGGCGAGGAGGGCCCACTGAGAGCGAGGAGGGCACACTGAGAGCGAGGAGGGCACACTGAGAGCGAGGAGGACCCACTGAGAGCGAGGAGGGCCCACTGAGAGGGAGGAGGGCACACTGAGGGCGGAGGGCCGAGGAGGGGGGCGGGAGGGCAGAGGAGGAGGGGGGGAGGAGGGGGAGGCAGGAGGAGGGGGTGGGGGGAGGGTGGGAGGCGAGGAGGGGGTGGAGGGGGGTGGGAGGTCAGGAGGAGGGGGGGTGGAGTGGGGGTGGGAGGAGGAGGAGGGGGGGGGGGTGAGAGCGAGGAGGGGGTGAGAGGGTGGGAGGTCAGGAGAGGGGGGAGGGGGGGGGAGGTCACAGGAGGGGGAGGGTGGGGGGAGAGGAGGAGGAGGGGGGGAGTGGGGGTGGGAGGTCAGGAGGAGGGCACACTGAGGGGAGGGAGGAGGCAGGGGTGGGGGCGAGGTGAGGAGGTCAGGAAGGGGGGGTGGAGCGAGGTGGGAGGAGGAGAGGGGTGGAGGGGGGTGAGAGGTCAGGAGGAGGGGGGGGAGTGGGGGTGGGAGGTCAGGAGGAGGGGGTGGAGCGAGGTGGGAGGAGGGAGAGCGAGGGGGTGGAGGGGGGGAGAGGCAGGAGGAGGGGGTGGTGGAGTGGGGGTGGAGGTCAGGAGGGGGGGGAGGGGGGAGGTGAGAGGAGGGGGCGAGTGGGGGTGAGGCGAGGAGGGGGGGAGTGGAGGGGGAGGAGGAGGAGGGGGGGGGAGTGGGGGTGGGAGGTCAGGAGGAGGGGGGGAGTGGGGGTGGGAGGTCAGGAGGAGGGGGTGGAGTGGGGGTGGGAGGTCAGGAGGAGGGGGTGGGGAGGGGGGTGGGAGGTCAGGAGGGGGGGTGGAGTGGGGGTGGGAGGTCAGGAGGAGGGGGTGGAGTGGGGGTGGGAGGTCAGGAGGAGGGGGTGGTGGAGTGGGGGTGGGAGGTCAGGAGGAGGGGTGGAGTGGGGGTGGAGGTCAGGAGGAGGGGGTGGAGTGGAGGGGGAGGTCAGGAGGAGGGGGGGTGGAGTGGGGGTGGGAGGTCAGGAGAAGGGGGGGGTGGAGTGGGGGTGGGAGGTCAGGAGGAGGGGGTGGGAGTGGGGGTGGGAGGTCAGGAGGAGGGGGGGGGTGGAGTGGGGGTGGGAGGTCAGGAGGAGGGGGTGGTGAGTGGGGGTGGGAGGTCAGGAGGAGGGGGGGTGGAGTGGGGGTGGGAGGTCAGGAGGAGGGGGGGTGGAGTGGGGGTGGGAGGTCAGGAGGAGGGGGGGTGGAGTGGGGGTGGGAGGTCAGGAGGAGGGGGTGGTGGAGTGGGGGTGGGAGGTCAGGAGGAGGGGGTGGTGGAGTGGGGGTGGGAGGTCAGGAGGAGGGGGTGGAGTGGGGGTGGGAGGTCAGGAGGAGGGGGTGGTGGAGTGGGGGTGGGAGGTCAGGAGGAGGGGGGGTGGAGTGGGGGTGGGAGGTCAGGAGGAGGGGGTGGTGGAGTGGGGGTGGGAGGTCAGGAGGAGGGGGGGTGGAGTGGGGGTGGGAGGTCAGGAGGAGGGGGGGTGGAGTGGGGGTGGGAGGTCAGGAGGAGGGGGGGTGGAGTGGGGGTGGGAGGTCAGGAGGAGGGGGTGGAGTGGGGGTGGGAGGTCAGGAGGAGGGGGTGGTGGAGTGGGGGTGGGAGGTCAGGAGGAGGGGGTGGTGGAGTGGGGGTGGGAGGTCAGGAGAAGGGGGGGTGGAGTGGGGGTGGGAGGTCAGGAGGAGGGGGTGGTGGAGTGGGGGTGGGAGGTCAGGAGGAGGGGGTGGTGGAGTGGGGGTGGGAGGTCAGGAGGAGGGGGTGGTGGAGTGGGGGTGGGAGGTCAGGAGGAGGGGTGGTGGAGTGGGGGTGGGAGGTCAGGAGGAGGGGGTGGTGGAGTGGGGGTGGGAGGTCAGGAGGAGGGGGTGGTGGAGTGGGGGTGGGAGGTCAGGAGGAGGGGGTGGTGGAGTGGGGGTGGGAGGTCAGGAGGAGGGGGTGGTGGAGTGGGGGTGGGAGGTCAGGAGGAGGGGGTGGTGGAGTGGGGGTGGGAGGTCAGGAGGAGGGGGTGGAGTGGGGGTGAGAGGTCAGGAGGAGGGGGTGGTGGAGTGGGGGTGGGAGGTCAGGAGGAGGGGGTGGTGGAGTGGGGGTGGGAGGTCAGGAGGAGGGGGTGGAGTGGGGGTGGGAGGTCAGGAGGAGGGGGTGGTGGAGTGGGGGTGGGAGGTCAGGAGGAGGGGGTGGTGGAGTGGGGGTGGGAGGTCAGGAGGAGGGGGTGGAGTGGGGGTGGGAGGTCAGGAGGAGGGGGTGGTGGAGTGGGGGTGGGAGGTCAGGAGGAGGGGTGGAGTGGGGGTGGGAGGTCAGGAGGAGGGGGTGGGGAGTGGGGTGGGAGGTCAGGAGGAGGGGGTGGTGGAGTGGGGGTGGGAGGTCAGGAGGAGGGGGTGGTGGAGTGGGGGTGGGAGGTCAGGAGGAGGGGGTGGTGGAGTGGGGGTGGGAGGTCAGGAGGAGGGGGTGGTGGAGTGGGGGTGGGAGGTCAGGAGGAGGGGGTGGTGGAGTGGGGGTGGGAGGTCAGGAGGAGGGGTGGTGGAGTGGGGGTGGGAGGTCAGGAGGAGGGGGTGGTGGAGTGGGGGTGGGAGGTCAGGAGGAGGGGGTGGTGGAGTGGGGGTGGGAGGTCAGGAGGAGGGGGTGGTGGAGTGGGGGCGGGAGGTCAGGAGGAGGGGGTGGTGGAGTGGGGGTGGGAGGTCAGGAGGAGGGGGTGGTGGAGTGGGGGTGGGAGGTCAGGAGGAGGGGGTGGTGGAGTGGGGGTGGGAGGTCAGGAGGAGGGGGTGGAGGGGGTGGGAGGTCAGGAGGAGGGGGTGGAGTGGGGGTGGGAGGTCAGGAGGACGGGGTAGTGAAGAGGGGGTGGGAGGTCAGGAGGAGGGGGTGGTGGAGTGGGGGTGGGAGGTCAGGAGGAGGGGGTGGTGGAGTGGGGGTGGGAGGTCAGGAGGAGGGGGTGGGAGTGGGGGTGGGAGGTCAGGAGGAGGGGGTGGTGGAGTGGGGGTGGGAGGTCAGGAGGAGGGGGTGGTGGAGTGGGGGTGGGAGGTCAGGAGGAGGGGGTGGGGAGGGGGGGTGGGAGGTCAGGAGGAGGGGGTGGAGTGGGGGTGGGAGGTCAGGAGGAGGGGGTAGTGGAGTGGGGGTGGGAGGTCAGGAGGAGGGGGTGGTGGAGTGGGGGTGGGAGGTCAGGAGGAGGGGGTGGCGGAGAGGAGGACGGGCAGTGGGTGCCAGTTTCATTACTGAACAGCCTTGGCACAAGGTCTAGCCCATAGCACAGGGCACCACATGCTGGACAAATACCCTGTGAGCTGCCTTAATGAGGCGCCTCCCAGACCCTTGGGGGTGGTGGTTGGCCTCTCCATTCCTCAGTCAGCTCCACCTCATTCCAAAAAGCTGTCCTGTCAGAGGGTGAGAACCAAGCTGGCAGCTGCGCGTTATTCTTCAACACTGATTCACACATTTATTCAGCTCTGCAGTGCAGCTACCAGCAAGCATTCCTTCGTTTGTTGGTTTGCCTGTCTGTTTAAAGGAATCAACACGGAGCATTCTGCTTCTAAACAGGCACCGTCCTTCAATTACCAGTCCCCCTTTGGGTGGAAGGGTCTGACAAACCTTTGCTGAGCTATGATTGTGTTGAAAGCCAAACCAGCGCCCTCTGTGAAACGCCTTTCCTGGTGAGAAATGCACTTTCACCAGCGGTTCCCAGTAAAAGCCGCTCCTGAGGCCGCACACGGGGGCTGTTCAGGCTCCCACTGGGCAGGTGTTATTGCCAGTCTCCGACCTTCTGTTCCGAACAGAAGTACTTTGTCCTCCTGAGAAACATGTCCTCAAATCTCCGCCCCTTCATTATGAGCCGGTTATCTCGTTACGATGTTCTCCAGCAGCAAAAGGCAACTTCTGGCCAAAGCCTTTCAGATGCCGAACCCCACCTCTGTGGTCTGTGTGGCAGACATAGTCACAGGATACGCTTCCATTTCAAGCCCCCGATTTTTATATAATTTTCCCTTGTCCGAGTGGTATGCGCTCACTGCAGAAAGACAGCGCATACAGGAAGCCGGAAACAAGAACGACAAACGCACGCACGCGAGAAACTGCCTCGTTCCACCCGGGCCCACAGGGACTGCCATTGGTTTGGTTAGCTCTGTCCCCACTTCACAAGTAAAACCATCCATCAGGCCTGTCTCCCTCAAAAAACGCCATGAAAGCCTTGAAAATAAGATAAAATAAAAGATTTTTTTCTCTTTTGTTAACCCTCACTTGAGGGTATCTCTCCCATTGATTTTGAGAGAGAGTGGAAGGGAAGGGGAGAGACAGACACATCGATTGGCTGGCTCCTGCACATGCCCTGACCGGGGATCGAGCCTGCAGCCGGGGTGTATGCCCATGACTGGAATCGAATTCTAGAGCCTCAGTCTGGGGGTCGACGATCTCTAACCACTAAGCAAACAGGGCGAAATCGAAGATTCTGGACCAGAGAAGCTCATGGGGGAGAAGCCCCTCAGCATCTCCTCACTCGGCTGCCTTTTCTCACACCCATCCCGTGGAAGCGCCTTCTCTCTGCCCCTTCCCTCCTCCTCACCCTCTCCTCCTCCTTCTCCTCCTCCACCTTTGAGTTCTATTTTCGATAACTAGCTCCTTTCCCTTTCTTATAAAATTAATGGTCTTGCATTCTTCCTGTACACCTCTCCTATTACGGAAAAGAGCATTTAAAGAAAGTGTCAGTAATGCAAAGAAAGAACACTTTTGAGGGGAATGGACGGGAAGAAGGAGGATGTAAAAATGTACATTTTAATAGTTTGACACCCAGATCTGCCTCCTCTATAATATATACTTATATCAATACGAATATTTTCTATTAATCTCCGTCAGCATTCCTGCCCCAGCACATTGAGGCCGGCTCACGGTCACAGAGCAGCAAGGCCAGCCCAGCCCTGCCCAGCCCACCGTGTCAGGACAGAGGGGGACGGGAGGGGACTGGGTGGGTTTTGGATTCTGCCAGGTTCAGCTCAAAGAGAGCCAGTGGATGCTGAGCGGATGCTAGCTGAGGCCAGGCAAGCTTTCTTAGGGATGCTCAGGAGGAAGTGCAGGCGGCACCTCCCGGACAGGGTGTGCGGAGGAGCCGGGAGGGTTTCAGGATTCCGAGACGGATACCTTTTCCTCAGGAAGTCTGCAGGTGGAGTCACATTGTTTATCTGCGAGCTGGTCAGGAGCTCCCGGGGAGAATTCTTTCTACCTCTGACCTCCCGCGGCAGGACTCCGTGTGGAAGGCAAGAGCTGCTGGGCCAGGGCCGGGCAGGTGCAAGGATACTGAGGACTCAGGCACAGGGGCAAAGCGCTGGAGCCCGTGGGTGGTGGCAGGAGACCTGGGTGTGGTGTGTGATTCTCAGAACTGCGGGAGCGGCAGAAAGCCCTGGCCTCGGACAGAGCTCTGCCAGAGTTGTAGTGCCTTCCACGTGAGTGAGCGTGTGAGTGGGTGCACGTGTGTGTGTGTGTGTGCGCGCGTGTGTGAGTACACACAGGTGCTTATCTGGCATCTACAATTTCAAAGTGAAAGCAAGCACACCTGAATGACCCTCGGATCTGGTGGTGGCTGGCTGCTTGGAGCTGCTCTGCACACAGCATGTGGGTCTGAAGCCCTGCTGCTGGGAGTGGAGGTGAAGTCGGGGTGACGCGGGATGCGGCCCCGGTCCCGCAGGTTCCACCCGGGCAGCATGTGCTGCTGGAACCCGCCTCCGGGGCAGGTCCAGAGCAGGCCGGCGGGCACAGCCAGATGGTGATGGCCGTTAATGATGCTCACTGTGGGCACAGCGGGGCACGGGCTTAGTCGCTTCCCATTTTGTCGGGTCTGCCAAAGGCCTTTGGAGCTCTCCACCAAGTTCTTATGATGCATCCACAGGGGGCCTGGTGGAGTCCCGCTGAGCTTCCACTGACCGTGGTCGGTGGTTGTTCTCAGGAATGCAACTCGGGCCCAAGTTGTGGGCTGCAAATGTTTTGTTCTCGTATAAAGGCAAGATGGAAAGAACATCAATGTTTTGATAGTTTTGCTAAACATACAACCTGCATTTGAAGAACCAAAATTAAGTCTGTCTTTGTTTCACTAAACATCTCTTGCTCAGACAAAAATAACAATAGTTGAAGGTAGAAACTGGCAGAATTAAAAATTACTGGTTAGGAAACATTCTCAAAATGGCACGTTGCCAATCAATTGTGTAACAGGAGAGAAAGCTGCACCTATTCTCACTGTGTTATTGTTATTATCGGTGTCAGACTTTCCACCTCTCACGTGACCACTGCTTACGGTTTATACATGAAAGTGTGTTCACATATAATTGTTGTCATCTCACGCCCTTCCCTGAACGGCCTGGACTTTGACGAATGAGGTCCTGGTTGAGAGGAGAGGTGCCTGGAGGCCTGCTGCTGGACCAGACCCCCCGGAGAGAGACCCCGGCCACTGCACCCACACTGCGCAGCCTGCGGAGGACCGTGCTGGGCCTGGCCTTCGGGGACTGTGTGTGGCCACTCCCGGAAGACGGCCTTGTTCCACTCCGCACAACCTGTTGGCTGCAGATCTGGCCAGCACGGCACCGGGAAGTGCCAGGGGCATTGAATTGCCACAAATGGTTATGCTCCACGGAGAAATAACGGGCTCGGAGCGTCTCCTGGGAAAAGCTGAGCTTATGAGATAACCAGCCTGGTGAAGACTTGGAAAAACACATATGTAAACAGAGCTTTCCAAGCGCAGAGCTGGACCAAACACCTGAGTGGTTTAGGGAATCCTCTGTGACATGCAAGCACCACGCCTGGACGGCAGTGATAGCGTGCGCTCGCAGCAGCATCCACCGATGAATGTTCGCGCTTCTGAAAAAGCTATTGAAGGAAGACACCATTCAAGTCCCGGGACAAAGGACTATGCCTGTGGGTTACACAGGGGCGTCCTCAGAGGGAGAGGTCCACCCCTCTGCCCACAGCGGCGGCTGGCGGCTGAGCGAGAAGGCGCCTGTTGGTAACACGCACAGCCGCTCTGCGCTCCCATTGGGGAAGCTATGTGGGTGGCATTGATAGGCACCATCAGCGAAAGCATGGCTCAGCTTAGAAAATGTTTCTCCTTTCATGAATTCTTCTACCTGACAAAGCAATAATTCTCATTTTTTGTGTGTTAACTATATGTTTGCCCAAATTTAACCAATCATCTATGGTTTTTATACAATGTCCCAATTCCTAGTCAGGGTCCTCAGACAGAAATCAGGCAAGTCCTAAGGTCCAGGCTGGCCGGCCACAACCAAATCTACATCAATCTCAGCCAGGTCCCCAGAGGGCGTCTGAGAAAATGTTTTGGGGAACAGCGTGTGGGCCTTTTTTACATCTCTGCCCAGTGACACTTAAGCTGGTTGACCATTTCAATTTTGGAGATTATAGTTCATTAACAAGAAAAATAAAAAGGCAATGACATTTTTGTATCTCCACCTACGCTAGTGTTTTTCACAAATGTTTAGAAAAAAAAATGGCATGATATAATGAAATTGGCCATCTTAAGAGAGGTCTGCAGTTGCCTATGGTGACACTAAAATTTTACTGATAAAATAGAATCACTTAACTAAGTGTGAGAGCTTAAAAACACAAACACAAGCCTTCTGCTGAACGCCTGTGTTTCGCTGGTTGCGACGGAAGGTCCCGGCAGTGATTCCTTCAGTGCACGTGGCGGAGATCTGGCCGCAGGCAGTCCTTTTCCATGAGCGTGCCTGCTCTGCCCCCACATTCAAAAGGCGCCCATTGTCAGTACGGTTAAACTGTGCAAGACTAAACACGCACGCAAAAGTTAACTACCTTTTTTTCTACTTTGCTATTAGGCTTAATATCTATGTAACACTAGGTAGTTGGTGTGTATATGCATTGAAGCGAAGGCCTGGCATTTCCTGAGATTTAAAATTTACTTCCAACTTTTAAGGACAAATTACTATAATGAATATTACCAATGAGGAATTCATCGAGACCAACAAGCCAGCGTTTTGTACAACTCGGCACTTAGTAGGCCTTCAAGATTATTCTCGAATGACTTTTATGTAAAAATTGCGTAGCTCTTGTTCTGACTCCAAATAATATCTAACATACAGCTCCTTTCTGATGCAGGGAGAAGCTCGACTTTGGAGCCTGGCCCCTCAAACCTGGTCCTGATTACGGCCTCCACTCCTGTTTATATAATTCTGCACAGTTTTGGCAGGACTCAAGAGCACATGCCAGGGTGTTGGCTTTTATGCATCTCCTGGGATATGAATGTCAAGCCGACTGGATGAACTCTGGCCACAAAGCCCAGACAAGCACAACGACTCTATTTATCCAGACTTGGCCGTTTGGATGCAGATGGGCTCTGTGGCAATAAATTTTCACAGGCCGAGAGCTCCAGATCCACCAGGCTGTCCCGGGAAGAAAGCGGCCCCAGGGCAGTGCGGCGGGCTGCGGGCCCTCCTGCTCTGTGGCCCACGTCTGGGTGTCCCACAGCCAACGCATTCAGTCGCTGATTGACAGGCGCGGCCAGAGGCCCTTTTCGAAAGCTCTGCTGTCTGTTACGCAATCGTCATATTAGAAAGAAACAAGGGAAAACATGAAGAGCACTCCCTGCGATGGGCAATCGGCTCTCAGGATCACACCCACACTGCTGTGCGTTACCCAGCGAGTCTATGGCACAGCGCAGGGACCTGCCACAGGGAGGTCCGTGTCTCCCCACGAGAAACCCGAGGTATCAAAGAGCAAGACACACAGCTCCATGCAGCCGGGCTCTCCGTTCACATTCCTTCTGAGAGATGCGATTAGTACGCCACGCATTCACATAAGACAGGAACCGGCTCTTTAATGTGAAGATTTATGTTAACTACCCAGATATCTATTACATTAATTGTGCTCTCCAAATATTGATTGGGGATTAAAAGGTAACTTTTCTTCATGGCGAGGAGTAAATTATGCCAGTGGGAGAATTTCCCTCTACAGACTTTATCCAGTGATCATGGCCTGCAAAATTAAAATTGTCAGTTGTAAGTGGATAAACCGTGCTCATTTGCGGGGAATATGCAGTTCTATAATTAAAATGAAAAGACTGCCTAATGTGCGTGGCTAATGGAATCACTGGAAACGGCAGGCACGTACTTGGCCGTGAGATCTGGACCCTGCTCCCTTCCTTGCCCTGCGCTTATGCATCTGTCACTTCGGGAAAGCACTGCCCTCACCCGACACCAGCGTGGCTGCTCCATCCGAGAGCCCCAGTCCCGGTCCCTCTCCTCCTGCCTTCGCTGTAAGTTCATCTAGACCAGTGGTCGGCAAACTCATTAGTCAACAGAACTGAATATCAACAGCACAACGATTGAAATTGCTTTTCAGAGCCAAATTTTTAAAACTTAAACTTCTCCTAACTCCACTTCCTCAAAATAGACTCGCCCAGGCCATGGTATTCTGTGGAAGAGCCACACTCAAGGGGCCAAAGAGCCACATGTGGCTCATGAGCTGCAGTTTGCCGACCACGAATCTAGACATTTGCTATGTCCCTTCCCCCGAGCCTGGCCTGATGTGACCAGCAGAGCTGTCCTTTCACCACATGGAGACATGCAGTCCCACTCTCACCCCCTTCCAAATGCGTGTGAAAACGCCTTTGGTACTTTGCAGTGTCAGGAATAATTTTGTCTTAAACCTTCTAACTGATTCACATCTCTCCAGGGAAACATTGCTCTTTGGAATTGTTAAAAACCCAGAGTTACAGGAAAAGAGATCAAACAAATGTACCACGTGTCCTTCAGGCTCCCAGACAAACAAGAAAACTGGTCCTCACAGTTTATCCTAGTCCCAGTTTGAACCTCAGCAAGCATGAGAATTACAGGAGCAAACATGAGAACGTGCTTCCATTTCCATCATGTCTCCGAGCTCTGTGTGTGAACCCGGCCACGACCCCAGCTCTGAGGTCACCGAGCCCTGCTGTCCTCGAACGGCAGGCTGTGCAGACACCGCCCTCCGGGCTTCCAGGCCTCCGTCTACGAAAACTTCTGAAAGCCTGTAACTGCAGTACTGCCTGTCGCTGTTATTTACGAAGTGGCTATCACCATTCCCACCTTCCTCCTGAACAGGCGGGTCACGTGTGCATGCTCTACAGTCAACTTATGGTCTCGGGTCTCTCTTTTGGTCTTCTCTACCAGCACCTCTGATCTCTGGATAGACCTGATTTGAAAAATCAGTATTCGGTAAAAGAAATGAAGGCGGAGAAAAGTAACCTTTGATACCGGATAATGGCCAGCAGCGAATACCGTCCATTCCTCTCCACACTGTGCGCTCACTCAATGTAGCGGCTCTGCTGTGCCAGACCCCGTCCCTGCCTAGTCGGTAGAGAAAGATAGTGTAAAAAGTAAAAACAAGTAACTACAATTGTCATGAGGCTTGAAAGGTTAAGGTTATCGTGAGAAGGACTGACATGGTCCAGTTTGGGTGACGGGGACGCTTGGTGAGGACGTGAAAGCTATGCTCACTTCCTAGACGAGTAGGCGGTGGTCCGGAAGGAATGAGGGAGTGGCCGCTGGGGGCCCTTGGCTTGCAGGGGAGGCTGCACTTGGCATGCGGGGAGCTGGAGGAAGGCCCCCGTGGGGGGGGGTAGCTGGAGGAAGGTCCCTGGGGGGCGGAGCTGGAGGAAGGCCCCTGGGGGGGGGGGAGCTGGAGGAAGGCCCCCGTGGGGGGGGGGGAGCTGGAGGAAGGCCCCCGTGGCTGAAGTGCCCGATGAGCTCCATGCACCATGAAAGGGAGGAGTGGGGGCGCCACACCGTGCAGTGCTGGCTTTGGGCTTTATCCCAAGTGGTTAGGTAAGGTTAGAGACCAAGGAATGACGTGATCTGAGTTACATTTTTAAAAGATCACTGTGTGAAGCGGTATTGTAGAGGGGAAGGGATAGACACGTGCTCGATAGGCTTAGACCAGCCAGGATGGCAAGAGGCACGTGGACTTGTGATTAGTGTTGGAAGCTGAACCTACAGGACTCACAGCAAACACGAGCATTTGTGTGGGAACAGGAGTCGTCAAGGAGCCCAGGTTCCAGGCTCCCCCCACGGCGTGGCTGGCCGTGCGTGTTCAGGAAGGGAGACACTCACAGGAAGGACACAGGTGGGTGCGGGTGGCACCGGCAGGCAGGGCCAGAAGTCCAGTTTGGCACATACTGAGGGAAATGCATGTGAGACATCCAAGCGGGAGAGGCAAGAAGGTCTGCAGGTCAGAAGCGAGCTCTGAGCTGAGGGTATAACTTTCGAAACTATAAGCATATAAGCACTGAAGATCACGGGAATCAGGGGACCCCTCAGTCAGAGAGAGAGGGAGCGAAGGGAAAGAGTGAGTGGGGGAAGGAAGTGGAGAAATCAGGAATAAATGCTCGAAGGCTCTAACAGTTAAGGTTGGGTAGAGGAAGAGCCTGAGAAAAACAGCCAGAGGGGTGGAACAAACAGGAGTTCGGTACGAGGCACCTCAAGAGGAGTGTGTGATCAATGGTTTTCAAGGTCCAATGCTGTCCATCTCCTGGCAGGAGGCCAGGCCGATAGGACCAAGCACTTGGTCTGTGGGGGGTTGCTGTTCACGCAGTGAGTGGTTCTGGTGGGGAGGTGGGCAGGAGATGATGGGTTTTGGTGAGAGGAAGGCAGTGTTTTCAGTAATAGAGGGAAGGGAGAAACAGTGAAGATGAGGGTGGATCTGGTTATGGGAAGAGGAGGCTTTCCTGTCACCCAGGAATTCACTAGGGAAATAAAGGTGAGGAAGATGCAGAATCATTCTGGATGTTCACTCAAGAAGTCAGGAAGAGCCGAAACAGGTTTGGCTCGGTGGATAGAGCGTTGGTCTGCGGACTGAAAGGTCCCAGGTTCGATTCCGGTCAAGGGCATGTATCTTGGTTGCGGGCACATCCCCAAAGGGGTGTGCAAGAGGCAGCTGATTGATGGTTCTCTCTCACTGATGTTTCTAACTCTATCCCTCTCTCTTCCTCTCTGTAAAAAATCATAAAATATATTAAAAAAAAAAAAGAAGTCAGGAAGAGAGAACCAAGTCCTACATTATCCACTCAGCATCAATTCTTTGACAGAGATAATTATAAGATACTGGGAAATTACACTTGTAGAATGCCATCACCAGTGAGCTGCTAAAGGTTATGTATATATAATTTAATATCTAGAACTGGCACTTAAAATGATAAACAAAGAGATACAATAAAAAAATACAAAATACTGTAGATAAATACTAATGGAAGTTCCCAAAATATTAAAAAAACAAAACAAAAACAAAAACCTATAGGAAGCCAGGAAGAAGAACACAGAAAAAGGAAAAAAAAAGAAAGAAAGAAAGAAAGAAAGAAAAGAACAAACAGAAAATAAAAATAAAGTGGCAGAATTCAGCACTAAGGTATTAATAATTACATCAAATGCATATGGTCTAAACACATCAATTCAATGATAGGTGCTGGCAAAGGGGATTAAAATATGACAACCATATACTGTCTATAAGAAACTCATTTCAAATATAATGACATAAGTAGGTTGAAAGTAGAAGAATGGAATTAGTTCCATTACGCAGACATTAATCAAAAGAAGGCAGCAGTGGTGGCAGTGATGAAGTAGACCTCAGAACAAAGAAAATTACCCAAGAAAGAGAGGACATTCCAACAATAAAAGGGGCAATTAACCAAGAAGACACAGGAACGCACAATGTTATGCACCAAATAACAGAGCTGCAATATATGTGAAGCAAAAACTGATAGAATGGAAAAGAGAAACAGACAAATCCACAATTACAATCGGAGATTTCAACACTCCTCTCCCAACAACTGACAGAGTGACTAGACAGAAAGTCAGCAAGGATATAGAATAACATTCTATATCCTTGCTGACTATAACAGCAGGATACAATGGGTATTTACAGAACACCCCACCCAACAGCAGCAGGTTAGATGTTCTTTCAGGAGCCCATGAAACAGATGCCAACACACACCATATCTTGGGCATAAAAAATACTCCATAAAGTCACAAGAATTGAGATGACACAGCACGTGTTCTGTTCTCTGACCACAATGGAACCAAACTAGAAGCCAATACAAGTAAGATGACAGGAAATCTCTAAACCTTTAAGAAATGAAACAATATGGTTCTCAATAAGCCCCATGCCCAAGAGGAAGTCTCACTGAACTGAATGACAATGAGAATACATCTCGACATTTGTGGCATCCAGCTAGGACACAGCTCCCCACAGCTCCTCACAGCTCCTTCTCTGCTAGGGCTGTACGTCTGCAGCCAGTAGGCATTGGAAGAAGATGTGAGCAGTCCTAGGCAAACAGGAGAGACTTCCTTGCAGACCGAATAGCCATTGCTAACAAGGAGCCATCTGCTAAAACAATTCTTTAAAGCAGCCCTACAAAGCAGCCACATACCGGCTGGTCAACAATAGCCTATTCAATAATCCTATATAATAAAAGGGTAATATGCAAATTAACCCTAAAGGCAGAACAACCAGGAATGACTGGTCACTATGATGCACACTGACCACTAAGGGGCAGACACTCAATGCAGGGGCCCCTGGTGGTCAGTGAGCTCCCACAGGGGGAGCTTTGCTCAGCCACAAGCTAGGCTGGCAGCTGTGAGCACAGCAGCAGAGGCAGGAGCCTTTCCCATGTCCTCAACAGTGCTAAGAATGTCTGACTGTGGGTTAGGCCCCAGGCTTAGGCTGCAGTTGGACATCCCTTGAGGGCTCCCTGGCTGCCGGAGGAATGTCTGACTGCCAGCTTAGGTCTGATCCCCCGGGGAGCGCACGGACCACCAGGGGGCAGCTCCTGCATAGAGCGTCCGCTCCCTGGTGGCCAGTGCATATCACAGTGACCGATCAGTGGTGGCAGATGGACATCCCCTGAGGGGCCCCAGACTGTGAGGGCACAGGCTGGGCTGAGGGACCCCTCCCCTGAGTGCACGAATTTTCATGCACCGGGCATCTAGTATCTTTATACTAACTTAGACAAAAGAGTCTTCTTGCCAAATAGTGATATCAATATTTGGGTTATAGAAAGGTATGCCTGTGCATTGTGTACAGTAAAACTGCTGTGTCACTGCCTTTGCACATGCACAAGGCAAACTGGCCCTGACCATCGGGCGTACTCTGATTAGGGTTCCCCCAGCAGTGATAAGAATGAGTATACAGTCCTAAATGCTTATAGGAAAAAAGACAAATCTCAAATTAATAATCTCAGCTTTCTCAGGAGACTAGAAAAAAAAAAAAGAGCAAAAATGAACCCAAGGCAAGCAGTAGAAAAATAATAAAGATAAGAAATTAATGAGATTGAAAACAGAAAAACTGATAGAGAGCATCAATGAAACAAAAGTTTGAAAAGATCAATAAAACTGATAAACATTCAAGAAGACTGACAAAGACAAAAATAAAGGTCATTATCAAGAATAAAACACGTATCACAATAGCTCAGACATGAACAGGACAATAAAGGAATACATGTGACAACTTAATGGCACAAGGAAGTGATTATTTGGAGAGCACACAAGCTATCCCAGTGGTCGGCAAACTGCGGCTCTCGAGTCACATGTGGCTCACAAGCTGTGGTTTGCCGCTCTGTTGACTAATGAGTTTGGCGACCACTGAGCTACCCAATGTGAAAAAAATCCAATAACCCTTTAACTAGAAAGAAAAGAGAATTTGCAAATTTTTATAATCGCCAGGCCCACAAAGTTCCACTGATTAATTCTGACAAACTTTTAAGGAGTGATTAACACTCATGTTATACAATCTCTTAAAAATGGGGAAGAGCTGGGCACACGACTCAATTCATTTTACAAGCCATGCTGGCCTTCTGCCAAGACTAGACAAAGATGATACCAAGAAAGAAGCCTTAAGAACAACATCCTTCATGAGCTTAACAGACAAGTGTGAGGATGTGGAGCAACTGGAATTCTCTTCCCTTGCTGGTGGGCGTGTCAGCTGTGCAGCGGCTGTGGAAAGTGGTTTGGGACAACCTACTTGAGTTGAATGTGCACACACTCTCTGGCCCGACTGCTCTCTGAGAGACCTGGACACGGGCAGTTTACATGTAATGCATGGTTTATGAAGACTCATCGAGGCGTATTTGTAGGTTACATGCGCTTTCCTCCATGTGTGCTTTACTCAATGATAAGTTAACTAGAAAACAACAGAAAGCCCATTTGATCTGGTGACATGAAGATAGCAGAGAAGCACAGTTCTGACGGAGTGGCGGGCTTTGGAGACCTCAAGTTAATTCCAATTTTACAAATAGTGTGACTGCAGCCAAGAGCAGTTCAGGCAATGGGCCAAGGTTGCAGAATTACTGAGTCGGAGAGCAAGGATTTGAACCCAGGGAGCAGGGATGTTGGGCCTGTACTCACCCACTATACTGCCTGTCTACTTGTTCTTGAAGGCACCAAGGCAGTGAGGACAAAGGCAACACCAGACAGGACGCACTAGGGCCTGAGGCCCCTCCTGGAGGGGCCTGCAGGCACTTCAGCCGATGCTCCTGCAGCTGTCTCTTACCACAAGGGCTGCCCAGGCTGGTGGCCAATAGTCACAGGACAAGCAGGCATCAAGGAAGAAAAGATGAAGCATTTTCGTTTACTATGTTTACTAAGACCGGGAAATGTACAGTACACTAGAATTTTTGAAATATTTGAGTAAGGGACAAGCTCCGAGTACGCCTGAGAGTCAGTTGTGTTAATTGTCTTATCATCTCCCAATGCCAGAGCAGCGCAGTGTGTGCACGTGTGCCAGGCTTCATCCACACTTTCCGGCACAACCGTGTTTTGGTCTTGGAGAGAAAAAAACACACCATGTCATTAGAGTTTTTTAGAAGCATGGAAATGACGATTTTGTAATTAGGCCAGGGTATAATTATAGGCTACAGCCAGATAATATAATTAGTGTTAGAGCAATCCCTGAAGCTAACACACACAACCACGGTGTGAAGCCTTAATTAAAAAGAGGAGATTACTGTATAAAAGTCATTCATTCTGTCAGCCGCTTTCATTGCAAAGGTGGGAAGATGCCCACACATAAGGACTACATGCAAGAATGAAGGATCTGACACTATCATCACAATACAATAATATCAGTGTCTACAGATGGAAAAAGAAGTCATCAGTAAAGCAAGATGAGTCAACTCAAAGTTCATGCTGTCTTAGAGAACATCTTTGATAACTAGTTTTTTTTAAAATTGAGTTTGCAGTGGAAATATTTCCTGGCAACAATTCAGGAAATTCTTTCCGAATTAAACAAGGCTTGCTGAATGAAATAGCCTGTAAATCCCTTTTCCAATGTGAAGTTTACATAATCTACACATTGATATGACTGAATCCACAACACACCTATGTGAACTTCTCCCTGAGAAAACACACAGAGATGAAATCAGTTGCTTTTCGTCACCCAGACGAGGACCCAGACGGGTGCTGCTCTGGGTCTAGCGCGGTGGCTGTGTTGTGGCCAGCTGACCGCCCTGGTGTCTCCGCCTGGAACCAGCGAGTCAGCCTCCAGGAAGCCTGAGTGGTTCTCCAGGTTTGGTTAACCTCCCTCCACTTGGGGCTCCCTCTGCTTGCCAATCCAGTTTCAAGATGCACCGAGTTCTACCTCACACCAAGTGGCTTCTTTGGTGCCTCACCTCCTCTCATGAGATGAGCAGACTCCGCTCGCTGCTCTCCTAGCCACACTCTGCTCAGACGCTTTTCCTGCAAGTTCCCTTTCACTGTTCTCTCACCTCTGCACACTATCTGTGCATCGTTCCCACCTGCAGGTCTCGCCAGCGCCTGCACCGCACCCATGGTACCGTTATGTAAAACTCCCTCTCCCAAGAGTGACCGAACGGCACATGTGGTTTGTAGGGCAGGTAAAAATGACGTAGAAAAACCTCTCTGTCTTAGTCGTTTTTGGACATACCACATTTATCCAAACTGACAAAACGCAGCACAGGTAACAAGAAAAAGGAAACAGGGTAGGGAAATCTGTCTTTAGTGTTTTCAAACATGCTTTAAAACGCAGGCACTGCCTGGAGTACAGACGTGACGGTGATGAATGTTGAGTGGGTATTTTTTCACTTTAACTGACTGATCTGAAGAGTATTTACAAAGCCCTGACTAATGTCTGGAAGCTGATAAATCAACACCAAAGGAGAACATTTCAAGCACATTTATCATTTAAGACAAACGGGCTATCCTGAGCATGAAGCTTTCTTATTCATCACTGGAGCTCACCTCTGCGCTTGCATCTTCTCAGTGTTAATAACATCTGCGTAAGGCTCCTCAATATTTAATGCTATAGCCTGCCTGCTGCATGCTGATGAGGTTAGGATCACGCCTGATCGCCAGTAGGCCAGTCAGCTTTCCAGAAAGAGGCTTTCACTCTGAAGCCTGACCCCGCTAGCTTCCTTATAAATAGCTGTTTTTGGTTTCGGTGCCATAAAAAAGCACAAAATGACTGTTTTAAGGGAAATTAAGGTCAAGATATTTTAACAGACGTTCCCAATGGCACCAAACATTAGCATCACTGAGCCCCATGTCTCAGCATTTGTATGACTCAGCCAACGTCTAGGACGGTCTGCCAGAGCGGCATCACGGTGCCATGCCGAACAGCCCAATGCCAGCAGGAGCTTACCTGTTCACCCTCCTCTTCGTCACTGCTTAGCTTGAGGTCATCTTCGAGCATTCTGGAAGAGGGAACAAAGACGTACAGGTGCTTAGCACATTCAAGTTATTCACCAACAAAATACCTGAACTCGAGCAACGTTTCAGTAATAAGTCTGTTTGATGCACTGGTTTGGAAAAGTGCTCGTTGTAAGCCTTCTCCTGTGATGCACCCAAAGCAACACCCTGCCACGTCCTGAGAACTGCCCCTCACCGCAGGCACAGCGTGAGGCGGCTGCGTCCACGTGTGAGGCTGGCTGGCAGTCAGCGAGCACGTTTCCTGGGGAGGTTTTCCGAGTGGCAGCGCCCGTGCTCCGTGTCCACCTCTGCTCCCGGAACAGGCCCCAGGCCGGGACACGCTGCGGAGGCTAGCGGGCACACACTGGGGGGCGAGCCACGCCGCCCGGGCTCCCACCCGCGGAGGCCTGGCCACACAGCCGCAGGCCCTGCGGGAAGGGAGAACCAGAGGGGACCTTCCGGAAAGACTGCGAAGGCAACTCCCGTGCGCCCCAGGTCCGTATGACAGCACACTCTTGGGTTCATAAATGTTAAGGGTAAAACAAAAAACAAGAAACCCTTCCAGTCCTGTGATTTCTGATGATGATAAAATGACATTCTTATCAGCACCGCCAAATTGTTTCTTTACAGAATATTAATTTTCAGAATAAGTCATTCCAAAAGAAACCTCACGTAGGAGTGCGCTCTACAGCAGGAATGCACGCAGGCCGGGCGCCAGCAGTGGGTCCGGAGGCCCCGGAGCCCCTGTGCCCCAAAGGCCCCCTCTCCTCCTCAGTCACCTTCCACAGAACTCTCACCGTGCCTCCATCCCTTCAAAAGCCAATTACAGGCCCATCGTCAGTACATCCTCTGGATGTTTTAAGAAGTTACTTCGGTGACTTTTGGGTGAGCCTGGGAGAGAGACCTGCCAGGACGGGCGGTGGGCAGAGTCCCCCTAAGGCTTCATGCTTAGGGCCGGTCACGAACTCCCCGCCCACCCTGGTTATAAAGTGAGGTGATTCCCGGCAATCTCTAAGGTCCATTCTGCTTTAGATTCCACAAGTCTAGGAAACAAATTTGCCTCTCTTTTGAAAAGTAGGAAAAGCCGTAGATTGTCCTTGAGATCACAACTGAGGGATTGCTAAGCAACTGCGGTGTGCCACTGAAGCCACAGCCACTGGGAGGCCACAGCCACTGGGAGGCCACGGCCACGTCCTCACAGGCTGCGCTATCCTCACAGGATATCCTGCCTGCCGGCAGTGAGACGTCTCATTCGCTCATTACTTAAGCCCCAAGCAAACAAACACAATAGCAGCCAAGACTGCAGAGCAAGGACTGTGCCCCCAACTGCTTGTTCTGCCCTCCACTCCTCTGGATCCCAGGAACTCATCCCCGGCTTCAGAGCGGAGACGTGGGGAGATTTACTAGAGTATAGAGCACTGAGCATGGAGCACGGAGCACTGAACACAGAGCACTGAGCACGGAGCATGGAGCACTGAGCACGGAGCACTGAGCATGGAGCACTGAGCACAGAGCACTGAGCACGGAGCATTGTTCAGGAAGGAGCTGGGAAGGGGATGGTGTTCTCTCTGTCCTGGAGTCCCTGGTGAGCGGCTCAGTGACGACAGAGCACAGAGCCAGCGTGCTGGCTGGGCCGGGGCACCTTCTCCAAGACTATTTTCCTACCAAAAGGCACACAGGCCTTCCAGATGAAAAACACCAGAGAAGCAGGCCCGTTTCTTGCCTCCAGCCCTTCCTCCCTTTTTTGGGGTAAACTGCCCACTGCAGTTTGGTACAATCTCGCAGACTGCCCTCTGAGCACCGGGTGTTCTAAGTGTGGGTGGTCCTGTCAGTGGTGGGGGAGGGCGGGAGAACACACACCATTGGCGCTAACAACCCGCCTGCTGCTCCATGGAAGTCCTGTCAGGGGTGACTAGGAGTTTCATCTTTATCCAGGCGATCGTGTGCGCGGGTTTGAAGGCCACTGTCAACCGGAGCAGAAAACCCCCAAACCCTTCAAAGCAAGGGATCCTAGCCAGGCCGCGCACCGGCCGGTCTCTCGGCCTCCGCATGAAGCTGGTGCAGCCCACTGTGACCACAACCGAGAAAACAGTGCGCCAGGGTCTCTTCTAAGGTACAGAGAACAGCTACGTTTTGTCTGTTTTACGCATGTGCTAAGTGTGTGGACATGCCTCTCGCACCCCCAGTCCCAGCAGGGGGTGCCTCTGGCCCCGGGCCGGGTCTGCAGAGAGACTGCCTGCCTGCCATCGCTCAGAGGAAAAGCGGGAGACCCAGCTCGCGTGTGAGCAGTGCTCACCCCACCACCGGGGCTCTCACTCCTATGCACAGAATAGGTCCTGGCTCACATCTGAAAACTGAGGACCCAGTGAGAATCCTCTGCATTCCAGAGAGACTTCAAGAGAAGTTAGAATCCAATTACACTTCAGAATACCTTGAATCTGAGGAAAGGGCAATGGAAACACGGAGTGAAACAGGCACAGCCAAGGGCCATTCTGGCTGCTGTTCTCAACCCGGGAGACCCAGCCGCAGCCCCTGCCCCCTGGAGCGGGGCCCCAGCCCGTCCCTGCGCCCCACCGGCCCTTCTGCTTGGCTCCGAGGTCACAGCACAGTCCCCGAGGCTGGCTTCCAGAGCACAGCGCTGTTCCCTTCACGCACTTCATTCTGGTTTAATGTTCATCAAGTGCCCACTTTTAATGCTGGAAATATCGGAGTGGCCTCTGAGGGCCTGGGGCGGGGGGAGGGAGGGAGAAGGGGGAGGCGCGAAATCTACTTGAGGTTACATCCCGTCCCTAGCAGGACCCACGCCTGATGACAACAGGGACACCGAAATAAAAGACGGTAAGGTCAAACTTTGCAAACTGGACAGCAGAGGTGCAGCCAGCAGGGCGGAGACCCCGGATTTGCCCTGAGCACCCGAGGGGCTGCCCTCCTGCTGTCAGAGCACAAGTCAGGGCCCGGTGTGGCCGCCCTGAGAGTCTGCACCCGTAACACCTGGTGGGAAGGATCAGCATGCTTTGAGCTGTGGGCTGCATGCTTTCTAGTACGGACCGTGAGGAAGACAGGGTGCGACGGGGCCTCTCTCTGGAAGGGGAGACAATGGAACCTCGGTCTCACCACCGGAGGCAGCATTGGTACCCAAACTCCCAACCACCGACTAATTCGCACGTGTTCACGCGTGGGACAGCTCTCCCAGGGCTGGCTCCCCTCACACACTGCTCTCACTGCCTCACTGCCTCACTGCCTTCGCAGCCACTCCTCAGCGCTTACAACCGTGACGCGCAGAAGCACGTGATTCTAATAGAGCCATCTGCTTCCTCTGAAGAGACCGTCCCTCAGCAGCTCAGAAAGGAGGATTCAAGGCAGCCCAGCGACTTCCTACTTGATTGTGGTAACTTCCACGTGTGCCTTATCCTTCACGGAGCCACAGGAAACGCGCTGCAGCTGGTGCCATGCTTTCAGGCCCCGCGTCCCCGGGCAGCAGCCGCCGCCTGCCCTCAGCAGATGGCCACCTGGGCTCAGGCTCACTGCACCTCCCAGGTACTGCACTCGGCACTTCACCTGCACATGGAACGGCCGTCATTTCACAGAGCAGTGGTTTTTAATTAACAGGATTTCCCTGGAATGACTTGTCATTTAGGGCTCTTAACAGATGAAGCCTGTAGTCCTTTAAAGTTCATTTCATTTAGGTATATCTTAATGGCTTTTTAAAAATCTGAGCTTAATTGGGCTGTTTGATTCTCAGATTTGTTCCTATAGCTGGTGCTACTCCTGTCTCCCCCTATTTGAGATTTAAAACCAAAGACAAATGTTTATGACTCCCCATTAAACGTATTCATATATGCAAATATCTACTCTAGCAATTAGCAGTGCATGATAGCCCATTCGTTATGCAAGTACACCCCTCTGAAGGCTTACCCGAGCCATCATCTCTACTGCTCGGAACACGAGAGGGAAAGCTATAAAACTCATTTTATTCTGAAGTCGGTCAGGGCTGCCATCCCCTTGGCTTATTTTCATCCTGGTGGCCACCTCCTCTCTGCATCTGTTTAGAGAATTTAGCTCGTGCCACCCCAGTTCACTGGGGACCAGGACGTCTAGGTGGGCTCACACTGTGATGCAGTGGGTCTGAGGCACATGAACTCACTGGGTCTGGAAGCAAACGGAGAATCCGAACAAGACACAGGGCTGGGCTCTGTGACCTCAGTGCTCCCCATGCCGGTGCTTTCCCATTGGAGTGTCAGTGCTACGTCTTCTGAAGCCACAGCGATTCCACGGGAGACAGGAGGCCTTTGCTCTCACTCTCCTTCCTGGACTTCTCTTTCCGAGGTCTGCGCTGGTTGTCAGTGACATCACAAAAGGTCTGGTTCTGCCAGGCAGATCCTGGGGCAAAGGTGCGCCTTACCTCTCTGCTTATCACCTTATTCTTTTTCAGGACAGTACGTCCCAATGGTCCCTTTCACTGATGTACAAGGGACGGAGTCCACCTGCCACCTCTACACAGCCTGCCTACCTGGGGATTGAATCTCACTTCCTGCATTTAAGAACCCGGGAAAAGCACCCTCACTGAGGAAACCTGACCAACCCTGGCGAGACATGGGATGAACGCGTGCCTTCAGAATCTCCAGTGAGCCCTCGCCGACATGGCTCAGTGGATAGAGCGTCGGCCTGCAGACCAAAGGATCGTGGGTTTGATTCCCATCAAGGGCACATGCCTGGGTTGCGGGCTCCATCTCTCATCATTGATGTTTTTATCTCTTTCTCCCTCTCCCTTCCTCTCTGAAATCAATAAACATACATTAAAAATAATCTCAGGTGAGCAATGGCTTTCCCAGTGTACTAGACCCACATCTACATATTGAAACAGGACCAAGGGAGATCAGAGGAAAACGAAGCTCAACACCAGGACTCCGTCAGTGGTGCTGAGCGTGGGGAGGGGGATGAGTCCTGAAATGGCAGCCCTAGCCTACGCTGGAGTCTGAGCTGTGTCCCTGGCTGGCCCTGTGAACTTGGAAGACCATTTCATCTCTCTAGACATCACTTCCACCTCTTTGAAACGAAGCTTAGGTAACATGATCTCTGCAGCCTGAATCCCAGGATCTGTCCGGTTAGATGGGGGAGAAGCCAGGAAGCCGCTGGAGGGTGAGGAGGGGGCAGAAAGGGGGAAACACCCCGCTGCTGTGCCCACAGGAGGGGGCGCTCTAGGTCACGGCCCAGGGAGCAGGGGCGGCCTCACCAAAGCGGCTCCCGGACAAGGCGGATGCGGCAGGAGGCCTGTCCACTTGCTGCCCTGGGTTGCTGGGCCTCCCCCTCCCTCCCTTTGGATGCAGTTCGGGCACCTCTCCCGGAAGTTGTTTGCAACATCCCAGGTGGGTCTGGCTTTAGGTTGTCTAATCTTCAACCTCGGCTGGTTGTTCTCTCGTTTGGAATTGCAGCTGTCGCAGGGGCCGGGCCGCCCGAGGGAGCTCTCCCTCTGGGGACACGGGCTCGGCCCACACCCCTCAAACATCCCCCCACTCCTCCCACCCAGAAAGATGGCGCGCACACAGCTCCGGAGATTATAAAAACGGAAAACGCTCCATCTTTTCCATTTAGGGCAACGCGGACCGCGGTATAAAGTAGCATTCTCCGAACATATTAGACGTGAAAATTGCTTCCTCCTGAAAGAATTTCAGGGAAACTGGGTTGTGTGTATTCAATGATTTCTAAAGAGTACTTTGATAGGGAACGCTTTCTCCTCAAAGATGGTTTTATAATTCCTGTCCTTGTTCCTTACAAGGACTTCTAGAAAATTACGTTCTGAACTCACTGTTCTCGGTATTAGAGGATGAGGTTGGAAACGCACCACAAAGTCAAGTGCGGTGTTTGCAGAGCAGGGCCCTTGTCCGAGCGGACACCAGGGAGAGGCCGCAGGGCCCTGTCAAGAGCACAGATCCAATAGCGGGCGTTTCTCCACCTCACCCTCTCCGCAGGGGCCTCTGTCCCTAAGCGGAAGGGAACTGAGATATTTATGGGTTTGGCTCAAGTGTATGATGCCGGATATTAATTGCTTGTCAGTTAGTCAGTAAGCTGGTTGCCTACTCTGGTTGCTAAGTATTGACTTGCATATTTAATTGATAACTTTTTTTTTTTCAATCCTCACCTGAGGATATGTTTTTATTTTATTTTTTTAGAGAGAGAGGAAGTGGGGGCAGAGGAGGTTGGGGAAGAGAGAGAGAAAGAGAAAGAAAGAGAAAGAGAGAGAGAACATTGATGTGAGAGAGACCCGAGCAGGGATTGAACCTGCAACCTAGATATGCACCCTGACCTGGAATTGAACCCCTTTGGGTGTATGAAGTGACACTTCAACGGAGACATGGGCCAGGACTTCATTGACAACACCGAGAGTGAGAAAGCATTGACTCAGTAAGGCCACTTGTTCACAATACATGTTTTTTTAATTTTTTTGGCTATTGTTATTGACAAGTTAATTGCTACGGGGCAGTCTCTAATTAAGAGACTTTGAACAGATAAGCTGTTAGGACTGGAAAAGAGAACCAAGCATAACCTCCTAATTAGCAAATGCATGCTCTGTAAGCTGCATGGACCTCACATGTTGCCCGAGTGCCACCTGCCACAGTGGTCTCAAACCTGACCGGGCATTGCAATCACCGGGATCTTTCAAAGGTGTTGCTGCCTGGCCCCTACCCCACCCCACCCCACCCCATACTCAGATGTCACGGGTTTGGGTTTGGGAACCACTGCATAACACAGAACTAGAGACACAGTCTTAACAGCTCAAGGCCTTGACTAGCTCTGGACCTTGGCTAAATGCTGAGTTTTAGTTTGTCTATCAACAAAACAGGATGACAGTCAAGTCTCACATAAGACAATAAAGGTGTTTCTGCACTGTCTCTTCCCTTTTCCTTTTCTCAAGGATGATCTATGACCTTGTCCTCCAAGGGCCATCTCCACAGGGTCAACCGTACCCGGGATCTCTGCAGCAGGCAGAGATGCCCACACAGTTGATCTCACTGGGCATCATCAGCATCTAGGAAAGTGCCGAGCACAGAATAACACACACTAAGTGTTTGTGAGCAAATGAATTAATCTCTACTTGGATGTGCCTCCACCTTGATTTGTCCAAAACCAGAACCCATTACCTCCCTAAAAGCCAACGTTCACTGCTGAATTCTATATCCCGGTCTGTGGCACTGCCATTCAGCTGGTCAATTGGTCAAGGCTTTTGACTTCCTCTCAGTCCTCCCTACAGACAGTGGAACGCTCAGATGTGTCTGCCCCACCTGAGTTCTCTTTAGGACCACCTCCCCCCCCCATCCCTGACATAGCACTGTAGTCCATGCCTCCCGTTCTCAGTATAACAGCGCATCCCTCCCTGCAGTCCTTCCTCAGTCCTGTGTCGCACCTTGCTGCTGTCCGCCTACAATCTGAATCCAGTCTCTGCTGCTTCCCAAGGCGCCAGGCTCTCCATGGCCGGGCCTCAGCTCACTGCGGCTGCTCCCCTGGCCTGGTCCCTGAACTCCATCCTGGAACAGTACAAACTACACATAGTTCCTCTTCTCTGCATCTTGGTCTGCCCCCCATTCCTGCCCGAGTGCCCTCTTTCTGCTCACCTGTGACTCAGCCTTCAAGCAGGGGCCAGGCCGCCCGAGGGAGCTCTCGCTCCGGGGACACGGGCTCAGCCCACACCCGTCGAACATCCCCCCCCACTCCTCCCACCCAGAAAGATGGCGCACACACAGCTCCGGAGATTATAAAAACGGAAAACGCTCCGTCTTTTCCATTTAGGGCAACACGGACCGCGGTATAAAGTAGCATTCTCCGAACATATTAGACGTGAAAATTGCTTCCTCCTGAAAGAATTTCAGGGAAACTGGGTTGTGTGTATTCAATGATTTCTAAAGAGTACTTTGATAGGGAACGCTTTCTCCTCAAAGATGGTTTTATAATTCCTGTCCTTGTTCCTTACAAGGACTTCTAGAAAATTACATTCTGAACTCGCTGTTCTCGGTCTTAGAGGATGAGGTGGGGAAGGCGCCACGAAGTGCAGTGTGTGCTGAGCAGTCAGGTGCACTTGTCCAGTCTAGAGTCAGACCAACGTGGGAAGGGCGCAGGCAGGCCCGGGGGGCCCGGGCCACCAGGGCGGAGTGGCTGCTGAAACCTGAGTGGCAACACTGACTGGCACAGGCTGCTTCCAGAGTTCCTACAGGAGACTGGCTATTGTAGGTACTTTTTATCCAGATCTTTCCAGTAAAAATGTGGATTCTCCCATCCAAGTACTAACCAGGCCCGACCCTGCTTAGCTTCCGAGATCAGACGAGATCGGGCGCGTTCAGGGTGGTATGGCCGTAGACAAAAAATGTGGATTCTAAAATACATTTTGGTTAATGGTATCTTAATATAATATTTTTTAAAAGAAAACTTAACTTTGTGTTGACAGGCATATGGAGTTTTTTCATTTTATATTTTTTTTCAGTTTTCTTGGGGGAGAAGGTGGGAGTAGAGAGGACCAGGAGGAGTGATGGGGAAGGATGAAGATGCCTGCGTGCTGTGCTCGGTGTCAGGAAAACTGGGTGTGTCCATCTGAGCATCCTGGGCGTGGGCATGGGCAATGGTGACAAGGGCAGTGAGCAATGTGTGTTTCAGGGACTCCTGCTCGCTTTGCTGTGATGTTGTCTGGAGCCTTGAAAACCAACCCCTTTGGGGAGCTGAGGCCCAGCGGAGGCCTAGCCGTGCCAGGCTCCCTCCCTGCCCTTTGTCTCTCAGTCTGATGAATCTTAACCGGAATCCCCTCACCTCCCACCCTGCCATCGCTCCTGCTCCAGAAAGCTCTCAGGCTCTAGCTCACCAGGCTGGTCCAGGCCAGGCCGTGCCCAGCCGGTGCATCCATCCAGCAGAGTCAGGGGTGATGGGGGAAACTTAGAATCTCATTTGTCACCGGCAGTTCCGCATAAGGTCCTCCCATATATCTGTGTCCAAATTATCTTCATGAAAAATACGGTCCAAAAACTCGGCCAAAAATGTAGCACCCTTGTGCCCTTGGCTCCACTAGACTTCTTATCTGTTATCATCGCTGGTTAAAGGAACAGTGTACACCTTTTAAAAAATCAAGCTGGTTTCAGCCAGAGAAAATGAGAGTTGGTGGGGAGTACCGAAATGGCATTGCCTCCTGGACCCTGGAACGTGCCCCTCTGGTTCAGGGCTGGTTGCTGGGCAACAGGAGACACTATTGCATGCCCCATCACGACCCCTTTCCCTGTGATAACAATTCCTTCTACCTTTCCCTTAGCACTGGACAATAAACTCATTTTTTTTTTTTTTTTTTTTTTTTTTAAAGAATGAGCATGACAGCCAGTGAGTCTGGTACCCAATTTAGACTCTAACTTGGCAAATAAGAGCAGCACCTGTTTCATTTCCCACGGCACCGTTATTTCCAACACTAAGGCATCTTATCCGAAGTCCTGCCTTTTCACTGTGTAGACACCTATTTCACACTCCCCCATGCCTTTCAGAACCCTCTAACCAAGAAGCTGGGAATGGCTGCTTCAGACCTTCAAAGCATTTGGACTCAGAGTCACTTTCAGACGGAAGGAAGACCCATTTGCTGTCCCCGCCCCACTGACAGTGCAGTGGGTGTCGGATGGGCGCAGCTAACGCGAGCGGGTGGGCGCACTGGTCGCCCCGGGGAGCAGGGTGCTCTGGGTGTACAGGCGGGATGGCCCCCTTTCCTGCCCGCCTTCTTCACTGCTGGGAGACCTGTGGGAACAGTCGCTGTCCATTTCCTTCTCTGTAAAGGAGCACAGGAAACTGCTGGAGCTGTGGTATTTGAAAAACAATACGCGGACAAAGGCTTTCATCCCCAGGAAGAAAACGTTACCAACGCTGTCATTGGTGACACACTGCACTGTGTGCCCTAGAATCTGTTCACTGAAGCCTCCTTTCCCTTTCTGCAGCCGCAAAGGGCAGCTCCTCTCACCGAGGCAGCACCTGGCATTTTGCCGCAGATGCTCCCGACTTCCTTGCTGCCGCCTCTGCTCCATCAGCCATTCCACAGGGTGGCCGGCCTTCCCTGGAGGCGCATTTACATCTTCAGCCTCACTCTTAAGATCTCCCCTGGAAGTGTCTGAAAGCTTTGGCCACGTTGGCAACTAGTAAGAAAACTTTATTTCTGGGCCAGGAGCGGGCATGCATCCGTCCCTCCTCAATGGCCTTAAATGTCCAACTTGTCTACTTACAAGGAAGCTCAAGGTTCAGGGAGATGCAGGAAGGCGCTGACACCTGTACTGGATTAGCAGCTACTCTGAGACTTCCGTCATTTCCACTCCACGGCCCGAGTGCATTAGCCCTGCTAGGCCCCCACTTCCGAGTGGAAACTGAATAGCACATAACCCCTCAACTTGAAAGGATTATTGGGAAATTGAATAGATAACACAGACCAAAGCATTCTGCAAATTATAGAGCACAGAATAACCGTGAGGACCAGGAGGGTGTTGGCTCAGAGCCTGGCATGCAGGAGGATGGTGTGAGATGGGAAGTGAATGGAAGGGCCACCGAATCACCACCGATTCCTGGCAGCTTGACATAAGTCTAGAGGCGAGGGAGGGAGGAAAAGCTGGCACACTACATTTGGACTCGGCAGGCTCCAAGCAGCTTCCCTAATTGACAATGAACTCCATCATCTGGTCATGCTTCTAAAGAATCAGTTCCAATGACAAAACACTGGGAGACCTTTATTTGAGCAGGCTGCATCCTTCGGGTGTCCCCTGGCGCTGACAGGCAGGCAACAGCCCTCGTTAGCTATCGGGAGAAGACGGATGTGCAGGTGAGGAAGCAGGAAGCTACATGCCCCTTGCCTTCCTTCTCTTCCCCACCCCATCCCGCCACCGTCCAGCCCTACCTGCCTGCCCGCCCCTCAGCACACCTGGGACTGGACCCCACGCTGCTCTGCCGTCTTGCTTCTCTCATTCTGTCTGCACTGGTAGCCAATTTCATTCACTTTTGCCCTCAATCCTTCTACTGTTTGCGGTGGTTCCTGGTACTTCATTTCCCCTCTCTGAGGCTAGAGACCATCTTTCAAGTGTCTTTTGAGTGCACCAGTCCCTGTCAGAGGGCTGGGCGCTTGGCAGGTGATAAACACCTGCTGATACGGAGCCTGGACACCTGTTAGGAGCTGGAACCTGGTCCCGGAGGCTGTGGGCCTTCAAAGGACCTAAAGGAAGACCCGCTCTTCAGAAAGATGACCTTTAAGGAGCCTCGATGGAAGACCGAGGGAGGGAGGCCAGATTTTAAGAGGGAAAATTTTCCTTAGGTCCACAGTGCTTATATGAAACCGCCCAGTCTGAGTGTGTTTGTTTCAGGATTCAGAGGCTCCTTTGTAATTTAGAAAGGCCACGGGTGCTCACCCCGCACATTCCACAACGCCCCGCCCCGGGCAGGCCTGGGTGTCTCCTGAGCGGTCGGTCGCAGGAAGTGTGATCAGAGCTACGCCCGGCTTTGAGTCAGGCCTTCCAAACGGGTTTTAAAGACTGCAGGCGTTCGGAGCCTTTACCGTTTCTGAACGGAGGGAGAGAGATCGTGGGTCAATATTTTAAAGGAAAGCCCTCCAAGGAGAACGGGTCTCGTTAACTAAAGGCTCTTGTGTTCTGCTGAGCACCTGGAGGGAAGGCAGGGGAGAGTTCAGACTGAGGAGCTGCTCAGCCCAGCAGAGGGAGAGGTTTGGGAGCTCCAGGCCACCCTGGAGGAGGCAAGGCTGAGGCGGTGAGCGGGTGGCGGTGGAGAGGGGCTGGCAGCTGGCCAGAGGCTGGTGCTGGCTGTGCTGAGGCCACGGGAGGAAGCAGGGAGAGGAACAGGGATGCCTAAAGTCACTTTGAAAGAGTTTGCATTACTTTTCATAGTCGCACTCCCCAACCCCCCACCCCTCACCCCCCACCCCCACATGCTGGTCAGTTATCCAGAACAGTGTTGCCTAACAGAAATATTATGGGAGCCCACTGTAATTTAAAAATGACTAGTAGCTGCGTTAGAAAAGTTTAAAAATGGCGAAATCCACTTTAATAATACATTTACTTAACCCAATCCACCCGAACATTGCCATTTCAACCTGGGACCAGTAACAATGACTAGTGACACTTTTCTGCAGAAGTCCTTTACACGCCCAGCCCACCTCGGGCCGCCCAGCTCTTCACTGGGCGGGTCTCCATGGCGGGTCCCTCAGTACCTTCACTCCTGTGAAGTTTGGCTCCTTAAATTCATTTCGTTTTCCAGCCAGACGACTGGGTTCTAGGTATTATATCTATGAGCAAAAGCATTCGTTTTAGTCAGATCTCTTGAGATAGGCTAGAAGTGTGCCCTTAAGCCACAACAGATCAATCTGGGAAATGTATTTTCTTATGAAAACTCTGACTTTCCCTGTGTGCCCACCGCTACACAGGATGGAGGGGAGCTGCTTCTGCCTCACTTTCCCCCCGTAAGTGAGCCTGTTTAGTTCCAGCAATACAATAAGCAGAAAGTCTCTCAAACGAACAGCACAGCAATGCACCCTTGCTACTGGTAAGAAATGGGATTTCAATTAAATGTGTAATTCTGAGAATTCGTGGGCACTTATAAGCACCTGATGCCATAAGATAAGGGAACTGATAAGAAAGGGAAATAAAACATCTCTAAAAAGAAAGATCCACCAGTCATTTTCCCTAGCCAAAGAACTCTCCAGATCACGTGGCAAGCTTACTTGTGTGGGGAGGCCCCACGCCACTCCAACAGGGCACGGGTCTTCAGTGCCTTACCTTCTCAGCCTGACTGCCTCACACAACAGTAAGCTGTCCAAACCCATTCAAACAAAATCGATTATTTTTTTTTGGTAGGGGTGCAGACAAAATAAATTGCCCGAGAAATCAATTTGACATAAAAGCTTGGCTGCTTGGAAGAATGGTAAAACGTTCCCTCAACATAGCTTCATTCTCTCCCATCTCACGCCGACATCCCCACATGTCCCAGCATCAAGACAGGTGGTTTATAACACAGGAAGCGAAAACCATGGCATCTTAGCTGCATAACATGCATTTTCCAGCCAGATAATCCTAAGCTTCTGTTATTTAAATTCTGCATTGCATTTAACGCAAAAGGCCTAATCCGAGGTGTGCATTAGCAGCTACACATATATGTCAGCACCCACTCAGTCTGCCACACAAGGAAGAGAATCAAGTTATACTTACTACTATACTCTGTTGCTCTTGCCTCTTTCCACTCTAGACACGTGGTTTCTGGAAGCCCAGACCTTGACCAAGGAGGGTTCCACCCGCCTCAGGGCAGTGTGTGGTTCCCAGGCACTGGTGGAATTCCCGAGGGCTACCAGCCCGCTGTTCCCTTCGCTCTCACCCCCTGCCATCTATTTCTCCTGAGAGGGCGAAGCCCTTGCGACACATTCAAGCTGTGAAGACATCAGGACTCTTAACCCAACTTTTCTTCCCAGCCCGAGGAAAAGGCAGGCAGCTGGCTCTTCACAAGAAGAGATGAGAAGTAGGAGGAAGCTGATGAGGGGCGTTGCACGGGAGTTCGGATGAGGTTTATGCAGACTGGAGAGTTCTCAGTGCCAGGAGGTGTCCTGCTGCCCCCAGCTGGGCGGCACTGAGGTGGGAGGAGATGAGATGCCTTTGTCCATCCCCTCCCTGCTCTGAGTGTGAGGGGCGGCGTATGCGTGTGTCTCTTCAGGCTGCGGATATCATACCTTCCAACCCAAAGACTGTGAAGAGCCCCAAGTTTTTTTCAGAGAAAGAAAAAAAAAATGCAAGTCTCACTCTAGAGAACCAATGTATTAAGGGCAAGCGTTAGTAAGACAGTGAGTTAGGTTTCAGTGCATACCCCCATTGCAAAGGCGCATCTTATTTTAAATGAGCAAGAAAGGTCCCTGGGATCAGGACAAGAGAAAAAGAAGTCCTACTGAAGACCCAGGTCCTGAAAGGAGTTTTCAGGTCTGCCAGCTCTGCCAAGGGTTCAGAGCTGAGAATCCTTAGGTCCAAGGATCTAAATTCTCCTTCTGCTTCGGATGTTAACTACATGACCAGAAACTTCTTTGTGATTTTTTTATAATGGGAATAATAAAACCAACTCTGCCTTCTTCACAGGTTGCTAAAGAAAACACGATCTAACAGAATAGAAAGTGCTTTGAAAACATCACTTTATGAACATAAATACGGCAGTATACAAATCCCTAACCTTGTGAATTTGCATGCTTCCCAGATATCTACTGTCTGTATCATAATGTCTCATCTGTGATGCTCTATGATATCTGCATCTGTTCTTTCTTCTCTAAAACGTCCCTGTATGTCCTTGTCTGTTCAAAATTGAATTCCAAGTGTGCATCATCCCCAGGATTGGGCAATGGCAGAGTGCTGTTATTCCTGGACTTCACCCCAAGTTCCAAGACCAGACCATCTCTTAGATGTCTTCCCAACTTAAAAACCCTCCTGCAAGCTGTGCCACAGCCTCTGGCCAGGCATCTCTTGTCCTTGCTTTGGACTTCTGTTTCAGCGGCTTAGTTGTGTTTTTTAAAGCTCATGCCCTGCCCCCAGCCCTGTGTTTTCCAACACCACTAATGAAGGAGTGCCCGAGCCAACCTGGGCATCTCTTCATGAGCCCACTTGTGACTCATGTCTTGAACTGCCCAGCATCGGGGCTGGGTGGCTGTCCATAATATTTGCAGCATTTGGAAATTCTACCTCAATCTCAACTCTAAGGGTGTTAAGCCTGGCTGACTACATTCATGCAACAGAATCCAAACACTCTGACTCACCTTCGGGGTCTGGCATTCTTGGGCTTTAGATATTGAGACAGTGGAAAACTTTTATATCAGTATCGGTGCTGCCAATAATCTTTATCCATTTAAGGACTTGACCTTTTACTAGGACATATTTACCCAATTTCCAAGGCTCCTCATTGACCAGACCTAGCACTCTCTGCAAGGAGAGACCGCTCTACACTGCTCCACACATGAGTAGGCACCAAGTGAGAAGTTTAGGCATCAGTACTTTGTAATCTTCATCACAGACACTACACATTTTGCTATATTCACACCTAAGTATTCATTTTCTTTGAAGCAATTAAAATGGTATTTTAAAAAAGTTTTGTGTCTACCTGTCAATACATAGAAATGCAATTTATTTTTGTGTATTGATCCTGTATCCTGTAACACTACAGTCCTCATTCATTCTATTTTGTAGGCTCTCGGGGATTTTCTATGTAGACAATCATGCTACCTCCCAATCGAGACAGTTTTAGTTCTTCTTTTCCAATACGGACACCTTCCATCTCCTCTTCCTGCATACTGCAGCGGCTAGAACTCCAGCGCTACATTGAGTAAGAGTGATGATGGTGAACACCCTTACCTTGCTCTCCACCTCAGAGAGAAAGCATTCCCTCTTCCACTATGAAGTATGATGTCAGCTGCTAGCTGTCAGTACTCTGTAGATGCTCTTTATGAGGCTGAGGAAGTTCCGCTCTCTTTCTAATGCACTGAGAGCTTCAGTAATGAATTGGTGTTGAAACTTGTCAAATATTTTCACTGCATCAGTTGATATGCTCATATGTCTTTTACTCTTTAGCCTGTTTATGTAGATTACATTGGTTGACTTTTAAATATTGAACCAGCCTTGCATACCTGGAATAAATACCACTAGCTCATGGTATATTGTTCTTTTTATATACAGGTAGGGCAAAAGTAGGTTTACAGTTGTTCATATGGAAAATAATACAATAATTAGTATATAACCCTATCTAATAAAAGAGTAATGCGCAAATTGACCGTACCTCCACTACACCCACAAGCCAATTAGGAGCAAGTATGCAAATTAACCCAACCAAGATAGCTATGGCCACAAAGAGAGAAGGAAGCTTGGGCTTCCCCAGCAATGGAGGAAGCCAAGCTTCTAGCACACCCTGGCAAGCCCTGGACTCCACTCAAGGCTACAAAGTTTTAATTATAAAAGATAAATAAATCCCAACAAAAATGGTGGCAGCCACAGAGCTAGAGAGAGCAGGAGGCTTGAGTTGCCCCCAGTGATGGAGGAAGCCAAGCTTCCTGGCCTGCCCTGGCCACTGTTCAAGGCTACAAAGTTTCAATTATAGAAGATAAATAAATCCCAATAAAAATGGCAGCAGCCATAGAGCTGGAGAGAGCAGGAAGCTTGGGTTTCCTTGGTGATAGAGGAAGCCAAGCTTTCTGCCCGCCCTGGCTTGCCCTGGCCTCTGTTCAAGGCTACAAAGTTTCAATTATAGAAGATAAATAAATCCCAGATACCAGGGCCTCCACTTGGATCGCTGGGGGGGGCATAGCCAGCCTGCAAACTACCACAGGCCCCTCACCCAGGCTGCCCCTGCCCCAAGGGAATCCTCACCCTGACCCAGGACACCCTTTAGGGGCAAACCAGCTGGCCCCACCCATGCACCAGGCCTATATCCTATATAATATGCAAATTGATCATCACTCCAACACACAAGATGGCTACCCCCATGTGGACACAAGATGGCCACCACAAGATGGCCAGCAGGGGAAGGCAGTTGGGAGGGACCAGGTCTGCAAGGGAGGACAGTTGTGGATGATCAGGTCAGCAGGGGAGGGCAGTCAGGAGGGACCACGCCTGCAAGGGAGGGCAATTGGGGGCAATCAAGCCTGCAGGGGAGGGCAGTTAGGTCCACACTTGGAATTTGAACTTCATTATTGGTAGTACAAAGTTATCAAACATTTTAAAGCAGAGAAGTGGCATGAGCAGAATTGTACTTTGAATGAATTAATCTGACAGCATCACTGGATGAGGAAATTGGTAGCAGGGCAGTCAGGCTCCTCCAGAGGACAGGGAACGGAGCATCAGAGGCCTAAACAAAGGTGTGGCCATGGGAACTTTGGAGAAGCTGAAGATAGGAGAAGCCATGGGAATAGAACGTGATAGGATATAGCAAGTGATTGAATCTGGAAGAGAACCTGTCATTTTGAGTCTGGGTAGCATTATTAGCAAAAATAGGCATATAAGAGAAAGAGCAGTGGGCGCAGGAAGGGTATGTGGGGAGATGGAGAGGAATATGAGATTCTGAACATGTAGGGTTTGAGGTTTGAGTGAATGTCTACATAGACTCCCTAGGAGCTCAAGGAGATCATGAATTTGAGATCTCCATCTGGGAGGCTTCTGGACAGAGAGAGGAATGGGTGAGATCTCCATGAGGTCATTGAGAAAAGGGACCAAAGACTGAAGCCCGGTAAGAAAACCAAGAAGATGCAGTATTGAGACAGACAAGGAATCAATGGTTCAAAGAAGGCATGATCAACAGGTCATGGACTGCAAAGTCATCAGGAAGTTAAGGACCGGGAAAGGGCCACTCAGGGGTTTGGCTCAGTGGCAGATAGGTCATGGCGACCACCGGGTACTGATGTCAGAAACCAGCTGTAGCAGACAGGCGGCCAGGAAGGCGGGATGGACTAGGAGGCAGTTTAAGGTGAAAACAATGGGAATGGAGGATGCTGCTCCACAGACCCTGCACACCTGACTAGTTTATTTTCCTTTTCAATAGCCCACACTCCTTTTTTGCTGAAATGAATGTGGTTCAGTTAGGCCAAAGATGGTTTCCAATTCTGACTAATCAACAAAAGTAATTGAAAGATTTCCTAAAAATACAGCTTCCTAGACCCAAACCCAGCCACAGTGATTCAGAATTTCTGTGGCGGGGCCCAGGAGGCTGCATTTTAAAGCCCCTTTGGTAATTCTGATGGTTGGCTGTTCTGGGACTCCTGAGAATGGTTTTCATCCAAGGCCATATGTAAGGAGGTTGGATTGAAAATAAATTAGTTGGCCTTAACCGGTTTAGCTCAGTGGATAGAGCATTGGCCTGCGGACTGAAGGGTCCCAGGTTCGATTCCCATCAAGGGCGAGTACCTTGGTTTTGGACACATCCCCAGTAGGGGGTATGCAAAAGGCAGCCGATTGATGTTTCTCACTCTCTATTCTTCTCCCTTCCTCTTAAAAAAGAAAGGAAGAAAGAAAGAAAGAAAGAAAGAAACAAACAAACAAACAAGTTGGATGGGATACTTAAATTTACCAAACTGATTGGTTCTCTGTTATTTATGCCACCTGACAATTTCCTGTGGAGAGTTCTCCTATCAAAACTGCACCTGATCTCACCTGCTCTCACAGGCTGCTGGGTGTGGCTCCCGCAGCTCCCGTTGCAGGCCCATGGGCAGCCAGGCCTGGCGGTGCCATCTCCGGCTCTTTGGGGAGAGACTGGCTTTAGAGACTTTTGAATCCTCTTTAAGGGAAGCATACAGAATAACACCATTCTTTCTCTGAACTAACCTCCAATGTACTTTATAAAACAACAGCAACAACAAGATGCAGGATGGAGAAAAGATGATAGAAAATGCAGTGATGGTTCATATTTCACAAATATTAAAAAATACTTTCAGGCAGATTCATAATTAGTTTGATGAGAAAAGTCCTTGCACTGTTAAGTCAATTTGTTTTAAAAGCATCAACAATAATACAAAACTACAGAACTGAGAGCCTAGCACCTAATTGTGTAGCTCTCAGGTGAGATGTAAGCCTAGCCTTTTAAATGCCTCTCAAAAAAAATTCCCCCCCCTTTTATTTCAAATGATGGGACGATGCAATTCTGTTCCAGCAGCCCCTGGGGTCATCTGAGACAGAAACTGTCAGTTTCTCTCCCATTTTATAGAGCATCCCATTTGCATACTCAACAGACAGTACAAGTTCAAAGGCCATATTCCCCAGAATGTACAAATCTTATAAGTGAAAGATGTAATAGTAATATGGAGATACTCTTACCCCGGGGAAGGCTGGCTCCAGCGGTGGCTCAGGAAGTCAAAAACTAGTAAACTTGCTTGTAATAACATCCTAAAATCTCCAAAGGTTCTTTTCTCCCATGCACATTAAAAAGCCATCTCCTACAGAAGTGTCACATCTGTGACGTTTCCAGATTAAGGCAAGAGTTGCTTGCTTATAGTAATTTGTCTGGTTAGAGATGAAAGAAAAACAATCTGTTTGGAAGCTGTCATTTAGTATTTTCTAATTAAAAAGAAGAAGCATCTTCACGTTTCTCAGCAGCACTGTGTGATTTTTAAAGAGGTAAGTTCTTCTCCATGTCAGGTATCTGATAGGTTTTTGCATTTCAGTGCAAAGCAGACAGACAAAAGGTTACCCAGAAAGTTTCAAGCGCATCTTAGTAAGGTAAACGGAAGTTAGGAAGCTTCTTTGGTATCGAATTACTGAGGCATCTTATTGAAAACCCCAAATCCTCCTTGCAATTAATAACAAATTGTGGTTTCTGACCAGGCTGGGAGCTGAGAGCCTTTAAATTCCAAATCTTTCCATTCCTGGACGAGCTTTGCTCTTCAGATGTGAATAGGATGCCTTTCTCTTTCTGGCCGATGTTCAGGCTGGAGTCTGGGAAACAAACTTTTTCCATCCCATGACCTCAGTTTCAGGATTTCTTTCTTGCAAAATGTTAGTTGTTTTACTTGGCAGATTGCCAGAATTCATTCTCATATTCTCTCTCCTTGTATTATTTTTTCTATTTTTCCTTCTCTTTTTCCCCCTTCCTCACTTCTTCACCTTGTCTGTCTTCTATTCTTCAATAAATTATGGATTTGAGTTAGTTGGACCTAACTAAGCTTTATGTGTGGTGTTTGGTAGGGTTGCTAGAATTAGCAAATAAAAAATATAGAATGCCCAGTTAAATTTAAATTTCAGGTAAAAAAAACACACTAATGTTTTTTAGTATAAGTATTTTCCAAATATTGCATAAGACATGCTTATACTAAATAATTATTCCCAGACATTGCATGGGCAGAACTACACTAAAAAATTATTCCTTCTTAATCTGAAATTCAAATTTAATTGAGTGTTTTGTATTTTATCTGGCAATCCCAGTTTGAAAGTTAAACAGAAGGGATAAAAAAACAACAAAGACATCCATTTACAAGTCCTGGAAGAAGAGAAGTTTCCGTCCATCTGAATGCCTTTGTCTGGGCACCACCTCTCCTGGCCTTCCTTTCGTTGAGTTTTGACCCATCAGCTTCGCTAAAAGCTCCACAGAGCACACCGCACTCCCTGAACAAGCTCAGCAGGGTTTCAGGTCTCACCAGGCACCACCTGAGTCCAGAACGTGCAACGTCATTGCCGGGGCAACACGGGGTCAGAGACCAGCAACAAAAACCACACAAATACTCTTTTTAATTCACCCTTTTTCTTTAAAATCTGAACACTGAATTTAGTATTTTTCAAGGCACTGAGTGTTCTCTCCACAGCTCTTGCTTTGAGGTGATTTAGCATGATTAGTAACAGTAATTATTTAAAAAATTAGAATTCAAATGTACTCTGAACTGTACTAAAATGATGACCTCTTGGACATTCTGAAAGTTAAGAAAGATCTTAATTACATTAATTATGAATTCAAGTGTATTTTCCATTGTCTATGTATTAGCATACTCAGGAGTGACACATAATTCGGAAATGCTGTTCCCTTATTCAGAGATACGTTAATTTTCAGTATTTTGAAAAGATTTCGAGGTCGAACAGCTGAAATTGAGGCTGTATGGACATGTGATTAAAAGCATTGGCTCAGGAGTCAAACTGAGCTCAATTCCCAGTTGTCATACGAGCTGGGTGATTCTGGGCAAGTCGCTTACCCTCTCTGTGCATTATTCCCTTATCTGTAAATGGGGATAACCACCCCGGAGAGCAGTGAGAATGATATAAGTAAAATGCCCAAGAGAGTGCCTAACGCATGTAAATGCTCAGTACATTTTTTGGGCGGGAGGGTGAGGGTCACATGACCTAGCCCAAACTGTCAAAAGGCAAGCAAAATGCAAAATCAGAGCCTGTCTCTATTTTTACAACTGGCTCATGAAAAAAAAGATTTTTTTCTTGAGTTCAAATGCAAAATACATGTTTTTCCCCCAAAATCGTGAATAATAATATTTTGTGTATTTACCCATTAAAAATATTTTTGTTTTCAGAGTCTACAACTTCTGAAGTTATATGAAGTTAGCAGCATATTGCTTCAAGAAGTGAAGTTGTGTGGTTGACAGAACCACCCAACAATGGGTATTTTTCTTGTCTCACCTACTGATTATTCCCGCTGCCCTCCAAAACTCCAAAAGCAAAGCAAGAACACTCTCTCCCCTTCCTAAGAGGCCACTGACCGATCCAGTCCTCTAGCCTTTGTGTGACACAGGCTTTCACGTGCTGCCATCTGGCCCTCTGACCTGCCTTTGAGTTGGGAGCCAGCCTTGGTGCCCAGCAGAGCTGGGTCCACAGGGCCTGCTCAGGAGCCTGAGTGCCAGACGACGTCACAGAAAGTGCTTTCAAGTCAGACCCCCGGGCGACACTGGCTCGGCTCTGTGAACCTCGGTTTCTTCTTCTCATGCTACCTACTTTTTGAATTGCTATTCGAATTCAAAGACTCGACCCTTCCTGCAGGGTTTGTAGTTGACCCCGTGGTCTCTGCACAGCGCTACCTCATCCTGTGTAGGTATCCTGTGTCTACAAAGCATTTGGTGCACAGCCGGGCACAGAGTTAGTGCTCAGTCTCTGTTATCTCCGAGTCCCCTAAGCATTTACATTGGCACCAGCACTCTTCTAAAGAAAGGCCTCTCCCTCATTGTTAAACAGGAATGTCTTAACGTAGAAACGTGAGCGTGTGCATGGGTGTGAAAGTTTGGTCAGCGCCCATTATCCCTTCATGCCAGTCACTGAACATGCCAGTCATTTAAGAAGCTAAAAGTGGGGGTGGAGTTTTGTGGTAGAACTGTGCGGGCAGAGACTTAAATACCTGACATGCTTTGATGGGATCATGTGACCACTGTGGACCGAAATATCCTGGCCAACAGCAGAAGGCGCTGGAGGTGAGCAGCGGGCCTGGGCCGTGCAGCCGTCCTGTCATTTCCACCGATGAACTCTAGACTCCGTTCCCTGCTATGGCCCCGACCTCCATCCCTGTGCGGAAAGCTCCCCTTGACCACTGCCTGTAACCAGGCCTCCTCTCACCTCCTCTGCAAGCTGCCTTTAGGCTCTTTGGGGCGGAATCTCTCAGAAATGTGGAGGTACCCAGGGCTCTAGGGCCATACCAGCCCTGTGTTTCAAAACAGGATTTCTTCCTCAATATCTCTCCCACTTCCTGTGCCCTCCGCACTGGACCACAGATCTAACAGGGTGCCATCGAGTGGCTCTGCAGCCTACCTGGCCGGCATTTCGGCTCTGCCAACTGTGCGACCTCTGCAAGCCAGCACATTTCTCCGAGATCTCGACTTTCCATTCAGGAAGATGAGATGTAATACTTTAAGAATACACCTCACTGGATTGTCACGAGAATTAAATAAGACACCGTGTTCACGAGAGCGCCTGGCGCAGAACAGGCACTGAGTACACGGAGCATCATCTCGGGGCGGCTGGCAGGGGCGGGACGAGCACTGGGGCGCGCGGCCAAAGGGAAGCTGATCTGGGGACAGCGGGGAAGGGACAGAACCCGGTCTGCGCATATATGAGCTCTGCATTTTGGAGGTTCATGGGCTCTGAAGTCTGCAGATGAGAAAGAACAATCCTAGTGAATGGTATTTCTGGGAAAAGATACATAAAACGCACAAGGGTTCACCAACCATCCTGCGTTACTGCGCACGTTCATTTATTCACGCTAATGATTCCTTGTTGAATAAGTGTTCTGTTCTAAATGCTGGGCCTGGCTTCAACACCAGGTCATGAAGAAGCTATCTGAAAACTAACATATGAAGCCAGTATGTGTGCTCCATCTGTTCATATCAGGCAGTTTTTATTGATTATAAATATGGTAACATTTGTTGATTTCCCACAGTCCCAGTGACTCCCCAGAAAAACGCCTCCATCTGCCAAAGCTACGGAGAGCACAGACTGCTCCCGTGTGCTCATTAACCTCTCCGCTCACCGGGAGTCACTGCAAAGCGCAAACTCCCCTGTTGGTACTCCGTCTGCCTTAACCATACGTGAACGAGGCAGTGGCTATGTCTAATGAGGGGTCACGGAACGACTTTACCTTCTCGTAGGATATACATCTCCAAGTAACTGGTGCTTGAGCTTTGACAGAGTCCCACTCTTTCCTTCCGTCAGTCCTGGGGGAATGCATGTGGGTTCTGAGGGGAGGACTGCAGGGTGCCCCCTAAGCTAGTCACATCCTGCAGCTGGCAGATCTGAGTAAAAACTGAGTCACTGGATACAGATCTTTGGACAAAATTCTGATCCCTTTCAGCCTTGGTTTCCTCACCTGTAAATGGGGTAAGAAAACTAGGCCACTGGGCGGACTGAAGAGGTCATTTCCATAGTGACGCAGCCAGGGCTAGCACAGGGCAGCGCTCAGTACTGTCACTGCCTTCTCCTCCCTGCCCTGGGCACACACTGTCTTGTCAATAGTCAGCAACTGTTGTATTTTGTATTAGCTAACCTTTTTCCATGCACAGAGCTAAGAGAAGCACCCCAACTTCTCTGTCAGATAACTGTCAGCAACACAGCAGTAAATATCAACATGGAGTAGGTTATTATTGTAGATCACGCAGGGAGAACAAAGGGTAAAACATTTAACTGACTCTCTTCTGTGCAGTGAGAAAACCTGAAGTCATTTTCAAGGTCCACCATTTCTTACATCACTTCAGTTGGGTCGAGTTTCTAAACTTTCTAAATCTCTGTTTTCTGGCTAATGAAAAGAAAATAGGATTCCACTGAGTCTCTTATCTACCTACTCCAGGGCTTCTGTGAGGATCGAATGAGATGAGGCATGGGAAAACACTTCTCAGACATTTGGTTGCAGTGTGAAATGTTTCCACTTGCTAAAAAGCAAGTCCCGTTCCTGGCTATAGAAACTGCAAGGAAGCTAGTTGTCACTAGGGAGAGGGATCCAGGCATTTCTTCGTCACATCATTACCTGGTGCCCACAGTGACCCTTTCCAGGCTGGGCTGGGCTGTGGGCCACATTTTGTGCCATGAGGTCTAGGCAGCATTGGCTGTCATTTGGTGGGCTGTCTCTATGGGGTGGTGGCAGGGCCTGTGTCCCACTTGAGGTAAGCCAAGTATTGGTTTGTGGTCACCAGGTCACAGCAGCTCCTGAATTGAGTGTCTGCCCTTGGTGGTCAGGGCACATCATAGTGACTGGTCAGACAGCCAGGCACTTAGCATATTAGCCTTATATATAGAGAGAGAGATGAAAAATGTCAGAGTCACTGTAGGTAATGTTTGTGACTCTTGCTTCTGATATACACTCTTGTGGGATATGATGTAAAATGTGCTTTTGACTGTGTGGGTTATGTTCAAACAGTCTGAGATGAGTTTACACCTATATCCATAATTGAAAGCAGGGACTCAGAGAGATATCTGCCCACTTATGTTGGTAGGCAGCATCATTCACAACAGTGGAAGGCAGAAGCAGCCCAAGTGTCCATGGGTAGATGATAAACAAAATGTACATATGCACCAGGGAATATTACTCAGCCTTACAAAGGAAATTCCTTTTCTAAGAAGGAAGGAAATTCTGACACAGGCTACAACATGGATGAACCTTGAAGACTTTTTGCTAAGTGAGATAATCCAGCCAGCAAAGTGCAAATACTGTACGAGTCCACTTCCAGGAGGAGCCCAGAGGCAAATTCAGAGAATGGGAAAGGAGGGTAGTGGCTGCGGGGGATGGAGAGAGGAGACAATGGGGAGTTGTGTGCTAAGGCAGTTATTAATTTGGCACATTAATAGGTACAGAGTTTCAGTTTGGAAGATGAAGAGTTTTGGCAACGGGATGACGGTAGCAAAGTGAGTGCACTTATGCTGCTGACCTGTCCCGTGGCCCTCCTACCCGCGGTTTTGCATTCCGCCATTTCAGTTACCAGTGGTCAGCCAGGGCCCAAATGTATTAAATGCAAAATTCCAATTGTGTGCTGTGCTGGGAAGTGTGGGGAAACCTTGCACCATCCTGCCCATCCTGCCCGGGATGTGAACCATCCCTTTGTCCAGCGTCTCTGCTCTGGGGATGTAGACGCTCCCCATCCTTTCGTCACTGAGGAGTCATCTGCGTGATCAGATCATCTGTCGTGGTGTCGCACCCGACGTTACTTAATAATGGCCCCAAAGCACAAGAGTGGTGAAGCTGACAATTTGGATATTCCAGAGAGAAGCCGTACAGTGCTTCCTGTAAGTGGCAAGTTACGTGTGCACAGACAAGCCATAGTGCACAGAGGGTTCGGTACCGTCTGCAGTCTCAGCATCTGTGGCTGGGCTTGGAATGGGGGGCTACTGCATACTTAAAATGGTTCAGATGGTTCATGTTCCATGTATTTATCACAATTAACGCACAAAACATTAAGTTACAAAGCACAAGTTTGAGAAATCCTGATCTAGACAGCATCCTGAGGGGAGGTAGGGTGTGATGGAGCCGCATGCACAGAGCAGAGAGAAGTGTGGGAACCAGAAGGGGCCCCCCTCCATGGGCCTTCCAGTCTGGTGTAAGGACTTGGGAGCTGAGGTGTGCAGCCTTGTTTTGTGATGGCATAATTCCTACACATTCTTGGGCTCGCTTAGGGTTTTGATCTGAGAGTAAAGCAATATCTTCGTATCTAGTTTCCCTCAGGTAAGACTGACAAAACCTCCTTCCAGCTCTGCCAGCCGCACCTGCACGCAAGGCACCTGAGTGCTGGCCCAGGGCTTCCTGCCTCTCCGAGGCCTTCAGCCCAGTTTGCTCATCAGACGCAACTCCCCTTTTCATGCTCGGCGTCTAAGATTGCAGACACAGGACCTGGCAGAGTTTTTCTAGGCAAAGGCTGCACACTAGGCTTCTCACTTTCATCGCAGACAGGATCCTGGCAAATCACTTAAACAGATATGGAAGGGAGCCTCTGGGAACAGAGCGCTCGTAAATAAAGGAGCAGCCGCAGTTCATCATTTTAAACGTGGGTTGCTACGGCCAAAATAAACATCAGGAAGGTTTCAAGTTCCTCTGGAAAAAAGAACATCTTTTGGTAATAGTTCTCAAAGGAATGCAGATCTCTCAACTTCCAGATCAGTTTGTGGAAGCTTATTAGTAAAAGCACACGCATAAGTAATACATTCCTTTATATGTTTAGCACATAATTGTTCTTCTGAATATTCTCCTTCTTATTTAACCTTTTATAAGATAGCTCCATAATGGGCATCTTTTTAATGAATACTGTTATGAACTGTGAATACTGTTGACTTCCTCCAAAATTCTCAAATTGAAATTCAAACCCCCAATGTGATGGCAACAGGAGGTGACCCTGGGAGGGGGTTAGGTAATGAGGGTGGAGCCCTCAGGAACGGGCTTAATGCTCTTAGAAGAAGAGACAGGAGGGAGCTGACTGCCGCTCCCTCTGCTCTCTGCCACGTGTGGACACGATGAGAAGACCAACCGGGAAGCGGGCCATCGCCAGAGTGGAGCTGCCGGAGCCTCGATCCTAGATTCCCAGCCCCCACGCTGCGAGGAATCAAATTCTGTTTACAAGCTACCCAGGTTGCTGTGGTTTTCAAGTAGCCTCGACTGATGAAGACAAACTCTTTTCATTGACATGAACATATTTCACCTTTCATCTTTGTAAGCTACTCACAGAATTGCACGTGACACACCGGGAAAGGGGCTCTGGACATCATCTCTGCCCAGTCTGTTCACCATCAGACGACATCCAGGTCTTCCAGATATTTTAAAACAGAAGTCAGTGGAGGAGGCGGATTCTTTAGCTGCCTCCAGGCCGTGTCTTCTTCCCTGGGAGAGGCAATACCCGCGCTCCTGGCCTTGGCCCCATCATCAGAAGGTTTGGAGAAGTGCCCATTGAAGTTGGCATCTTCGGAATAAACTGATCATTCAGCCTTTCCTCCTCACCGCTCACTAGAAGACCTATATCAACTTTTGTTTCTATCACTCTTCACCCTTTCTAAGTTTTCCACTTTAAAAAAAAAAAGAGATTAAAATTCTCATAAGCTCTGGTCACTACCAACTGCCACGGCAAGGCTGATTTCTATCTGTTATAAGTCATGAAAGAAATAATAACTATTTACCGAATGTCTACTAGATAATGGGCTCTTTCTATAGATTAATTCCAACTAATGCATTAACTTTGGAGACAAAACACTTCACAGGTCACTGATTCAGTTTGAGCTTATAATAATTTCCAATGTGTACCTCTGATGAAACATTTCCTTTCTGCCTCATTTTATTTATGTTTCTTCCTAGGCATTGAATACTTTGTTTAATCCCATTTGTTTGTGAAGATCATTTCAAATCTTCATTTGTTCTTTAAGGTCTCAGTCACCTTGCTCCCCTGAGGGTCCTCTAAAAACGTAGAAGAACCTCACTCAGGCCTTTTCTACAAGCCTGTGCTGTGGACCTCTGACTCGAGAGTGAATTCATTGTTGGCAGGAAAATCTGGATTGATCTGCAGATCAAATGCTCTACCCCCGAGCTACACCCCCTTGCATAGGAAAATCTGGATTGAGCAAGCATGGTGACCCCCTAACGTGGCCTTCATAGTATTTTGGAAACCCCCTTTGCTAATTATTTCTAGAGCTTTTCTGGCACAGATGACTTTCTAGCAGGATCTCCGACTACCCTTCCTCTAAGGGCCTTACCTGGAGTGATTTTCCTGGAATGATTATCATCTCTAGAAAAACTATCTAAGCATTGTGAGATGCCAGCAGAATGGGACACTGGTTAAGAGCTTGGCTTCCAGGGTTTGGATTTTGGGTTTGAATTTTGACTTTGCCACTTGAAGTTATATAAAGCAGGAACCTTAATTAGCCTATTTACCTCAAAAATAAGTTGTTTTTTTTTGTAAGAATAAAACATGTCCAATGTTAAGACTAGTACCTGGACAATGTAATGACTCAAAACATGTTAATTATTATTATTACTAGAGGCCCGGTGCACGAATTCATGCACTAGGGGTGGGGGTGGGGTGTGAGGATGTCCCTCAGCCCAGCCCGCACGCTCTCCAACCTGGGATCTCTCAAGGAATGTTCAACTGCTGACAGCTGGACATCCCCCTCACAATCCACTCGCCTGCCTGCCACCCTGATCACCCCTAACCACTCCCCTGTGAGCCTGATCAATGCCTAACTGCTCCCCTCCTGGCTCAATTGCCTCCAACTGCCTTTCCCTGTTGGCGCAGTCACCCCCAAATGCCGTCCCCTGTACACCTGGTTGCCCCCAACTGCCCTCCTTTGCTAGCCTGGTTACCCCTAACTGCCCTCACCTGCTGGCCTGATTGCCAACAATTGCCCTCCCCTGATGGCCATCTTGTGACCACATGGGGGTGGTCATCTTGTGCAAGGGCATGATGGTCAATTTGCATATTACTTCTTTATTATATAGGATAGGGAAGAAAAGCTGCCACATAAATATATACCCTTTCTGTAAATTTGTTTTTTATTCTTATTTTTTTTAAAGGGAGGTAAATTTTGTGTGTGTATGTAAGTTTTCAGCAGCTTTACCCTAAGAGTATATACCAAAGAGCATAATGGCTGGATTGTATGGCGAGAGTATGTTTAGTTTTGTAAGAAACCACCAAACTCTTTTCCAAAGTGGCCTTAACATTTTGAATTCCCACCAGCAATGTTTGAGAGTGCCTGTAGCTCCACATCCCACAGCATTGGAGCTGTCTATGTTTTGGTGATTGCAATAGAGGTATATCACTGCTCTAACTGGCATTTCCCTGATAACATATGGTGTGGAGCAACTTTTCATGGATTATCCACCATCCGCATTTCTTCCTTGGTGACATGTCTGGGACTTTCTTTGGCCACTTTTGGGTTGTTTTCTTACTGTTGAGTTTTAAACATTCTTTGCTTTGGATGTCAGTCCTTGATCAAACATGTGTCCTTGGCAAACATGTTCTGTCAGCCTTCTCATTCCTTTGACATTGTCTTGCCACTCTGGCAGTCCTGATCTTCCGACACTGAATGCCAATAATGCTTTCTCCCTGAGTTTGTGTTGTTCTATGTGGATCAGGGAGTACTCTTAGGGGAGAAGCTGTATAAATGTAGATCGCACCCATCCAATTTTCTTCTTTCAAGGACCAAATGCCCAACATTTTCTGTTTTCTAGTAGTTTAAAAATTATTTTGTCCCAGATTTTTTAATAGTTAATTCTCTGCAGGAGAATTAATCCTATATAAGGTCTCCCATCATTATCATTACTGGTACATGACAGAGATGGTAACTTTTGGTGTTTTGTGTGTGTTAAGCATAAACTACAGATTTCATCTTGATGAATACTCATATAGTGTCGTTGAATAATATTGCCTGCAGGGATCTTTGGGTGTTCCTCAGCTACTCTGTCCTATCAGGCAATGACTGCCTAAAACTTAACATGATGGATTTCCTGCTGATTTCATCTCCAGTGAGGAAAGATTCCTTTCTAGGAAATTGTAGCTCTCTGTCTGGAGGCTCCCAACTTTATACTTCAATTTACATCCATAGGATGGTTTTAAGTGACTCCCAGGGTCACGGAGTTTCACAGACTGAGGGACATACAGGCGTTACTGCAGCCACGTCTCTCTCACAGGATCACGGGTGTAAAAATGGTGTCCTTGCTCATGCACAGTGTGTGTTATCTGCTGTTTTCTTTGCTCTGCTTCTACCCTCCGCTCCCATGAGCTCATCATTTCTGGTCTGTTTTATTGAGATTCTCTTCCCTTGTTCTATCTCCTGGCATCTGTGCATCTGCTTCTGCCAACCTGGTGTCAGAATCATTCTGATTACTATGACCTTTAATGTTAGGAGTTGAACGCTCCCTCCCACCCTCAACCCACCTTCTCAGTGCGCTGCGGTGCCCCCGACTCTGCCCAATTCATACTGAAGTCCTAACCTCTCAAAATGAGACTACTGGGAGACAGGAGCTTTCCAGGGGGTAATTATATTAAACAAAACCTTTAGGGTGGGCCCTAACCCAAGATACCAGGTATTATTATTATAAAAAGGGGAAACGGACACAGAGACATGCTTAGAGGGAAGGTAATGAGAAGAGACACAGGAAGGAGGTGTCCACCTACAGAACAAGTCAGTAGCCCTGGACACGTCCTTCTCTCACAGGAAACCAATCTTGGATGTCCAGCCTCCAGAACCACGGGATTATACACTTTTGTTGCTTAAGGCCCTCAAAGTACATAGTCTGTTGTACTTTGTGCCTTAGCAGCCCCAGCAAAATAATACACTTACCACTTAACAAATAGTCTGACCCAGTTTTTCTACTTGATTCTGACTCATGGCTTTACTTTGTCGCCTAAGATCCACAGACTTCTCAGGATGGTTAATGGGCAAAAAAGCAAAATATCCAAAAATGTGGGACCTATTATTTTTTTCTTAAATTGAATGGCTTTTCTGAGCCTTGTAGACCAAGCATGTCAAACTCAAAGGCTAACACGGGCCAAATAAACAAGGGGTAAGTTTATGTGGGCCACTAAAAAACAAGAGCTTCAATTTTCAATATAAATTTTGATAGAGACATGCTGAATAAAAAGGGCTGAAATAAATGAGTCATCGTTAACATAAAATAATAGGACATTTTAATAAAAATTAATATTTTTTCTTGAACATTAACTTACCAGACACCGAATAACTTCACAAATCAATAATCATAGCACAAATAAATCTATTTTTTTGTTTTCCGAAAGTGAAATATTTCCTGTTGCGCACACCAAACAAATTAGTTCAAGATTAATGATGTGGCCATCGGCTACTGGAATATTCGCTGCCAGTCTTAGTGGAGAGAAATGGTGCACCTGAGTGCAAGGTACATAAGGGAAATGAATGCAACATGATTATAGTAATCAGTCATTAGCAAATGTTGTAGTTCATTATTAATAATTATGTATAAATAACAGGATGCTGTAAAACATTGTTACGAAATTTTTACTAAAATTTTTTTAACATACCATTATACCGTGGGCTGCATGTGGCCTGTGGGCCGAGAGTTTGACATGCTTGTTCTAGTCAAAGTAAGGATATTGTCCCTGCCACCTAAATAAAGCTCGCCCAAGGTACCCACAGGGACTGTACCATGCTGAGTCTTCGATCACACACGCTGCTCCTCTGGCCTAATTCCTACAGAACTCCAGGGGCGAGCTCCTCCAGGGGCCCACGGTCAGAGTCCTCCCCTTTTACCAGGGATCCTGCAACCCCCCCTTAGTTCCGCTACTCCTAGTTCACGAGGCGGGTGAGGCGGATGGCTAAGCACCTGCTTTGCTTGAGGAGAGAGGAATGTGGGGTGATGCTCCCAGCGTTCCTGTTCTCAGATCGCCAGAGATAACAGAATTTACAGGACAGCCCAGACAACCAATTCCCTTAGAGAATAGAATTTTTTAGAAATGCGAAAGAACTTCCACAGTACATCAAACTGCATTAACAAAACTGGTGTCTACTGAATGAGATTTAACATTTTGTAAAATTAAATGTAGGATGTTAGCAGTTTTCCAATATATTTTGTTTCTTAAATGATTTTTTAAAAACAAGAAATTAAAAAAAATTGTCTCTGTAATAATTATCACTTTTATAAAATTATTTATAAAAAATGCTACTTACTCCCAAATCACTTACATTCTAGTTGTGTAAATTCATATCCAGTCTCAAATGTTATTAAAAAGAACCAAATTTTTTAACGATTCTGCCATTTTCAGTTCTCTAGAATGCCTCCAGATGGCATTAAAACCCTTCCCCCATTATATTTTGCAGCATAAAAATTTTAAAGTTAGTGATATTTTAACAACTTAAAACTAATCAATGTATTATATCATCAGAAATCATAGCAATGGAACTGCTTAGAACTTTTAGTGTAACATCTTAAGGAAGACAACATATAATCACATCCTTAATGAAATATATAGCTATCCTATGCTTAAGGGAAGCTGAAGGATTTTTCTAGACTGAGAAACAGATCTTAGACAAACTGAGACACTAAATAAGTTATATCACAAACTGTGATTTCTTCTGAGAAGCATTTTAAACGGTTAGCAGTAAGAGTGCTGACCCACATAAAGATAAATTCACAAACCATACAGGAATAAGGAAGCTGAGTTACCTCTCAGAGTTATAATAAAGATTTTCAAAGGGCAAATGTGATTCCTAAAATAATTTGTTAGCTTCTGAATTATTTCATTTAAACTTCGGTATATAAATTTGGTATCAAATTAATCATTAAAACTTTTGGGTTCCTTGAGCACCGAGAGGAAAAAGCAACATGCAAAGTAAGGAACAGGCGCTTTCTAAGGGCCTTTTCTTATCTTTAAAAAAATGCTTTTGTTAATTCAAAAACATCAGCAAACTCATGAGATTCCAGGGGCATCTGGTCTTATATTTTTCACAAAGTTCCGAGGGGAGGGTGCAGGCAGCAGGCGTTTGAATGATATCAGTCCCTCACAGGTGTGCGGGACAATGCCCCCCGAAGGTGAGCCAAGTTCTACGTTATTTACCACAGTGACGATGAAAGTCTCAAACACACTCTAAAAGGCTGCCCGCTCCTCTGCACCAGTATGTGCCTTCCCATCTCCTTATTCTTGACTTTCCGAAGAGGAGCACTTGTGTTTTCGATATTATTCTTTCTGTATTAAAGCACGAGAAAGACCTCCAAATGCGTGTGCACTCGGAGCATTTAAAAAGACATTATCCGGAGAAGGAGAACTGGCCCTCCTCCCGTTATTATTATTATTATTATTATTATTATTATTATTACGGCTACGCGACACTTGAACTGTTTCGTATTAAAGAACCGCCATCACGAACAGAAAGAGGAAAGACTTACGATGTATTCGAGGTGCCATTGTCTGGACTCTCGGGCTCAGCATCACCTTTCTCTTAAAAAGGAAGCAGAAAAAAAACCAACATGTGAGTATCACAGTCTTCAACATTTAAGAGAGATTACATACATTTGAATGTTCCTATTTCCTATAACCATTTTAAAAAATGTGCAGCAGGAGGCTTTTCAAACACCTTTTTATGTCTGAGAACCAGATTTGCAGATAATTTCTTCTCTGTAATACCACTGCCCGGGCACGGATCTGTGAGCAGGCACTAAGGAGCTGTTTGTAAACAACCAGAGGCTCAGAGTGGAAACCTCGCCAGGAGATGAGTATCTTACAGCCGGAACCTGTTTCCTTCCACTCCACTTTACAGAACATTTAAGGAAATAAACCCCATTAGCATTCTACATGAAGGCATGCTAAACTTCGATTCCTTTGGCTAACATGAGCCGAACCAGGTCTGGCTGTGCCAGAACTCGGAGGAGAGAATTTCACTGAGGTTGTATCCTAGGTTACCAGATCCCCAAGAATTACCCCCCACCAAGAGCCCTGGCTTAGGTTTTGCCCCCACCCTCCCCAGTTAATGCAGAATAAAATGTAAACCAGAAATCCCTCCTATCTGACAGGTTAGGTAAAAAAAAAAAAAGTTTCATTGTGGTCATCAAGGATTTAATTAAGAGAGCCTGGAACCAGTTCACTTTTTATAGTTTTAAAGGGCAAATTCCTCTTGCAAAGATACTGTAACTCTTAGATTCTTGAATACTGGGGGTTTGAATTACATGCCCTCATGCTGTAAGGTGCTCCCTTTTGGGGATGAAGGAGCAAGGGTCTTGATTGCCAATGTGGGTTGGCTGTGTTACGATGGTTGTACTGTCCTAATCTACACTAATAAAAGAGTAACATGCTAATTGACCATACCTTTGTGACGGCCACCAGCCAATCAGGAGTGAGTATGCAAATTTACCCAACAAAGATATTGGGTTAATTTGCATATGCAGGTGCTGAGCAGCTGGGGGCGGGGCAGGATGCTTGCATCATTGCCATGGCGATGATGCAGGTGTTCTGCACCACCCCAGCAGCTCTGGGCCTCTGGGCAGCGTGGGAAGGCAGAAAGGCGGCTCCGGCCAGAGCGAGGGCAGTGCCAGCAGCCAGGGGAAGGAAGGCTCATGCTTGCACAAATCTTCGTGCAATGGGCCTCTCTCTAATAGTTTAATAAACCCCAGGCAAAGCTGTGGGTCCTAGGAAATGGGCCTGATGGTGGCAGCTGCTTTGCTTTGTTATCTGCGTCTGCAGAATCCCTGGTGTGCTCTTTGAGGGCCCAGGCCTCCGTATGTGCAGGCCCCTTTTGTCAGGACGGTCTCCCTAAACTGCATGATGATGACATTCGGAAGATATTGTCCAAACTGAACCCTAAAGCAAAGTTGGTCATTTCTTCTTTCTCTTTTTAGGAATCGAAGCTGTGAGAGAAAGACCAGCAGATGTGGTTCACATGTCTATCTTAGATATAACAGAGGTAACTGGGCACAGGTACAGCTACGAGGGACAGCCATTCATCAGAAAGCCAATCATCGACTTCACTGCCTGGGTAACAAATGCTGACTAACGGGCTCCCACGCACAGGAAACCATGCCGAAGTGCAAGTAGAGGCAGTGAATCAATGAAGTGGCTCTGGAGCTTGTACTGTCACGTCCGTCCTCCAGGCCAAGCCTGTGGTGCACTCAGACACGTGAGGCCTCATCAACCGGTTTGAGAACTGGAAAACAACCTTCAGTCCTTTCCAGAGTCATTCTTCCACGCAGTGGCGACAATTCCTGCCAGAACCCTAAATAGTTTTACCTGTGCTAAGTGAGACAAAGCTATGTGGAGGTTTCAGTCACCATATTGATGTCCCGCTCTTTAACTGGAGGAATTTGTTGCTTTCCCCAGCCTGGCACTGCCCTTAGCCACACCGAATACAATCACAACAGAGTGAAACAGCCAGGCAGCAGCCAGAAATAGCAAACATTTCCAAACAACTTATGTCAAGAAAACAGGAAACAAAGACTCTCAATGGAGACACTGTTTGGATGTTTGAGTAAATGTTTTTCCTTGGCCAACAATTCTGCCAAAGAACCTGCAAATGGAGAGGACACAGGCCTCTGCCCGTGGGGCCTGGGCTGGGAGTCAGGGCTGGATCAGCGCTAGGGTGACAGGGACAAGAGAGGAGGTTCTGGCCGGCAGGGAGAACCCCAGGGGCCAAAGGAGACATTTAGGAACAGCCTGGAAGGGAGTGCTCGCAGCTCCTCCAGTGCCAACGAGGAATGGGCTTCCGGGGAAGAGGAGGTGCAGGAGGGAGAAAGGGATCCAAATTATTTTGGTCCTCCAGAAAGAACGAAACAGATTCTCCCAACAACTTGCAATTGTAGGTGATGCAATTATCTGAAGTTTCCTTGAAATGTTTATGTGACTACGCCATTAAGGGCCATCCTTTCTTCCTCATGACCCAGGGGAGAATGACGCACTACAGATAGATGTTTCCATGCAGAGATCGAAGAGGATGGGGCCATCTTGGCTATGTCACCTTTTCATGATGGATACCCCGCAGGCTCCTCTGGGAGGGACCTGCACGGGTCATTAAGGAGATGGACAGGAGAGGTTGGCCCGGGCCCAGGGTGGTCATTTAGCACATGGAAATACAATTACAGAGAGGAAGAGGGGGAAAGTGAGCCACTGCAAGGACACACACACACACACACACACACACACTTACACACAAGTAAGTCATATGTAGGGACATATGTACAGTATATGTGTACTTTCACCCTGACGCTTCGCAGGGTCTCCCTGCGCCTCGCACAGTCCCTGACACACTGCACAGTCAGCGTCTGTCTTCTGTCTGAGCACAGACCCCCACACTACAGGGGAGAGAGGGTAGGTACATCCACCATGTAGTTGAATGTAAAATTTCAATACTAAACAATTTGATGACTCCAATAGGTCACAAAAGAAAAAATACCGAATTTGTGCCCTTCAGACGCTTAAGGGTGACTGCATGGCTGGAGTCTCCATCATCCCACCAGGAGAGGGACTAAGGATGTCTGAACAGGGAGAAATACAGGTTGTGCCAGGCTGGATTCTGCTGCACAGGTGAGGTTTGATGTACTACATCTCTTCTTTATAATAAAAGGAACCCATGCACATGGCAAAACAACTGACTAGCAGAGAAAATGTGACTCCGTTGCTTGCTTCTGGTTTTTGTTCTGTGAGCCCTTCACCCGTTCAAGACATTTAATCATCCATTTCTTGATTAATCAACTTCTGACAGTGTCTTTCCTCTTAAACTAGGCACAATGAGGAAATTCCCCCACCCCTTCCTCCCACCTGACCTCCCTTTACCACTTACACAGCTAAACCTTCCATCTACAAGCCGAGACTTAAAATATTTATATTCTGTTCAGTGATTATTAATGAGGCATCCTTCTGCATCTTAACTTAATTAATAACTTAATTTTTAGAATGTCCTATAGGCCAATTAGAAAAATTATAAACCAATAACAGAAGTTTAAATACTGCAACAATACAAACATTAATCAGTGAAGAGGGGGACTGGGCTTGTGGGGAAGGGAAGGCCACTGAGCCTGAGTGAAGGCTGCGCTCCTGGCATTGAGGTCCCGGGGAGCCTCATTCTTAACTCCATCAGGCCGCAGCTTAATCTGTAAGGGGAGACATGATACGGATTAAGCTGTGGGCCCTGGGCTTGCACACACCCAGCGTTACCAGGGAATGCTGAACTGGTTCCAAGTTAACTTACCATCAAACATTAAAGAATGTTTCTTTTCATTTAATAATATAAAGTGAAATTTCAGTGTAGTGTCTGCATTTCTCTGAGTACCAATGTGGAAGAGATATTTTGTGCTTGCTCTTCTGTGATATTCTTTCTCATTTCTAAAAAAAAACTTTTTTAGTAACTTTTTTAGCTCATAGAAGCACTTCATTGTCTTGATCCAAGTTTTCTGTCATTGTCTCTCTGTCTCTCTCTCTCTCACATACCCTCTAGTAACTTTTCCCAGTGTGAGTCTTTTACTCTTTTTCTGGTATCTGTGCATGATAAGTTCTCAATTTTAATTTACTCGAATATATCAATATTTTCCTATATTTAATAATTTGTTGTTTTTATTTAAGAAGTACATCAAAATATGTTCTATATTGTCTTTGGAAAACGTATAATTAAACTGTTCACATTTAGATCTTCTACAAATACCAGCAGGAGTTTTTTTTTTTTTTATATGACATAAGGTAATTTCATTTTTCTCATAACCAATTAAAAAGCTCATTCTTTCTCCATTGATTACATTATAAGCTCTGTCATGAATCTAAGTTTTGTATATATGTGGGCCTGTTTCTATGACCCATATTCTCCTTCATTGTCAATTTGTCTATTACTGTCTGTGATACTTAGCTTAAAACATTTATATATTTTTAATACGGCAAGGCAAGACTCCTACTCCAACCTTGTTGTTCTCTGGGAGTGTCTGAGCTATTTTGGGGCCTTTGTTCTATCAGAGAAGTTTGAGAATCACCTTGTCAATTTCCAGATACACAAAAGAGAAGTTGTAATTGCACTGTCTCCTATCGCTGCTGAGAAAGAAGTCACCTGGAAGTTGAATTGTTGCTTCTCTGACGAATTAAAGGGCAGTTTAAGAACTGTTTCCTTATCTACGTGGTTTGCAGATGAACTATAATGTGTCTAGTGTGGCCTTTATTTTTACTGCTTAATATGCATGAGGTTTTTAGAATTTGTGGGTTAGTGAATTCAATTCTAATTTTTTTTCAGCCATTATCTTCCTTAATATTTCCTCTGTTCCCTCATCTCCTTCTGAAATCCTACTTAAATATATGCCAGACTTTCTTACTTTATCTCGCACATTTCCTTTTTTCTAAATATATTTTCATTGATTTTAGAGAAAGAGGAAGAGAGATGGAGAGAGAGAGACATCAATCGGTATGCATCCCATCCAGGGATCGAACCCACAAACTGGGCATGTGCCCTTACCAGGAATCGAGCCGATGACCTTGTAGTGTGGTGCATGGGACAATACTCAACCAACAGAGTCACACCAGCCAGGGAATATCCCACACATTTCTTAATTTCCATTTTTCTCTAGGCGGCACACTAGATAATTTCTTAAATTCAATTTCCCAATACATTAATGTTTTTAGCTGTATCTAATCTGCTGTTCAACCTGAATGAGAAAATTTTTGTTATCATTTTTTCATTTCTAGAGGTCTGATTAGTACTTATTAAAATCTTCTTATTCTTAACCACATTCTCAAACATCCCATTCTGGAAATTGAAGCAAGCACTCTTATTTTAGATTTGGGCTGGGTAATCCCGATATCTGAAGACCTTATGGGTATAATTCTCTGCATCTGCTGTCCTCCTAACTCTTGTTCATGGTCTCCTGCTCCACGGTATATAGTGCTTGTGATATGGATTAACTCATTTCCCTCGGAATTATAGTTCCAGTATTACTTATTCTTCTCCACTTTGTTTTCTTTTTCTGGTATTCCTATTAGCTGGATGTTGACCTTGCCACCCCAATTAATCTTCCATGTATCTGAACTTCCTTTCAAATTTCCCATCTGTCTTTTGTTTTATGTTCAAAAAAAGATGTTTTCAACCTTATATTACAAATCCTAGACTTCCACTATTACAAATCATTTCTATTAAATTTTGTGAACCATATTTTTAATTCTCAAGTGCTCATTTGTTCTGTAACTGCTTCTTTTTCATACCAATCTGTTCTCTCCTTTTATTTAATACAGTAATTTCAAATGTTTCTGAAGGCTGTAATTATACTTTACATTTTTTTCTTCTGTTTCTTGAATTAAGTGGATTTCCTCTGGAGTCAGTCCTCTTTGGTACTTATTGGTGACACATTCATGCTTTGAACGATAGCAGGTTGGTTTACAAAGGTAACTGATGAGGGTTTCCTGTAGTCATATATTGATCTGTTTTCCTCACACACATATCCCTGACAGGAAATGCTGCTTTGAGCTCTTTGTAAATGGGAGGGTATGTTCAATGGAGACTTTATTCAGGGTTTGGAAAAGAGAGACCTCAAGACAAGCTGGCAGCCCTGATCCTCTCTCTCATCCTGCTCCACACCAAGAGAGAAGTACTGTACTCTGGGTGTGTAGCATTTTTGTTTATTTTAATCTTGAAAAAAGTTAACTCTTCTTCCACCACTCACATATGTCTTTTTTTAAAGCCTGGTATTACCTCAGAATCTATATGCTTCTCTTAGGTATCAGCTCCCAACTAGAGCTTCTGGTCAACTGTTCTTTTCTTAGCAAATGTTATCGTGTTATTTGATATTTTGTTGTTTTTTTGTTTTGTTTTGTTTGTTTTTGGGGGTGAATCCAGATGGAAATCTATGTATGAGAACCAGCTAGGATAGGTGGATGGGCTATGGGTGGAAGAACGGCCCCGGTCCCTACCACTCTCTGAGCGGCAGGCCTGTTCCCTGTGAGACTGAGCAGAAATCTGGGGTCTGTCATGGAGTCCCAAGGACATTCCCACCACCGCTTGAGCTGGTTCCTGTATGTTTCATTAAGACCTTCCTTGTCCAGGGTTACTTCATAGGAGGGTTCTGTCTACTCTCTGTTTTCCAGGAACTCAACTGAATATCTGGCTTGTTGATGCACCCCTTTCTGTCCTCAGCGCTGTTACAGATTTATATCCATTGTGATGAAGTTCTGGTAATTTATTTATTTATTTTTATTTTTAAAAAATATATTTTATTGATTTTGTACAGAGAGGAAGGGAGAAAGATAGAGAGCTAGAAACATCGGTGAGAGAGAGTCATCGATCAGCTGCCTCTTGCACACCCCCTACTGGGGATATGCCCGCAACCAAAGTACATGCCCTTGACCGGAATCGAACCCGGGACCCTTCAGTCCCCAAGTCAACGCTCTATCCATTGAGCCAAACCGGTCCCGGCAAGTTCTGGTAATTTAAACAGAGATTCTGGAGTCATGCTCAGACTGCCACTTGAACAGGGCCACTCCAGACTTTAATAAAATGTAGACATAGGTCAACTCTTCTTTAATATTTAAGTTTCTCAATGCTTAATAAGCTTCTATTTTCTAAAATTAAATTAAATTAACCAGTAATTTAGCAAACTGACTAAAGTATCCTTTAAAAGATCTGGATTAAAAATATTTTTCTGTTCAATTAACATACTCTTCTCTCTTGGCATCTATATCATACAAACCTCCAACTTCAAAGAAGAAAAGCAGCACTGAGCTGAAGTGGTTTCGGTTAGCTCATCAATCCACACACACATTTAGTGTTTGCTTTCCCTAAAGCTCAGTGCTTTTTATTTTCTATATACTTACTAAAGTCACAATTCCAAAAACTGTAAGGATTCCAAACCAGATACAAGAAGCAGCAGAGACATGCTGGTGAGACCAGCTCTCCTAAAGCTTCCATGTGCTATAATCCAGGTGAATGCTCAGATTTTTAAACAGTGATATTATCTGTAGATAGATGTGCTTGGCTTTAGGAGAGGATTTATTTTAAAAATACAAAATAATAAGCTCCCTACTCCAAGAAAAGGGAAAGCCAGTCAGAGATTCCCCTGGGCGATGGAGTGCCAGCGGGTTTCATGCCACACACGGCAGGTGCCACCTCACATTCCACAGACGAGGGCATGCTTTTCCATAAGCCAAACGCAGCATTAGAGGTCACTGTCAGCGCATGCTGTAACCACATGCCAGATGCACACAAAACCACAGTATATATATGGCTATCACAGGAATCCAGCCTCACACTGAGCCATCGGAAGCAACCTTTTTTGGGTCAAGGTAAGAGGTGGGAAATTCAGTTGTCTTTGGGGCAGACATCCCTGCATTCAAACCCTCTTTGCCATTTCTTTTTCAGCCACCATAAACAAGGCTAGTTATTAACCTCAGAATCTCATTTCATCATGTGCAAAATGGGGCCCACCATCCAGGTACTGTCAGGATTTAGTGAGGTAGCGTGTGTCCAGGGGCGGGCATGTGGAAGAGACTCAGTACCTCTTCCTTTGTTCTTTATGTCAAAAGCTCCAAGCTGAGAGAAGGTCCTTTTATTCACCTCTGGTATCCTCCCTCTGCCCTGAACTGTTTAAATTCAAATGGAGGGACACGCTGAGGAAAGTAATATAGCACTTTTTCTGTATATTCTAGTCCAGTGGTTCTCAACCTTTTTAATGCTTCGACCCAGATATTTACATTGTGACTCATAACAGTAGCAAAATTACAGTTATGAAGTAGCAATGAAAGTAACGTAATTTTATGGTTGGAGGTCACCACAACATGAGGAACTGTATTAAAGGGTCTCGGCACTAGAAAGGTTGAGAACCACTGCTCTAGTCTTTGGCACATGATGCTGACGCCTACACACTTCATGGACTTAACCAGGCATGTCTCCTGATTCCTTTTCTTACTACTGAATTGATGATGTTCTTTAGGTTTCAAGTCCCTTGGCATCTCTCCCCTTTGCTGGCTCGTGCTCACAGCAAATTCCAGGCGAGGGTGAGATGATGAAGTGGGATTGCCTGTGCATCATTATGCCACCGTTGCCCTCCCCTGACCTTTCTCCAGCTGTGCAGGGAAGGCGGGGCCTCCGAACACATCTGTCCTCTTGTCTTTTCTCCCAGCCCTTCTGCCCTCACAGATGCTCAGTGAGTGAGCCTCAGTTCAAAGACACGTCTGCTTGCTCAGAGTGATTTTCATGTTCAAACACGGCTTCGTAATTGGCAGGGGGGACTCTCAGCTGACTGGCTGGTCATAGATGGAAGGAAGCCCAGTCTTTGTGGATGTTGTCCATGTCACGAATGAGATACGTTTGCATTTTTTCGTGCTCAAGAAAACATGAACAACAATTAGGAAGGCCAAAGAAGAGAATGAAAACACTACTTCATGGAATGATAACATCCCCTGACAACGAAGCCATGACATTGGCTTCAATAAGGAATTCCTTCCCAGACACTCCAGTCTGTCTCTGAGAGGGCACGGTTTTTCCATGGCTTCTAAGGCCGTTAATCTTGAGGGCTTCTGATTGGTTCTCTTTGCCCATTCTTTTTCTTTCAATTTAGATAACTAATTAGTGTTGTTGTTTTTTTTTTAAAAAAAAACATTTCCACTCCACATATACCAAAAACCAGCTATCACAAAGAATAATGCTCCTTCAACCTACGGTTGTTTTGACAGCCACCATTTATGTCTTGGCCTCCTCCCCTTGAGAAAGATAGAGGGGCTTTCAAGGTCACGTGAACCGCACACATTTGGAATGCATGTGAGGAAATGGCCCTCTTCCCACCGTTTGATTTTGTTTATAGTGAAATTCTTTCACATGTTTATTGCATACATCTCTCCTACTCACCCCCCAAAGCCCCCCTCCACCACCACCACACACACACTCATACAGCCCAGAGAGAAGCCTTTCTTACTTGGATTGTTGTGTCCAGAGGAAACGAGCTGAGAGTCCTAGAAGAACAAGAAATACCAATTAACGTTCTCATTTTGACTTTTAAAATCAAAGTTGAATGTGAGATATATTCCTGGTCAATTTCTACCAGCTATTGTAATGAAAAACATTTGCATAAATGTGCTCTTAAAAGTTCTGGCACTATAGTTCACAATCACTTCTCTTTTGTATTGTAGACTTTTTGTTTTGTTTATTGAGGTGAAATTCACATAACACAAAATTAGCCACTTTAGAGTGAACAATTCAGCGGCATCTAATACATTCACAATGTTGTACAACCACCAACTCTCTTTAGTTACAAAGTATTTCCATCATTTCAAAATAAAACGCCACAGCATTAAGCCGTGTCTCCCCTTCCCGCCCCCCTCCTCAGCCCCTGGCGCCCCAATCAGCATCCTGGCTCCCTGAGTTTATCTGTTCCGATATTCTGTAGCAGTGGGATCATGTATGGAGTGACCTTTTGTGCCTGGCTTCTTTCACGTCACCTGTTGTGGAGATTCATCCACGTAGTAGCTGGTACCAGTAATTCATTCCTTTTTGTGGCTGAATAATGTGCCACTGTGTGTGTACACAGCCGTTTTTATAAAAGGTCCATTCTGTTAATGCACTTTTGGGCTGTTTCCACCTTCTGGCTATTGTGAGCAGCTCTGCCATAAACACACATGCATGTGTCCTTGTTTGAGTCCCTCAGAGCAGAGCTGCAGGTTCGTGTAGCGACTCCATGTTGAGCTTTTTGAGGAAGCGCCAAACTGTTTTGCACAGGGGCTGAGTCATTCTGCATTCCTACTAGCAATGTCTGAGGGCTCCAATTTCTCCACATCCTCTCAAACACTTGTTATTTTCTGTTTTTAATTTTTATAAAATTTATGACGGCCATTGTAGGGGATGTGCAATGGTTTGTCATGTGGTTCTGATTTGTATTTCCCTGATGACTAATGATATTGAGCTTCTTTTCTCTTTTCAACTATGAATTCGTTTTTGAAAACAACAAAGCAGCTTTATTGAGGCATAAACAATACAACACGAGCTGCACATATTTGAAGTACACAATTTAATAATAAGTAGCAATAAAGGGCTGCTACTATTATCATCTTCTTAACTCAAGGACCATTCCATTTTATTAAGTAGCACTTAGCATTTAACCTAATATATATAATAATATCTACTCATTAAAGAAAATTTAGAGGAACAGGGAAGTATACAAAAGTTGTCTGTGACCCCGAATCGGGTCATTTCGGAGGCTAAGCTGCTGCTGTTGGTTCGCCAATGTGATTCGAGTGTGTCACCTGGCAGTCACACGCAGAGAGGTGACACCCACTTCTGGCTTCTTAGAAGAATGCTTCCAGATGGGAATTTCTCCTTTTCCATCTTTCAATCCTGAATCCCCAAACCTAAACTCCTGTCCGGCACGTGGGGATCCGAAAGCCCCTCTAAATGAGCTCTGTTTAGCTGAGAAGCCAGTTGGTACAAAGCCTTTTGCTGAGGATGGAAATCACCAAGCTCCCTGGTGTCGGAGGAAGCCCTTCCACGGAGCGCCATAGCGACCACTGTGTCCCATCAGAGTGCAGGAGGCTGCCGACCTCAGGGACCGCTGGCAAAGAAAACTACTGCCAATGAACTGAGATGCCACCAGCTGTAAAACACATCCTAATTTGTAGGGAACGTACAATGAGAAAAACCACGCACCTTACGTCAGTAAGTCCAGGCATCCTGAAGCCGCAGGAGGACACACCGGTACTAATACTGTGTAAGCATTGCTTCAAGACTGCGGTTAGGGCCCCTGAGGACTGGACCACTCAGACCTCTCCTTGTCTGTCTACGAGCCCAATTAGAACTACAAAAGGCAAGAAATGCAAACCTATCTTCTCTTATTCTCTGATTTCCCCCCTCCTTCCTCCCCCCATACACAGTGAGCTAATCCCTAGAGGAAAAGGAACCATCTGATTTAGCTTCATCGCCTTCCACCCCCACCAATCACTTTCCTCTGAATCGTATTCTATAAAGCGCCAAGCAGTTAAAGTGATGTAATTTACAATGTGTTTCAATGTTTGGTTTGAGGTAATGCTAAGCATGGAGTTTTAGTTCAAACATCCTGTGGTAGTTTTTGAGGTTTCCTAGCAACCCCGGGAGGGAGTGAGTTTGCTACTTTCCTCACCCCCGGCTTCATTCTCCTTCTGGGCACCCAGAGGAGACAAGGGCGCGGGCATTTCTGTACGGATGCCCAGTTCCGCTGCGCATGCTTCACGGCCCTGTCAGCCAGGACACCTCAGGCCAGGGCTGATCCCCGGACTCAGCACCATCGCCTGTGACGTGGTTGTGAAATGCCATTAGGGTTGCCCGGATGCCTCTGAGGATGGGAAAACTTTACAATTTCCAGTTCTTTATTTTCATTTCACAACTTTGGAGGCTGCTACAGAAATGAAGGGCAAAGGGCAAAGCAAATTCTGCCCCCAGCTTTGTGGGAGTACCTGATAATGGCAGCCAGTTTGAAGAAGTCACGCTTTCTTTACCCAATTCAATTACTCTTGAGATTTGAAGAATGAGGCAGACATGTCTGCTAGCATTTGTCCAGTGAACAGTGACTCCCGATGAAGTGTTCAGAGAATAGGAGAAACACCCACATTCGGTAACAACTGACTTCAATGGATGTTATTATACCCTTCAATGCCTGGACAAATGGGGGAAATTCTTGGAAGTATTAGCTAATTAATTTAGTGGTGCGGCCAGCTCAGAGTGCAGTTAAATCAACTTTCCTGGGGAGTTCAAGTAGCCCCTTTAATCTTAATAAGGGCTTAACTTAATTATTTGTTGCTCATTTAGGAGATTTTGTCCCTTATATTTTATGAACAATTCTAGATCCTTCATGCTAGAAATACAGTGATAATCTTAAATGTTAATAATCTATCTGATTATGGAAATGCAAGTCTCCAGCTGACTACACTAATTAGTTGAGATACAGGTTGGAAGGGGTATAGTATGTGACAGTACAATTAGTGACAGTCTTTTCAGTAGGCAGAACACGGGCCCCCCAAAGACTCCTGTATCCTCATTCCCTGACCCTGTGAACACATTACTTCTCATGGCCAAGGGGCTTTGCAGCTGGGATTAAATGATGGCTGTGAGATGGGAGATTATTCTGGATTACCCAAGTAGGCCCAATCTGATATTCCCAGTGTCCTGACAGCCCCACGCTGTGGGTACCTCTGTCAGTTGCTCTCTGTGCCCATTGGCTCTGCCCTGCCCCTACTGGCCCTGTGGAGCCTCCAAGACTCAGGTATGCTCCTGCCTCGGGGGTCCTTCCCTTCTCTTCCATCTCCGAGGAACTCTCTGCCTCCCCCCCACCCCCTTTCTGCACTACCTGCTCCCTCAGCTGCTTCAGGGAGTTGCTCAAATGCCTCCTCAAAAAAGTCTTCCTTAAGCTCTCCACGGAAAAGTCATCCATTCCTAGTTACCATCAGCATCCACCTCCTTCTTGCTATGCACTCTATTGTCCCTACTAGGAAAATATAAGCTCACCGAAATCCCCCAGAGCCAGAAGGAATTCAGTAAGTAGATATGTAAGATCCAGTGAATTTCCTTCATACCATGAGGACTAATTAAAACATAAGAACTTTTAAAAAAGCTCATTGAAATACAAAAGTAAGCAAATATCACAGCCCCTACTAGGGATGTGTCTGCAACCAAGATACATGCCATTGACTGGAATCCAACCTGGGACCCTTCAGTACGCAGGCCAATGCTCTATCCACTGAGCCAAACTGGTTAGGCTGGACATACTTTCTTAAATTTAGTTAGAAACTAAACAAAATTCCAAGGAGATTTTTTTAAGGAACAACAGATCATCAAGAGGATTCTTAAATTGATCTGGAAGAGAAAAATGTACAATGGGCAGGACTCTTGGATAATAAAAACGGATACTGGCCTGACCACATGTATGTATAAATAGGCCAAAAATCATTAATAACTTAAAGTAGGAGTCAGCCAATTATAGCCCATAGGCCAAGAAGTATAGCCCAGCCTTTGATTTGCTTTATCTTAAACAATTTAATGCTTTTTAGCGCATTCAGAGTTTTATGACCATAATAAATTTTAGAATATTATCAATTCAAAACAAAAATCCTTTAGCCAACATTCAACCCCACCTCCCCACCTCTAAGCTTCAAGAAACCACTAATCTAATTCTCTGTCTCACTATATATGCCCATTCTGGACATTTCAAATATATGAAATCATACAATATATCCTGTTTCCTCGAAAATAAGAGAGTGTCTTATATTAATTTTTGCTCCCAAAGATGCGCTAGGTCTTATTTTCAGGGAATGTCTTATTTTCCCATGAAGAAGAATACAGTACAATTTATTGTTAAATGAAAATAAAGGAAATTTATTACCTGTATACGGTAGTACGGTAGTTGTCAACACAAACTAGACAAACTGTGTATCAAGAATTTACTCATTTATTCAATGACAATCATGTCATCATATTCTGGAACATCATCATAACAATCCAGTTCCTGAATTTCCTGGTGAATTTCTTGTGACTCCATTTCTTTCAGAATCAGTGGACCAAATCTCTCATGTTTAGCCTAGGGGGGCCTTATTTTTTGGGGGATGCCTTATATTTCACTCAGAAGGAAACCTGTAAGTAGGTCTTATTTTCGGAGGATGTCTTATTTTCAGGGAAACACGGTAGTATGTGGTTGTTTGTGACTTTCACTTAACATTTTTAAGGTTCATCCACATTGTATTAGGTGACACCATTTCATTCCTTTTTATGCTGAAAAGTATTCCATTGTAAGAATATGATACTCATTTCTACCTATTCATCAGCTGGTGGACATTTATGTTGTTTCCACTTATTGCCTACTAGTGGCCCTGTACATGAATCCGGGTAGCTCACTGCCGCTGTCTCAGCTGGCCGCCCCGCCCACCGCCTCTGTATCTCTCCCCCCTCATAGCTCGCTGCCCCACCCTCTGGTGATCAGTCCTTACCCCTCAAGGCGTAATGACCATCTGCATATTACCTCTTTATTATATAGGATTATGAACAATGGTGCTATAAATGTGCATGCATAAGTTTTGTATAGATATGTGTTTTCATTCTTTGGTTGTATATCTAGGACTGGAATTGCTGGTTCACAGGATAATGCAGTGCTGAAGAAACTGCCTACATGTTTCCAAAGAGGCTGCAGCATTTTATGATCCCACGAGCAACTGAGAGCAGGTTTCCAGTTTTTCTACACCCTTGCTAACACCGGTCACTGTCTGTCTTTGCTTTTAGTTATTTAAGTAGGTCTGACTCATCTTCTCACTGTGATTTTGATTAATAATAGTGACATCAATTTAAGAAAAGGAAAACAAAAAACAATGACAACAAAATGCTTAGAATGAAATTTATCATTGTGATGATTATAATAAATAATTTTCATATACTTATTAGCCATTTGTAGCTCTCTCCTATGTAAATCCTTTGCCCATTCTTAAAATGAGCTATTCTTTTATTATTGAATTATAAGAGTTCTTTATGAATTACTATAGGCCCAATGTGCAAAATTTGTGCAAGAGTAGGCCTTCCTTTCCCTGGCTGCCAGCACCAGCTTCCCTCTTCAGCCCCATCTTCCTCTGGAAGGTTGTCTGGAAGGACGTCCGGTCTAAATAGCACATGACACTTTTATTATTATAGATGCTGTCATCTATTTCTGTAAATAAAATTTTATTTGAACATAGCTACAGTCATTCATTTATGTATTGTCTATAAAGTCTAAACTATTTATATCCTGAGCCTTGACAGAAAAAATTTGTCAACATTTGATTTAAATAATGGGTTATTGGGGAAGAAGTAAATACACTGAAAAAACAGAATAGATACTCCTGAACAAAATCTATGTATTTATGAGAAATTTAATTGCTGATAAACATGGTATTTCAAAATAGTGGGGGGAATATGAGCTAATTTTATTAAGTGTTATAATAATTTATTAGCCATTTATAAGAACATAACTAGAATTCTATGTTATACCAGTCAGAACATTTTTTAAAACCTAAAACCAAAACTATAAAAGACTTAGAATAAAATAGAGAACATGGTTAGAATATTGGTGCAGGAAAGATTTTTTAAAATCTCTTATAAAAATTAAACACTTTGCTAGTATAAAAGGTACATAAATCAAGTTACAAGACAATAGTTGTATCATATATAATAGACACATGAATAAGCAATAAGAAGTTCCTAACGAGTCATTTTTTAAAATGCAACATGAATGGGTAATGACTATGAGTGGTAAGTTGCAAAGGAAAAATAGTCCATTGTTAAACTCAGAAGAAATTGGAGAAATGCAAACGAAAACAATGAGACAGCAAATTTCCACCCAGAAACAAGGATAAAATGTCGATAATATTAGACGCTGGCAAAGATGCACAGCAAAGTACTCTGGAAATGCAGTCTAGGGGAAGTGCAGCTTTGGATGCCTCCAGCACCACCGTTCTGCTCCGGCATCAGCACTGGGGACATCCGAGGAGGCGCTGCCAAACATTGTTTGTTGAAACAGAGTGTGTGATAGAAACCAACCATGAACAATCGAATGTCCATCAAAAGGAGTTTGACTCAATAAATTACAGCCACTTCATACTAGGAAATACTTTGCTGTTGTTAAGAAGAATGAAGAAAATATATATTCACTTGGCAAGCTCTCCAAATACATTTTGTTAAGAAAAGGAAAACAAAAAACAACAACAAAACGCTCAGAATGAAATTTATCATTGTGATGATTATAATAAATACTTATTTCAATAATTCACTAGAGAAAGTTGATATGACTACTTAGCAAGAATATTTATATATTGTGGCTATCTGGAAAAATTTCAATCCTTAGAAAAAATGCTTTTGGTATTATGCCATTTATGAGTTTTAAAAACTGCATATGCACATATATGTATATATAATGCACAGAGAGAATGACTGGATGTTACACATCAAATTCTTGAGTATGTAGTTCCTGGGTAGGGAAATAAAATCTGGACAAGGATATAGGAAACTTTCATATTTTGCTCCTACTATTTGCATAATTTAACCTTTATAATGAGTATGAAGTTATATGTTATATTCAAATAAAACAAATTAGATTCATGTACAACTTAAATACATTTTGTGGCTATTCTTTTTGTGTACTAGTTTTTAGAAAATATGGAAATCTTTTAAAGTCCTAGATTATATTTTATGCTTTATAAAAGATATCTAAGAGGAATTAAATACTATCTGCCTTCAATTCTAAGACATTGATTTCAAGATTCATTATTAATTTAAACAGCTTTCATGGAAAAAGTAAGCAATCACACTGAATGCATAGCATTATTGTAAGAAGCAACTTCACAAATGTTTTAGATAAAATGACACATAATATGCATCACATTTTGCATTAAGTATGGAAGTGTAGGTGTAAAATTGCAATCTTGATTTTCCCCTTTGATGAATAAATATATATGTTTGAAAAATGTTGAAAATTAGATCCATATGCCTCTGGCAGGAATATTCTTAAAGGGAAAGACAATAAAGGGACATCCCACTGTCCTTGGAAAGCCCTGTGTGAAGGCAGCTGGCTGTTCTGGTGACACAAGATCTCACCTTATTTGGAAATGAGAATTTGCTCGGTTCCACCTTGCCAGGCGGCTGAATAGCAGAAAGCGGTGGCAGCCAGGTCATCTCCTAGAGGGAAGAAAACCGCACATCAATACAGAGAGCATTCCACGTTGGTGGCATCTGAAGCCTGCCCTGGGAAAGCACGGAGGGTAAGAAATGAGCGGGAGATGAAAGGGAATGAGAGGGGCTTAAACAAATGTGAACCCACTTCCATGATTTCTCCTCATAACTTTACCAAATTCTTGGTTCCGTGGCTAGCCTCCTGCCCCCTGCATACTTTAAGCAGATCTACAAGGCTCCTATTTTCACTTCAGTTAAGCTCCCGAGTAAATGGACAACACGGTGGTGAAAGTTCCATGGAAAATGCCATGCGCAGGGGGCTGTTTCTCTGGGACTTGATCCCACAAAACTCACAGGGTGTCTGAAGGACTGCATAAGCACTTTCAGCTTTAGGAATCAGTACTGCAGGAGTTGTTTATTTTATTAAAACCCAAATTAGTATGAGTTTCCAACAGCCCCCCCCCCCCCATCACTTCCCTCTTCATAAAAATGTCATTCGTGGAGAAGTGAAGACACAAATCACACACATGACACACAGAGCGTGTTGTGATGCTTATAACAGTATTAAGAAGACAGCTTTAGCTCAACATGCAGTGGGCTGCCGCCTGCTTTCTGACGCGCGTTTTCAGGAAGCTGAGAGGGCAGGGTCCCCGGTCACTCCCAGCATCCTCCGCAGCCCATCTCCGGAAGATGTCTGCCTTCACTGAGTGACTGTGGGTTACACTGAATCCATTTCTGATGACCAGGAAACCCAGTTAAGAGTTTACAGAGACTCTGAACTTGATTTACATCCACTTCCAAACCCAAACAAGCACAGGAGCAGCCGGTCCAGTTTAAGAGACGTGAGAAATTCTCTTTAGGGTGAGACTCGTTCTCAGTTCCCTCGGTTGGGGTGGTGCTGTCAGGTGTTTGGAGTGAGAGTTTCTTGGGGACGGTCTGTGCCCTCTTTCCCTGGGCAAGTCTCCGCCCCCAGCACGTCAGGTGGTGCAGACCCACACAGGGAGAGAGAGGGGAGAGGGGGGTGTATTCATGCCTCCCTGGAAGGATCACTGACCCTCCTTGCCTCCCGCCCATGTGACAAAGGCACCACAGGTGGGTTAAGCTCCCATGACCCGAGTGTCCCTTCTCCATTCTGCTGGTTCCAAGGGTTCGCCAATGGGAAGCACGGGAAGACTCGGAGACCCCTTCTTGCCTCTCACCTCACTCCCCAGGTATCTGCACACCCTACTCTGCACCTCCATCCCCGCTGCCTCTTGTGAAGACTGTGTCCAGAAACACAGGGGTCCTCAGTCCATCTTTCAATGAACAGAAAATTAAACAGCGTCTCTGCAATGTACCTCCCTTTCTTTCTGGCTACCTGTACTACCATCCTAATCGCACCTTTGTTATTTCTAACCTGAATTACTTTAGGAGCTTCCTGATTGGTTCTCCTTCTTCCCTTATGATGAAGCCATCCTCCACGCTTCTGTCAACCTATTTCTGCAAAGGGGCAGAGTGAAACGGAAAGCACTCCTTCTACAGTTCATTCATCCACCATCACGTGTACAACAACGGTGGCAACTACGATGGCATCGGCATCTCCTGTTGTGCTTACAGCTTCAGAACACGTCCACACAAGCCTTCCCGTTTACACCAGCCTTTAAAGTAGCCACTATTCTATCCACACTGGAGGCAAGGAAGTGAAGGCGCAAAAAGATGCAGTGATTTGCCCAAGTTCACCCAGTTCACAAACGCCACTGCTGAAGTGTTCACGCACATCTCCTTCCTCCCAGTCAGTGCTTGCTTCTCACTCTCTGCATCTGCCCCAAGGACAATGGTATTCAATACCTTCTGCGGTCAGGTCCCCTGGCGCCTTTTATCCTTTTATTAGCCTTTTTTAATTTACACACACACACACACACACACACACATACAGACACACACACGATAAGAAAATGACAGTCTCTGCTTGACTCACACTGCCCCCTGTGTGTGTGACTGCCCTGCCCCAAATGCCTTCAGGATTTCTATCCACCCATTAGGGCTCCTCTGAAACATCACTTATGTCATGGGCCTCTGCTGACTCCCCTTCTAACCCAAAGTGATATGACAGTCCCCTCCTCATGCTCCTCCAAAGCACTATTTCTCTCTCTCGTTGTAACTCTTAGGTTCCTTTAGAAGCATGCATCTCTATCTGCGCTCAGCCATTTTGCTTTCTCCCCCAATGCAGAGTAAAAACAATTCTCAGGAATCCTAATAATCTTTCTCAAGAGTATTAAGTCTTACTAAACATAACCAAGAAGGAATCCTAATAATTTCTTTCAAGAATATTCATGTTTATTAAACACAACTTTTAAAGATGAACTGAACATTTCTTCAGAGGGACAGTGTCTACTCGTCTATGTAGGTGAAAAACCTTACAGACTAAGTGTTCAAAACTAACTTGTCAATTTGAACTAAATGCCCATATTTCAATACACAACTGCTCACTAACATTGCTTTAATTTTAACTATTTCCATGTCTTTTCCAACCTAATCAGAGCATGAGAAGGAAACAGCATATCATATATGAAGGAATAAAAAAGATAATAGGGTTGCTTAAAACATTTAAATCTATTAGAATTTTCAGTAATACATAATTATTTTTATGAACTAATTAAATATTTGTTTTTAATGAATGTGCAATGACTTTCTAAGACTGATTATCCACTATATTAAAATTCTCCATTAGGGTTGCATGGAAAAAAATTAAGGGTAAATAAACTATTTCTACCAGCATTTCCTCTTCTGTCACTTACTAGCTCACTGAGCTTGAGTAAGTCCCATGGTCAGTAACTTGTAGTGATTTCAAAGCATAGACTTTTGAATCAATCCGATCTCAATTTGTGGTATCTTAGAGTTGCTAACACTCATGGCTTACTCATGAGCATTAAGTGAGATAATACATATAAAGAGCATAGCATGGTTCTCTTATGTTTAATCATTCAATAAAAGACAGCACTGATTAATATCAAGCTTAGTTTCAGAATTCTTATCTCTAAAATAAGAAATCAAATCTCTCTCTGAGCTTTATATGTTGAGAGTCTGGGGATAGAAGACTATATGGAAAAGTGTTTTTACAGAAGAATGAGGGTATTATGCCAATGCAGTCTATAATTGAGCTAGTGATTATTAATTCAAACTACATATTGCTAAAACATGAAGTTATTGAAAGAGTTTATTATGATTCTTAAGTATGATATGTATTTTCCATTGGAGAAAATGTCCTAAGTTTTCTCAAGGGAATGGAATTCTGACATAATAATCGCAGTCAGTGAGATAAGATTTGATGAGAAGGTGTTTAATTTATACCATTTTCTGGTAGTGACTTAATATGTAAGCAAAGGGGAAATTCATAACTGCTAAAACTTCACTTAGTTTGCCTCACTACACAGGGTAAGAATGCTATTTTATTGCAAGACCACCGATCCCATGCGCCGTTCCCCTCCCCACCCCTGCTCTGGACCTCCCAGCCTCATCCCTCCCTTCATTACTGTTCACTCCTATTTCCTCCATTTGGGTGCCCGTTCCTCTCATCCTGGACCATGGGTAAAGCAAGACGAGAAGTAGCATGTTTAAAGCCAAGTATTCCAAAGTCCTGATCTCGCAAACCCCTCTATTACTCCTTTGACCTGCCTGTCTGTCTTCCGTCCTCTTTATTTTCTGGTCACGTAGGACTGAGGCCACCCCATTCCCCAGTACGGAGAGGTCCTCAGTTTGGAGCCGATTGATGAGATTCAGAACCAACATATCTGTGTTCGCACAGCCCCCCAGTCCCAGCCTCAGCAGATGTCTTGTTACCCAAGGGACATGTTTCAGGGCGTCTTCCTATTTCTTAGACAGACGTAAAATGCCAAGTCTCTTTATAGCCAACACATTCCTTTTTCTCCTAAATGTAAGGACAGATGGCTACATGATAAGAGTGGAGAATACTACATTTCATTAACTGTCCAGCTTTCTCCACCCCCCAATTTTCAGAACACCGCGGGGCACGTACCAGGTCCCCATCCCCATGTCTATCGCATGGCAAGGAAAACCACGAGTCCCCAACAGCCATGGTTTCAAGGCGAGTAGATGCTTCTTTTGCACAAGCCCCCTCCCTCCCTCAGCTCCCACTCACGGTGATGCCTCCTGCACCAGCCTCTTAGGACAAGCGGGTGAAACGTGGGACACCCATGCACTCAGCAATGCAGCTCTTCGTTATTTAAAAAGAGGAGAAACAAAAATTGAATTTTAGCCTGAAATATAATCTGAGAGTTCAAAATGTACAGTTATGAAGATCTGCAGAGTACATTTACTTGCAGATAGGTTAAAGAAGAAAAAAGTGAAAATATTTGAATTTTTCTACTAAAAACAGTAAGTGGAAAACACTTTCCCTGGTCTCTTTTCATATCGATGCTTACCCATGACCACGGGATCTCAGCCATGGTCACCAAACCCAGCCAAGACCACGGAGGTGTTTTCTCAAAAACCGTTACTATGATGCACTTGCTCAGAAGCTCCCAGTGACCCTGCTCCAACATCGAGGGCGCTCTGTTACAGGCGCCATCAAGGAACACATTGTCACTGCCCGTTCCCCTCTGGGCGCAGTGTCACTGCCTGTCCTGATCCCCGGGGTCCGCATCCGGAACGTGGAGTCAGTAACCTTCTCTGGAGGAATGGGTGGTAACCATGCAGGTGCCCAGCGTATGTCTGGCACAAAGCGGGCGCCCATGGAACGCAGCCACTGCTCTGGGCTACCTTTGCCATTGGCATTGGCAGCGTCTGGCATGGGCCTTGGTGGGGGAGAGGACACACGAACACGGGAGAAGACATTTATGAATTTGTTTTTTAATCCACTTCACTCAGTTAATTATTTCATATTCAACTAGTTAATTATTCCTAGTCGAATAGAAGGCCGGCGTGCTTATTAGGCAGGAACCTGCTTCCCTAGCTCCCTCTGCCTCTGCCGCTCCGGGGCCGGGGGCGGCGGGGCCGTCTCAGCGTCGGGGCTTTTCTTAAACAGGACGGTGCCCGGAGAGCTGGTCACTGGGGTTCTGAAGAGCTTAGAAGCTTTGCCTTTTAGCGTCTAGGCAACAGTTAGGGCAGTTTAGTGAGTCCGCTGGCTGGCTGGTGAGCGAGCTCTTCCCAGGCGGCCTGCAGGGGCCATGGGGCGAGTGCCGGTGGAGGAGGGGGGCTGAGCCACGGGGACAGGACTCAGCCCCCGGGCAGGCGCAGAGGAGGGCAGCCCCGATGGACAGGAGGCGTGAGAGGTGATTTGTGAACCACAGAACGGCCTTGCCCTCGTCCAGCAGGGACGGCTCCTACTCTGAAGGGAGAACTTTCACGAAAGACAGGATGACTTTACAGGAGACGGGAGGCCTCCAGAGCTGGACAGCCAGACCCTGCGGCTGCCGGGGAGCAGGGGGGCTGGTTAGCTTTGGAGAAGAAACAATGTTTGTCTGTCTGTTTGTTTATTACTATGAGGTTAAAATATCCTTAAAAAGTATAAGCAAAAGAGTAATGTGTTCCCCCCACGAAGTTTATAGGTCTGCAAGAAAAGAAAAGTTAGGGCCAAAATCAAAATAGGATGACAACTATTTTTCTTAGAAGAAAAAGCATTTAAGAAGATGGAATTGGGAGAGCTTGATAGAGATTACCCTTCGGGGAAGGACATTCTGTAAGAACAAAGAAACAAAGATAAAAGAGGAAGGCGCACATTGATGCTGCCTGCAGATGGTAAGATCCTGAGCTCCGATGCTGTGTGTCTCCCAATGGGGAAGGAAGACAAGAACTCCCGGGCACCAGGAAGCATAGCCGATCCTGCAGAGGTCTCCGTGGGGAGAATGAGAAGGACGGGCCTGAATGCACAAGGGCAAATGGACAATCCACAACTTTCAGGCAGATGTTTCCATTCTTTGATCCTTGCCCAAAATACAGACATGGTTCCCGTCTTGAGAAGGGGTCTACAGTCAGGCCGAACAGTTTGTGACTTAGTAAAGCCAATCGCACAGCTTCTGCTAGTGCAGCCAGACGGGCACTCAAGCGAACACACATCCGAGCAGCCGACATGTGCCAGGCGGATACAGCCCAGACTGCAGCAGCCGTGGGCCCGCTTGTAGGAAGCCTGAGGAACGGTGGGGAATATAAGCAATAAACCATGGACAAAGACATGTAAAGGCAACAGGTTCAGGCTCACAGTCCTCACAGCTGCTGCGTTTCTTTTTCTTTCTGGGGTGTGTGTGCGCGATGGAGCTGCCCCACCACCAGCACCCATCCCGGCCATAATGGGGGCTGGTGAGGCACCGTATCCCTCATGGCTGCTGTATCAGACATCTGAGGAGCTGCCTCGAGGAAAACACTTATGGAGACAAGAAGCACAGTCAGCGTCAATATGGTAAAGCGACAGGAGAAAAGAAGCAAATGGGACCACGCCAAAACAAAAGCTTCTGCACAGCAAGAGAAACCATCAACAAAACGAAAAGGGAGCCCACTGTATGGGGAACATATTGGCAATGACACTTCTGATAAAAGGTTAATATCTAAAATATATAAGGAACTCATACCGCTTACCAAAAGGAAGACAAACAATCCAATTAAACAAGGGGCAAAGGGCCCTCGCCGGTTTTGCTCAGTGGATAGAGCATTGGCCTACAGACCAAAGTGCCCTGGATTAGACTCCGGTCAAGGGCACGTATCTCAGTTGCAGGCTCCTCCCTGGCCCAGGCCCTGGTCAGGCAGGTGCAGGAGGCAGCCAATGGATGTGCTTCTCTCACATCGATGTTCTCTCTGCCTTTCCCTCTCGCTTCTACTGTCTCTAAAATCAATGGAAAAATATCCTCAGATGAGAATTAAAAAAAAAAAAAAAAAAAATGGGGCAAAGGACCTGAAAAGACACTTCTCCAAAGTGGACATACAGATGGCCAAGAGACTTAAGAAAAAAATGCTAAAAGTCACCGATCATCAGAGAGATGCACATTAAAACGACAATGCGGTATCACCTGATACCTGTCAGACTGGCTGTCACAACAAATCAACAAACCAGTGCTGGTGAGGGTGTGGAGAAAAGGGCACCCGAGTACATGCAGACTGGTGGAGCCATTATGAAAACAGTGAGTTTCCTCAGAAAATTAAATAGGGAACTGGTATTTGGCCCAGTGACCCCACTTCCAGGAATATAGCCTAAGAAACCCGAAACAGTAATCAGAAAGAATATATGTGCCCCTATGTTCACAGCAGCACGATTTAAAATAGCTAAGATCTGGGGACAACCCAAGGGCCCATCAGCAGACGAGGGGATAAAAAATCTGTGGTGCATTTACGCCATGGAATACTGTGCAGAAATGAAAAAAAGATCTCTTACCCTTTGAGACAGCGTGGAGGGACCTGGAGAGTATTATGCTAAGCAAAATAAGCCAGTCAGAGAAAGACAAGTGTCACATGACCTCACTCATATGTGAAATCTAATAAATAAAATAAACTGATGAACAAAATATGGTGATAATAAAGCATTGTAAATACGATACAGCAGAGATTTACCAAGAGAGTATAACTTAAGCGTTGTCACCAAAAAATAAAAATAAAAAGGTAAATATGTGAAGTGATGAATGTGTTAACGGACCCCATGGTGGGTGGTGGGACTCCTTCACAATGTGTGATGTACACAGAAATGATCACATGCACACTTAAAACACATGGCAACCTTATCTGTCCTTTCCACCTTAATATACAAAGCCATTTTTTACCTCACTGTTAAATTTAGAGGAAAAAATGCTGAACTGTTGCTTTAATTGCATCTCTAATTTTTAGTATAACATGTGTTAGACATATTCCTTTCTTATTCCTAAATACCTATTTATATCTTTGCCCACTTTGATATCAGAATATATATTTTTCATGTTATTATTTAAAGTATTTTGAGTATTTAGAAAATTAATTCTCTGTCTTACCGATTTGGCTTTTGTTTCGTTTTATTTTCAAATATGTTCAATATTGTTCTGCATTAGTTTCAATTGTACAGCAAAGTGGTTAGGAACTCATGGACGTGACAGAGCGGTCCTCCTGCTGCTTCCAGTTCACCCTGGCCCCACACCCATTGTCCCGATGTGACTGGCGATATTCCCCATGCTGCAATCTACAGCTCTGTGGCCATCTGCATAAATATATTTTCCATATTACATCTTTATGAAAAGAATTCCTAGAGTAAAAATGGAAAAGTAAACTTGGAAGGAAAAGCAACTCTTGAGAAAAAAAAGGTGAGCAATAAAATGTTTTTGGAAAGTATTCAATGTAATTGTCAAAGTCTGTGGCAGGAAATGTTATTGTACAGCAGCAAACGTTTCCAAATTTTGAAATGTACTGCTAAAATATTTGTTGTAATAAAAGCCTAAATAGGCTTTTAGCAATATAATATTATATCAGTAATATTCCAGTTAAACTATTAGATATTTGAGTGTGTGTGTGTGTGTGTGTGTGTGGTTGTTTTCTGTACAATAAGTATGAGGAATCTTACTGGGGTGATGAAATCGCCTAAGACTATATTGGGGTGATGCACTTCCCTGTAAATTTACGACATGTCCCTAAATTGCATGCTTGAAATGGGTTAGTTTCTGATTCGTACACTCTGCTTCAATGAAATTGTGGAAGAGGAGAGGGGCATAGTGCTGGTCATGAGTAGAACAGCGGCACTAAGGTGGCACATGCCCTCTGGCTGGGGAAGGAGCCAGGCTGGGGGCAGCGGGTTTGTGATGAAGGGCTGACCTGGTAAGCGTGGCCCTGCCGGGGCGTGGTGGGTGCTGGGTGGGCGTGGTGGGTGCTGGGTGGGCGTGGTGGGTGCTGGGTGGGCGTGGTGGGTGCTGGGTGGGCGTGGTGGGTGCTGGGTGGGCCGGTGCTGGGTGGGCAGTGGGGGCGCCGGCCCAGACAGAGGTGGGATTGGAGTAAGTGATGAGCGCCCAGCTTATGGAACCTCTGAAAAACAGCAATTCAGACCCAACACCCAGCCAGTGGAGATACCGGGCCCGGGTGTCACGGTAAGAGTGGCTCTGAAAAGAGAGAAGGCTGGCACATGTGGGACACGCCAACCAATTGCCAGAGATGCAAACTTCCTAGCAGTAATTTTAGACGTCACTTGGCTTATAGAGTGTTTATGTTTCAGGACTTTCTGCTTCTCCCAGCGTTTGGAGGCCCAGAGCCGGGTAGATGGCATTGTGCAGAGAAAGGGCACTCCTTGGAACTAGGACACACCCAGCCGGCCTATCCCAGCGGGCGGGCAGACCTGGGTCCGGGTGGAGGCCGCTTCAGGGCAATAGGATTTCTCCAGCAAGAGCGCGGCCTGGAGAGACACCTGCCCACGGCCCAAAGCTACTCTGCGGCTCAGCCCTTCAGCTGGTGAAACAGCGCTAAGAACACTAACGGTGTGGGTGAGGGCGCGAGGAGAGATGGCACCGGGGAGTGTTCGGTAGGTGAGCGGCTTAACGGAGGGCAAGCAGCGCAGACAGGCTTTCCGGGGTGCGCTCGGCAGGCATCCTCACCCTCTCCCAGCGCTGCCGCTCCGTCCTGTCCGCTCAGCACCGTCCCTCTCCTCCCTCCTCCTCCCACTATGGACACAGGAACTAGGACAAGAGAAGAGAAGGGAGAAGAGGAAGAAAACGGCAGAGAGCAGACTCGGGGAGCTGGCAAGCCAGGAGGGAAGGTGAGCCAGCACCATGGAGTCAGGACCCTGGCCTTGTCCTTGAACTCTGGGGCCTCTCCTCTCCTCTGTGAGGCCGGGGAGAAGAAATGCCATAGGCAGGAGTTTAGAAAACAAAACAAAACAAAACAACAAAAAAACCCCAAAAAAAGTCGATAGAGGGCTTTCCCGCCAGGGGCCGTGCACAGGCTTCCTGCAAAGTCTGCGGAGACGCTGGCCTGTCCAGCAGACGCGGAAAGTATTTACTCTGGAAACGTGGTCTCCACATCCAGCCAAGGTCTTAAAGTTTTACATCCTCTGTATCTGCCTCTTCCCTCTCGTTATTTCTCCTCAGGAGGACATGGCGGCGATTTTTATAAACACTGTATTTTGACCAGGTTCAAGAGCTGTGGTTAAGTCAAGGATCATTTCATCCCCAGCACGAAACCACCATGCTTCCATTCTCCAATTGCCTCCCAACTTGGGAAGTTCACGTCCCAGTCTCCCATGTGCAATTCCAGAACCACGGTTCGTTAGATGGACTCAAGCACAAGCAAGGCAGGGCCTCTGCAGCCAGGAGAAAGGCCACTGACCCTGAAGCCTGACCAACCTTCCCCAACACCTTCCTATCACGCACCTGCCCCCTAAGGCCTGCTCAGTCTGAGGGCCGGGATCACGCATTAGGCAGGTCCGGTTCTCAGCCTTGTCTGGCCCTGCTCACTGGCCTTCCACAGAGCCCCCCCCAGGACCCTTCACTCAGGTGGTGGGCCCCAGCCGCTCACAGGAGGGGGCTCTGGGCGTCCCACCCACAGGCCTTTCTCAGGTGTCTGCCCTCTGCCTCACTTCCCTGCCCACAACCAACCCTCCCATCACTTCTTCACTCAGACCCCTATTGCCCAGGAAACGTGTGCGTATGGCTCCTTTCCCAAACCTTCCCTTTCTCTGAGCATCGAGAGCACAATCGTGCACAGCACTCAGCCACCGAGATGGCTCTCCCTCTGTCCACGGCTCCGTCCCGTGTCCAGCGTGGCGCAGTGCCCGTGGCCGGGCTTGTTAGAGATCCCGAGCAGTGACTTCACGTGTGAGGTGTGACAGGGAACGAGGGTGACACACGTTCACACAATTCTTTGTCTCTGCCGGGCGGTGAGTCTTTCATCCTCGCTGTGTGATGGCTCAGATGTCTCCACGCTCTTTGGAATTGCTCTGCATCGCAGGCCTTTGAATTCCCGGGGACGCGTGGGGTGGGGAAGCTAATGGTGGACGTGGTTCAGAGACTGAAAAGTCCCTCGGGCAGACTGGATGAAGTGGCTGATGACGCTCAGGAGCTGTTTTGGATCAAAGCCTGCAGGAGGGGGCGGGTCCCCCGGCTCCTGGCTCCCGGAAGGGAGCAAGAAGCTCTGCTGCAGGGTGTGGGCGGTGACACCCTCAGAAAGAGCACTTACACTCAGGATGGCTTTTTGCAGGACAATGAGTGATCCAATTGAATGCATTAAAAACACCCCACACGTGACTATTTCTTTTAAAAACGAACCTAGCAACTAACCACACAGTAGGAACTAATTCAACACCCACTGACCTAACCTAGTTACAGCTGGTAGAAGGCTGGTTTGGTTCAAAGAAACCTGAGGCTTTATAAATAGAAGCCCGGAGGCAGGCCAGTGAGACAATGCCGCAGCCAGAGGCACAGGCACCTCTCAGGAGGAGGGGAAGGTGGGGACCTTTTAAATCACAATTCGCAGGGGGGTTTCAGCTAACGCCTGAACGAGAAGGAACACACTCGATGTGCCCGGAGTTCCTTATCATTGTGTCTTTTTGGCTTCTAACAAAGACCCGCAGCAGAATCGGGATATTTTGGGCAAATTTCAAGGAATTAAAGCAAAGGTTAACAAAAAGAGAATAGAGGCCAGCCCGCTCACCTAGTGCAGCCAGATGGCTGTATGTACGTGGCTAGAGGAGTGACGCAGAAAGACTTCCAAAGTCCCAGGCACCGGATCTGCCAAGAAGCTGCATCAGGTTGGCAGAAGGCAGAAACCCCGTATTGGGTAAATATTTAGCAATATTGACGAGTTTTTAACACTAATATCTCATTTGCAGTGGAATACGCTTCATGGTCTGAAATCTTTCTCCACTCTGTTTCAGAGGTGACGATAAAAATCGATCCATAATCACCCGTCCTCCAGGAGTCCCGCCCCTGTGCAGGGCTTTCCCACAGGCCGGCCTCCCAGCTCCAGGCAGGGAGCGGCGTGAGGAGCCTGCCCCTGCCACCCTTCCTGAGGGCGCCAGCCACACAGAGGAAGGGCTGCTGGCACAGCCACCACACGCTGCTCACATCACCCTTTATCGCTCCTGTCTGCACAACAGATAGCTCTGTCCGGGCTCGTGGTGGACTTTAGCCAACACTTGGGAGGGCTCAGCTCTGAGGCATGGGTAGCAGCTCTGCCAAAGGCAGGAGGCAGGAGGCAGACCATGTGTCACGGCCGTGCGCAGGGCACTGGTGAGCATGCCGAGGGGCATGGCAAACAGGAGGCACAGACTCTGCGGGAGGGGCTGACAGCACTGCGGGCGGAGGAGCCCACAGATACACGCAGAAGCGACACAGCCCCCCGGCACGCGTGGCCAACTCCGGAGACAGGAGCGGCAGTGAGCTCCGCGCTGACGGAGGTGAGCTCACCGGGAGCTGTGTGCTCGGCGGGCTGCCTGGAGGAGGAAGAGTGCAAGCCAGCAACCAACGTGAGATTTGGCTAATTCCAGGCACAGGCTGGCCGGGCATTTGAAGGGATGAATGGAAGTCAGGGGAGTGGAGAGCTGAGGAGGGTAAGGAGCGTGGCCTGCAGTGCAAGGGCTGAGTGCCAGGCGGCACCGCGGAGTGTGTGGGGCGGCGGCTGGAGGGCCACCGCTGCCAGGTGCTGCTGCAGGCCCAGTGACTTGGCAGGAGTGTGCCAGGCAGTTTGGAGAGGGGCCAGTGGAGAGAAAGGCAGCCTTTGGGAAGAAAAGCTTTTTAGAAAGTTGAGGATATAATTACAACAGGCTGGGGATGAGGAGGTGGAGGGCTCCAGACATTTCAGCATCGGAGTGAGGAACTGCTTTTAGAGAACAGAGCGTGGGGCCAACATCTGACCTCAGACAGGTGTCTGCAGGGCAACTCTTAGAGCACCTGCCTGGGCTCACACAGGTGACCGTGCGGGTGCAACCAGGCCTCACCCCAGCTTCTGGGCCCCAGCCCGCCCGGGCGCGGCCAGGGTGGGGGGAGCTCCCCTTCGGCTCTGGGGCTCTCCTCTTCGATGCTGTGGACAGGAGTGGGCCTGGCCGCCTGCCTGGAGTTAACAGGCACACGATCCACCTGAGTTTTCCAGGGCACTTAGCCTGGCCTTGGCTGGGCTTCTGGCCTCACACAAGACTGAGCCGCCGCAGGCCTCCCCTCAGGTGTAGGATCCGGAGATCCGACGGACGCAGGCTGGTTAGCAGCAGCCCCGTGTGGCATGTCCTTTAGGGCAGCGCCATGTATTTCAGACCAAAGCAGCCACGGGGTCGGGGACGTTAGAATCAATGATCCAATATGTTAATATGTTAAAGGCGTAACAGAGCCTGGAAAGGAGCAGAGCAGCCCTGCCTGCGGAGTGCTCGCTCTCCCTCGACGCAAAAGGACTTTCACACGGAAAGTGCCGGGCTTCTAGGAAGGGAAGGCATCGGAATGGAGGTGGGAAGAGTAACTGGGATCATGCTGTGGCCAGCGCAGCCACAGAGTCACCTGGACTGGAAATCCCCATCTGAAACCACATGCAGGGGTGAGGCCGGCCGGCTCGGCTCCCGGCGGCCGCTGCTCAGAGCAGCAACATCCAGCACCGTGTAGAGGGCCACGGACTGAGCGCACCCTTCCTCCACACGCCCTCCTGCAATCCTCAGAGCAGTGTGAAGGAAGCCCCCTGCTCCATTGTAACGAGGAGGAAACGGAGGACCTGAGAGCCTGAAGAAGTTGTCCGGGGTCACCCAGCCAAGGGGTGAGGGGCTGGTGCCTCCGAGCCGCCCATCTGCGTGCCGCCTCCCGCGGGAGCGGGCCTGGGCGGGCCTTCCCCAGGGATCGGCACCCTGTCCCGGGCTGATGGCTTCCGCCCCCGCCCGAGCCCCGGGCGCAGCCGCAGAGCAGTGGGCTAGGGAGGCCTTCAGGTTCCCCAGCGACCGTTCCGGAGGCGACACAGCCCTGTTGGTCGCTTACTCTCGGAAACATGGGGAATCTGACTTCTGGGAAAACCCACTTTCTACTAGCGCGACGCTCGAAGCAGAGCCAGTGCCTAGAGCACTAGGAGCTTTAGACGCAGGCTACTGGTAAGACGCAATCTATTGGTAACGTCCTGGGCATCAGCCCAGAGCAAGGGGCCGACGACTTTCCGAATAAAGACTCCGGCTTCGGAGGAAGCTGTAGCTGCGGTGCGTCTGTTTTTAAGCTCCATCTACGAGAGCCTCCTGCTGTGGGGCCGCGAGCACAGGCCCTTGTCCACCTGCTGCCTTCCCGGATGTCGTGACCCAGGGCCCAGGGCCCCAGTTCTCTCTCACAGGAAGCAGACGCCGGCTCTTCTCTCTGCAGGTCCTACAGTGGCTGCTGCCAGACAGTGGCCGGCGTGCCCCCGGGGTGGCTGCTCACGGCCGTGGTCCCAGGTCACAGGCAGCTGACCCTGCGGGGCCCACCCCGGGTCTCACAGCTGCTCCCCAAGGCGGGAAGACACTGCCCTGGGTGTGGCCTTGGCTCGGCCATGGTTAGGTTAGACTCCCCCACGGGCTTGCCTTGTAAACTTCTCTACTGGGTTTGAGTGCAAGGTTCCTCATCAGCTAAATTAGCGCAGGTAGGATTGCTAGCGCAACACCTCCAGCCGTTCTGCAGCCACGAAAACGCCCGGGAGCTGGTCTCTGCCAGGCCACCTCCCGCAGCCCTGCCTCCAGGCAGCGGGCCAGGCGGCCACTGCACCTCCGAGGCTGCACAGAGGGGCCGCCCTGCAGTCCCCGGCCCCAGGGAAGCCCGGGTCCCCGGAGCGGGAGGGAAGCTGATGCCGTCAGCCGGGGAAGGAAGGCCTACTTTTGCATGAATTTTGTGCACGGGGCCTCTGGTATTTACTAATCAGGAAAAATGACATTTAAAAGAGCATAGCCCGCCTTAGGGGTGATCTTGGAGTTAGAGATGATAAAGGAAGCACAGAAAAATTCTTATTGGTTCACATTCATGAAACTGGAGGATGAATTAGAGACTCTGTGGTGGCTAACTTCAGATGGCCAGCATTGCTGTTAAGAACCTAAGGTCGCTTTCAGTTCTAATTGCTGCAGAAAAACCAGCTCATGCGTGACTCCAGGCCTTAAAATGTAGACAATAGCACTTACCACAGCACATTTTCTATGTGAAAGCTCTTTTTGTTATTTTCAGTCTAAACTGTCTACCTACACAATTAAAAGAAAGAAGACACTGGGGAGGGAAGGACACTTGGGGCTTGTGCGGATGTGTCTGAGTTTAGGGGAGGCCCATTCTGGAGAACTTGGTCTCTTCCCAACAAAACACATTCTACAGTTGTGTTTATTTTGGCACCTCAGAGCCCCAAATTCCTATTATGTTTTTATTAGGAACTATAAAATAACTTTAAAATTTTGATATAAAATTTACATAATATAAAATTAACTATTTTAACCATTTTTAAAGTGTACAGGTCAGTGGGTTTTAGTTATTTACAATGTTGGGCAGCCATCATCCATATCTAACTCTAGACCACAGCCATCACCCCCCCCAAAAAAAAAAAAAAAAAACCCACACAAAACCTTGTACTTTCAGTTCTACTCTCTCCCAATCCCTTAGCAACCATGATGCACCTTCTGTTTTAGTGGATTTGCCTATTCTGGACATTTCATGTAAATGGAAGCATACAATATATGGCCTGCAAGTCTGGCTTCTTTTGGTTTAGCAAAATGCTTTCAAGGTTCATCCTTGTGGTAGCATATGTAAGTATTTCATTCCTATTTATGGCCAAATAATACCTCATTGTATCACAATATTTTTATTAATACATCAGGTAAGCATTTGTGCTGTTTTAACTTTTAGGTTATTATGGATAATGCCACTATGAACAGCCAATACTTTTTAATTTTAGCCACCCTAGTGGTGTGGGCGTTATTTCAGTGGTGTGGGTGTTGATCTCTATCTTCCCAATGGCTAATGAATGACAAGCATCTTTTCATGTGCTTCTTGGGCATTTGTATATATTTGTGTATTTGGACAAATATCTATTCAAATCCTTTGCCCATGTTTTCACTGAGTTGTAAGAGTTCTTTCTCTATATATTCTGGGTAAGAGATCCTTACCAGATGTATGATTTATAATATTTTCTCCCATTCTGTGGATTATCTTTCACTTTCTTGATAAGTATCCTTTGAAGCATAAAAGTTTTAAATTTTGATCAGGTCTAACTTAGCTTTTTTTCTTTTGTTGCTTGAATTTTTTTTCTTTTTTTTTTAAAAAAAATATATATTTTATTGATTTCTTACAGAGAGGGACAGAGAGTTAGAAACATCGATGAGAGAGAATCACCGACCAGCTGCCTCTTGCACACCTCCCACTGGGGATGTGCCCACAACCAAGGTACATGCCCTTGACCGGAATCGAACCCGGGACCTTTCAGTCTGCAGGCTGATGCTCTATCCACTCAGTCAAATCGGTTTTGGCTTGTTGCTTGAATTTTTCATGCCATTTTTAAGAATCAACTGACTGCTCCAAGGTTACAAAGGTTTATACCCATGTTTTCTTCTAAGATTTTTATAGTTTTTGGCTCTAAAATTTAGATCTTTAATCCATTTTGAGTTAATTTTTGTATATGACATGAGGGAGGGTCTGACTTCATTCTTTACCTGTGGCCTCCCAGCTGTCCCAGCACATTTGTTGAAAGACTCTTCTCTCTCCATTGAGTGGACTTGGTTTCCTTGTTAAAGGTCAGCTGGCCATAAAACCATGGGCTTACTTTGGGATTCTCAATTCTAGTCTACTGATCTATATGTTATTCTTATGCCAGTACCACACTGTCTTGATTATTGTTGCTATCATATGTTTAAAATCAGGAAATGTGAGTTCTTCAACTTTGCTCTTCTTTTGAAGAAGTTTTTGCGCTGTGTTTTTGTTTTTGTTTTTGCTTTGGAGGTATGGATTTTAAGATCAGCCAGTCCATTTCTGCAAAAAAAAGGCAATTGTAATTGTGATAAGGATTGTACTGAATCTGTAGATCAATTTAGGGAGTATTGCCAAGAGTCTATTAAGGGAACTCACATGTGAGGTGAGTCCTGAGTGCCAACAAGATGGCAAGCCAACAAGCCTCTACCCTGACAGCTATTTCTTATTTATCTCTTGTCTCCCGCCACTAATATGTAAACTTCACGAGAACAGAGAACTTTCTCTGTTTAGTGCATTGCTCTACCGCAGAGCAGGGGCCAGTAAACAGTGGCCGGGAGACCAAAGTGGCTGACATTTACTCTTGTAAATAAAGTTTTACTGGACATGACTGCCCCAACTTGTTCACTATGGTTGCCTATGGCTGCTTGGTGCCTGCAAAGGTATGACTGCAGAGCTGCAAGATACTGCACGACCCCAAAGCCTAACATATTACCACTTGGCTCTGTATGAGAAACGTCTGCTGATTCCTGTTTGAGGCCTAGCATTCCGTGCCGGCATATGATAGAGGTGCTCACACCTGATCAATGAATGAGTGAATAAAAGGGAAGAAGAAAGAAACAAAGAAGTAGGGTTAAGAAATATCATCTCAAAAGGGCATTTGCATTTGTTACTCGGTTAATCATAACCATAGCAAAGCATAAATAGGGATTTCAACATAATAAAGTCCAAATGTATATAAAATATTTCATAATGCTGTTTTCTGAAAATGGGGAATACAATGTGTTTTCTTTTTATTTTTGATGATCCTCACCCGGGGGTATTTTTTCCATTGATTTTTCAGAGAATGGATGGAAGCGGTGGAGGGGGAGGGGAGAGAGGTTGGGGAAGAGGGGGAAAGAGAAAGTCAGAGAGAAACATCGATGTGAGAGAGAAATGTTGATTGGTTGCCTCCCTAGCACCCTGACCGGACTTGGGGATTGAGCCCACAATTGAGGTGTGTGCCCCTGACCGGAACTGAACCTGAGAACCTGTGGTGCAAGTGCCCATCTCTAACCACTGAGCAATGCTGGCCAGGGTGACAATGTGTTTTCTTTGCTATGATGTGAAAGCAGTGCTGAGAGGAGTACATCTAGCCTATGTGGAATGTAAGCTCACATTGAACTTTATTATCTGGGGGATTTCAGTCCTAATAAACAAGTGTGCACACTCCAAAACTATTGGTTCTGAAGACTAAAAAGAAAGGTCCCCCCCCACCCCCCTTTTGCTTCTTTAAATTATTCTGGCCAACGTTTGATTTTCCATTTCCACGTGGGCACGAAGACAGCCTTTTGAATTTAGAACCCTCACATTGTAATAATTGTAAACAGAGCACTTAAAAGGCTTAATGTAGACGTTACCCAAAGCTTTGTAACTCAAACATCTGTGAATGCAAGGGAACATTATAAAATACAGAAACAGGATTCCAGGTTTATGAGATTATTTTTTTTAAAGGCACTAAATCTGTGAGCATGAGAGAGACAAAGGAAGGAACAGAAACCAGCAAGAACAGGGCAGCCCTGGAGTTCTGTAAGATGGCACAGTGTCCCCACTGCCCGCTTGGGGCACAGAACGCCTGAGCTGTGCCCTTTGTTGTTGCCGCAGGACGAGGGGCCTCCACGGTCCTAAGGTGATCCAGGGTGATCCGTCTGAAACTCTCCTGAAACCTTTAAAGTCGTGGCCTGCAACAGTGGTTCTTAAGAGATCTGGCTTGCCGAAACCGGTTTGGCTCAGTGGATAGAGCGTCGGCCTGCGGACTGCAAGGTCCCGGGTTCGATTCGGGTCAGGGGCATGTACCTTGGTTTCATCAATGTTTCTAACTCTTTATCCCTCTCTCTTTCTCTCTGTGAAAAATCAATAAAAAAAATATATATAAAAAGATAGATCTGGCTTGAGAAGCACTTGTTCAATTCCTTCTGAACCTGGGTTTTAATGTAACATCTAGGCTCATGCCTCGCCTGATATTTGGTCATTCAAACTGGTAGTTCAGTTTGTGGACACATGCTAGTACTCCTACCTGCACACACTCACACACACACACACACACACACACCCCAACTCGTGGCGAATTCTGAGACAAGATTTCTAAAGGTAAAATGAGTGTTCCAAAGCCCCCTAACAAGATTGAACATATTTTAGACTAATGACAATTTGATGTCCAGACCAAAAAAGACACAAATGATTATTTTGGTCTGTGAAGGCATAGACTCGGGATCTGTTTGCCTAAGCTGTTTATATAAGGTTCTAAAGTCTGAGAGAGCCTGGACGGTACAATGCCATTGGCTGTAACTTGAGTCCAGGTGGCCTCCTGGTCTCTTTGTTATCTATTTGCAAAAATCACTGTTGTATAAAATACATCCCTTCACAGAAGAAAAATGGACACTCTGCGGAGATTTAAATGAGAAAACTTGACAATCTGTCCAACTTTAAAATGGCAATAAAGCTTTGCTCTATCTCAACGTTTGATGACTACCAAGCATTGCCAACCCCTCGCCCTCAATATTCCTTAATGTCCTCCTCTAAACTCGAGGGATTGAAATTCCCTCCATCTGTACAAGTTCTGAAAAGCAGTTGCAGACCCCATGTTTCCTGGAGTCTGTCCTCTGAAGGAGTTTGTGTGTAGACAGTGCCAAGGACTGTGGCAGAGAGTGAAAAAGGGGGTGTACATGTAACTTCTGCGGTTTTGTCCAGGAGCCACTGAGGCCCTGAGGTGTGAGCGAAGCACCCTACCTCAGGGCGCCCGACTCCGGTCCCCGGGGGCGCTGGGTGTGTGCGGACAGAAGACACCGCCCGGCAGCAGGGGCTACACAACAGACGAGGACCCGCTGCAAGCCGACACTGTCCCAGGCACTTAGTCAAGCTTGGTCACTGACAAATGTGTTCCTTTCCCAACCAAACAGCCTCCTTGTTCACACTGCCTGTCGCAAATCCTTAAGCTCAACTGTCTTTCTAGGATCCAGGCACAGTCTGTGATGTGGAGGCTGTCATTTGTAGAAACTTCTAGAAGAGGAGAGAACGGTCAAGAGACCACCCTGAAGATATGAAACCAGTCAACCTTCTAACCTCTCCTTGCTCTGGCTGTGGAAGACGGGCCCTGGGGACAGGCGAAGGGTCCAAGTCCTTCCGTGTATGGCTAGAGCAGCGAACCAACCTGTGGCTTGCGGACCAGACTGCACGTCGCCCACTGTAGTCATCCACGGCATGTACGCTTACAAGTTGCAAAACCCTGATCGAAAGTTGACTTTTGAGGTGCATGGAGGCATTCCCTTGCAACACTCAGAGAGAGCACTCAAGTATGACATCACTGCATCCTCTCTGGGAAGCAGGGATTTACCCTACTGGCTGCTCTGGCCTGAGCGATCAGCAGGGGAGTCTGGTCCAGGCCAGAGAACCTGGAGGCGGTGTCTGCAGATCAGAACAGGCCCGAGAAGCCCCGAGTTCTCAGCACCGTCATCCTGAACACGTCGCTGCCAGGAAACAGCCTGCCGTCCCCGGCACCCTCGTGGGTGGTCCAGGGGACCCTTTGGGTTCTCAGGGTGTATGTCTCAGTGCAGTCACACCCTGTCAAACCTCTGCGGGCTCCAGACATGATAGCATGCAAGGGTCCCACAAAAGGCCCACGTTGCACCCCACAGAGGTGACGGACACAGGCCTGGGACTTACATGCCTACAGGGTCCAAAAGCGGAGCTGGGCAAAGAGCGGACTAAAAGCCACGGGGCTAGTAGACAGAACCACACATGCAGGAAGCTATGAGTGCATGTCGCAAGCCAGTGTGATCCCGAGGCCATGTAAGCTTTGTACAGGACGCAGAGTCTTCCTGCAGATTTAAAATGCTCCCTGTCAGCGTGTGGGGAACAAGCTCCATATGGCACTAAACGTTAGAGTCATTTTCTTTTATGGGATAACGTGAACTCAACGCTTTTAGCCATTTTAAATTTCAGGTTCCAACGGAAGAATATACCAAATGCAATTGTACCGCCTTAAAGTGTAGTCCATACCCTTTCAATTACCGTTAGAGACTAGTATTTCTGTCGTGAGCACATCCTGAGTTATTAGAGTTTAAACATTCATAAGGAGCTGATAAGGAGGTTGCATTAGTTTTCCTCTTTGCAAATCTCTTCTTGATTCTTTTGTGCGTTTCTTCATCCCTTAACTTTGGCTCTGAAATGTCCACGGAGGGACTCTGCCTGCAGTTTCTGGCCCTGTTTGCACTGGTTGGTGTCCACGCCAGAGTGAAGCGGGGGCCTTGGAGAGTTTAGTCTCTTTGTCCTCATCAGAGCTGCTGGTGTCCTGGCGGCCAGAGCAAGCAGGGGGCAAGCAGCAGCAGAATGAGTCAGAGTCACTGTATCAGCCTGAACTGGTTTGTCTGTTTCTATTAAAAATCTGGCTAGGCCACTCCAAGCTCTGAATCTATGCAGACCTCTGTCACAGAAAGGGTGAGTGGAGAGTAGAGGATTACAGCAATGAAGTTATATTTCACGACCTGTGGGCCACGCCGACATTAAGGGGCCATTTCTAAACCTAAAATAATAGCACCAACGTGGTTCCACCTTCCGGACGGCGCTGCTCCCAAAGTTATCCCCGAGTCTCCGACCGTTACCTGGGAAAGTCACAGCTACTCCTGATGAGGAGACTGGCCTGGAAAGAATAAAACGTTCCCCTCTCCTGCTTCCTTTCCCCCTTTACAGCGGAATCGTACCAGAAGCTCTGTAAGGGCAATACAAGGAGACATTTTATGTCACCAGGTTTCTAGAAGGCACTCAAAAATTCCTAAAACGTGCTGCAGAGGAAAGATTTCAGTGCCGTCCCATCTCCCCCGGGGAAGCGTGCGGGACTCCAGAAAGCTGCCACTGTTTCTGTCACAGGACATTCCGGGCTGGGGTCACTCAGACATTCCGGGAGTGGGGTCAGCCCACACGCTTATTCCCGGGGTTCATTAAGGACGTGAGCTCCCCGGTGCGATGCCCACCTGTTCCCCGCCATCCTCTCACGCACTCCGGCGGCGCGGGGCCTGGCGGGGCTGCCGCTCGGCTCCGTGCCCTGGGCAAAGGGACTGAGCCTCTGTTCAGCCTCTTCCTCTGAAACGCACTGATCAGAGCATGGCTCCCGGGGCCAGCGGGAGCTCCCACCAGACAGCACTGGAGCCTCGATTAACACACCAGCTCCTTGAACGCCCCAAGCATGAGTTGTGGCTGTTGACCACTAAAGTGGTCAAAAAGTGAAGGATAGAATATTTGCTGTTCAGATGAAAATAACACTTTGCCTTCAAAAGGACACGTTGACAAAGTACCAGTACAAGCAGGGTCTCCCACATCCTGTTTCCTGGTCCCTACGGTGGAGGCCTGGGTGGCGCTCCGCCGTGTAAGGTGCCAGGCAGGTCAGCGTCCTGGCTCTGCCCAGAAGCCAGGGCGCGGGGCCAGTGCCCAGCGCTGACATGGAGAGCACTGTGGCTGTGTGGCTGGATGCCAGTGCTGCCCAGTGAGACAGGAAACACATAAAGACCACTTCAGGCTCCTCCTCCACCTCAGCTCGCTGCGGCACGCTGACGGCACGGGGCCGGGGGGACAGACGGGCCCCGGGGCCAGGCCCGCACCTCGGCTCGGGTGGCAGGGCCCCCACCACAGCCTCTGCTCCTGACACTCGGGCTCATTAGCACGGCCGTTTTTATTGACACACACAGCCACGCTCCTGTAGCATCTTAGCTAAGCTTTATTTATTGCATCTATCCATCTATATACACAACAATATTAACACAGCCAGGCACCAGGATCGGACTTGAGGGCATCATTAAAAGCAGCCAGTGTTCAGTGAGAGATTTAACGACGGATTTAATAGTACTAAATGGAAAAAAATGCCCTTGGCCTTTACATTCTCATTTAAAAACATATAAAAGGGCAGTAATTCAGGCGGTTATACTTCTCGCAAAGATTTTGCTCTAAATCACAGATGGCAACGGGAGGCCGCGGCTGCGCGCCGGCTCCCACCCACCCGCTCGGCCTGTTAAGCCACAAGTGCCCCGTGCAGGCGTCATTAGCAAACTGCCCGCGAATGCAGCCCCTTAAATCAGAGGCCGGGAGTGCCAGGCGGAGGCACAGAGGGTAGCAAAGGAGCAAAAATCATGGCCCAGGTTTCTCTGAGGCCGCCTTCTCTGCGAGCCCACACTGCAGCCTGGGTCCCCGCACCACACCCGCCCCGGGGCAAGGCGGAGCGGGCGCCTCCTCCCGAGGAGAATCTCCTGGGTCACTCTGGTTCCTGGCTTTGAGGCAACCTGCTTCCCACACCAGCGCCTGCCTCCCCCTCACTCTGCCACGAGGTCATCTGTTTCTGTTTTGGAAACACATACCTTAACCAGTTCTCAAAATGTGACCGTGCTGTACGCCCGGAGAGCTCTGCCTGGGGGCTGCTGGTCTGGGAGTCTAAGCACTTCTCATTAAAGACCACTAAGCTGGGTTTCGAGTTTCGGCAGACAGAGCAGAAAAAGTTTCCTGAATTTTACTCCGGCCTGCGTTTGCTCAGTTACACACCAGCTCTGTGAGCCAGGGCTGGCCCACCTCGGAGTCCGCTCTCTCCTCTGCAAAGTGCCTCCCTGAGTCGGTCTGGCGCTTCTCATAATTGTTCAGGACCCAGGCCACTGGCACTGTCTTTTCTAGAAACCCAGGGATCGTGAACACGTGACCAGAGTGACTCCACGGCTGCCCTTCCCAGGCTCCTGGCCAGGCTCCTCGGGGTACCGGGGCTCCCAGGCAGCGGGAGGCGGCCTTGCTCTTCTGGGTCCAGCACAGCACAGACCCCCATCCTGGAAGTGCTAAGGGAGGGTGGCACTGAGAATGGTCACGCAGGAGGGCTGCCCAAGGATCCGGGCCGCCGCCAGGGGGCGTCAGCGCAGAGCCCTTCCCTCACTTTCAAAGTCTTGTCAGGAGAAATAAACATCAGTGGCAGAAGCACAAGCTCTGCAAATTAAAATATAGCTACAAAATGATCTTCTTTGCATTTTAAAAGCAAATTACAGAATCATTCAACGAATTTCAACAATGAGAGGAATGTAGATCCAGTCAAAATTACACATGCATGGACGCTGGTGACACCTAAAATTAGATTCCCGGTGGCAGCTTCTGCAAAAATAGTGATTGCTCATCAGAAAATACACACGTTCCTATGTGAATCGCTCTCGCCTGCGATAAATTCTTCCAAAAAATGACGACTCAAGCATTTAGCAACCTGCTTTAGGAAATACTGCAAGCTCATGCTTCTTTTCCAAAAACGCGTAAGCAGCAGCACAGATAAGAGCAGTGTGACGGCGACATTAGAATCCTGAACTGCTTGAAAAGCCTATTTTGCAAATGAAGTTCCCTAAGAACTTCTCGAAACATGACTAACAACCAGGTAAATACGGTAACTATAGTATCCAACAGTAGCACCCAAACAAAACAACTAAAAATGTATTAACAAAACTATCATAGGCTTTCTGGCATCTAGACACAATGGGCCTAATGCGTTGGGGTTTTTGAATGAAATGCACTAAATAGAACCTTCCATGAATGAATGAAAGAGCTAAGATTCGCTTTTCTCTGGTAAAGAAACTCTTGAGACACATTCATGCATGTGAAAATAAAACATTTCCTTCATTGAGCACAGTTTGCTTTTACAATATTATTATCCATCTCCACTAAGCGGCTAACGAATTCTATAGTGGTTTTCAACCCGGGGTGATATCTGGAGAAATGGTTGGCAATCATAACTGAGGGGGTACTACTGGCATCTAGTGGGTAGAGGCTAGGGGTGCTGCTAACCATCCAACAATGCACAGGTCAGCTTCCCACAAACAAGAATATCTGGCCCCAAATACCAATAGAGCCAAGGCTGAGACACCCTGATCAACATATAACCCAGCAATTGCACTCCCAAGATTTTACTCAATATAATTGTCCATGAATGGGCAGCCACAAATGAGTAGGTAGGAATTAACAGTCAGATGAGGAGGTATGCAGGGTGAGGTCCAGAAGATCTCGAACACAGGAGCTTCTGTCCCCATGGAGTTTGGGTGTACTACTCTCTCGGTTCATGAATGAGTTCCTGTTAACCAACCAGGATCACCAGCCTTCTGGATTTTTCTGAAGCCTTCATACCTAGGACATAATGACTGATTATATCTTTGGCCATTGGAGATGAATTCAACCTGCAACCTCCTGCAACCTCCTCCTGGAGGTCAGGAGGTGGGGCTGGAAATGCCAACCCTCTACTTCCATGGTTGATTCTCCAGGCAACTAGCCTCCATCCTTAAGTTATCCTGGGGATTTCCAAAACTCACGCCATTAACATAAACTCAAGTGTGGTTGAAAGAGGTTTGCTATCTATTAGTAACAAAAGAAATCTTTCTCTATCACTCAGGAAATTCAAAGGGTTTAGGAGCTTTTGTACATGAAAGAGGAAGACCATATATATATTTATTATAAATCACAGGATCATTCAAGGACTTGGCCAGAACGGATACGATTTAAATATGGTCAATGTGCGTGTTCCCAGCTGAGGCCCAACAGGGTGATGCTGTGCTTCCTCTGAGCTCTCATACTATAAGCAAGGGTTGTTCTCTGATATATTCAATAGCATTTTTTTTGGTTGCATTTTTTGGGGGGTTGCTGGTTATTTCCCTGTTGACAATGTCCCCAAGTGCAGTGCTGGAGCGCTTCTACTGCTCCGAAGTGCAAGGAAGCCGTCATGCACGTTACAGAGAAAACCTGTGGGTTTGCTAAGTCTCACTCAGGCCTGAGTTAGTGTTGGCCATCAGTTCAATGTTAATGAACTAGCAATTCATATTAAATAAGGTCTCTTTAAACAGAAAGACATATAAAACAAACGTGTTATTAAAGGGACTGATGAAAATGTTGTGACCAGACAGGCTTGTAGGAACTTAACACCTTATTTTCCTTAGTTTTGGTATTTGTGCATTCAGTATTCATGGCACTTTATAGAACTCTTGAGGCCCAGTGCATGAAAGTCATGCACTTACGGGGAGGGGAGGTCCCTCAGCTCGGCCTGCACCTTCTTGCAGTCCAGGAGTCCTCAGGGGATGTCCAACTGACAACTTAGGCCCGCTCCCCATGAGCCTGGCTTCTGGCTGAGCGGCGCTTGCCTTGTGGGAGGGCATGGTCTTTCCCCCATTCGGTCGATATGCATATTAGCCTTTTATTATATAGGATATTTACTGTAAACAATGGGAACTTATGGTATGTATGGGTCTTTGATAGAATTCATTATACCTGCATTTCTATCTGTGTCAGTGTCTGCATCCCTAAGAAACACACTTTAGCTCTCCATTTATTTGTTTTTTCTAATTTCCTTTAATAATTTTCCATAGTTTTTGAAGTATAATTCTTGCATGCAGTTTGCTAAATTTATCAGTAAGTACTTTACACAAAATTTTGATGCTGTCCGAATGAACTATTTTACTTCATTTTTATGTTGATCATTACTTGTGAATAAAAATTGGCAAAAGAGTATATCCTTGCTTTATTGATAAACTTCCTTTAACTCTAACTATATCGTTATTACTAGAGGCCCAGTGCATGGACTCATGCACTGGTGGGGTCCCTCATCCTGGCCTGCAGGGATTGGGCCGAAACTGGCTCTCTAACATCCCCTAAGGGATCCTGAATTGTGAGAGGGTGCAGGCCAGACTGAGGGACCCCTCTGGTGCACAAATCCATGCACTGAGCCTCTAGTATGCATGTAAGATCTTTGGTTAATCTCTTTCCACTCTCCCCCCTCTCCCCGTTGAGATTCATCAGTCTGTTTCATGTTTCCATGCCTGTGGTTTCTCCTCTTGCATTGAGTGCCCCCTGGTAGTCAGTGTGCATCATAGCTATCGGCCAGTTGGCCAACTGCTTAGGCTTTTATATAGAGGCCTGGTGCATGAAATTTGTGCACGGGGGTGGGCAGTCTCTCGGCCCTCTCCAATCAGGGACCCCTCGGGGGGTGTCTGACTGCCAGTTTAGGCCCAATTCCACAGTCAGACATCTCTCTCACAACCTGGGTCTGCTGGTTCCTAACTGCTCACCTGCCTGCCTGTCTGATCACCCCTAATTGCTTCCCTGCTGGCCTGATCACCCCTAATCACCTCTGCCTCGGCCCCAGCCACTGTGGCTTTATCCAGAAGGTGATCAAAAGATGTCTGGTTAACCCAGTCTAATTAGCATATTACCCTTTTATTAGTATAAATTAGTCAGTTCAGACAGCCATAACAAAATATCATAAATTTGTGTAGCTTAAACAACAGAAATGTATTTTTCTCACAGTTCTGGAGGCTGGAATTTGGGTCAGGGTACCAGCATAGCATCATCTCATACACCAGAAAGTGGTGGAATGATTGCCAATCAGGGCACATGCCCAGGTTACAGATTCAATACCCAGTCCAGTGAGTGCAGGAAACAATGGAACAATGTTTCTCTCTCGCTCCCTTCTTCTCTCTGAGATCAATTAAAATGAATGATAAATAAATGTCTTTCCTGTTCTCTAAGTATGTTTTAACAGGAAAGACATTAGTGACCTATGAAGTGAAAAACTTGTTATAACGCATGACCCCATTAAAAAATATTTATTGATTTCAGAGGAAGGAAAAAGGAGAGATAGATAGAAACATCAAAGTTGAGAATCATTGATCAGCTGCCTTCTGCATACTCCTACTGTGTGGATCAAGCCCAAAATTTGATCAGGAATCATGTCATGACCTCCTGGTTCATAGATTGATGCTCAACCACTGAACCCCACAAGCCAGGCCCCATTTTTATCAATATCAGGCACATGAGGTACACTGGCAAGATCTCACTCCTAGATAATAGTCTGAAATTGCCCAAACTCCTTTGCAGCTAGGTTTCTAGATATTAATTCATTTCTGATGATTGAATGCGCTTGCACAATATTTTGAAGGCAGAGTGGGGCAGAGGCATCTTCCCGTAGTTTGGGCTGTTTGCCGCTGGTGATCATGTGTGCAGAGATGTGGGCATTTCTGCAGCAGAATCCAGGCTGTCACAGCAGCTGTGGCAGAGGCAGTGCCCAGTGACCTGTTTTGTGGGAGCTGGAGGGCACTTTCGTGGGCAGCAGTTTCCTGATCCCGGGTCACAGCTGTGCCAGAGTGTCCCAGAATTCAGCGGTGGCTGAGGGGGCAGCTCCTCCCGCTGGCCAGGGAGTCTTTCCTGGGGGCCCAGCCTAATACCCACTCCTACAGCTTTCTGATGATTTCCCAAGCACCAGTTCCTTGTGCCAAATTCTCTTCTGCCTAAAAAAGCAAAGATCTAAAAACATTTGGATCCTCTACTTTCAACAAAAACAGTGCTGCACAGGGTTGGGTCTGAACAGTGGGTGAAGTGTTGCGGAAGGCTCCCTTCTTTGAGTCTAGCTTCTTCTTCTGTAGAATTGAGACCAAAGGTCATCTGTTCATAGTCACTGAAGACCGTGGCAGCTGTGTTTTCCGAAGATGGCCACAACGTTTCCTATCCCTCCTGTGGCCTTGCCACTTTCCTCCGTGACCTCTCTCTTGAAGTGGGGCTGACCTCTGAATTCCAAGGCTAGAGCCAAAAAGGCACGGGGCTGCAGCCCTGCCCACCCCACCAGGGATTTGAGCTCCAGCCCAGCCCACGCCGCTCAGGGCTGGAGGCTCTGTCTGGCGCAGGGCCTTGCCCTCCTGGCTGGCTTCCCCTCCCGTCTGCGGCCCAGCGCTTTGCTGCACATCATGGCCCACCTGCTAGTCTGCTGGGCCCAGCCGGCAGAGTAAGAGCCCATGCCGGGCCTCACACTTCCTGGTTCCTGTGTGCCACTGACCCCTGTGCCCTGCGGCCCCTATTCCTGCCACTCTTCCAACTGGGGCCAGATGCCCAGGTGCTGTGTGCAGCCGACGGAGACTGCTGTGCCACCACCAGGAAAGCCTCCTCATCCCATCCCCGACTCCAGCGCCCTGATCCCGGGGCCACTCCCACCAAAGGAGAGCTTTGTCCGTGCGGCTGCCTGAGACCGAGACTGACAACTCCAAGGTCCCCGGATCCCAAATTTCTGCCAGCTAAGGCTGTTGGCCGGCTGGCCCTGCCCTGACAGGGGTTGGTGGTGATCCAGCCAGGATCAGGCCTGTTCACTGGCCACAGTGGGTGTCACGGTGACCAGGTCGTATGGTCGTGACAGCGTTATGGTCTCTGGCTTTTTATATATATGTTGATAGATAGGCTTTCTGAGGTTGCCTTTTAAAAAAGCTATAGTTCTCTCATGTTCCTACTTTGCTGAGTTAATTTATATATTCAATTTTGACCAATGCTTCAATTGAAATAATATGGTTTTCTCCTTTATCAGTTAGTATGAAACATTAAATTGATTAATTTTTGTACTTTAAACTTTTCCTGCATGCTTGAAATAACTTACTTGGTCATGGTATGACCTTCTTCATATATGTCTGGATGTGAGTTGCTGTGATTTCCTGAAGGCTTTTTGAGTCTATACAAATGAAAGGTGCTAGTTAATAGTTTTCTTAGTCTGGTTCTCTTGTCAGGCCAACGCTACCTTCAAATAAGTATTTCCTACTCTCTGTTTTCTAAAAAAGTCTGTCAATTATTAGTATTCTTTCTTCCTTAACTCTTGGTAAAATTTATGAGTAAAGCCTGGAGTTTTCTTTGGGGAATTACAAACTCAATTTCTTTAACACAGATAGAACTATGCAGATATCTATTTTTTCTGGTATCTGATTTGGCAATTTTTATCTGAAATTTTTAATCTATTAGCATAAAGTGGCTCATAATAGCCCCTTATTATTTTTAATATTTGTAAGATCTGTGGTAATGTCCCCTCCTTCACTGCTGACAGTGATAATTTGTGTTTGCTCTTTTTTCTTATTAGCTCACTTAGAAAATTATTAATTTTATAGACATTTTCAATATATCAGCTTTAGATTTAATAAATTTTTCTTTGCTCTTTGTTCATGTTTTCTTTAAACAAATTCTCCTATGTTTATTAATTCCCTTTACTTCCTTAGGGCTTAATTTGGTCTTTATACTCTAAATTCTTTTTTTTAAATTCCTTTATTGATTAACGTATCACATATTTGTCCTCAACCCCCCTTCAAATCCCTCTCCCCTCACCATTCATGCCCCCACTCCCCCATTGTCCTTGACCACTGGTTAGGCTCATATGTGTGCACACAAGGCCTTTGGTTGATCTCGCCCTTTTACCCCCACCCTCCGTCTGAGGTCCAACAGTCTGACCCATGGCTCCATATACTCTAAATTCTTAAGGTGAAAACTTACATACTTGCTTTTCAACCTTCTTTTCTAATATAAACTATAAAAGCTGTACAATTTCCTCTAATGCTGCTCTAACTGAATCCCTCAGGTTTTTATCTGATACATCTCATTAGATTTAACATACATTCTAATTTCTCTTTTGATTTTTTTCTTGAATCCATGGGTTATCTAGAAATATGTTGCTTAATATTCTAATATTGGGAATTTTCCAGATATCTTTTGATTTTGATTTCTAAATTAATTTTGTCTTAGATGGGAGAACAAACTATACTTTCCAATGCTCCTACATTTATTGAGATTTGTTTTATAGACCACTATATGGTCTATTTTACCAAATGCCCATGTGCATTGATAAAGAATACTGGGTGCGGAACTGCTGGGTATAGTATTCTATACAGTTACTAATAAATTATTGGGTGTAGTACTACTGGGCACAGTGCCAATTAGGTCAAGTTGGTTGCTAATATTTTAAAGTCTTCTATGATACTACTAATTTTCTACATGTTCTATCAAATAATAAGAATACTGAATGTTGAAATTTCCAACTGAAATTGTGAATCTGTCAATTTTACCTGGCAATTCTACCAGCTTTTGCTTCATACAATGCAAAGCTATTTTATTAAATGAATATACATATAAGGTTGTTACACACTTTTGATGACTTGCTATACAATTTTTATCACTTGGAAACATACCACTATATCCCTGGAAAAACTGTATTTATCCTGTATTCTACTTTGGCTGATATAAATATAGCCCTTTACCATTCTTTAGATTAATATCCGCATATATTTTCCATTCTTTTACTTTGCCTATCTCTATATTTAAAGTATGTACACAACATATAGTTGATTACTGATTTTGTTAACTTTATTCTAATAATCTTGGTCTTTTAATCAGTGTTTAGGCCACTGCATTTAATGTAATTATGAAGTGACATTAATTTAATGTTAAGTGTATATTTCATTAGGCTTTGGTTTAAGTCTATCATCTTGATAGTTGTTTTCAATGTGCATAGCCTATTCTTCTGTTTTGTGTTTTTTTCTCTTTTCCTGCCTTCTTTTGTATTAATTGATTCTTTCTTGGAATTTTCCCTGTTTTTGGCTTGTTTCCTATATCTCTATTAATTTTTAAGTAGCTGCTCTTCCATTTAAAATATGCATTACTCCCTGGCCAGTGTGGCTCAGTGGTTGAGTGTTGATCTATGAACCAGGAAGTACATGGTTGGGACACATGCCAGATAATGGGCTTGATCCCCAGTGTGGGGTGTACAGGAGGCAGACGATCAATGATTTTCTCTCATCATTGATGTTTCTGCCTCTTTCTCCCTCTCATTTCCTTTCTGAAATCAATAAAAATATATATTAAAAATATGCATTGTCATAATATGCCATATAGTAATATGTCATTCTACTTCTAATGTAAGAGCTTTACAACAGTAATCTTTATTTTCTCTCTCCAGTCCATTGTACTATTTGTCATTCATTCTACTTTTTCATATATTATAAACATTTCCATAAATTGTTATCATTTTGTTTTAGATTGCCAGTTATCCTTAAAATCAAATTAAATTAGAAAAATATTTATATTCACTAATATATTTACCATTCCTAGAACTATTTATTCTCAAAGCTAATTGCAAGTTTACATCTGGCATTATTTTTCTTAAGCCTGAAGAAATTTCATTAACATTTCTTTAGTTCACTTTGTTGGCAAAGAATTCTCCCACCTCTTATTTATTTATTAAAGCCATTCCTCTTGGCTTTCATTTATGAAAGATATTTTCAATGAATATTGATTTCTACATTGACAGATTTTTTTCTTTCAACATTTTAAAGATTCCAACCCATTGTGTTGTGTATATTGTTTCTCAGAATTGGGTATTTGTCATGTTTTGTTTGTTCCCCTGTGTATAACAGTTCTTTTTATTTCCCCACTGCTATTTAAAAATTTTCTTTCTTACTCATTTTTAGCTTTTTAAGTATCATCTGCTCTGATGCAATATTCTTTGTACTTATCCAACTTGGAATTTGTTGAACTACCTGGATCTGCAGGTTTGTAGTTTTCACTAAATATGGAAGACTTTTGGCCATTATTTTTTTCTGTCTCTTTTTTCCCTCTCCTTCTGGGATGCCAAGTGCACATTATAACAAATACCTAGATATTGTGACACCAACCACTTGAGGTTTTGTTTTTTTCGCCCAATCTTTTCTTCACCCTAGGCTTCATTTTGGAAAGTTTCTATGGTAATGTTTTCAGATTCATTGATTTTTATTTAATGTTAAGACTGTCCAGTGAATATTAACTTTCAAATAACATATTTTTAGCTCTTCAATTTCTCTAATTACGTTCATATTTTCCTTTAAATATTCAAGACCATTTATATTAGCTGCTGTAAAGCCTTGCTGATAATTCCATAATTTCTTTAATTTCCAGGAATGTTTCTATTGACCAATTTCTCATTTGTTATGGGTCCCATTTTGCTGCTTCTTTGTATGCCAAACAATTTTGGATTGTATGCTTAACATTACAAATGCTATATTGGTAATTTTTTTGCAAAAACAGTTTTTATTGAGGTGTAATTGACATACAACATTTTATTAATGTCAGGTGTAAAACATAATGCTTCAATATTTGTATATATTGCAAAATAATCACTACAAGATGTCTACCCTGTTTCCCCGAAAATAAAACAGTGTCTTATATTAATTTTTGCTCCCAAAGATGCGCTAGGTCTTATTTTCAGGGGGTGTCTTATTTTTTCATGAAGAAGAATATGGTACACATTTATTGTTAAATGAAAATAAAGGAAATTTATTACCTGTATATGGTACAGTAGTACGGTAGTTGTCAACACAAACCCGACAAACTGTGAATACTACAGTATCAAGAATTTACTCATTTATTCAATGACAATCATGTCATCATCTTCTGGAACATCATCATAACAATCCAATTCCTGAATTTCCTGGTGAATTTCTTGTGACTCCATTTCTTTCAGAATCAGTGGACCAAATCTCTCATGTTTAGCCTAGGGGGGGCCTTATTTTTGGGGGATGCCTTATACTTCACTCAGAAGGAAACCTGTAAGTAGGTCTTATATTTGGAGGATGTCTTATTTTCGGGGAAACATGGTAGTTAACATCTGTCACCATATATAGTTACATTTTTTATGTGTGATGAGAACTTTTAAGATTTATTTTCTTAACTTTCAAATATGCAATATAATATTACCTATTGTCACCATGCTATTCATTATATCCCCATAACTTAATTATTTTATAACCAAAATGTGTATCTTTTTACTCCCTGCAATCCATTTTGCCCACTCCAATCTCTCCTCTCAGTTTTGTTTTTAGACTCTGTATAAATGAGGTCATAAGGTACTTGTCTTTCTCTGTCTGACTTTTAACTTAGCACAATACCCTCAAGATCCATCCCTATTGTCACAAAGGTGAAGGTTTTATTCTTTTTTTTTAAGGCTAAATAATAATCACATATATCAATATATCAATATATCTATCTATATCTATATCTATCTATCTATCTATCTATCTCACATATTCTTCATCTGTTCAACCATCAATGGACATTTAGGTTGTTTATAAAACTTGGCTATTATAAATAATACTGCAATAAATATGAGGATGTATACACTTTTTAAAATTAGACTTTTGTCTTCTTCATATAAATAACTAGAAATATAATTAATGGATCCTATGGTAGTTGTATTTTTAATATTTTAATAAATGTCTAAACTGCTTTTCATAGTAACTGCTCCAATACACATTTCCACCAACAGTGCCTGAGTGTTCCCTTTTCCCCACGTCCTTGCCAACATTTATTTCTTGTCTTCTTGACAACTGCCATTCTAACGGGTGTGCATTGGTTCTTGTTTCTACTTTTTCCTTTCTTCCCAGATAATTGAAATGTGTTACCTGTGGACCATATTTGTCTTGATAAGGATTACATTTAAAGTGTGTTAAGGTGAGACCAAAGTAGTCTTTACTCTGGGGACATTTCAGACTTCTTACTAAGTCTGACTCTTGAATGTTCTGCTTTGTTAGATGAAATTTCCCCACGACAGCTGTGAGAATGCACATGCACGTCTGCTGGGCATAAGCTCTGGGAATTGTTCGGTTTATAGCTCCTTGGGAATTTTTATTTGCGTGGCCTGTGGAGTTTCACGTTATCTAAGCAAGGATTGGTACTCAGAGAAGAACCAAGGGACTCCCTGTACAGGTTTCTGGAACTTTCTAGGAGTGCCTCCATTTTTGTATTCTGCCTCGCAAATTCCAGCTCTCTAGGCCCCTCTGAGCCCAGTTCTCCTGCCCTTTCTCCTCCCCCCCCCCCCTCCGTCCCAGGGAGGCTTCTAGTTCCTGCCGGGAGCTGCCTCTGCACTGCAGTCTGGAAGCTCCTCTGAGTGAAATCCGAGGACTGCAGTGCTCACCTAGTTTGCTTTCCTTCTTATAGGGCCACAGTTCTATTCTGACTGCTTCCAAATGCCTAAAAACAGTATTTCCCTTATTCTGTGCCATTTTCTGTTTGTGGCAGAAGGACAAATCCTAAACCATTAATTACTTCATCAGAGGAACCTGAGTAATCATTCAAAAATACAAACCGGATGATGTCACTCTTTAGCTTAAAATATTTCAAAGCTGACTCTATAATTCATTGTCTATGTTGGGGTGTTTTTGAAGTACTAGAACACTAATCAGAAGGGGGACTGTGATAACAGGCCCAGAGCAGGATAATCACAGGGGAACCGGGACCTACCGCTGTCAATCATCTAGGCTTAGCTTCTGGGCCCTCATTCCAGTGCCCCACCTCATTCCCCCAGTTTTATTCCTTGTGCTTTAACATCTCTATAGTGCTCTTTCTTTTGCTCATGGCACCTCTCCTGATGTCTAAGTAAATTCTTCTTCTTCCCTCCCTCTGGTTGAAATATTATGTTCCTCTACAACTATTAGTTATTTGTACCTCATTTGGCAGGCACCTCATAGTATTATATTATTATTATTTAAAAAAAAATTTTTTTTTTTGCATGGTGTCTCCTCTTATAAACTAGGTTGGTGAGGAAGTGAGTTCAAAAATCAAGAAATATATTTAAAAAAATTAATCCAGAAGCAATATTTGTGAACAATGGGATAAAGGATGCATGATAGAGACAATTTAGAATATATCTATAGTCTCTATTCCAACATTCAAGGCTACAGAAACCCCAAATCCTCTGAATACCAAATCATCTTACTTTTTCTTCTTAGACTCTCTACCACAGTTAAAACCTATTTAGAATTTCAGAATTTTAAAATGTAAAAACCTCAGTATAGAGATCTTATGTTCCATATTTTATTCTCCATAGTTAATGACTTAAGCAAATCTGCCAAATTTTGGTGAGTTTTAAAGTTGGAAAAGTATCTTCAATTTTCTCAGTGAACTACGTATATTTAATATCCTATTGTAGTACCCATTGCGCCTACAATCACACTATTACAAAACCTTACACCTTAAAACTGCTCTAATGTCCAAGGAGCCAATTCGTTAATATGATATTGCAAACTAAGTGCTTATGCACCCAATAACAAAGTTCCAAAAGGTACGAGGCAAACTCTTGTATAACAATGAGGAGAAATAGACAACCCATAATTACAACAGGTGTTACTAATCCTCTCTTAGAGATCGACAGAATAACTAGAAAGAAAATCAGCCAGAATTCAGTCTTGAACAATGCCCTGACATGATGGTCTATGTAGAGAAATCAGTTAAACCTATAAAAAAAGTTACTAAAATTAATGGCAGTGCCACAATGTTGGGGGATATAAACAAAGATCAACTGAATATCTATATGCTAGCGACTAATACATAGAAATTAAAATCAGAACACAATATATACAATATAGCCCATATACAATAGTATAAAAATATGACTTAGGAATAAATCTAACAAAAGATGTTTAAGTCCTATACACTAAAAGCTTCAAAAACACTGCAGGGAGAAATTGAAGGAGATTTAAATAAATGGAGATATAGACTGTGTCTAAGGTTTGGAAGAATCAAAATTGTTAAGGTTTTAATTATCTCCAAATTTACAATAATCTATTTATTAGATTGAATACAATCCTAATAAAAAGCCAATGGAAATTTTATTTTGTAAAAATTGACAACCTGATTCTAAAATTCACATGGAGATACGAAGGTGTTAAAATAACCAAAACAACTGTGAAAAATAAGAACAGAATTGGAGAACTAACATCATCTCAAAGAAAACCTTATTATAGAGCTACAGTGACCAAGGCAGTGTAATATTGGTGTTAAGATTGATAGACAGGAACAAAATAAAGAACCCAGAAATAGACAATATGGACAACTTACTTTCAATAAAAATGCAAAGCTAATTGAATTGAGAAAGCATAATAATTTTAACTGTTGTTGCTGGAACAATTAGATATCTATGTGCAAAACCTGAACTATACTTTAAAGTGAATCTTAAATGCGAATGTAAAACTTTACAAAATAGGAAAAGCCCTAGCTGGTTTGGCTCAGTGGGTAGAGCATCATCCTGCCGACTGAAGGGTCCCAGGTTCAACTACAACCAAGGGCACATGTCTGGGTGTTGGGCTTGATCCCCAGTATGGGCATGCAGGAGGCAGCCGATCAATGATGTTTCTATTTCTCTATCCTTTTCCCTCCCTCTCTGAAATCAATAAAAATATATTTTTAAAAATGAATAGAAAATAGGAAAAAAATCTTTGTGACCTTGGATTAGGAAAAGATCTTGTAGCCATGACATCAAACATATAATCCATACAGAAAACAAATGATAAACTGGACTTCACTGAAATTAATTTAAAAAAACTACCATCTTTGAAAGCTATCAAGGGATGTAAAGACAAGCCCCATACTGATATAAAATGTTTGCAACGCACGTATCTACAAGGTATATAAAAGACTGATATATCAAATATGCATAAATAATGTTTAAAAACCCCCAAATCAATAATAAAAATTCAAACCTCCAAACTTTGGCCAAAGTTTTGGATACTTCACCAAAGAGATATATGGATAGAAATTAAATACATGAAAATGTGCTCAACATAATTAGTCATTAAAGCAACACAAACTAAAACCACATGATACTATTACCATTAAAATGTTTAGAATTAAAATGATCAGGTTTTAGTAAGAATGTAGAGGGATGGAAACTCTCATGTACTGCTGTGTGAGTAAGTACTTAGAGAATACTTTGACAGGTGGTTTTTCTTTTACGTTAAACATTCTACTTCTATTAGTTGCTCCAAACATCTAACACGGGGTGTGTACTTCAGAGAAAAATGAATATAATTCCACACAGACTTTTTACATGTAACAAACGTGCACAAATGTTTAGAACATGTTTCTTTATAGTAGCCAAAAAATGGAAAAGCAAATGTCCTTTGAAAATCAATGGATAAGGAAATTTTGGAATATCCATACCATGTCGTACTGCCCAATAATGAAAAGGGATAAACTAGTCATACAAGCAAAAACACGGGTGAACCTCAATTATGCAGAGTGAGAGAAGCCAGACAAGAAAGAGGACATACTACATGAGTCCATTTATATAAAACTCTAAAAAAAACCCTCAAACTCGGCTATGATGACAGGAAGCAGATCCCGCGGCCTAGGCTGGGGGAGCATGTGGAGAAGGGTCGGAGGGAAGTGACAAGGGGCTCTGACCTGCATTCTGGGGTGATGGATGTGCTCTGACCGTTGATTACGATGATGTTCTCACAGGTACACACACACACACACACACGCACGCACGCACACGCACACATACATATACACCCAGGGGAAAGCCTCTCAGCTGCCTTTCCAATCACGGGCAGTTGACTGCATGCCAACTGTTCCCCAATGGAGAAAGGCAAAGCTCCTTCCATTTCCTCCAATCCCACCCAATTTAGATTGTATACATGTAACCCTTTCTGCAAGTTTCTAGCAGTGTAGCTTTTATTGAAACCAGCTAAATAATTTTGAGAAAATTCTCAGAAATTCAAAGTATGTCAACTTCTTGTAATGTTAGAGGTTAACTTCCTTCTCCAGCCTTCACCCCAGTGTGCTGTGAGGTGCCTTCTCAGGTATCCGTAACTGGTCTTCACCGCCACAGGCCTTTTTTAATGTTCTAAAGCATTATTTTATTTATTTTTATAAGACTGTACTTATATATGTTTTTACTGTTTTCTTTATTGATTAGACACAGTCACGGGAGTGCGCCAATGGCACTGCTCCTTGGCAAGGGCCCCGGTAAGGCAGCCACTGCCTCGGCGGCAGCCGCGTGTGGTAGGCGGAGCAGGTTCCCTGCCTGCGCTGACCCGCCCGTCTTTCCTTCAGGAAACTAGAGGGGGAGCCTCCTCTCTAAATAAGTTCCACCGACTAAGGCCCCGTCTCGATGTCCAGTGACAGGAGCTCTCATCCGTACGCCCCGTCGCAGCGCCGCACGCAGGTCCCTCCGGCCACAGAGGCAGAAGCGGTGAGCACGGCGCTGCAGCGAGACCACTTCCCCTGCGAGGGGCTCCCGCTTCATCTCAAGCCATTGATTAGCCAACTTCCCTTCTTTTCTGTGAGTCAGCACTCTGTGGCTCTTCCCATAAGTATCTCCCTCACATTTCCCTTTGTTAAATATATGTTTCCACAGGTTTTTACATGTGTATTATGTATCAAATATATAATGACATAATTACTGTAATATAATTTAACTGCATAATTAGAATGTATAATTACATAATTAAGACATATAATTACTAAGTTTAAAAATTTATGGAAATTATTTTTTTTTAAATGAATAATGCATGCAATGAGGAGGCAACTATTGAAATTCATGATTGGGGCCTTCTAAAAATTACTTCAACTGAAAACAATGTGTAACCAGTAACCAATTATTTCACCTGATTTCTTGAGTGCTTTCAAACATGTCAGTGATTTTATTTTAAATTTTATTAAAATATTAGAAAGCGTCCCTGGATACAGGAGAGACAAAAGGCGGTGCTCAGGAAGTGTCCCTGGGGCCGCTGCATTCCCGCCCTCCTCCCCAGGCCCAGCAGAAGCTCCTCCTGCCACAGGCTATTGGCGTGGCAGTCATTACCCAGCTGGTGTTTCGGTGAATCCGGGAAACAGTGTATCTGATTCTGAGCCCCCGAGAGTCTATACTTAGTCTCAAAGATATAGTTACTTTAAATGTTGATTAAATATCAGTTTCATAATAAAAAAATCTACCTGATTTTATTTAATTTCAATTTAAAAAAATAAAAGTTTCTAAAAGAGATGTGCATTTCTCAATGGAATCATGACGAGTCAACTAAGCTAGATGCTGGGACAGAAACAGCGAGCAGAGGTGTTCTCTGGCCTGTCGTTCAGACAGACACATAAGCCAATAAATGACATGGAGAGAATAGGAGCAGGAATAGCTTTTGAAAACTTTAAAAAACCTAATGTCATAATTTGGAGCCTGAGGAAATAATCCTCACTCTAGAGCAGCAATCAAGTATTGAATTTCCTGATCCAAATCGGCACAACAGTTGACTAGTTTCTGTGCAAGACAATCCCTACTCTTCAGCCCCATACTCTCTTCATACTTATCCATGTCACTTCTCCCCGCACCTCCTCACTGGAGCTGCCTGCCGCTGCTTCCGGATGTGTGTTCTGGGAGGGCAGCCACTCAGTGTGGGAAACGGGGTCACACACACACACACACACACACACACTGAAGGAACATCGCCTGCCCTTCTCACGGGAGCACAGTACATGTCACTTGACAACATATGCAACCAGCACATCTTCAAAAACTTAAGTTTAACCTGCAAGAATTCATAAAGATCATCCTCCAATGATTGCTTATCCTTGGGAAGAAAAAGGAAACACATGCACACGTAAAAGAACATGCCTTCCAGAGATGGCAGAGGAAGTGCCGCCAGTGGAAACTGCAGGCTAAGTCTGTGTGCTGCCCTGCCCGGGCCAGGAGAGGTCTGCGCCTGTCAGAACCGGCTGCCCCGTTCCGCAGCTGCTCCATCGCTGGCCGCCTTGTGCATTCAACCGCCACGGTTCACGTACATCCCCCGTTAATCACTCCCGTCCACGCTCACTGAGCTCCTGCCTAGTATGCCTGCAGCACGGCGCTGGGCATGGACGGTGCCGCAGAGAGCAGGACGGAGCCCTGTCCGCACGGAGTCTGAGAACCAGAACAGGGCAGCCCATCGGCACACAGCGGAGCATGAGCCCGGCCAGGGGGGAGAGCGCACCAGGACCGCGGTGGAGGACGGCACCCAAAGCCCAGTGACCGCCCCCGGAGCTCCCTCCTCTGTCTCCTCTGGTGACTCTCCGGATGTGATGGGGTAACCCAAGCTGAACTGCATGTGGCAGAGCGAGTGACCGAGAACCGACCCGGAGCCAGAGCCGGAGAGGAGAGCCAAGGGTCTCAGGAGTCCCACTCCTCCTACGGACACCTGCCCCCCCTCACCCCCGCCCCCTTCCGGATAAAAGTCCCGGCATCTTCCTCAACGTGTCTTTCCTGGAAGCCCGGTGGCCGGTGGGCCCAGCCACTGTCCGGCAGACAGTGAGTGAGCATCCAGGCCGGATGCTGGGTCCTTACAGGAGAGTCCCATCAGCTGTGGCCCAGGGTACATGACTGTGCTTTTCGTACCTTCTCAATCATTTTCATCACTTCTGAAGGAAGAGACAGGCAATGGCGTGTGGCAGCGCGTGCAGGCCTCCTGCTTTATCACGTGCCACACAGCGGACTGTGGCCTTGGAGTTTATCGGAGCATGTAAAGGGCTCCAAGCTCCGCTGAAGCTTCTGGACTGAGGGGCACAACGCCTGGTAGCCTAACCCCCACACGTTCCTTGTCCTGTCTGTGGGCCTGACTGGCAGCGCCAGGGCAGTTCCTTGCACCGTTAGCACACACGGACAGAGGCCACTGTTAGCATGTGCACGAACGGAATCCTGTCAGCCCAACGGCCAGCTCGGTTCATCGGACCAGCCGCTGCCATCTCAGACTGAGAAAGTCCTGGGCAGAACGGGAGCGAACATGGGATGTGAGAGAAAAGGGCCCGGGATAAAGGCTGCTGCCCGGTCTGCTGGGTCCCCTAAAGTCCCGTCAGATCACAGAGCCCAGGTCTTGGGAGGACGTTGGACCAGCCGCAAAACAAATGAGGCATCTGTACCAACACCCCTGTTTCTGTTCTTCCTAAGATGGGGAACTGTCCCGCCCCAAAGCCCTGTGACATCTCAGCTGGGAGACAGGTCTTCCTGATAAAAGCCCCAAACTGCAAAGTCCACTCCTCGGTTCCATTTCTTTTTTCTTGTGCCCTGAAGTCAGAAGAACCGACCTCATTGCCTGCTGCTGTGGTGCAAGGCCTGCAATCACGTTCACTCTCACGAGCTGCTGGACATCTGGTGAAACCAGGCCTCCCTCGGCCTCACCACACCACAGGGCCCCCCACTCTGCCCGAGAGGAGGCCTCCTAGCCAAACAGCCGCCCTTCCTTACCAAGGGGACCAGGCTTAGCTCCACTTACTCTCCAACAGGGGGCGCATTCCCCTGCCAGCCAGCAGCTATCCAAACAAGCCAATCTCGGCACTGCCGGGCCAGAGGGCACCAGGCACCACGCCTTCCTGTTCCTCCACAGCCCCTCTCGGTCCTGCTGGCTCAGTCTGCCCAGAGTGCAGCCCCTGGGGCCGTACACCCCAACCCCCCCCAGGCTGGGAATGTATGTGAGCAATAAGCAGGTGGGGATCAGGTCTGTGCAGGTCGGGTGTGGCGTGTGGATTAGCCATCCCCACGAATCCAGGCGGGAACCCTCCGTCAGCAGCGGGGTGGAGAGGAGACGATAAAGCAGCTGCCCGTGCGCGGTGGACTTGGGGACCCGGGAACGGGGGTGAACGAGAGGCCAGAAGAGCTCACTGCACGGGAGTTTGAGAATTCAGAAATCACACGTCCTCACACTCCGGCCTCCTCTAAACCCCACCCTGACTGTAGTGGGTACAGCTACTGATGCGGTGCCGTGGCAGCAGCAAGGGAAAGTGAACAGAGGCAGAAACCAGGGAGTCACACGCCGGGAGGAAGAAAACAGAACTGTTCTGGGGTTTCAGGACCCGGTGACAGGAGGCTTATGCTAGAAAATACGTGTCATTTTGCATCTAATTCATCGGCAGATTCTGTCTGCATCTCATGCTAGTTCTTCGAATATCACATCCCGGGTTCCGGAACTCTACCTGTCTCTGTGTGGAAACAAAGTGTGATGAGCAAGAGAACTAATGATTATACTAATGTGCATGTTCGCCTGACAAACGCCAGCCAGTCTCCTCCTCCTCCCCCCTGCCCACGCTAATGGCTGCACCTCAATCAATACACTCAGGAAAGACCACAGAATCAATAGCAGGGCTAATTTTGCAGAATTAAGAAGTGGCTCTTTTGAAAAACAAGAAAGTAGACACATTTGCAATAACCACATTCGGAAATATGTTGCCTAGCAACAGGATATGAAAATGATGCCCAGTACCAGTAACTTATTTTCACATACGAAACCAGCTCCCTCCCTGCCTTTGCAATGCTGCCACGTACTTTCCCCAACTAGAACTCCACAGAGACTATTAACACCACCCTTTCCCACAATACACTCTGTTAAACAATCATGTGCTTCTGCTAGTGCACTGAAACACTGAATCTACTCAATGACTAGTCAGTGAAACGGCGGGAGGCTCTCAGGCTCATTCCCTGGGCAGGAGAATCCAACGGCCACAGAGCGAATGGACCAGGACATTGGGATTCCCATGCACCAGGTGAGCGGACAGGGCCAGAGGGGGTCTCATGTACCTGTGCTTTTTAAAGGGAAAGTAGACAAGGAACTTAAAGTGCATCATTAGTGTTTCCACTTTTCTTTGGGAGATAAAAGAAGCTTCTGGAAGGCAGAAGGCCCTTGGATGTGGGAACGAAGAAACCCCTTTCGTGGGGGGCGGCAGGGAAGGGGAAGCTGCTGAGTGCTGAGCCCTGGCTGGCCCCGGGGGAGGCTCTCGGGGAGGACCGCTCGCTCCCGCGCAGCGCTCTGGCGGGAGGGGAGGGGAGCGGCCCGCCCCAGCCTGGGCTTCACAGGTATCATCTCATGCCATCCTCCCAGGACACCGAGTCCATTTGACAGAAGCAGGAAATGGGCTCAGTGAGATCACATGATTTACCCAGAATCACTCATCGGGTAAGAGGGAAAGCTGGGTTCAAAAGGGGATCTGTCTTCAACGCCATCACCCCTCAGTTGGCTATTACTGCTTTCCAGCTTGGGGAGGGGGTGTTCTGGTATCCAAGGATCTAAGGAGAAAACCTAGTCCCTTGGAAGGAAGGAAGGAAGGGAGGGAGGGAGGAACTGCACTACACCAATGCTCACTTTAACATGCACACTTACTAGAGTTTTTGCAAGTTTCTTATTCACTGTTATGTGAGATCGCTAACTCCTCAGTTTAGGGACACGTGTTTCATTTTGAAAACTATTCTCTGCTGAATTGAGCTTTTTATTCACGAGACTTCCAGTAATACAGATGGACAACCCGTGGGTCAAAGAAGAGTTAGTCTTACAAAATTTGGCGGGGGTGGGGGGTGGCGGGAGGCAGAGGCCTATCTTACCCTGTCCCAGTGCTGTCTTCCTACACCTGTGCAGGCACACCGCGAGCGCTCTGCTGTGTAACGCGTGTAAGGCCAACTTCACGCACTCCTGAATTTCAAGGTTTCCCTAACAGACTGACTGGCCAGTGATTGTGACTCCGGAGCCTTTGGGACTTGAATCAGTACCGCTGTCTATGAAACAGCCGAGACGGGCAGAAAGACAGGCCTGTTACCGCTGGATGCTGCTCTGGCGTGCAATGTGCTGTCTAATGGGAAGAGCAGGTGATTACAGGTGAAGACACGCGATGGCAGCTAAGCATCCTTCTGGTTGCTATGCAACTGCAGCCGTCCCTGTCTTACTCGGCCTCTCTAACCCCGTTTCCTCCTCTAGGAAATGATGACAACATTTACACTGACAGGGAGTCAACAGATATGGATGGCATACCAAAGGGCACGAAGCAATAGACTTACTGCTTATCTGAGCCAGGAAATGAAGATAAGGCAAAGCGGAGGGTTAGTCCAGAAACCGGGGCAAACCGGAAACAGTAGAGGCACGAGGCTCTGAAACTTTCCAGGTGATTGTGGCCACGTGCAGTCTTGGCTTTGGGGTATTTTAAACTTAGTTCCTGAAAACTCTTGTCTACTCACTTCAGTCAACATGTTTGTACCTGGGTTGCTGTTGCTACGATAACAAATCACGTCAAACTTAGTGGCTTCAAATAACACAAACGCAAGATCTTACAGTCTAGACGGGCTCACGCCACAGTGCAGCAGGGCTGTGCCTGTTTTGGAAGCTCCAGTGGAGAACCTGCTCCTGGACCCCACTGGCTCCCGGGGCCCCATTCTCCACGGCCCCTCCCCCATCCTCAGAGCCAGCAGTGCTGGGCAAGTCTTCCCCATCCTCCCAGCCCCTGGTTCTCGCTCTCCCCTGATGAAGACTGTGATTACACCGGATCAAACCAGATCATCTGGACGATCTCCCCACCTCAAGGTCACCTTAACCCCATTTACAACCTGCACTCCCTGCCTTGGAACCCAACATCTCACATGCCTGGGGCTGAGGATGTAGAAATCTTTGGGGCTGGGAGTGGAGGGGGGGAGAACTTCACCCCCTCCCTCTCCCCCCCACACACAGTGCGGGTCTGCACATGAGTAATGGCTTGTCCACTGAGAGCAACGATGGGTTTGATTTACATGGTGCAGCCAGGGACCCGTAAGACGTCTACTGCATTGAGGACGTGCGGTCTAAGGAAGGTGATATATACATAAAATATTAACTACAATAAAAACAACCCTGACATTTATAGCATGATTTATAGTTTGCAAAGCACTCTGAAATACACTTTGAACAACACAGATTTGAACTACACAGGTTGGCTTATATGCAGTTTTTTTTTTTTCAATAAACACTATAAATATATTTTCTCTTCCTTACGAATTTCTTTATTTTAAATATATTTTTATTGATTTCAGAGGGGAAGGGAGAGGGAGAGAGACAGAAACATCAATGATGAGAGAGCATCATTATCGGGTGCCTCCTACACTGGGAATGGAGCCCGCAACCTGAGCCTGTGCCCTTAATTGCAATTGAACCTGGGACATTCCTGTCCACAGTCCAGTGCTCTATCCACTGAGCCAAACCATCTAGGGCCTTTATGAATTTCTTAATATCATTTTCTTTTCTCTGGCTTACTCCCATATAAAATACAGTGTACAATGCATTTAATATGCAAAATGCATGTTAAACAGCTGTTTATGTTATCAGTAAGGCATCCTGTCAACAGCAGGCAAGTAGTAGTTATGTTTTGTGGGAGTTAAAAGTTATAAATGGATTTTTAACTGCGTGGTGGGGGAGTGGTGGACCCAGCCCCCAGATTGTTCAAAGGTCAACTATAGGTCTTATTGACCTTCAAAACTACTTTATAAGACAGGCAAGACAAGTATTATCATCTCAGATTTATGGATGAGCATTGGAAGCACAGAGGGATTTTCTTGAGGCCGCAAAAGTAGCAGGTTCAAACCCAGGTATTCCGAGTTCTGGTCCAGCGCTCTTTCCACAAAACCGTATGCGTGTGTCATGTAAAGCCCAAGGAAGCAGCAAGAGATCTGGTTTCTGCTGTGGAAGGAAAAGCAGACGCGAGGGCGTTCAGACCTAAGGAAGAACACAGAGTAGGAGTCTCGTGGAGCTGAGGGGACCCTCTCCCCATCAACTCAGCACCTTCCTGTGACACATCGCGGAGGGAGAGGACAGAAGAATGGGCGCGCAGGCAGGTCTGCCGGCCGAGGGGCAGAGACCCGCGCCCCTCCCACACAGTGACAGGGAGCCGCTTGCTCCGTGTTCAATTCCCCGTGTGAATACAAGAGTGCAGTCACAGGATGGCTTTATCCTGGTGCACACTGGCCACGGTGGTGCACGCACACGTAGCCAGAGAGGCCAGGAGAGTGTTAGAATCCTGCACTCCCGTTCCCACTATTTTATTCTCCAAAAAGGGACATCATTTTCATGGAGAATCCAAGATGAGAAACTTGTTCATTCAGGCCACGACCTCACACATTTGTTCTGATGCCGTCCCTTTAAAAGCAGCGGTTGGCTGTTGTCCCACCCAGAGAGGTGTGCGGACGATCAGTGAGACGTGGCCACTGCTGACCACTGGCTTCCACAGCGAGGGCCGTCCCAGTGGCTGCTCAGCACGACCTCCACCCTCTCCGTTCAGCGGCCTCCCACAGGGGCCCCTGGAAGTCAGACATCACGGCCTCCCACCCAGGAGCCCCTGGAGGCGAGAGGCTGAGAAGTCCCCACGCCGTGCAGGTGACACCCCACACAGCACGCCGGGCGCTGGCGGAGCCCCAGCCCAGCTCCCCCGGAGGGACCTTCCAAGCCCAGAGGCCTCACGCCCTGACCCCAGGGCTGCGCTGAAGGACGAGATGGAAGACGGTCCCTGGAACTGCGCAGTAAACACACACTGTCAATGTGAGCGCATGAAAGAACGTCAAGTGTGGCTCCCTCTCCTAATTGCCTAACACCATCCTCACCGGCTGCATACATTACAGAGCCGATTAACAGCACCGTGAATAACAATCAGTTTACTTTCTGACTTGTATCTAAATATACTTTCTATATGATTTCATCTTTTATTCAGCTGTTTAAACGCAGAACATCTAATTACAGTTCCTATTAGTCAACATTAATGTTTTTTTTTTTTGCCATGAAACATGTGTGATGACTGATTTTCTAAAAACAGAATTCTTCAGCATATGGAACAAATTGTGTTATTAGTAATGTAGTCCCAGATGACTCCGCATTTCAATTTCCTTAATTACTTAGTCATTGCTGATTATGTCTTTTTACAATTCATTATCTCATTTCTTGCAACATGGGCATTTTATTCATTAAGTGTCAAAAGGAAGGGTCTGACCTCATAAAGAAAGATAATCAGGAAATACTGACACATTTTTAAAAGCCTGTGCGTCCCTCCTTTCACATTTCATGCTCTGTGAGAACACGCTCTGAACACGTCCCGTGCGGAAGGGGTGCGGGGGGGGGGGGGGCGCGCCCCGTGAGGCCGCGTTGGCCCGGGTTGGAGGGCGGTGGCGGGAGGGGAGGCTGCCCGCTGCTCGCTGAGACACGGCTCACGACGCGCACACGCCAGCTCCAGCCACAGCTCCATCGCCCGTGAAGTTCTCATTTTAAACAAAGTTACTACTTGGGAATGTAGACGGTTGTACTCGTTTTATTCAAAAGCTAAAATGATCTTTTTAAAAATAGCTCTTTCCGTGGTCCTAGGAAACGCAGGGTGAGAAACATTTCCTAAATCAAGAGAGAACCAGCTCTTGATGAGGTGCTGCCTGTCCTCCAGCGGAGTCTGTGGAGTTAGAGAACCGAGCCCGGCCTGGCCCAGTCAGCAGGGCCCGGTACCACAGCCTTCGGCCGACAGTGGCTCATGATTCCAGGGAGGTGTGTGCGCCTTGTCTGCGGCCAAACCATAGGAAAGATTAAAAAAGGCAGAGAAAGTAGAAAAGGATTGAGAGGGCTGAGACTACTAGGAAGTTAAAGGACAGACATACTTTTTTTTCTGCCTGGTCACACCTTGTCTCTGAGGTGTGAGGGGGCTAGGGAAGAGCACCACAGGCTTCCTTGGCTTGCACTTGACTTATAACCCGGATGGAGGAGCTACAGGAACAGAACAAAATGGTGCAGCGTTCAGGGAGTGTAGCCTCCAGCTCAGCACGCATCCCCTGGCTGTGCTGAAGTGAGCTAAGCAGGGTCTGCCAATGGGACTTGGGCTGGCTTGGTTTCTTTGTTAACTCTCACCCCTGGATATTTTTTCTGTAGCTTTTCAGAGGGAGAGTGGGAGGGAGGGAGAAGAGAGAGGAGTGGGGAGAAAGAGAGAGAGGGAGAGAAAGGAGCACTGATGTGAGAGAGACACACTGAGGGCGGGGAGTGAACCTGCAGTCCAGTATATGCCCTTGACTGGGAATCGAACCAGTGGGTCCTCGGTGCAGGCTGACACTGAGCAACACCAGCCAAGGGCTGGCTTGTTTTTTGTATTTTTATTTTGAACAAACAATTGATAGCACATAATCAAAGGACTTGCACCGAGACAAGGAAAAGCTTGCCACAGAGGGAAGTGTTGTGACTGTCTGCTCAATACTCATCTGAGCCCCAGAAAGAGAATGTCTTTGGAGAAAGTTGTTGAAATATTTTGACATTTTTCCTCCACCATTTGAAGTGTGTGAGGGAAAGGGAGACAGTTCCTTCTCACCTCCAGCTTACGCAAAAGGTTAGTAAACACACACACACACACACACACACACACACACACACCCCTCTGAGGACTGTTATTTGTCTGGGAGCTTGGGGGATGCCTCATGTAAGCCTGAAAAACCAACAGGGAAGTGGCTGACGGAATGACCCTCAGTGGACTGCACTTCCTCCTGCAGAGAGAGCAAAGGTACCAATGGCGGGGGCAAGACAGGGAGGGGAGAGAGGGCTGTGGGGAGACTGAACGAGAGGCACTGGCCTCGTCAGAGGAGCCGCAGGTGAAGTCCACAGGGGGAAGCTTTTTGGAACCATTAAAGCATCCCAGGAGAGAAAGAGTGTCCTTCCTCTCCCGGAGACAGAGACCCACTAACCTGAGGGAGAGCCGACTCCTGCTCACAGGGCCAGCCAAGGACAACTCTGGCCCCTCACCACCCTCTGCCCAGGAGCCCCAACTGAGAGAAAGATGTGCAGGCCAGAGGCACCTGCTCTCCTCCCTCCCCCAGGATCCCGCCTGCAGGAGGCCCACGTCCGGGCAGAGTCTTTAAGGGACGTGTGGAGCTCTGACGATGGCCTGTGGCTGGGCATTTTCACTGCTGAAATGAGGCACTCCTGCCCTCGGAATGGCTGGGAAAGCCATGGGAACCGTTGAGACTCCATGTAGGGGCGAGGGGAGAAGTAGCCACCAAGACAGGTGTCAGGGGACAACTGGACAAGAGAGGGTCGCTCTGTATCATGCTGAGTGCTCTTCAGACGTGGCAGCCGCATTTTCTATTCGTGGTAAAAGATACACAAAGCTTAGCACTTTAGGCATGTTCAATTGTATACTTCACTGTCATGAGGTATTTCACCCCGTTTGCAACCTTCACCACCATCCATCCACAAAAGACTTTCATCTTTCCAAATGGAAGCTCCATCTCCACTCAGGAATGTGTGACGGTTGCATTTTAAGGAGTAAATAGAAGAACTCAGCAGAAGGCCTGGCTCCCGCATTTACTATGCTGTCGTGGCTCTTTTACTTTTTATTTATTTCACGTCTGACACTTTTTATTTTTGCATGTGTAGAACTGAGTTTCTGACTACATCATATTCCGTCTGTTTCAAGAACTTCCTTTAACATTCCTTGTGAAATAGGTCTGCAGGTAATAAGTTCTCTCCGTTTTTGTTTGTATAAAAAAACTCTACCTTGAGAATGTTTTTGCTGAAACAATTCTGAGTTGACAGTTTTTCCTTTCAGCGCGTTAAAGATGTTACTTGTCTATTGCTTGCCCGCTCACTCATGAGAAGTCTGCTGAAATCCTCATCCACGGTCCCCTGCTGGCAATGTCTCCCCCTCCCCGCCCCTTTTTCTGGCCAACTTTAAGATTCTCTCTGTCTTTGGTTTTCAGCAGTTAGAACAGTATAGACTGTAGGGTGTATATGTGTGTGCTTGTGTATGTATGTTTGTACTTATCATGTTGGGCATCCCAGAGCCTGCACTTCTGGAATATGTGGTTTGGTGTCTGTCATAAATGTTGGAAAAATTATTGTTATTAATTTTATTTATTTTATTTAAAAAATAAATAATCTTTATTGTTTAAAGTATTACATAGGTAGGTCCTTCTTCTCCCCTCATTAACCTCTTCCAGCCTGTTCCCATCCACCCCCAGGCCCTTACCACCCCATTATTTGTGTCCACAGGTTATGGATATATGCATAGAAGTTCATTGGTTGATCTCTTCCCATCCATCCTCCCCAACCTTCCCTCTGAGGTTCAACAGTCTGTTCCTTGTTCTATGATTTGGGGTCTATTTTTTAAAAAAAATATATTTTATTGATTTTTTTACAAAGAGGAAGGGAGAGAGATAGAGAGCTAGAAACATCGATGAGAGAGAAACATCGACCAGCTGCCTCTTGCACACCCCCAACCGGGAATGTGCCCGCAACTAATGTACATGCCCTTGACCGGAATCGAACCTGGGACCTTTTAGTCCGCAGACCGACGCTCTACCTCTGAGCCAAACCGGCTTTGGCATGGGGTCTATTTTTGATCATCTATTTATTTGGTTCATTAGATTCCACATATGACTGAGATCATGTGATACTTGTCTTTCTCTGACTGGCTATTTCTCTCAGCATAATACTCCCCAGGTCTATCCATGCTGTTGCAAATGGTAAGGCTCCTTTCTTTTTTATTGCTGTGTAGTATTCCATTGTGAAATGTACAATAGTGTTTTTTTATTCACTTATCTGCTGATGGGCACTTAGGCTGTTTAATTTTGAAAAATTCCTGGCCATGATTTCCTCTGCCCTGCTTTTCTTTTCTCCTCTGGGGATTCCAATTACATGAATGTCTGCCCACTTATAATTGTCCTGCAGGTCTTGGATGCTCTGTTCATTTTTTTTCTTCTCTCACATTTTTATCTCTTTGTTTTCAGTTTGAATAATTTATTGACTTTTTTTTTTTCCTCATGGGTTTTTTCCTCAGCTGTGTCCAGTCTACTGATAAAACCATTACAATGTTCTTGGCCTCTCTGCTTTTCATTTCTCTGAGGTCTTATGTGGCTCTCCTTGTAGTTTGTATGTCCCTAGAGAAATTACCTCCGTGATTTTGCATGCTGTCTTTTCCTTAAGAGCCATTAACATATCAATCATAGCCACCTAAGTTCCCTGTTTGATAGCTCTAACACTTGGGTGGCAGCTGATTCTGGTTCTAATACTTGCTCTGTCCCTTCCGACTGTGCTATTCCCCTTGATTTTTAAAATATGTCTCATACGTCTTTGCTGAAAGCCAGACGTGTTGCACGGAGCGGTAGGTTCTGAGGGAACTACGTTCCATGCCTGGAGGTGAGAACCCCTTTCCTTCTGCGAGGTCTTCCGCGTGGAGGTTTCTTAACCTAAGTCAGAGCTGGGCTGGACTTGAAGTCTGCTCTCTGCGTGGCTGAGTCTTCCCCCGTGGTTCTGGCCTTCTCTTCGCACAGCTCCCGGGTGTGTCCCACTGCTCTTCCCACTTCGTGCTGGGCACCGTGGCGGCTGAGAGTTGGGCAGAGGGCGGCTGGTTCTGCGTGCGGGCTCCCGTGGGCTCTGTGACCTGAGGGGGCGGAGGCCTTCCTCCAGGCGCCATGGAATGTGAGGCAGCTGCATTGCCCTCCCGGGCAGCGCTTTTCCTTGCTCTCCTCCTCCTCCCGCAGGGATGATGGGTTTCCCCAGGGACCTCGAGATGCATTTGCATTGCCCTTCTCCGTGAAGATGGAAGCTTTTGTTTCTTAGAAATGACAGGAGAGGAGGCAGAGTGGGTTCTGGTGGGGGGTCCCCAAGCTACAGGGGTCTGCAGGCCCCCGGGCGGCAGCCTGTGCCCTTCTTCCTGCAGAGCAAGGCGTCAAGTCCGAAGGAGAGAGGGGGGAGAGGGCCGGGAGGTTGGGCAGAGGCTGCTGTTCCTCCCCCAGCCAACCCGCAGGAGGCTCCTCTGCCTGCCCTGGCCTCCTGGTGAGCTCCTGGAGGAGGAAAACCTTAAAGGCCTGCAAACCGCCCTGTGCTTGTGGCGCCCTCCCGGAGCCGGACATTGGCCTTTAGCCATCACTGCCCGTTTCCGGCTGCCTCTTCTCACCGGCGCCTGCGCATCCGCATGAGCAAGTGCTCAGGTAGCTCCTTCCTGAAGGTGCGGCCTCTCTTCACCTTTCAGGTTAACTGGCTGCTCTGTGCCTTCGCTTCTTCCGTGAGTTTAACAGAGGTAGCTAACTGCCTTTCTCCAGCTTTTGTTCTGACGGAGGAGAGGCAGCCACGCTGCTCCGGCCCCGCCTTCTGCAGCTCTGAGCTGCCAAGCTGTGTGCCAGCCTTAGTCTCCTCTGAGCTGCACAATCAGCCTGCGAGGCACAGGATGGTGCCCCAGGCAGAGAAGAAATCACTTAGGAAACTTACCACAGATTATTCTTCATTTTCAAGTCATCACAGGTATCATTATTATCATTATGAACTCCTAGTCCTCTCAAGTAGATGCCTCCTGAGGCAAAAGTAAAGTTCATACATTTAGAGCCTTTGCGTTCCCATGAAGACATGGCTTTAGCATATGTGCAAATACAGCTCTTACTCATTTATGGACCTAGAAATTATTTTAAAAAATAAAATAAAATAACTCAAGGCATTGAATAAAATTTAACAAGTATTATGTCCCACATTTGAAAGCATATATTATGTCTTTTTTTTTTTTTAAATGTGTCTTTATTGCTTATGAGAGAGAGAGGAGGGAGAGGGTAGAAAAATAGAATATCAAAGAGAGAGGAACATCATGGACTGGCTGCCTTCTACACAGCCCCACTGGGGGTCGAGCCCGAAAACCTGATCCGGAAATGAACTGGTGACCTCTTGGTTCCTAGGTTGCGCTCAGCCGCTGAGCCACACCAGCCAGGCTGTATGATGTCTTTAGTCAGTTTTCTCATGAAGTTAAATTTCCAATAAGTCATTTACTTATTGAGATGAATGCTGGGTGCTACCAAACCATATAGAAATGAAGGTTGTCTCATTCTAACTGAAATTAAATATATACGTAAATGAAAAATAGAATATTGAAAAGAAACACCCAACCCTTCACATGTCATCCACTTCCCTTCCTGTGTCTTCTTTAAGGCCCCGTGTGAAGGCCTCAGTTTTGTGAACTACCTCTTTACAGACTTCCCTGTTTTCACTCACTGCCCTGTCCGCTCCCAGTAGGCTTGTGAGTTTTACATTCTCTCCTCTTCTCCTTTATGTAGAAAGGATTTAGACTGAAGTAGGAGGGTTCCATGTAATGTGCCAATAAGAGGGCTGGTCCAAGCCATCCACCAAGTGAACTCCGATGTGAAAATGCTGCTGTGAGTTAGAAGTTATGCATGAGTTTCAATCCTTTCTGAGCTCTGAAAAGGAGTCTTGAGAAACACAGTGGACTAAGACATACATTATAAAAATTACTTTGCCTGGGTAATCTGGTTCATAATTAGGCTTACTTAGTATAACCATATACTTATAAAAGCAATGTATAGGCATAAGCTGACATAAATGAACAGGGTTTTACAAGCAGCTAAGGCGGCACAGAGGTTTAAATAAGCACTTTGACCGCACTTACAGTGAGGAAAAGCTGCCACCCACACGGCAAATGCAGGCGCCACCAGGGGGTGTCGTCTGCTTTTATTCCCCGCGCAGCGCCTGCCTGCACCCACCTCAGGAACAGCTGGAGAAAAGATCCTGTACTTCTGTCACGTGATTTATAACCTACTGGCTTTCATTTTTATCCCAAGGAAGCTTTGTCTTTCTAGTTTATTACTGCTTGTCAATCACACGCCAAGTGATTTCTAACACTTTTGTTTCTCTATTAATGGTAAGTTTTAAAGAAATTGTAAAGCAAGTATCTAGAATCTTTAGGGGAGTTTGCTATTAATCCTAGGTTAATCCTTTCCTATACATAGCCAAGAATCCTTTAGCAAAGGAATTGTTTCTTAGCATAAAGATAATCTTACAAATATCCCACAATTAGAGTTTACAGACGAAGATTTCTTTAAACCTCATCTCTAAGGAATCTGGAAACACTGCATTATCCTAACAAGAATGGATAGCTGCTAATAGCAGCCAGGCCCAGATTACAATGCCTTTCCAATGCCACACTCACAAAACTCGTTTGCTTCCAGAACCCTATTGTCGAATGAAAACACTTTGGTAAAGTGAGACACGCTGACTCACCAAGATGTGCGTATTCACAAATTTATCCAGCAATAGATGTTACAATCATATCAAGTAACGAGGGAAAACTACAATTGTTGTTGTGTGTTTTGTCTTTGCAAAATGTACACTATACTGAGATCTCCGCTGGCTCCGCCCCCCGCAGTCTGCGGCAGCGCTGTGGTTGGACACAGGAGGGAAAACGCACATCCTTACAGGGGGAGGTGCTGCGGTTCGTCCCGGAACCCGCTCTTGGTGTCTCTGGATTCTCCCTCCTCCCCTGCCCCTCTCCTGGGGATAGGCACAGTGCCGGCTACTGTCGGGCAGGGGGAGTCCTCAGAGGTGTGAGGCACAGAGCTCCTCGGATGGCAGAGAAAACAGGCTGATGAAAGAGCCCAGTTTTCAAGATGCAGAACTTGGCAACTAGGGCCCGCGTGAGCGCACAGTGAGCGCGGTGTGTAAGGGACGCTCGGAGGCATCCTGTGCTCACTGCGCCCCCTCGCCCGGGCTGCAGGCCTGGGTGCTCAGCCGACCCCGGCAGCTTCTCACCCCGGAAGCAATGGACGCAGCATCCCCTGGCTGTGAGAAACGGCAGTACACACACAGCGGTCCCGATACAGCGCCACACGGAGATTTGCTCAGCCTTCCATTTAAAAAGTATTCAGATTTAAAAAAAAAAATCACACTGTAATGTGTTCATAAACAGGCTTTGGAGTCTGCGAGGGCCGAGTTTAGTCCCTAAGTCTCATAATTGCTGTGTGTGAACCTCCCCACATCTGAGGTTCCTCTTCCATCGGAGGGAAATGACATAACAGGGGGAAATGACATCATGGGGGAATGACACCATAGGGGGAAATGACATCATGGGGGAATGACACCATGGGGGAATGACATCATAGGGGAATGACATCATGGGGGGAAATGACATCATAGGGGGTCATTGTGAGGACTGAAAGATATACTAGATGTTCCAGGCACAGTGAGCCGTCACTACAGGTTCAGCAATGCCGTCACTGATGTTTCTATTGCGTGAAGCCATGGAGTCTGCTCTCGTTCGATCCTTTGACCTCAGAGAAAGGGAGGCTAAAACACACTATTGATTCACTGGCTCTTGATAATTCTTAGAGCTGACAGGCCCGGCACACATTCGGCGAGGGACTCCAGTGTCCCGGGCTGCTAAGACACTGGGGCTTGGGTAGAGCAGGGCGAAGAAACACCTTTTTAAAAAGCTCAAACAAAAATGATGGCTGCTCTGATTTCCTAAACATTTGTTCTAATTCACCAAAGACTGTGCTCACCGCCTTCTCATTCCCCCTCCATTTGCATGCGCTTGGCTTTTGATGTGGCCACACTTTAAAAATACATCATTAAGCAGACAGGCATGTCCCCCCTGGAGCTGGCCCTCTTAACAAATCTCCTTTTGTGTTCTTTTGTGCCGGAGTGATTAATCATCTCAGCCATCCAGGGCTGCTGCTGATCGGCGGGTGACTCCAGTTACCCCGGCCCCTCCCCTCCCCGCCGCTGGAAACATGCTAGGAATCTGCACTTGGGTTTTTATCCGCATCACAGGGGGCTCCTGGCTCACACAGTAACTGGCCAGCATCCCAGGGAACTGGGGTTCATTTCCTGCCTTTTCCAGAGTCTGGGGTGTGTGCGTGCGGAGGGTAATGAGGGACGGTCAGTGAAAGAAACAAGGGAACAGAAAGTTAGAAAGTCAGAATGGTAAGTGCCTATGAGGCAGAGCAGAGGAGAGGTTTCTACCCTGCTGAGCAGAGGGCCTGGCGCTTTATCTTATTCTCCCTCTCCAGCAGGATCCTCTGTGCCGGGTTCTGTCCCTCCTCCTCTCCCCTCCGGTTCTGCATGGAGCCTTCGGGAGGCTTTCGGATTGGAGGCGAGTCTTTGGCTCGGCAGGTCTTACTCCGTAGTTTGGTTTCCTGAGAGGCGGCCAAGGTCAGTTTTGGGGGCTGTTCGTTTTTCAGAAGCTGTTACTAACATTTTTAGTGAATTTCTAAGGTTCTAGTTTAGAGAGCCTGTTCTCCACCATTCCCACCACAGACAGACCCTGCTAACTGAATTCAAACATGTTTTTAAAAGCTGACCACAGTTATTGCCAGGGAAGGGAAAGCTAAAATGGCTCATAAAGTAAATATGCAGATGTAACTATTTTGACAATGTCCCATTAATTAGCATGAAATTCTGGAATGATTTTTTTAAAATGTACTTTACATGGAGAAATAAATCTACATTTGAGACCATTAGAAGGTAGTTAGCAGTAGCTGAGCATTTAAATTAATGTTTAATAAATCCATAATAAGCATGCTGATCTCAGGATTTTAAAATCAGGTTCAGAAGCCCAACCAATGCTCCTGGGGAAATACTTTAAAAAATAGAAGAATATAAAAACCTTATGTTTAATTCCACAGAATCACAGACCTCTAATTTAGAATTACAATTTAAAAAATTAGGCACTAAAGTAAAAACATTGCAATGGAAAAGCTGTAATAGCAGTGAATTGTCCATAGATTACAACTTCTATAACTTTCTAGGAAATTCAGAGAGAAAGATAGATATCCTTTGCACAAATAGCTCCCCTCACCTAGTGGACGGGCAGGGGAAGAAGGCAAACTAGGATGAGTAAGTCACTAATCACCCAGGGTCAGCAAATGACAATTGTTTCCAAGCTCAGTGTCTGCAGACAGGCCCAGGCACCTCTCCCGATTTCCATCAGACCCCGGGGCGTGGGGAAGCGGTGCTGGCGCCAGGCAGCACTGGGCCAGGGCAGGGGGGCAGCACTGGGCCAGGGCAGGGGGGCAGCACTGGGCCAGGGCAGGGGGGCAGCACTGGGCCAGGGCAGGGGGGCAGCACTGGGCCAGGGCAGGGGGGCAGCACTGGGCCAGGAAAGGGGGGCAGCACTGGGTCAGGGCAGGGGGGCAGCACTGGGTCAGGGCAGGGGGGCAGCACTGGGTCAGGGCAGGGGGGCAGCCTGGGCCAGGGCAGGGGGGCAGCCTGGGCCAGGAAAGGGGGGCAGCCTGGGCCAGGAAAGGGGGGCAGCCTGGGCCAGGAAAGGGGGGCAGCACTGGGCCAGGGCAGGGGGGCAGCACTGGGCCAGGGCAGGGGGCAGCCTGGGCCAGGACAGGGGGGCAGCACGGGGCCGGGGCGGGGGGGCAGCCTGGGCCAGGGCAGGGGGGCAGCCTGGGCCAGGGCAGGGGGGCAGCACTGGGCCAGGGCAGGGGGGCAGCCTGGGCCAGGGCAGGGGGGCAGCACTGGGCCAGGAAAGGGGGGCAGCACTGGGTCAGGGCAGGGGGGCAGCACTGGGTCAGGGCAGGGGGGCAGCACTGGGCCAGGAAAGGGGGGCAGCACTGGGCCAGGCAGGGGGGCAGCACTGGGCCAGGACAGGGGGGCAGCACTGGGCCAGGAAAGGGGGGCAGCCTGGGCCAGGAAAGGGGGGCAGCCTGGGCCAGGAAAGGGGGGCAGCCTGGGCCAGGAAAGGGGGGCAGCACTGGGCCAGGAAAGGGGGGCAGCACTGGGCCAGGGCAGGGGGGCAGCACTGGGCCAGGGCAGGGGGGCAGCACTGGGTCAGGGCAGGGGGGCAGCACTGGGCCAGGGCAGGGGGGCAGCACTGGGCCAGGGCAGGGGGGCAGCACTGGGCCAGGGCAGGGGGGCAGCACTGGGTCAGGGCAGGGGGGCAGCACTGGGCCAGGGCAGGGGGGCAGCACTGGGTCAGGGCAGGGGGGCAGCACTGGGCCAGGAAAGGGGGGCAGCACTGGGCCAGGAAAGGGGGGCAGCACTGGGCCAGGAAAGGGGGGCAGCACTGGGCCAGGAAAGGGGGGCAGCACTGGGTCAGGCAGGGGGGCAGCACTGGGCCAGGGCAGGGGGGCAGCACTGGGCCAGGAAAGGGGGGCAGCACTGGGTCAGGGCAGGGGGGCAGCACTGGGCCAGGGCAGGGGGGCAGCACTGGGCCAGGGCAGGGGGACAGCACTGGGTCAGGGCAGGGGGGCAGCACTGGGCCAGGGCAGGGGGACAGCACTGGGCCAGGGCAGGGGGGCAGCACTGGGCCAGGAAAGGGGGGCAGCACTGGGCCAGGGCAGGGGGGCAGCACTGGGCCAGGGCAGGGGGGTCCACGGGGGTCAGAGGGGAGCGAGGCACGAGGCAAACACCTCACGCTCAAGAGGCAGTCAATCTGGGAGGTTCAAGAATGGCGACACCCGGCCACCCATATTTTATATCTGAGGGGTTGTTTTAAGCTTTCCTGTGTGTGTGCAATAGTCATCTGCCGAGAATTGGTATAATTTCACACCCCTCAACTTAAAAAAAAAATAACACAAAAGACTGTGTGGCTTAATGATAATAAACACAATTTTAAAACGAATGTCTCGATCACTTTGGATAGATGTGTTTTAATGCGTCCTTGTTCCAAGAATTGCTTTACACAGAACGTATTAACCGTGGAAATAGCTTTGATTTCCAGCCCTTGATTCTATGAGCAGCAACAAAGTAATTAACCGAATTATCCCTGCGAAGTTATTACCCTGATTCTCCAACTTGTACATCACACTCATTACCTATCCAAATGAAAAATGCAGGCTCATGGAAGATCACGGGCGCGCAAGTGGTGGGTGCGAAGGCGCTGACTTCCTGGTTCCTTCAGGAACCTCAGGCAGAGCGCTGGCTCCCTCCACCCCACCACAGTGAGCAGGGAGGAGGGAGGAGGGAGAAGGAGTTGGGAGGAGGGAGGAGGAGCAAGGAGGAGGGAGAAGGGAGCAGGGAGCTGGGAGGAGGGAGAAGGGAGCAGGGAGCTGGGAGGAGGGAGAAGGGAGGAGGGAGGAGGGAGCAGGAGCAGGGAGCAGGGAGCAGGGAGCAGGGGGCAGGGAGCAGGGAGGAGGGAGCAAGGAGCTGGAAGGAGGGAGGAGGGAGGAGGGAGGAGGGTTAGGAGCAGGGAGAAGGGAGGAGGGAGGAGGGAGCAGGGGCAGGGAGCAGGGAGGAGGGAGCAGGGAGTAGGGAGCTGGGGGCGGGAGCAGGGAGGAGGGAGCAGGAGCAGGGAGCAGGGAGCTGGGGGCAGGAAGCAGGGATGAGGGAGCAGGGAGCAGACTGAGCATCTGTGCTGCTGCTGCTGTGTCTCTCGCTCCAGGCAACACGCAGCTCGCAGCCTCTCAGGGCGGCCGTGGAGAGCTGAAGTTTTAAATGAACACCTCAACCTTTTGTTAGAGGATAGGGAGGAAGACAGATGGGGAGCAGAGACAGACATGGAGCAAAAGGTCAAAGTCGTTGGTTTCACCCACTTGGTCAGAATTTATTAGACATCTACTAGCCAGCCACTGGTGCCAGCCCCTGGAGTGACTGCCAGCCCAATGGGGTGGGGAAGACCCTGGCGGCTCAGTAAGAGGAGGGGTACCTGGGAGATAGGGAATCGGAGCATTAAATCAGACTGGGGGAGTCAGGAAGGGTCCCTGGAGGGACTGAGGTCTCAGTGGGCCTGGCAGGTGAACAGTGGCTGGAGTGGGGTGCAGGGTAGACAGAGCCTGTGCTAGGGGCCGGAAAGAGCAGGAGTTAAGCGCGGGGGTGAGGGAGGGAGGGCAGCACCTCGCTTTGGAGTGAAGCATGGAGTGGGGTGGCCAGGGCGGTGGGGGCAGGGAGAGCGGGCAGGAGGCACACACTAGGCAGAAGCCTCCAGGGGGCTCAGGACCCTCTGGTGGGAAAGAGTCAGGATGACGGCAGAACCAGGAAGGCGGCTGGGGTGAGGAGAAGCGGGTGGGAAGCCTATGGACACAGGAGACAGAAGGAAGGACTTGGTGAGGAGCTGAGGGCGGGCGGGAGGTGGGGACAGCGCTGCAGGAGGCGCGGGGAGAGTGAGGGGAGCTGGGGGAGGCGTCCATGTCACCGCAGTGGCACACGGGGAGCAGCTGGCCAGGGGGCATGGCACTCGGGACAGAGCTGGGCCCACACCCACGCGAGACTGAGACGGCACAGGTGCCAGAGCAGCGGGAAGCGGCAGCTCCTGAGGAGGCAGAGCCAACCCACGTCCCAGGAGATGCCAGGGCGAGGAGACAGGAAGCGACCATGAGGGGAGCAGAGCGGGGTCAGAGCTGAGGGCCGGCCTGAGAGCAGAGCCTGTGGCCAGGGCATCGGGGTCCCCAGGGCCACAGCGAGGCTCTGCCTCTGGCCCAGCCAGCGCACCGGCGACACGGGGAGGCGTCTCAGGGCGCGGCGAGGAGGAGCCTTCGTATTGTTAGTATCCAGCGGATATTTTAATATCCAGCGGATATTTTAATAGTTTATGCTTCTTAATTAGTACCCCCAAATAGTCTTTAGTAAAAGACCCCACATATAACAACGCACAAGTCATTTCAGAACAGCACTTAAGGGAAACCCAGATTAAGTGTCCAAGGCACTGAAGACTAACCGCGGACACAGACTACAGTGGTGAAGGCCTGGGGGTGGGGGGCATATGTAATACTTTCCACAATAAAGATATTTTATAAAGGGCATTACCGGCCCCCCGGCCGCCGCACACTCCGTCAGCACCATGCCCCCGCCCCGCCCCTGGTGTGCCAGCCCGGGTCAGCGGGAGGCACCGCTCCATGGGCTTCCATCAGAACCCGCCCTTTAGGGCAGAAAATGCATCCCACGGACTGCCAGCTCCTCTGGCTGCTAACACTGCCTTGGTCTCTCTTCCCAAGGTCCCGTAAATGCCTCTGGGACTCTCACGGTGCAGATTAGGGGAGATGTAGAAAGGCGAGAGGCATTCCCTCTCAATGGGGGATCCAGACCTTCCATCCCCCCGAAATGTCTGGGCTCAGAACAGATCCTGCAGAGGGGTCTCCTGCCCCAGCCCCACTGGACCCTGACCACCTGCGAGTGCAGCCAATTGGCCAGAAACACAGGGGCAGGCCCTGGGACACCCCCCAGACATGGGCACCCTCGGCAGGGGGGAGCCATGGGAGTAGAGTTTTCGGTTTCAGCCGAAAGGACAAGTAGAATAACATCTATTGAGAATGCAAAGAGAGGCCCTGGCTGGTTAGCGCAGTTGGTGGAGTGATACGCCAAGGTTGCAGGTTCAATCCCTCCCTGGTCAGGGCACCTATAAGAATCACCAATGAACGCCTCGGTAAGTGGGACAACAAATCAATGCTTCTTTCTTTCTTGTCCTTATGCTCCAAAACGATTTAAAAATATTTTTTAAAGAAAAATTCAAAGCAAAACGCTGCCCTGTGAAGCTAATTTCTCTAGGGCGAGTAGAGTAGGTTTTTCTCAGTGAATTTCTCACCTACGTCCCTTTGACTTTGGCTTTGATTTTATTTTACGACAATGAGTAATGGGACATGCCGATGGGGCTCTCCTATAGCTACACCTGCACTGATTGTGCCATTTGTGGGCTTCGTTTAGTCACCAGTAAAATCTCTACTGTTTGAAACAAAAGGAGGAAGTGGTGAGGAAAAGCTGATCTGGTCTGAAGCAGGGGAGGTTCGACGCAGGCCCAGCTCTGCAAAGGACCCAAAGCCACTCACAACAAGCGTGAGTGACTTCCTTCTCTGGTTTCTCTCAAGTGGCTCACACGTTCATGTGGGCCACGGAGCATGGGGACATTCAAGCCAAGGCTCCTCTGGGCCACCCACCAGGCTCTGCATACATGGTGTGTGTGTGTGTGTGTGTGTGTGTGTGTTTGAGGGGGTGCTCAATGAGGTGCACTTCATGTGACACGGCGCTCAGCTCTCTCCTCACTCGCAGTCTCCCAGGTCACGCTGGAATTCTGCCCAGGAGGTGCCTTAGTTTCCAGAAAACCAGGGAAAAAGAGTTCCCTTTCTTTGTTGGCAGTCTGTTCAGTTACTGCGTCAGAAAACTGCTTTGGGTCTCCAGAATGTAAACCACCACAGTTACCCGCTTCAGATAAACGGAAATGCAACTCTATGTAGATATTCACCGTGAATATTTCACGGGACACTGGCACTAAATTAGCGTCTTGAGATGAAAGCCAAGAAGGTCAACTGCTCAGAGGCTGCACTGAAATCGACTGAATTCCCCCCTTAAGTCCAGTCGGAATCCCAGCTCCGTTCAGAGGCTCGCCCTGCCAGGCGCGCTGCCCTCCCCTGCGCGGGCCAAACCTGCCGGCATAAGATGTGTGCATCCCAGGGCCCAGCCCTGCTCAGCACCATTAAGTTGTAAATGGCTTTTATTTGCTGAACAAATGTTAACGCCATTCTATGCTAATGGGTAATGCAACGGAAAGCACCTCCGTACTAAACACCGGAGCCTTCACGGTGAAATACTGTGTGACGCAGAGACCCGTCTGTGATAAACAGATGCCAGCCCGAGGGCTTCCCGCCCTCACCGCCCATCTTCACAGAGCTCGGTGCTAATGTCTCCCTCGGCTAAGTGAGTTTTTCAGTAGCACACAGATTTATTAAGTCCTAGGATTAAAATGCTCTGAGTAAAAATAAAAAATAATTACCCTTTAGAACATAATGTAATATTTAAATGACTCAAAAACAGTCACCTCAGAAAAAAACATTAGAGGGGCGAGAGAAAAAAAAGTTTGTTAATAAAGTGGGAGCCCTGGCTGGGGGATTCGGCTGGTTGGAACATTGTCCCGAACACCAGAACGGCTGCCAGTTCCATTCTCGGTTGGGGTGTACAAGCGGCAACGGATAGATGTTTCTCATATCGATGTTTCTCTCTCCCCTTCCTCTTTCTCTAAAAATCAATAAAAAATATCCTTGCTAAGGATTAAAAAATAAATGATGTTGGTAATATTGGCCACAGAACCTCTATGAGTTCAAGTGTACAGACACATGATCTGGCATTCTGAATCGTAAACATGTAAAAATGCACAGGTGGTATTTTTGAACATTAATGAACTGGGGACTTTTGTGTGTGTGTGTGTGTGTGTGTTGTTTCTTAATTTAATAAAACACCGTAGCTGTTGGAGAGAGGGGGGTACTGGTGCCAGGCGGTGCTTGTTACAATCACAGCTCTCCCATCACTAACTCTTTGGCCTTGGGCAGGTTATGTCTAACTTCTCACCTCAGTGTCTTCATCTTTGAAATGGGGATGCTAACACTGCCTCCCTGTGGGCACTGTGAGGCTTCAATGCGTTCGCACATGCAAGGAAGTGAATGTCTCCATCGTCATAAACATTAGCTCTCCAGCATTTGGCAGTGGTTACAGGATGTCACACCTACTGCTAACGAGAAGAGATGTGAATGGAAGCTATGGCCTGTCTCACACACTGCGGCCTTCCTGTGACTTCTCACTGTTCAGAGACCTCACCGGCTCCCTCTTCTCAGAACCGGCCTCCCCCAGCCTCTCCACCGAACCAGCCCTCCAGGATGTCACCAGTGACCTTCCTGTCCTTTGCCCCCTCCAGCGGGTGGTTCGCCCTCCTTGTCTCTCTGGTCCCCTCGGAAAGTCCAAGTGCCGGGGAGCTGACACGCTCTCTCCATGGGTTCTATGGTTTCACAGTCACCGTTTCCCCGGTGTCTCTCACCATCCCTCTCACCTCCACTGGCCCCGGATCTTCCTTTTCCTGACCTTTAAATGTTGGAATTCAGCCTCTAGTCTCTCTCCAGGCAAATGTACCCATTTCTGTGGTTTTATCACCAATATGCTCATTAATCCAAATGTTGGTCTACAGCTGAGTTCTCTGTTCTGAGCTCCAGACCCAGGTATGTTCATTTACGTTCTCCTTGTTATTGGAATGTCTCAAAAGGTATTTTAAACTCAAAATGACTAAAAATAATTTATGATTCCCTCTCTCCCTCGAAGCCAGCATCTCCCACCCTGCCCCCATGCCTGAGAGTGCCCCACAGGGCATCTCCGCTCTGGACACTGGCAGCAGCCTCCACTCCCATTCTTCCTCCCTCTTGCCCTCAGTCCAGTCCCCGTGGCAGCCAGGGGCGCATTTACGTTGCCAACGTGATGACATGCTCCCGGCTGAGTCCTTCACTGGCTCCCTGTGCTTATGGGAACTTGAACATGGCCGAGAAGGGAGTCTGAATTCCGGACGCTGGGACCACAGTGTGGGAGCAGTACTGACACAGAGCGCATTTGGCTTCTCCTAACTGCCTTTACCCACTCTGGCCTGCCCCGGCCTTCCTGCGTCTCTGACCAGCCACGCTCTGGCATTTCCTCTGCTTGGAACCCTCGGCATCGCATTCCGTAGGCTGACTTCCTGTCCACCCTCCAACTTCCGTTCATGGGCTCTCTCCCCATGGGCTCCCGGAGGAGGGAGCGTACAGAGAGCTCAGCTGAGCTAATGCAGGCATCGCCTCCGCTGCCCTTAACCCTGCGTACACAAACCAACCAACGATCCGGTCCATCCAGGCCTCCCCTTTCACTCACACAGATTCAAGGTGGGCGGTGGCAGCGGAGGATGGACTAGGGTCAGAGTCGTGGGAAGGCAGCAGTGGGGTAAGGAGAATGAGGCTCTCAACAGCTCTCTGAAGGAAAAACACTAAAGCTTTAACCCCTGGGAGGCTTCCTCGGGGAAGCTGTTCTTGAGCACCTTTGAGCTTGACCTTTGGTTGTAGCCTTCAATTTATTCTGGGTACACTGTACATTACTTAACTACATCCTTCCGGTCTGTGAATTACTCAAGCTCTCACTCGAACTTCAAGCTCTGCGTGGAGTATGGAGAGGAAGGGTCACATGACAGCTCTTCCATCTCCTCCGAGAAGAAGGAAAGGATAGAGGGGCAGTGTTTCAAACAGCAGCACCCAAGAGCGCCCGGTGTGCTCTGGCATTGTCATTCCGCAGATGGAAACACCATAACCCTCCAAAGGAAGGTGAACTAAACACTGGATATTTGGACTCAAGGAGGAAAGTACATTGAAAGGGAAAATTGGAAAAGTACATCAGCATTTCACACTATCTGTTCTTTAATCTGAAACAAAACTCTCCAGTACCAAGAAAACAGATAAAAAAATATAACCTGTATTTTTTAGCATATCCTTAAATGCCAGAAAAGAAGCTACCTGCTTTGAAAATGTTTTCTATATAAATCTCTATCAGAAAAACAAAAGTCAGTATTAATGCAACAAATCAAACTTTAATTCACTATTTTGGTCAACTTGAGTTCCAAGATTTACGTATGACATAATGCTTTCCAGGAAGAAAAAATATCCTGTCCCGGAAAACTATCCGATGGTTAATATAAAGTTCAACCAAATAATTATATTACCGTAATTCACTAGAAATTCAAGAAAGAGTGTGTAGGGTGCCCAAAACTTAGAAACATATAAAAATGAAGTTTTTTTCCTTCCTTTATAAGGAAGACCATACCATCTGGTCTAAGTTATCTTGGTGTTCTGCCGAATGCAGTGTCAGCTTTCTGAGAACTGTAAATTATTAGGTTACACCCTTAAAAATATGATTGAAGAGAAAAAAGGGATGAAAATGACACCGTGACTCTAAGTTTGGACACGCAGATCAGTAACATGGGCCAACAGCCCGGCCCAAGTGCCTCTGGGTATGAAAGGGTTCATGGAGGACATCCACTCAAAAGGATGGTGACCAAAAGGGCAGGTTTACGAGAGTAACACGCAAAAGTAATAACACGCAAAACGATACAGAAGTAAATTTCCAGACTCCGAGACACCGCTTCGTCCGAGTGCTTCTGATTCCGATTGCGTTTAGGGGGGAAAATACCAAGGCAAACCCACCCGATTGGAAAGTACAGATTATTAAAGATGCTTCTAAACGTCTCCTGACACCCGGGGCCTCCAAATGGGAGCACAACCATGTATTTCACCTCCACCCTGTTCCTGTCTCCCAGCTAATCCTGTCACCCCAGCCTCGGCCACCGCACCCCGCTCCCAGATCTCTAACGGAAGCGCGGCTTCACAAGGAGGCACGAAGGCAGCTCGCGTGATTCCCCCCTGAAAAGGTAAATGCCCAATACGATGACCGGCGCCCTCTGAGGGGCAGCCACATGACTGCCTTCTATCTAGAATCCCGTCCAGCCCGTTGATAAGATTGGTAAATCCTTACCCGGATTATCTCCTCCACACAGCTGTTGGTTTCCCCCGGTCTACTCTCCTGAAAGCAAAGGAGAAAACACAGGAATTAAAGCCGGATAGACGAGATTTATCGTTACAAAGAAAAAATGGCACGTTAGCTCCTAAATTCAACGGAGTTTGGACTCGAGGAAATGGCTACACTGGGACCTACCCATAAGCCCCATTCCTTCCTCTCCCAGCCTCTGATAACTGCTAATTTACTTCCTGCCACTATGAATTTATAAATTCTGGACATTTCATATAAATGCAATCACAAAATACGTGGACTTTGTGTCTGGCCATTGTCACTTAGGATCATGCTTTCAAGGTTCATCCACGTTGTACCCCATATCAGCACTTCCCTCCTTTTTGTGGCTCAATCATACTCCGCTGTATGGATGGACCACTTTGTTTATCTATTCATCAGCTGGCGGGCATTTTGTTGTTTCCACTTTGCCTACTGTGATAGCATGTCTTTTTTGTTTGGGCATGTGACTGGAAGTGGGATTGGTGGCCATATGGCAGTTTTCTGCTGAGCTTTTTGAGGAACTGTCGAACTGCCTTCCCCAGTGTCTGTCCCGTTTCACATTCCCACCAGCAGGCTCTGACTTCTCCACGTCCTCACCAACACTGTTACCCTCCAGGCTTGTTTTGGTGGCAGCTACCCCAGTGGCCATGAAGTGGTGTCACATTGGTCAGTGACACTGAGCATCTCTTCAGGTTCATGTTGGCATTTGCATCTTCTTTGGAAAAATGTCCTTTTCCATTTTTTAAATTGGATTGTTTATCTTTTTATAGTTTTGTTCTAAGAATTCTTATTATATTCTGGATATTAGACCTTTTGTCAGCTGTATGACTTGTATATATTTTCTTCCATTCTATGACTATACTCTCTTGATAGTGTTCATGGATGTACATTTTTAACTTTGATGAAGTCCAACTTACCTGTTTTTTTTCTTTATTGTTTTATTTTTGGTGTCATATCTAAGAAGCTATGGCTAAATCCAAGGTTATGCAGATTTACTCATTTTACCTAAAGAGTTTTACAGTTTTAGTTTTTATATTTAAGTTATTAATCCAATAGTTTGAGAACTTTTAGGTAAAGAAACATTATCCTTGTATAGATTATTCCATTCTAGACTCCTTATTAAAAGATCAATAACAAAATGTGGAAGGCACAGCCACAGTAGCTAATGGTGCATGAACACAACATACATGTCTATCCTTATAAATCAAGAAAAACTGTGTTAGATATCATGACAGAATTAGCAATACTATTTCATTGCCCTCTCCTTCTCTCACCCTTTCTTCTGTTCTGTTGAAGGTTACAGTTTGGTGACATACATCTAATGAGTCCCCACTCCACCCCCCAGACTTACTCCGGACTTCTCTGGAGATGTCACTATGCCGACACTCTGACCAAACTGGCTCACAGAGCTCTTTTTGGAACCTGCTTCCTTTCCTGAGGAACGGCCTGAGGAACCCTCACACAGGCTGCCTGTAAATTCTGACTCAGGCACGGGCTTGATTGCCCTTTGAAATGATCGTTAGAATTCAGTGGTGGGAATGACGGTCTCAATTTAAAAAAATGTTTCTTTAAACCAATAACCATTTCTTTTACTCTATTTCCAAGTCTAAAGCCTTTCCTATCATGTAACATTCGGGCAGAGCAAATACTCCATTCTCAGTGTATATTTTCCACCCTAAAACAATGAATCAAGGAAAACTTGATTTCATGGTCTCCTGGTAGACTCACCCAGATGCACAGTACACTGAAAAGAATCATCAAGTTAAACTTTGGGTTTGACCCCTTAAAGCTAAGCTTCTCCTGAAAGTAGATTTATATACGTGACAGGGTGCTCTTATAAGTAGCTCTCCCTGTAACCCTTTAAGTTTCCATGGCTCTACTCTGAAAAGGGAATGCCCAGAGGGAAATGCAGTGTACATGCCCCAGAGTTGGAGTATGTAGAATTACTACGGTGGGTCATCTCAGGGAGCTCCAACCGTGAGCTCTGATGGTCTAGAATGACATCAGGTCTTCTGTACCAGGAGGGCCCCTTGCAAAGTTGAAGAGGTGAGACCAGACCCAAGAACAGTCTCAGGCAATCCTGGCCTTAAGGTAGAATGTGGAAGTCCTCAGCAGGGAAACTCTCTGGCCTTTTCTGAAACAGTTCTGACTCCTGGTGTTCAACAAGTAGAACCTAAGTAGGGTAGTCCATTGGGTTTGAATCTCTAGGAACCTGTCTAGAATGGAGTGGATGCATGAGATATGGTATTAAAGAAAGTCTGAATGAAGAGGAAGCCTAGAACTCATTTTAGACCACTCAATGACTCTAGCAGATGGAGAACTGTGGCCCAGAGGAATGGAGGACTTTGTTCAAAATTATTCAGGTGGCAAGGAGCAATCAAGGCAGAATCCACATACATCTCCTCCAATCCCAGTTCAAGTTTAGAACTGCCTCCACTGGAGGTCACTGTCATGTTTGAAAGGAAAGAACGTGGATAGTGCTGGGGTCAATTTCCTCCTTCCTTTCAACGCTGCAAATTCTCCAACACTTGGTCACTCTGTCTCTCCCTCACTAGCTTCTGACATCGCACGCGGAGACCAGAGCAGGAAGTGATGGGAGAGGAAGTGGAGAGAAAGGGTTAAAACTACTATCCCTTCTCTGGCATTAAAGAAGGAGAGACAGGACTTGTGTGCTCTGAGACTGGAGGACAGAATTCCCCCTCTCCTCTCCTAAACACACAGAAGGGGGAGGAAGGGAGGGCTGTGCTGACTGTGTAGGGGTGAGGGGAGACCAGAGGGCCCTTCACCTACTTGAGACCTTTCCCAAATCTGGCTTCAGTTGCAGTTGTGTGCTTGGATTATAATTACATTTAAAACTTTCAGTGTTTATAAACAAGATTGAAGCATGCCTGTAATTTACATCTCCAAATTGGAGTTTATTTTCTCACAGCAAAGTTACTGCTTCCCTTGGAAAGGTACCCACTGAGAGGCAAGGCTGCACAATGCAAATGTTAATCACTCTGGGTTTTTGGAGGGTTTGTAGCTGCTGCTTCATGCTGAGCCGCTGAGCTGTTGTTCTTATTTACTCCGACTTTGATGAACCCACTCCATTCTGCTATCATTACATTTTGGAATCTGTCATAACAGTCTCACCTCACTGAATCTCCAAGTAAACTTCAATTAAAAGCGAGCAACCCCAGCTGATTCTCCTCCAACAGCTTGGTTTGTCACGTTCCTTTTCCACGGAACTGCTTTCCCCAAATCCTACCACTTAAGGATGCACACCACACGCCCTGCCAGGGAAATGCGAGGAGCTGAGGACAGCAGGCCTCTAATAATGTTGTTTCACCCATCAATTTGTTCCAGTATCAACGAGACGCCATAGAAACTTAGCTCTTGTTTACATCAATTAGTCTATGGTAAAATCTCACTATACATCAGCTCCTCTTAAAGTCACCAAACCTATTGACCACTGAGTGAGGACTTACTGCAGAGCTCAAGAAGCAGCCAGAGCTGCTGTCAGTGCGAGCAGAGCCCCTCATTGCCATGCGAGGCACAGCGCCCTGGAAGGAGCAAGCGAGGCTTAAGGAGAAAACACTTGATCAAATCAGTGGGAAATGGCATTTCACTGCAGAGGCGATGAAGCCTGCTTTAAAAAATAGCTCAACTCTTCATCGGACACATTTAATGCAGAACTTACATTCTAAAATAAACTACTTTACAGTCACAGCGCCTTTGTCTGCAAGCTCTCAAAAGGCCCTCAAGCATTTAGAAATTGTTTATCACATGCACCCTCTTAAATACTTCTCCAGAAGTATTTTAAAATAAATCTTACTATTCTCGATTTACAGGACACCTCAGATACGAAGAAATTAAGTGTGCCATCAATGCCACCGAAACAGTGGGTGAAGGTCTGAACTCAAATTTGGGATCATCGTAATTCTGTATGAAGGCCGTCCAGTCACTGACAGTGCCCCCAGCCTCACCTGAAGCCGGGGTTACCTGTGGACCAGAAGGCAGTCGCCAGTTCTCTCCCACATTCAGCCTGTCTTACACCCAACCTGACACCTCCCCTTCCGGGGGCTACACTGTTCCTATCACCCAGGCCGAAAGCCCGGCTTCATCCCTCATCAGTCTCCTCCTTATCTCCTGAATCTGACCACCATTCACATCCATCTCTTCCTCCATGATCCTACTGTTACCATATCTCTAGACATTTATACAATGAGAGAAAAAAATAAGCAAACAAAATCATAAAAGATGTATAAAGGCATATAATAAAAATGACAGCAGACAATATTAACTAAAAGACAGGTCATGGAAAGAAAGAATTAGAGAGCACAATACAGAGGGAGTAGAAATAGAGCATTAATAGGAATGCTAGGGAAAAGGAAGGGAAATAGAAATATTATGGATAGTAAATATATATTAATCTACCCCTATTTTTCCGAATAGACAAAGGACACTCCTTCAAAAGCTACATAGAAAGCTAATTCAAAAAATAAAATTAAATGAGGCTAAATTAATAGATAAAATGAACTTGGAATGCTAAGAGGAAACACCGACTTCTCAAGCATGCCTGTGATAGTTACTGAATGGCACTTACTGAAGTGGTCATACACACAGCTACAAAACAGCTTCAAAAAATCCCAATAACTATCTGTGTGATAGCCCAGTTTCCTTAACCACAAGTTATCAAAATAATAAGTGATGAATTAAACATTGTGCAGGCATAAAATCTCCTAAATTCTTGGAATAAAATGGATATCACACACTTATAAATAATTCTTTGTATTTACAAAAAAATAAAATTAAAATGCTGCAAAAGAAAATTATGGGATGCCCCCAAAGATATTATTTGAGGCAAATTCATATACTAAAAGTTTTAATTATTTTTAAAAGGAAATTTGTGTACTACGTAATATATTAAATTTTTAAATAAAAAGGAATATATAAAAGGAATAAATAGGGAAAACCAAAGAAATATTTATAAAACAAATATCAGTAGAATTTATAAAACCAAAATACACTATCTTAAAAACCAAATTACAAAACACTACCCAAAATAATAGAAAGGGACTTAAAAATCTGTTCAATAAAAAGAAAGCCCAAATAAACATAATTTGATATAGGGAATAATAAAATATGTGGAAAAGATAATTATAAGAGAATATTAATATTAAAGTAGAATACTCATAAGTAAAAGTTTTTATGAAGTTGGCAACTTTTTGAAAAACATCTTACATAAGAAATAAAGAAAAATAAGATTAGACCTACAACTTGAGAATGTCATCTTCTATGATTAGGTTATTAGCCAGACAATTTTAGAGTGAAATATTTCAAAGGAAGAACTAATTCCCATATTCTTTCTCTTCCAGAGTAGAAAGTACTAGAAACTATAGGATTTATAAATTAGTATAAAAATCTAATTTAAAGAAGTTAAATAAAAAATCCTAAACAGAATATTATAAATATAATTTAATATAAATCTCTCCTGTAATATCAAGAAAAATAAATAAGGAATAACCTTCACAAGAAATGTTGGAAACCTTTAAGAGAAATCTACAAAATTCTACTAAAGAATACAATAAATAATAAGTAAGTAAATAATCAACCCATCTCTAAAAGGGACTGTTAGACTTCTCAAATACTTCCCAACTCTAACATATAATAATATCTCAAGAGAAACAAACCACAAACTGCATTAACGTAAAATAAGATGAGATGAAAACCATGTAACAGAAAATCAACCATTTAAAAGTGTACACACAGCTCAGTGGCATTTATGCACTCAGTGCTGGGAATCACCAGCACTTCTGTCTTGTCCTAAAATATTTCTGTCAGTCCAAACAAAACCTCCGGCCCCCTAAGTAGTTTCTCCACATGCCCCTTGACTATTTTTAAATATGACTTTTTTTTTTTTGTATTGACAAACAAGATACTGAACTAAAAGAACAAAATCAGAAAAATGTTGATGAGTACATTTACTTATATTGGATTTTATGGTTGATACAATTCTCATTTATGAGTTTATGACCAGCTTCTGGCAAAATACTTGTTACCACAGAGTAGGCACTCTGTGGTGTGAGTTGAATGGATAAATAAATCATTGGTCAATATAGTAACAGAAAAAGAAAAAAAGACTATTTACAAAGGAATATGGCTGGTCATCTACATTACAAGGAGAAGTCTGCTCTACCCACAAACGAAATAACTCATCACTAGAGTTATCCTAAAGACAAATCCTCAGAACATCAACATTTATTTACTTCAATAAATTTATTTACTTTAATAAGTACAAAACCATTAGAACGTTGGTATCTGTAAATCAGAGAACAAATATTAGCCGTCTAGCAGCAGGCAATATTGCTAAAGAGTTAATAATCTTTCTATCAGATCCTTAGCCATAGGACAAGGTCTTTCAATTATGTGATCATTTTCATAATGAAAATCAGTGATCTCAATCAGAGGCTGTGGTTAAAAGTGCACTGGTTTCCAGACAGGTAGGCGGTCTGTCAGTGCGATGACCTTATCAAAAGCCACTGATGACATAAAGAGATCCGAACTGAGACCGTGGCCTTACGTCCTGATCACTAATTGATATTGAGTGCTTCCTCCTTAATCAAGAGCCCGAGCACTGTGTACCGGGGCATCTTCCACTCTGTCCTGTCATCGCTGGGAAGAAACCACAGAACAGATGCTTCCCACTTGCAGTCTGACTCTGACAAGGGTACTTCACGCCTCTGTGTCCTGTCAACTAAGACAGAGCGGTCACTGCAGGAGGGAGACCATGCAGGCTCAGGCAGGAGTGACGAATCCTCACGTGACAGGCAGACTCTGGTGAGACTTCTAAAACAGACCATTCCTTTTTGACATTTTCCTGAACCCCATCCTATGCCCAGTCTATGCAACCTAATAAGCAGTATGTGTTGGGTAGCAGAAGGCTTGCTATAATATAGTCCTTTTTTTTTCTTCTTAAATGATGGAGGAAAGTGTTCAGGAAATTTAATTATCATATAGAAGTGGCAGCACAGTTTTCTTTTATAATCATGAAATTCTGAACATAAAAGCTTGTGCGACGGAGAGTCCAGCCCAGTGTGGCTGGAGAAATTAGCCAATTACAGGCGCTAAGGACTGTGCTAATTTGGGTCCCATGGGAAGGCAGGTAATCAATCCTCTTCAGCAGGAACTGAAACCACTATTATACATGCCGAAAGTGGTGCTATGCATTTGACAATATTCTATTTGGCACATGCTATTCATTTGACTTCAGCATTTTCCCCAAAGAAATGAAGGACAGATTCACAAAATACCCTTAAAATGCGATGTTATTACGAGTCTTTTTTTCTCCATCATCATAGCACTATCCAAAGAACTCTGCGTCTGTCTGACCTCCAGAGAGTGTCATCTGGGTGTGCCTGACAGGGACTGGTTGTCCGTATGCTCTCTGAGGACACGGCTGTAAGTAAATGCCAGATGAGGAGAGACCACTGCGGTGAGCTGGGAGCAGGCAGAAGGCTTACCTGAGAGGTGGGAGTGGGGAACATGGGAAACAGGAGAGAGAAACTGGTACACATTTTTACTGGCTGATGAAAAATTTTAAATATTATGTATTATATTTTTAAATAAATCTATCTACAATGCCACACTTAAATGCTTTCTTCTTTTTCACTTTTAAAAAACTTTGTGTATATTTAGAGCATTTTCATTCTTGACTCACTATGACTCTTGGAAAATATTTGCAGGCTGTTGGAGAAGAGCTGTCACCATGGCAATGGCTACTCCTCGAAAATGCTCAGTTCCTTCAAAGTGTCCCCCAGTGTAAGGCCCAGGGAGCTCAGCGTCGTGTGGAACCTGAGGGACCTGGGGCTGAACCTGGATCTCTGTCCATACATGCGCCCTTTCCTCTCTCCAGGAGGCCTCAGAGGCCCCTGGAAGAACTGCTGTAAAACACCACCAGGCAGAGCAATCCTTCACTGAGGGCCTTGGAGGCCCTCCAGGGAGAGGGGATGGGCCTGCTCCAGGGCCTACCAGGAAGAGGGCAGACCGTCTTCCGCCGCAACCCAAAGCCTCTGTTCCCAGGGGAACACACTCGCTCTTATCCTCATACGCTCACTGCTGTCATCAATCCCTTGGGTTGCAATCGGAGGGAGAAAAACAAAGGTTTTACAAAAGTTTTGGTATGAAATAAACACAACATTTGAACCATGCTGAGGATGTTATGGCGAGATGTCATGTGGACAGGATGCAGGCATTCGCTTTTCAACGACATCTAACACCGGGCGGGGGTGCTCCGGCCACAGGGACCAGCTGGGAAGAAATCCATTTGTTGGGGCCACTTTCTGGTTTCACAGCCTTTGGCTTCCTCGGCTTTTTTCGGTAGATATTACAGAACGGAACTGATCATAAGGCAAACCTCTGCACCAGGAATCTCTCTTCTGAATGGAGACAACCTTAACTATGTTTATTAGGGGTGGGGGTGGGAGGGAGCCTGGAAATCTAATTAAAACACACCCACGATTATGTTGGAATAATTTAATGAAAAAGATCATTTTGTGATAAATACCAACAAGAGTAGTAAAGTTAAGTCAGAAGGTATGAATAAAAATTAGCCAAGGCTATTTTCTATCTAACACCATGGCTTAAAGGCCTAGAGAAAAAGCAAGAAAATAATCACTCAGTCATCCATCAACCTTCCTCTCCCACATGAAGCCAAAGAACTAAGAGACAATGTTTGATTATGGACTCAATTTCCAGCACTGGGAAGGGAGGTGAGTTGTAGAGGCTCCTTCTTATAGGCTAAAGAATAAAGACACTCAGAACCTTAGCAATCCTGATGGGACAAAATATATTCTTATTGATTTCAGAGAGGAAGGAAGAGGGAGAGAGCGATAGAAACATCCATGATGAGAGAGAATCATGGATCAGCTGCCTCCTGCAAATCCCCCCTGGGAATTGAGCCCACAACCCAGGCATGTGCCTTTGACTGGAATCAAACTTGAGACCCTTCAGTTCACAGGCTGACTCTCTATCCACTGAGCCAAATCAGCCAGGATTATATGAGTTATTTATGGAAGAAAAAAACACCACCCTAAAAGGAATATTCTGAAAGTACCAATCTACAGCTATGGAACAAGACCTATTACAGTATCCAGTAAATTAAATAGACTAATTGAGTAGAGATTTGAGAAATTTTAATTAATAATTAAGCAATCAAAGTATCCAATATGAAAATCTATTACAACCTGTTTACATTATTTAACGTCAAGCTCTTCAGTTCTGTGTGCTTATAATCAGCAAGCTGTAAAATATGCCATCCATGGAAACAGAATGAGGACTGTTTATAATAATAATTGATATTCCTTTTCAGAGAGAGGTAGGTTGCATGGCTACAGGTTGCAGCAAACCAAGGGTTAAACTCATCACCGAGGAAAATACTGCAGGGAGGCAGCATTTATTATACATTTAACCTCCCAGTGCAGAGCCCTGTCCTGGAAAACACTACATCACAGCCGATGCTTCCTGCTGAGACAGGTGATTTCCCAAGGTGAGGGCGCGGGCAAGCCAGGCGCCATGAAATTCCAGCCTTTCCTCGGATTTAATGAATCCCACCACGCTGACAGTGATTTAACTCCAGCTGGCAACTCTTATGTTGTCTCCCCGATTCTTCACATCCTACCTGCATAAATGTTTCACGGAAATACTGTGTGTGTGGGAAGGCCAGGGAATCACACATGATTTTCATTCCGCTTTTGGCTGGAGCTCGCCCCCCGCGGCCCTCCACCTCCCAGCAGGCGAGGCTGCGCGTGGACCTGCCAGTGCGAATCCGGGCTCGGAGGTGGGGGATGCCAGCCCACAGCACAAAGACCCTCCCACTCCAGTCCCTTTGTGATTCCGGCTTTAGGAAAATCAAAGTGTTCATCCGGGACAGATGAAGCTCCTGCCCCTTTCGCGGGAGCAGGAACATCTATAAAGACCCGCTCCAGGGAGCCTCGATGCTTTCTAGGCGCAGGATTGTGGCAGTAAATGTGTTTCTTCACCTCTGGCTGTACCTCCGAGCTGCCAGGCAGAACTGTGACTCTGCCAGCAAATAACCTGCCAACACTTCCCAATAATTAGAGCAAAGGGTCCTTTTTTAATGTCACAGAGCAGAAACGCCAATATTAAAATTTCCCCTATTTGTTCTGTGTGCAGGGCTAAGCCTGAGCGGATCTCAGACTGGTTTCCAGCGTGAAGCCACGGAGACACCGAATGTAGGTCACAGGCTGGGCCCAGCCACGCCCCGGGCCAGAGCCAGATCAATGTGAGCCAGGAACCAGCCGTCACAGCGTGGCCACTGCGTGCCAACTCCGAGGCGAGCAGGCATCCTGCGGGCCCTCATTTAAAAAAAGAAAATCAAATCATCTTAACAGAGTGTTGGTGGGCTGCTTTTCATCCCAGGCCTTTTCAAGGAAAGACCGAGCCCGCTCTGATCAATACACCCTCTCCTGCTTCCTGCATCTCCTCATTCTGCCAAGCAAGAAAATGCCTTTCTGTCGGCACTAACCCACTGTGCCCCCGAAGGGAAGAAAGCCTCTGAGGGGACTGGCTATTTATAAGCACAAGTCTTTTTATTTCATTTAAAAAACACACCTAAAAATACCAAGGAAACCTGTAAAGAAAACGCTCCTCAGAAAACCTCTTGAAAACATAGCTGAGCAAAATGAACAAAAAGATCAGAGAAAGCAACCATGTTCGGAGAACTCAGATTCTGCTTGTGAAAGAACCCCAGGATCCAGAGGGTGACTTAGTCACTTCACCCGTTCATTCCTTCCCTCACAGCTGGTCCCTGGGCATAGACACCGGGCCGATGGGACACAGACACACAGGCCCCAACTCTCATGGAGTTCATTACAACATGGTGGAGCCGGACAACAAAGAAGCAGGCTGGTTCCAGAGTGATGAGTAAAGACCGAAAAGCAAGCACGGGGATGTGAAGGGGCTGGTACAGCCATCAGGACTCCTTCAGCACGAGCATCACCTCCCTTTACCCACAATGCAAGGCGCAACGGGAGCTCACTGTCCCTGGGAGGAAAGGGGCCTAAGATGAGAGTGATTAAAAACAGCTGGTGCAAAACCCCAAAATACGACAACATACAACTGAAAAGCTGCAGCAATATGTGGTCCCAATTTCCATCACATCCTCACGACTCTGGGAAAAACCTGTTTACAGTTCCATGGCAGCCATACTGAAAAGGTAGGGAAAGAACCACAGGTTTTTTCGTAAGAAATTTTGCAAATAACATGGCAGTATTGCAAAATGCAAATGTAAATGCTACTGAGCCATCTGTCCAGTATTACGGCAACATTGGGAAAAGGCTCTGAAAGAAATGATGTTTGAAATCATTAAAAAAATAACATGTCAAGTTTAAAATACTCAAGAATCTTAAAGCCAGCGTCAACACATTCATCAACCATATGGCCCTCCAGCAGGTTTCAAAAAAATTCGCCCTGCTTGCATTTTTCTACTTCATCCCAATGGTTTTTAAAACATGTTTCTTTTTCTCATTTGAGTACCTTTTTTTTCCTGTTGATTTCCTTGGTATTTACAGCTCCTTGAATTATAGCTAGATTCATAATATTCATTTCGCCCTTTCTGAAGCAGGAGATAACACAGCGGGGAAAATTCCAGCCAAGTGTTCCAGAAGAAGGGGCACATGGGTGGCTATATATAACTTCCTGACAGATCCTGCTTGAGGGCTGGTGACCTCCCATTCTCAGTAATAGTAGCTAGCTCCATTGACCATCATCCTTTCTAGGCACCGTGCTAAGTGCTTTGCATTCATTGTATCATTCGGTCTTCACAGCTTTACAAAGTCAATGACGTTATTATCCACATTTTGCAAAAGGAGGAACTTCCTCAAGGTCACAGTCCGGGCCCAACTCTGTGTGCCACGTCTGTGCTCTCGGCTTGTGTCACCTGCAACACATCCATGTTCAGATGTTTGTGGGCCCAAAGCCGAGCTGGCAAATATTTAAGATGAAGAAGGAGCAATATGTGTTAAGGGTGGAGACCTCCCTCGTCGCATCAAGAAGGGACTCAGATAAGTGCCTTAAATTAAGTTCTGCACGGAGGTTCTCTGGTGGCCACTCAGTGCAACATACAGATCATGCATCTTAGAGACGTACAACTGAAACCCATCTAAGCTTAGTAACCAACCTCCCCTCCCCCCAAATTTAAAGTAAAGTGAGTGGAAATCTTAGAAAAGAAAAAGAAAAGAACAGAGGAACAGTCTAGAGGAAGATTCTTCCAGAGGCAGAAGACAGAATGGCAGTCACAGAGTTGGGAAAACCAGGGACGAAGGGAAGCAGTTGTGTGGATTAATACTGCAGCGTGGTTTCTGAGAAAGGAGTTAAAGGAAAAGATCACCTAACTTTCCCAATGACACTTACAAAGCCGTCATTTACACGGTCGTAGCAGATGGATGCCCTAACGCCCCCCACCCAGGAAGAGACTTATGTCAATCAGAGAGGCAGAGTTTATGCTAGCGGACACTTCCCAGCCCCCGTCCAGGGCAGGCCAAGTGCACCGATCACACCAGCTGCCTGGCTTTATAGAGACGTGTGTCCATCAAATCAGCAAAGTGTTTGTGATAAATATTTCAACCTGTGAGATGGAAAAGCAACACGAAGCCATAGGTTGTGGTAGAGTTCATAACTCATCTCGTAAGTTAATTTCAATGTTTGATAAAATATAAAAATTCTATAAATTCCTAGAGAATTACAAATCTGTGATGAAAATCTTTGGAGTTTCAAATGAATTAAAAAACTAGTTTCATAGAATGCAATAGCTTCACATAATCTTGGTAGGTTGTATGTTTCTGGGCATTTTATAATAGTAACAAATATTGTAATGAAGGTTAAGAAATAGACTTGGATATAAATGGCCAATTTATTTTTGAGGCAGGTAATTTACTAAAAGTTAATTCAATGAGGAAAAGATAATCTTCTCAAAACTGGTGTCAGAACAACTAGATATCCATATGCAAAGAAATGAATCTTGCCTCAGACCAAAAAAATTGTCTCAAAATGGATCTGAGATTTATATTTAAGTGCTAAAATATAAAATTTTTAGAAGAGAACACAGGTAAAATTCTTATTGACCTGGGGTTAGGCAAATTTTTCTTAAGACACAAAGGGCACAAATTTTAAGATGAAAAATAAATTTGACTTTTTTAAAATTAAAAATTTTCCATCTTCAAAAGACATTGAAAAGACTTAAGAAATAAAGAGTGCAAGGTTTGTTTTTAGGATGGTAGAAATGTTCAAAAAGTGGCTGTTGTGATGGTGGTATAACTATGAATATATGAAAAATTATTGAATTGTACATTTTTAATGAGTGAATTGTATAGTGTATGTTTATCTCAATAAAGTTGTTATCCAAAAGAAGAAGAGAAGGAGGAAGAGGAAGCACAGGAAGAGGAGGAGGTAATCCAGTCTCTAGGAGAAAATATTTGCAAAACATGTATTTTAAAAAAGACTTGCAACCAGAATAAATAACTCTTAAATATATATATATATATATATATATATATATATATATATATATATTGATTTCAGAGAAGAAAGGAAAGGGAGAGAGAGATAAAAACATCAATGATGAGAAGTCCTGGACTGGAGAGGGTGCAGGCTGGGCTTAGGGACTGCTCCCCCATGCATGAATTTTGTGCACTGGGCCTCTAGTCTATATATATATATAAAGTCTAAGTAACTGGCTGGCTGTCTGGCCAGCAGACCAGCCAACCAGTAAGTATGATGCACTGACCACCAGGGGGCAGACACTCAATGCAGGAGCTGCTGAGCAACAGCAACTTTGCAGAGTGCCCTCTCACACTCTAGAACTCCTTGAAGGATGTTGAACTGCTGGTTTTGGAATGATCCCTGCAGGCCAGGCCGAAGGATCCCACCTGCTGGAGGGACCCCACAAACTCCACAAATGCCCTTGCAGCCCCAGTGCTGCCCCAGTGCTGCCCCAGGTGAGACTGGCCGGGGAGGGACTTTCGGAGGTTGGCTCTAGGGCATGTCCAGCCCATCTCGCTTAGTCCCACCCCACCAGCCACCTTCTAATTAATTTTCTTTCAATGTGCATGAATCCGTGCACCAGGCCTTTAGTACAAATATAATAGCAATGGGGAAACTGAGTGTAGAAGGCTATAGGGAAAAAGAAACTGTCAGTACTATCTGAAACTCTTTTTGCAAATATGAAACTATACTGCAAGAGAAAATTTATTTTCTTAAAAAAAAAAAAAAAAGGGCAAAGATTTTAAAAAACAATTTGCCAAAGAAGGAATAGAGGTAGCAAAGAACACATGAAAAAATGATCAACATCGCTCTGGCCGGTATGCTGTGGCTAGAGCATTGGCCTCGAGCACCCAGTTGATGTGTCTCTCTTCTCTCTTCTCTGTCTCTGTCTCTGTCTCTGTCTGTCTCTCTCTCTTTCTCTCTCCCTCTTCCACCCCCCATCCCTTGTCTGCCTCTAGAAAATCAATGGGAAAAAATAGCCTCCAATGAGATTAACAACAACAGAAGATGATCAGTATCAATGGCTAAAGGGAGAGCAGATTAAAGGCACAATAATGTAACACTTCATATTCATTAGACTAAAATTTAGTAGATTGACAAGTTTACTTCTATTTGCATCTGAGATGGATAAACCTACTTTATCCTGTTTCTCACACTGAATGTAACTAAAAACACCTACCAGAATGCATAGATGAAAAAATTAAACAGCAGTCTGATTGGCAAAGAAGGTCAGAATCTAACGTACCCGATGAATCATTTTTTTCTTCTTCTGGTATCTCTTGGTCTGTTCTCTACTAAGTTTGAAACCCACAAGCAGGCACTGTGCGCCGAGAGGGAGCGAGTTCCAGGAAGAAGCTTGCAAACATGGCTGCAACGGAGGGATTCTCCTGACCCTCAGGGAGTGTCTTTTCATTTCTCCATTTTCTCACTTCTCGGTCCCTCAGAATATCCCTGGGTGGTGATAGCATCGCAGGCAATGGCAGCAATGGGAGCCAGCAAGGGGCCAGGTCTACGATGGAGAACTTCCTTCTCTGATTAGAGGAATGCCCAATGGGCATGAGCTATGTGAACGTAACAATGAGACACACGCACACAAAATCCCTTCTAAACTCCTGCTCTCACCGTGAAAAGGACACGTGTTGAAGGAGGATCACTTCTTAGAACAGATATGAACTCTAAGAGTGTGGGGGAAAACCCCGAGTTGTAGGAAATGTGTGACAGGGTGACAGAAAGTCCCTGATTTCTGGCCGAGGAACCAGAAGATTGTAGGGGCATCTCAGAGGGAAATGATTGGAAAATGAACTGTATATAGTGTGTGTGTGTGTGTGTGTGTGTGTGTGTGTGTGTGTATGTGTGTGTGTGTGTTCAATAAGTTCCTGGGCTTACCACTGAGCTAAACATGCTTGGATATAACTCTAAACAGCAAACCATAGATCTGAACTTTAGGATAGCCTGGTCCCAGACAGGACACTGAATGGCATGCAACCAGAACTATTCTGAATGGCATGCAAATGAGCTGAAAATAAAACTGACATTGCAACTAAAATCCACAGAAGGCACATCAGAACTGAAAGCCTGAATCCCACTAGGCTGAGTGCCTGCTAAAACAAAAGTATCAACACTCTCCATAAGATTTAAACAAGAACCAGTATTCTTGGGTGATATTCAAAATGTCCAAGATGCAATCCAAAGTTACTGAGCACAGAGAACCAGGAAAAATCTCAATTCACATGGGAAAAGACAAGAGATGCCAATAATGAGGTTACATAAATGTTAAAATGATCAAAATTTGTTAAATTGTCTATTTAAAATTGGTGACTTTTATTATATATACTAGAGGCCCAGTGCACAAAATTCATGCACTGGGCAGGGGTTCCCTCAGCCAGGCCTCTGCCTTCTTGCAGTCTGAGACCCTTCAGGGGATGTCTGCCTACTCACTGCTCCTACCTCTCAGCTCACTGCTCCTTAGCGCTGTGCGGAGGCAGAAGCTGAGTGGAGTTCCCCCTGTGGGCGCACTGACCACCAGGGTGCAGCTCTTGCATTGAGCTTCTGCCCCCTGATGGTCAGTGTGCACCATAGTGCCTGGTCATTCTGCTGTAAGGGTCACTTAAGACTTTTATTACATATAGATATGATGCCTCAAAATTGAACGCAAGAATATGTTTTAAAAGGATTGATACAGTTGAAATATATTATTATCAGCTTGGTTATATACTTTGCGATAAACTGATTCTTATGGACTATTCTGAAACTAAAACCACTATTCAAAGCATTGTTTCTTTGAGAAGTTATGTTTTAAGTTTCAAACAATCAGTTTAAAAAATATCTTTTGGCAACTAGTCCCTTCTTAACTTAATGATGACCAAACATTATAGAAAGCATGGTACCTTAGAGATCCCACCTTTGACCCAGAAACATGAAACTTCTGATTATTTGGGGAACAAATTATATATAAGCATGTCTTATAAAAAATATGTCGGGTGACACTGGTTGATAAAGTTACAGAAGTTTCAGGTATACAATTCCATAATACATCACCTGTATAAGGAATCTGTACTGTGCAAATGGCTCCAAATCAGTTTCCTTCCACCACCACTCAGTCCCCCTTTGCCTTCTTCTCTCTTCCCCTACGTCCCCCAGCCCCCCTTCCCCCCCCCCACCGGTAATTACCATACTGTTGTCTATGTCTATGAGTTTATGTTTCTTTTTTTTCTCCTCATCACTTCACCTGTTTCACCCAGCCCCTCAACCCCGTTCCCTCTGAAGCTGTCATTCTGTTCTGTGTCTTTGTGAGTCTGTTTCTATATTGTTTGTTACTTTAATTTGTTCATTAGGTTCCACATAGAGGTGAAATCATATGGTACCTGCCTTTCTGTGACTGGCATACTCCACTGCGCATCATACTCACCAGGCCCATCCGTGCCATCACAAAGGGTAAGAGTTCCCCGTTTTTATGGCTGAGTAATAGCCTACTATGTAAATGTACCATGTAAGCATGTCTATTAACAACTCTCAGAAGTCTCACATGGTGACTCAACTGGTGTGCAGGTGTGGGCCATGTAGGAGAGAACTATTAAACCCCCTCCATCCCTCTGGCATTGAAATTCTGTTAGAAGTTAGTAAGTTCTTCTTTATTATAGAGCATCTCTCATTAAAACCTCCAGTCTCACCCCCAGCCGGTTTGGCTCAGTGGGTAGGGAGGCATCAGTATCCCAGGTTCCATACTGCAACCAGGCTGCAGGCTCCTCCTGGCCTGGGCCCTGGTCGGGGCTTGTGCAGGAGGCAACCAATTGATGTGTTTCTCTCACATGGATGTTTCTCCATCTGCCCCTCTTTCTCCCACTCTCTCTAAAAATCAGTGGAAAATTATCCTCCAGTGAAGATTAAAAAAAAAAAAAATCTTCAGTCTTTTCCTAGCAAGAACTACAAAGACAAATAACATTCCAGTTTTTATTTCTACTGATTACTAAATTATTTGGAGAGAGATATACATATAGGTTTCAAGAAGACTGTCCAAATGAGTATTTATTTTCTCAAAGGGAAAAATCTGGAGAGCTGATCATCTTTCATTCTAAATAAATGACTAATCATAATTGGTGTCCTTGTTTGGGAGCTCATTAGCAAACTGTTCCTGTAATTGAGCCACTCATTTACAGGCACAATGGCATGAATCAGAACAGAATACTGAACCCCACTTATTTGCACTGATTGTCACAGTTTGTTTATAACAATGAATAACTTTTAATCCTAAAATAATTAGGATGATTATCAAATTATTCTGTATTATTTAGCTTTTTAAAAAAAAAACATTTAGAAAATGTTTTATGTAATGATTGCATGCATAGATCCTGAACTACAGAGCTTTTTATTTCATTGTTTGCTTTAGTTCCAAGAATTTAGTTTTTCCAAGTCACTCTGTCAATAGCTCCTTAGAAAAATAAACTAAGGGGAATATATGCTGTGGATTTTATGTGTGCTAGGCATTAATATATAGAAATATAACCCGAAGCACATGTGCACATAAATCCCAGCTTGGGTCAGGCTGACTTTCTCTTCATGATGGTGAAAGATCCCATGTACCCTATGAACCCTATTTAATTCAACCTTCCCAGATGCCCCCAAATCATTAATCACTTTCTTTTATGTTCTCCCAAAGTACCTTGCCTATGTCTCCATTGTCACATTTCTCCCAGCCTATCTTTATTTGGGTAGGTCTACCTTCTCAACTTGACCTTGTACCCATGGGAATCTCATTAATAGCTTTTCCCCTGATATAAACCAAAGGAAAATATCTCTAGTGTACTACTTTGAATGATTGTTCAGAAAATATCCCCTTCCCTTCCCCTCCCACTGTGAGTGAAACATTTCTCCCCTCTCTGCAACCCCTTCCCCCCAATCTTGGTTGGTCAAATGACTTGCTTAGGCCAATGGTACATAGTAGACATGATACAAGTCAAGGCTTAAAAGGCACTTGCTCAGCAGGGATTGCCCTTCCAAACTCCTGCTATCTCCATGAAAAGAACACGTGGTTGAAAGAGGATTAACTCTTTGAGCAGATCGGAACCCAACCTTCAACATGGAGCTGGCAGGCCTGGATACAGAGCAAGAATAAATGGCTGTTGTTCTCAGCCGCTGAGTTTGGGGTGGGATGTTCCTCAGTAATGACGCACACACTAATGTGGGGTTTTATCCACTAGGAACATGTCCGGGGTTAAAATACATTTTGGAATAATCCCCCAAATAAGGTGGCTCTGCTTTCCTATGCCCTCAGTACAGTGCTAATTGAGTCCACATTGCCTTCCACTCGTGGCACTGTCTTACACTTGTTTGCATTCAGACTAATGCTTCTCTTTCCTGCCCACTTAGCTGTTGAAGGTTTTCCTGTGGTTTGTCCTGACCACTTGGGTACACAGTTTTCTTCATCGGAGTTGGAGTTTTCTGCAAACACGTTACTCCGCCACGCTGTCTTCCAGAATCACACTGTTTTCAGGATGGAGAGAGTTTGGAGTGGTCAGGGACCACCTGCAGCACAGTCACCCAGAACTCCTGTTAAAATTGGCAATTACCGGCCAGCTCTTGGTCTCCTGAGTCGGAGTCTCTGGGGTGCCATCCAGGAATTTACATTTTTTAACAAGCTCCCTAGGATATTCTCATGTTACAGCAAAGTTTGTGAAACACTTGAATAGTATAAATATTAACTAACCAGACCTGAAGCCAGTCCTAGTCCTAGAGGATTTAAATGATTATATATCTTCATCCAGAAATATATGCTAATTCTTTATTTTTGTTTTCTATATGTTCATTATCTACTATATTAAACCATGACTTTTTTTTTCTTACCTCCACTTTTAATGACACCAAAGTTCAAATTTCATTTTAGTAACCTTGGTACATACTATTTAAAAACCTTTGGATAATTTAAATAAATTATTTCAATGACTTTCCTCTATTAACAAATTTATATCTTCTCTTAAAAAGTAAATGTGGCACTTGAATTAGTTACATATTTGCCCCATAGAAGTCATAATTCCTCCCCTCCAAAGAATTGCCCTTACATTAAGCCTTCAATGGAGTTCACTGGCTGGTCTCACATGGAACTAACTTACAAGTCTTAACTCACTGAGTTTCTTATGGAAAGAAGTAGAATTGGTGATTGATCAGGTTTTTATCATTTTGTCAGTGACATGACAGGTTTTGGTCAATAGTTCCAAAATTGCCAGGAATTCTGTTTCTTCTGTGGCTTCTATTCTATGTAAGAATGAATTCGAAATTTCATTTAGTCTCTTTATTACCATGTGGATGGTACAGAAAGAGCATGGACTTGGAAGCCAAAGTGCCTGCACTGAGGCTCTGATTTTACTCTGCCTCAGTTTCCTCCTCCTGTATAAATGGGGATAATAGCATACCACACCAGCCTGTGCATTACACACCGATTACATGTAAAAGTGCTTGTACAGTACTTGGTTCAGCAGAAGTCAAGATGTGTAAGTTGTTATGAAATCCTTGAGTGTTCTTGGCACTGCTATAGTAGTAAATCTTTAGTTATGTTCCTTTGTATTTAACCACACCCCCTTTTTGTTTTCTTAAATATTTCATTTCAAAATATGGCAGACATACAAAAGAGTATCTACAATGTGTATGTACATTTTAAGGAATAACAGTAAAGTACATACTCATGTTTCCAAATAGCTTAAGAGGCAGATTTATAACAATAAATTCTTTGATCCATTGGGCTTCTTTCCTAGGTCATCACCTTGCCTTCACTAGCCAAATGGTGTGCTTGTTATTCTCTTGCTTTTCTTTATAGTTTTACTACCTATTTGTTTATTACTATTTGTAGGAACCTCTGTAAGTTGCTCATAAATTCTTTTATGACCTATTTTCTTAACACTCTCTCTCTGCCACCTATTTTTAGGCTCTTCATTTTCCTCAACTGCGGCACTGGCACAGATTTTGAAAGATATTCTGCTCCCCGCAATGGTCAGTTTTTTCTCCAGTGCTTAGTTTAGGAAGGCTTTCTCCCCAAGACACCCTCACCCAATGTTTCAGCTTCTCCAGTCATGTTTACAGACGCCCAGCATCTTTCGTCTGTTTCAAGGTCCCCCTGTGTGGTCCTCACACTGGCTGAGTTATTCAGCAGGGAATTCCCACAGTCTCACCTCATTCCTCACTGCTCTTTACCCTGGGTGAGAGCTAACTAAAAACAACCACTATTTTACAAACATAAAAGGGATCTTTGAAACCTATTATGATGTGTTAATATGCTAAGACATCACAAATGACAGTGAATGAGCTTCAATTAAAACTTATTCAGTTTTCCAAGTTAAAATCTAGTGCCAGATATAAAAGGTTTCCTCCTTCTTTTAAACAGTTATGATAGCAATTAAAAAGACCCCTTCAGTCACTCTACCCTATTCAGCATTCCAAACACTTCCAATCATCTAGTGATGCTGTTTTGTAAATTAATATTACAAAGGTTTTTTATTAAAATAAATGTGGTTTTAAATGGAAACACTCAATAAAACATATCATTAGATATTTTTCCTACAAAGGAAATGGAACCACAGAAATTCAAAACTAATCCATCCACCTAGCTCAATAAAGACTCCACTGTTCATTTCCTATGGGCATTGATTTTTTTGCAGTTAATAACAGAAGTTGAGAAGAAGCAAGCTTTTTAAAGGGTAGATGTTTTTGCCACTCATGAAGGAGCTCTGCATTGCCAATTCCAGACCCCCCCAAAAGTAAAAATTTATCTGTGTTAAAAGGATAACCATCTCAGAGTAAAAGTAAGTCTTTGGTGCTGGGAAGATAACTATTCCAGTTTAAATACATTACTTTATCATGGGCCATGAAGTCAAATGATGACTGATTTAAACTATACAAACATCAAAGTCGGACCCTTCTATTTATTTTGTCTCCTCTTTTAAAAGAAATTCAGAAAAGAGTTCACATAACCTCAACCCTAATCCTTTAGCCACCGAATAAAATATCTTAAATACATATAAGCATGACTTAGAGATACTGAAAAATATTTGGATTCTTCTACTGAATTATGTTTTTTTTAAATATTTAATGTTACAGAGAACACTGAAAAATCAATTATTTCATATATATGTTATGCTTTGATCTGAAGAAATAATAATATTTAATGGAGACCAAACATATCCACACAACAGACCCCTTTTCATCAAGGCTATATCCAGAAGTTATTGGGACAAGTGTGGCAAGAGTGTATGAGTGTATGAGTCAGCTCTGAGGCAGATCAGGATGGAAGCCTCGGCTGAAAGAACATGACAGGTTCATGATTAATTTTCATTTGAAGTCCACATGCCACAAAGATATTCTTTCATAATGGTAGAGCAAACTCTCCATGTTGGACATGACAAGAAAGAACAAGAAAGAGATATTATGAGGCCCTTCTGAGAGTTACAGGAAAGTGAAGTAGATATAAACTATGTATTTGCTTCTTCAATTCCACAGAATCCCCTCCTGGAGGGAAGCAGAGAAAGCTGGCTGTGGCTGGGGTCCTGACGGACAGTTCACTACGACTGGAAATGTGTGACCAGATTACCACTTCCTAATCTCACCGCCCATGGCCTTGGAGAATTACAGTCAATAGCTTTCTGATGCAAGGAACTTGATGATGGCTGCATAACACAGACAAACACAGAGGATATGATAAAGGATGAAGGATGTCTGCTATCACTGCTGGACTTGGATTCTGGGGTCTTGATAAGTATGTCTACTAATAAAAGTCCAAATGCCTTTAAAAGCCCACCTGGTCTTTAGCATGATGATGAGGCCAGGAGTGGTCGGCACCTCTGAACCAATACTGTCTCCTAACTGGGCCTTAATGAAGCAAAGTTTCATAATGGGTTCCATTTTGTTCATTCTCCTTTTTCAAATACAGTTTTAAAAAACATTTTTATTGATTTCAGAGAGGAAGGGAAAGAGAGAGATAGAAACATCAATGATGAGAGAAAATCATTGATTGGCTGCTTCCTGCATACTCCATAATGGGGATCAAGCCCCCGAGCTAGGCATGTGGCCTTTCCTGGGAATCGAACCATGACTTTCTGGTTCATAGGTTGATACTCAACCACTGAGCCATGCTGGCCAGCCTATGCGGTTATTTTTAAAGCACAAACACAAATCTTTAGACTGGTGTAACTACGCCTCTAGTCTTTTGGGAGAGTCTCTTACGTTAATAGGCTACAAAAAGTTATGAGCAGCCGTATAACCAGCTATTCAAAGACGGCCTTTCCTGACTGCTCCGAATAAAGCCCGCTTTCCAGATCTGATGACCACGCTGCTGCGAACGCACCTCCAATGGGCAATGAGAAGGCTGGGGCTAACCTGTGAGCCACGCCAGGGAATCCCGTAAGCAACCAAAGAGCTTCTTCACTGAAAGAGAGCTAGAGCCTGTCTGAATCCCTTTTCACAACCACATGTGTTCACTGGACATGAAATATTAAGTAGGAGCTGATATGGTCTTTGGGGGGGTGATAAGAGTTCAATACCATCAAGGCCCCCTGAAACTCCTAATCAAACAAAAGGGCAAAGAGTCATGCATTCTCCGCAGCTGGAGACGTAGAGGTGACAGAGATGGCACATAATGCTTCTTAGGCATTTTAATTAGTGTCCCCTAAGTACCTTCTTAAGCATTAAGTAGAAAGAAAACAGATTCTGAAACAGAATCGATTTGCTGAGCCCACAAGGCTGAGGATATGTGGAGGTTGGATAGAACCAGACAGCTAAGCAATAGCTGCATGAAATGCGGAACGGACGTGAACAGAAGCTATATGGCTGGATAAAATGCTCTCAAGGCACAACGGCATACCTTCAATAGCCGCAGCCCAGTCATCATGTGCTGGGGGAAACATCAGCGGACAATCATAACTAGTGGGAAGGGGAGAGCTTCTTGGAACTGAAATATTCAAGGACAAAAAGCAGGCAACTATGGCCCATGAGCAATGGACTATGGAAATAGAGAGTAAACCAAAGAATTATTGATATGAGCACTGAAGGTTCTGGCTGTCAAACTGCTTATTTTAGCCCCACATAGTTCATATTGAATAATAATAATTGGATTCAGAAAGATCTCATTAAGATGGATGAGCCATACCAACAACATGGAATTTATTAGAGATCCACGAGAATTATATTTAGGCCCAAAGATATAACTCTAAGAACCTATAACTAGTAGCTTAGGAGCTTCATGTGCATAAGACTTACTTCTGGGAGTCAACAATGAAGCAACATTGGCCAATAAATCAATTGATTATGTAGGAAAAAGAAGAGGACAATCCTATTCATGGATCCAGTATGCTGGGTTCTGGGTGCACCCACTCAGACCCTGTCCAAAGAAGAAGCTGCATTAATTCACTGAAAATGCTCACTCAGAGAAGATGAGAACGCCAGGATATCAAAAAGCCCTCGTGTTTTTGAAGGGCTGTGCAGACCAGAGATAAGCATTATTCTATGAGGCTATTATAGGCTAAATTAGAGCCATAGTTAGACATGACAGTTTAATCACTCATTCAACAAACACTGTTTATGGAGCTCCTACATGTCAGGCATTGTGCTGGGCAGCAGAATTACAAGAGGTGGGAAATTTCCCCAATGCTCAGAGATTTTCAGGGGGGAAAATGGCCGCCTAAAAAGTTGGAAGCTACATTTTAGTCTTAGGCTGGGTGGAAATGGTAATCAATGAATGCGAAGCTCCCAGCCGCAGAGTAGATTAGGATTCCCCGACGAGTTCCACCAGGCATCTCGTTCTCAGTTCTTCCACATTCTAAGAAAGAGGCTCTCTCAGTATGGCTTTCAGTAGAAAGCAACAGAAACCAACATTGGTTACTAATATTTTAAATAGAATGGCATCTGTTAAAGAGAAGATGGTTTCTCACAGTCTTAGGGAAGGAAAACCTGCAAAGCTGGTCTTAGGGAAGGCCCCCAAGTGTGCATGGCCAGGACCCCTGTGCTGTGACTGTTGACTGTGTTATAAGAACAGATCCAGGAAAGTGCCACCATTGTTCCCATTCTCACTGGGAGGGGGTCTATGCATTCCTGTATCTTCACAGCACCAGCCTCTGATTTAGTACCCGGAGGGATGAGCTGACCTGGCAGAGCCTGGATCATGGGCCCAAGCCCTAGCTTTAAGGGAAGCTGGGAGATGAAGAATCTTGCATTTTCAGCTTGACAGGTGGTCTCTGCCTCACTGCGGGGGTGGGGTGTCCTGCCATGGTGCTTAGATGCTGAGATTCCCAAAAATGTAGTAAAGGTTTAAAAATACTCAACGGAAGTGATGGCAATTCTTCTCCCAATGACACTTGAACAAAGCCAAATAATGGAATCAGAAGCCCAAAAGGTGGGGGGAAAACTAAAGTTGGCAACGTAACTTCCTCAATATCACAGAGCGTGTTTGCTTCTCCAAATCCCCTTTTAGGAAGAATTATGATAGTTACGCTCTTTCACAAACATGCTTAACACCAATCGGAAATTGTCGTAATGGGTTTGAAAGAAAACTGGTAACTAGGAAACTAGGAGAAATGGGGGTGGGGTGGGTGGTTCGGACTGTATTATGGCAGAGGTGTGTGTTAAGTCAGCCTTGTGGAGAACTAGTTACCACAGCGGTAACCAAGCAGAACCCACCAGGACCACAGGACTGGGAGAACCTTTTAGCAGTCAGGAAATCCATCACCATGCGTCCCCAGGGCCCGCATCTCCTACATGATGGCAGGCAGCCCCTCTCTAAAAGCCTGAGAGCAGGTCATCTGATGACCTCCCTGGGTAATCAGGAATGGCAGGGGTCTTATAGCTCATGGTAAGAACGTTCTTCAATAATGTCTTATCCATCCCCTCCGCATCCTCCCCGCCCGAGCAGTGAAAATAGAGGGGAGGGGCTCCCCATCTCCCCATCCATCTCACTGTGGTTTCCATGGGACAGTGCGGGGTCAGAGCCGAGTGACCTCACACCTCAGAATGCACCCAAGGGGGCATTGTGGACTCTGGGTGACTCCTCAGAACGCCAGACTTCCTGCAGGAAGCCAGGGCATGCTAATTGAGCCCCTGGGACAGGTGGGCACGTGAAGAGAGATTAGCTTTCCCCCAGCTGTCAAGCCTCTCATTAACACCTACGTTTCTCTCTCTTCCTTTCTTTCTCTCTCTCTTTCTTTCTTGGGTCCTTTGACTGCAGCTCGTGACTTGAAGTATGGAGCTGAAAACATGCACAGATGGGACCCACGAGATCATGAGAACACTTTCACAGCTCCGGAATGTGTGTTGGGCTCCTTTCCTTAAGAAGAAAAAAACCCGTATTCTAATTTCTACCCACTTTCCACTCTTTCTGTTTCAGAAATAGATGATTACAGAAGCCAATGTTCCAAGTAGTAATAACCAATAGGGCAATAATTAAAATCCAGTTCTTTTGTTGTTTTCTTTTAATCCCAAAGCAGCTAATTGTGTCTGCTAATCTTGTCTTCATAGTTCACAGAGAGGGCACAGCATCTGAAATATATTCAACATTAGCTGCAACCAACTGAAATTCAATGTCAGCCAGAAGGGGAGCCAGCAGGGCGGCTGACAGGTGGTGCCCCGAGGGGAGATGTGTCCTGAAGCGGGAGGGGTTGGGGGAGGGGCTTTTAGCTTGCTATGAAAGTCCTAGAAAAGCGGTTGGGAGTTTTGTACAGAAACAGCAAGATAATGGGGAGTGGGGGAGAGTACTGAGAACACGAGTCTGTCTTGGATGACCCGGTGGCTTCTTGAGCATCTTAATCAGTTTCATCGGTGACCCCCTGAACACTATCAGAGAGCCAAAGAGGATAAAGTTACTGTTCTCTGGGTGGACAGTGTGTTCTTTTTGCATGAAGAAAGGGAGCCATGCCAAGATCCAACAGTCCTATTTTTCATACAAGGTCCTACTTCTGGACTTGTAGGTGGCCCCTGCCACCCCAAACTGACCCCAAACCTAGGGGCCCCCAGTATCCTGTCCAAAGAGGGCTGTGGTCTGTAGCTTGAACATATGCTCAGGATTTGGAATAGATGAGATTAACTATTTCCCCAGAAAATAGCCAACAGAACTGATTTGTAATGACTTGATAAAATTATAGTACTTCTTAAATCTCAGCAAGGGTCTTCCATAAAAGAAGGTACTCATTCAATAAACATGTACCTAGAAGCCACTCTGCCCCTGGGTCAGGTGTAGGGTTAGAGGGTGGGGTGGGTGAGAGGAGAGAATGAAATATGACTAAGATAGAGTACTTATTGCATAGACTTCCACAGTTTAAAAGGTCATGAATGTTATTTTGGAAATTATGACAGCTGTCCTGAGGAGGTTGGGACTGACCCAAACTTGATTAATAAGAAATGCCGAACAAGAAGTATTCGGCTGTGTTCGCTTATCACCAGCCTAGCAGTCACTACCGTGTGCCCTTTTAAAGGACATCAGTGACACAGCCTGCCCTGGGCCACCCCCTGCAGCGCCCGGTGTGCAGTGATGTGCCGGACAGCAAGTGAAGCTATGCCCAGTGACAGAACCTTGACCAGAGGGCCACTGTGATAGGGCGATGGGGGGTGGGGAAAAGGCATATATTCTTTAAAATGTTGTCACTAGTGGATATACTCTCCTACTCTTCACTAGTGGAAATTGTTCTTCTCCATAGCTAACCTCATCCTGGTCCTGAAAACACAGGAGTAGGCATCAGAGAGACGTGTGGGCCTCTGGACCATCTTCCCTGCCGTCCTCTGCCTCTGGGGCAGCAGACACCCCTGCTGTGGGTGGCGTCCTATCACCGACCCGACAGGAACTCCAGATCCCGCATCGCTTCTCCCCAGAGGAAGCCGCCGCAGCTGCCTGGCTGCCTGCATCCGCCTCCTAGGCCCGCTCCCCCTGGACCTGGACTGCACTCCCCACAGCTGGTGGAGGGTAGCGGAGGGGCACGCCCGCCTCTCCCCTGGTCAGGAAGCTGGCCAAGATGAGTGGGGTGGCACCAGGGGCATCCTGGGGCTGTGAAGCACCTGTGCCAGCCCTGGGGCTCCGGCAACACAGACTGTACCCCCTGAGTTCCTGGAGAACCTCTCAGACCAGGAGACGGTGGCCCCCTGAGCATCCCTCACGAGCTGGGCCAGGCCACCACCTCGGTGACAGGAGCCTCCTGGGCCTGTGAGAAAGCTCCTTCCCACCTGGAGCCTCCCTCCCAAGCTGTGGGTGAGCGAAACCACAAAGCTTTTACAGAAAAAAAAAAAAAAAAAAAAGAATTAGCAACCAGTATTTGGAAAATAATAAATTACACAAAGAAACCACTTTGTCCCTCACACTGATTTAAATTCCATAAAGTAGCATCAAAAGCTTGGATTCTGGGAGTAAGCAGCCTGTGTCTGAATGCTGACTCTGTCACGGAGCAGTGACTTACCTACAGCTTCTTCTCCTCCCTGCGAGGAGCTGAGGTCACTGCCTCACAGGGAGCCGGAGTGTTCCGTGCAAGGCCAAGGGCGTGGCACACGCTAGGCCACAATCTCAGGGAACATTAGCGATGAGTAATGTTATTACAAGTTTATTTCACGACACTATGTTTTGTTCTATTTCTCACCTCAGTGATGTCCTATGACCCATCATGAAAGAGATTAAAAATCTGGATAAGCTGAATACAGTTACTGTTTGTCTTAATGATAAGAAAAATGCTCTTAAAAATGGCTTTTTAACAGATGTTTCTTCAAAGCTGATTCTTATTCAACAATTAATTGAAGGTAGCATTGTAAATACGACTGAGAAATTAAAAATAAGAATAAGTAAGTGTGAACTCGAAATCACAGCCGTGAGCTTTTCAAACTCCATTACAGTGAACTCCACCGGCCCCCCAGCACTTTGCACCTGCATCCCTCCCAGGAGCATGGTTACGTGACGCCACGCACCGGTCACTGGCAGACATCAGATCCACTGGTTTATATGTATCTTCTATAGTAGTTAACTCATTTCATTACGGAACAGCAAACCCATATTTGTTTATATCACCCTGGTGTCATCCAAAGTCTTTACGCCCAAGTCAGAGTCACTGTCAGGCTGCTGGTGGCAGATGTGAGGTTCGCTGAAACCCTAACTTTTGCTTGACAGCTCAAGTCTTATCAGTAGGAACAAGCGCTGTCAGCTGTTTTCCTTGAAGTGACAATTGACTTCATTCACTTTGGAGAACATGTCTGCCGAATGCCCAAGTCGGAGTGCACACTCTGTCTCTCAGCCGTCCCTCAAAGTGGAATGGTGTCCACTTTTCCCTCGTGCCGCCACGCGGCTTTCACGATGCCCTCTCTGGGGCCGGCGGGAGGAGGGCGCAGACACAGCATTGGAAAGGCAGGGACTCCGCTAATGAGATCTAATAACGTGGATAATGTTTGCTCCCTTAGCAGGCACGGGCTTCAGAGAAACTGGAATTCCTTTTAAACTGTGTGTGCACGGCAGCTGGGGGCACTGCTGTCATTCAGGCCGAGGCGCCCGCAGTCTTGCCCTCCGTTGTATCTATACCTCGTGTACCAGGGGCACGGTGAGAGAAGACAAATACCACTTTAGTTTCACTGCGAGGACAGCTCTGATCTGAGGTGCCCACTGTAAAGGTCTTGGAGCCTTCGGAGAGCACACTTTGCAAGCTGCTTTCGGCAGATTCCTTCACCTCGCCAGCCCTCAATCTTCCCATCTGTAAAATGGAGAAATCTCGCAGGGCAAATCCCATAGGGTATGGTGAGGACTCCATGGAATAAACCATGTAAAGACGGAAGAACAAAGCTGGCCTATAGTGAGAGCCACAAAAAACCGACTAAAAGGAGGTCAGGGATCACTCGGGACCCTTGGTTCATCTGGGTGTGATAAAATAACCATCAGCGTCTGATGAAAAGGGGAACACCTGTCAGTCATTTCCACGGAAAATTCTGGGTGATTTCCCTGACATCATTAAACCTGGTCAGAGACTCCTTCAGGTGCCACCCTTTAAAAAGCTCTGATTGCTGAATTCCCCTCTGCGCCTGAGAATACGACCTCCCGCTTCCGCAGAGTCCCGCCTCTCTTCCGAGGAGCGGCCTGGAAACCACCCAGGCGCTGGAGAGAGACATTCACCCCGCGCCTGTGGGACCGGGTCCTCAGGGGGAGTGACACCGGTGGCAGGAACGGCTTGCACCGGAAGCTGCTGTTCCAGGTCAGCTCTGCAGGGCGGTGTCCTTTCCAAAAAGCCAGGCTCGGGGCACAAACACCTGTCCCTCTCACCCACAAGGCAGGAAACTGAGTTCGGAGCTTATTTTTTCCTGATGGCATTCATGTAACTTTTAAAAAAATGAAGGCCGACACAGATATATCGTGGAGCAAAATATAAGCTTATATGCGTTGTTTAGACAATGCATCTTTTCTTTTGTTAAGAGCACTTACGAATGCTACTGCTCACTGGCCATGGGCTCCATGCTGACCTGCTGGGCCGTGTGAGGGCCAGCTTCCTGCCTAGCTTCCTGCCTGGCTCCTCTCACCTCCACAGCAGATCTGCTCCACCTGCGGCCGTGCCAGGGCTCCAGGCCTGGAGCACGCGCGCTGTGCTCCTCCCGGGTTGCTCCTCCTCCCAGGCAGCCTTACTGCAGGAATCCCCTCCTCAGAGGCCCTGTCCGACCACCCTACTGACAAGGGCTCCCTCACTCCCACCCCAGGTCACTCTCTCTCTATCCGCCCCAGGTCTGTCTGTTTTTAAATTAAATTATCAGTATTGGAAATTGCTTTATTTACTTACAGTTACCTATCTTCCTCCAACAAAATGATTCTCCATTGCGGGCAGAGCCCTGGTATTTTGGTCACTAATGTTGTAAGGTCTGTCTGCCTGATGCTTCAGAAGAAAGACCCATGTTCCATCCCCGCGGGCAGAGCCCGGAGCGCCGCAGGCGCCCACGGAGTGCTTGTCAGGCGCGTGCCGTGCAGATGTCCCGAAGCCCTGGCAGGCGGCATCGTCCTCACCATCAGGGACACCCGCCATGCTGAGGGCTCAATATCTACTTGTTTTGGCTGAGTGATAATATGTAAATGAGTGAATAAGTCAGGGAGTTTTTGACTCTAAAAAGGACTATATTGTGGAAGGCTAGCGACCTCGCTAATTACACAGAGAAACTCCCTGCAGCTCGGCTGGACAGTCTGCCAGGCACACGCATTGACAGTTAAGCTTTGAACAACCCCAGTCTGGCTTCCACCCCGTCATTCCACAGAAGAGGCTCATGCCAGAGTCACGCATGATGTCCACGTTGCCAAACCAAACAGGCTTCTCCCCACCTTCATCTTTCTTGTTGCTCTAAGCAGCGGGACAGGGGCCCCTCCTTCTCCGCTCCTGTGACTCGGTGACTCCTGGCTGCTCCAACTCTCACTTTCCTTTGCCAGCTCCGCCCTAATCACGTACCATTCCTGATGGTTACAAAAGACTCCGTTCTTCACTCCTCAAGCCACACTCATTCCGGAGGCCATGCCATGCTCTTCGTGGCTTTCACAGCATTTGTATGCTAAACCCCAAATGCCTATCTCCGGCCTGGATCTTTTGTTAAATTCCAGGCTCATTTTCCAGCTGCCTGACTAGCAAACCTACTTGGATATCTAACAGAAATGTCAAAATTTCTAAAATTGAACTCAATCTTCTCTACTAAACATCCTTCTCACTCAGGAATGTGCACCCATAAAATCCATTTGCTATCTTCCTATACGTCCACTTCATAAAAAAGTCATGTGATTTGCGTGATTCAAAAGATAATCACATCCACGTGCTTTGGTGTACCTCCAATTCGCCACCTACCCTTAAGGTATCATCTCTCTCATCTTTTAACCTGTGTCCTCGCTTCTCTCCTTGCCTTGTTCTATTCTTCATACAGTAGCCAGAGTCTTCCTTATAAAAGAGGAGTCACATCATGCCAATCCCATGCTTAAAACCACCTGTGATCTACATGATAAAAACCCAAATCCTGAACATAGTCTAATCAGTCCTGTGTGGTCTCGTTCCTCCCAGCCCTTCACCATTATTCCAAATACTCTCTCCTTGGCTCACTAAGACCTAGGTCCGCTGCTTTTCCCCTCAGTGTCCCCAAAGTGTAAAGATATTCCCTAGCCTAAGACCATTGCCCATCCTGTTCCCTTAGCCCGGAATACCTTTTTTCTAACTTTTCTGCTATCTGAATGATCCACAACAACCTTGATTTTAATACATCTAGTGAAAGACTTTAAGCGAGAAAAGTGCTTTAATTCAAATTTATACTTTATAGAGGCAAAAGGAGGGAAGCTGAACAGGAGTGGCGAGGATAAAGCAGTGATACCACTGAGCTGAGGTGAGCAGGAGGAGATGTCATTGGTATATTGGGTGGGAGGAAGATAAGGAACTTTGTTTGGGCATGGATTTGGGCCATCGGGTAGAAATGCCCATCACCTGCCATGATGGGTGGGGGCCTGGAGGGTACCAGCAGGTGGTGTTACTACTGTGAGACATCAGAAAGGGAGCTAAGTAGGAACAAGGAGAAAGAGAGACTGAGAGCCCATGGCTGGCAGAGCCAAACAACTGTTGGCACCCAGATAAGGAACCCCCTTTATGTTGAGATTATCACTGGCACTTTATTAAAGGTCATTGTTCTGTGGCCACACAGAACACGAAGTCAGCATTACTTCTGCAATGTTATAAAAATATTAAGTGAGATATCAAACTATTTTCTAAACACAATATCTTACTTTGTTTAGAAGAAAACTAAAACTTCTGGTTGCCACTAACATAAACATTGCTAAACAGTGACTGGACACTATCATCTAAATAGTAGACATTAGTTTTCTTCCAAACAATGTAATTCACAAAACACTTCACTCTTCATTCAACAAATATTCACTGGGTCCCCCTGTGTGTCAGACAGCATTCTAGGTGCTGGAGATAAAGTGGTAAGAAGGACATATACGAGGCACAAAATGGGTACTGAATGAATGGCTCAAATCAAATCACACTATTATCATATCAGACCCTCAACACTGTTTGTAGAACCGTGTTGTATGCAGGATTTCCCACTTATACATACATGATACTATAAGTCAGCTCACCTTGATCAGTTAGCATTAAATGTAGCAAAAATATTTCATAGTAAAAAGAAACATCCATTGAGATGCAATTTTATAGTAATTTGTAGGAGAAAGCAGGAAGAAGTTTACATAACCTCTAGGGCAATATTCTTCAGATCAACAGTGAATTTAGTTTTGAGTTTAGAAGAAAAATCAAAGCTAGGCAATGTAACCCTGGAATAAAATTATTTTGGTTGAATTCTAAGTGGCTAAATTACAGCTTTTGGGAGAAATAGTTCCTGCCATGGAATGTTCTTTCCTGTGTAATTAGTCTTGCTCTCAATTTTTGTTTTTGGGTACTTCAGAGTCAGGAAAATTCCATGCTATAATCACCTATTTATTTGGACACACTAAGTTTTTTACTCATTAATGATAGCTTTTTGAACACTCGCAGCCTTCCACATATCATGATTTCTCCCTTTAATATGTTATTTTACAGTAAGTAGATTTTAATTAAAAAAAAAAAAAGGCAAAAAATTCTGTTCTGTCAGTAGGCACTGAATTACATTTCTTCCAATTCTCCCGCTCTCTGGGGCTGTCCTTCCATGAAAACTGATCCAATCGAAAAATAATCAATGGGAAGTATAAATTTAAGGAATGCAAGATATTTTAATTAATTACATAAGAAAGCTATCACTAAACTCCTGATTTGGAAGTCTCTCAAGTGAAGAGTAGGTGGATGGTGATTCCTGAAGTCTGCCAACCTGCTGTTTTTTCACTCCGATTGAACAGCACCTGGTCCATACCCTGCATCTGGATTTAAGCTGTGTTCCTTTTTTACACAACTCGAGTCTTTGAGTGTTTGGCAAATCTTTCTGATATCTGAATTAAACGTGGGCAGAGGCAAAGGAAACTAGACAACTCCAGGCCATGAGACCAGGTCACTTGGAGATGCCAGGCTCTCTGTGAGGGCGAGCTTGCCCTCGGGGCCCGGGATTCGCTGGAGGAAGGGGGGAGACAGTGACGGGGCTGGCAGACCTGCAGAGCTGGTCACTGCAGTGGGCAGGCAGAGCGTGCAGTTCCTAAGCTGTTTTCCAGACCGTGTCCTTTAACTAAAGGCACCTATGATTTATGCTTTTAAAAAAAACCAGTGACTTCCCCACACGGTCCGTAATGAGTTCTGCAGACTCATGGAATTCCTTCCTTAAAGTCATTCCCTTTAGCTGAATTCTTCTGTTTCTATTCTCCATCCCCAAGCTTATTTACATTCAGATTGTGAACAGGGACTATTTTTATATCTCCTAGCCGTGCTCATCAGCTTCCAGTAGCTCCATAAATGTCTACATAACAATATTAAAAATATTAATGAAGCATTACATAAAAACTAGAGTGTACATCAGTTTTCCTTCTATTTCCTGGAGGTACAGCAAGCCACCCTCATAAAATTTCTCTATTACTTCACGGGAGGAGACCAGTCAGAGGTTCTCTGTGAAGGTAATTTGGAATTCTGGATAATTTACTCAATCAACTGGGCGCAAACAGCTGGTCTTTCCCATCTCTCATGTGCTGCAAAAGGCTGCAAAAGCAGTTGGCCAACATCTCAGGCATGGCCAGGCTCATAAGGCATCAGTCTGGCCAACGGGCCTCAGGCCACATATGTTCTTGCCCTAAATAGGGAAACCCAATGCTAATGTCTTCACCTCTTCTGGAGTTTTCCCATCCTTTTTGATTTTATTCATGCCCATGGAAACAGATAAAGTAGCTACTCTTTTAACAAGTATGAGCTATCATCAATTATCACTGTAACTTCAATTAAAATATTAAAGCAGTTAAGAATCCAATAGAAATAGTTTCCCTTTCTAATAGCACTTAAAATAACAATGAAAGTGCCAAGATGGTTATATGTTCATTTAATTGCTAATGAAGCCAAACCAATAATTCAAAGCTGAGTTCCTTGTAGAATATCGATCTGCAGTACCATCAGCAAAAGACCATCATTTGATAACAGAGATTTAAAATGGGTATCAGAATTTTACTTTCCCAAAATTCACCTCTGCATTTATGCTGTTGGCTGTTGTATCTCCAGCTTGCTAAAAAGAAAAGCAAGGTCACGAAGCAAGCAGGCGCGAGCCTGGGCGGAGGCGTGCACGTCTGATGACACTGGTGCCCACAGAAGAGGACAGGAGCCCTGGGAGAGGCCCCCGGGGACATGGCGCCCTCTGGGGCTCTGACTCACAGCGCCCGGGCTGTTTTTCCTCTGGGGAAGGACCAGGCACTGCCCTTTATAAAACCCTCCAGGATGAGTCATAAGCCAAACCCGCTGGCCTTGGGAGGTGGCGGGTAGGAATAGGCTTGAAAGGAGACCATGTGGTCCTGTGGCTGCTGCCCAGGCAGCGTAGGCTGGTTTTCACGGCTGTGCCACGGGGAGAATCCCTGTGGATCTCATCATATATACAGGATTTCTCAATTGAGATTCCTACTCAATTCCAAAGGGTGCCACCCACTCTGGAAAAACACACACACCACCTTAGCCCACCGAGGAGCTGTGGAAAAACACAGGCAGGCAGACAGATGGCTCCGGAAGCAACAACATGGAATAACAGGGAGGGTGTGGGAGTTGGGACGATCAGAGAGGCGAGGGAGGACGGACAGCAGCGGTGACAGATGACGGAGTGTTGTTTGGGAGGAACAGTTGGAGGAGGCAAGGGGAAGGGAAGGGCAGGAGCATAATGAGGAGACATCCCCTTCTGTCGACTCCAAAGGCACGCTTCTTCAGACGGAGAGGGCGGTGGCCTGGCCCGGAGAGGAGGCCGCGGCCGGCGACATGCTCTCCCGGGGCCCTATCTGCGGGGGACCAGCCCGCAGTGAGCTCCCTGCGTGCAGCTGCCGCACCGTCAACATGGCTGCGGAGGGTTCTTTATGGAGTGCCCGCCTTTGTACTCCATACTTCACCCAAGTTAATAAGTAGGTGTCAAACTCTGAATTAAAATTCCCAGAAGAGGACACAGCACAAAGGACAATAAAAATGATTTTTAAATAATCATAGGGATAAATAGCAGCCACTTCTGACAAATGTAAGTGCTGGCATAAAATGTTATTAGGCCACAGACACCGTCCTTTGTTCGGGAAGCGCGCCTTATTCTCCAGGCGCGCCATTCATCATCCTAACGAGCCCTCAGGATGTAAATTAAACAGCGGAGACGGATCTGTGCGAGAAGCATCTTTGTGCGAGGTGTTAAACCACTTTCCTGCTTTTATTCTTAGATACGGGTTCATTTTTGCATCGGGGAAAAAAAGGTCCCTCGATATGTGAACACTTTACGGGTAAGTTCATGCAGTTCCCATTTTCAGTAAACCATTCGTTCGTTCTCCAATACTTTGGGATCTGCAATTTCAAAGAAACAGAATCTCATTTTAAAACGCTGTGGCCTGTAAATTATGTTTGATCTGGAAAACCTTAGGAACCTGGGCATGCATTTGCTTTCTTGTTTTATTCAGCAGTGATTTGGTCTAGGGAGGCCCTCAATGAGAAAGGATTAGTGAAAATTCCAAACAGCTTCAGTTTACTGAGCCGAATGCAGTGATGGCTAGGCAAACACCATTTCAGCCATTAATGATAAAAGATTAAGGTCATGAGACAAATTAGTTGTGATTTCTTGTTATGTATTGATAAGAACATTAGCCGTTCCTGGGATGAATAGAGAAATCAGGGTTTTGTACTTGACCTGAATTTATGCATGAGCACACACGACAGGAGGGTCTGAGTAGCGGCTAGGGAGGGATCCAGGAAAAATACAGAGAAAGGAAAATAGCAACAAATCATGTCTCATTTCTGCCTGATTGGTTCTCATTTGCCTCTCTCTGTCTCTCCTTCTCCCACCCCCACCCCATCTTCTCTTATTGCAACATATAAATCATTCTTTGCATTCTCGGGCTGTCCCTGTGCGGGGAGAGCTCAGCTTACCCATGTGTCTTCCCCAGCTCTTAGCTCTGTGTGTGAGTGAATGTATATAAAATGAAGATACAAATAATTGCCCTATTGAGGTTTACCTCCTGTCCGGGGAGCAGCCATTAATCTGCCCAAGGGGGTTCCTCCAGCCCCAGTCTGCAGAATAAATTATCATTAACCAGTCTAGGTATTCTAGAGACATTATATTTTATGGGGTCAAAATGTTGGGGAAATAACCCGGAGGGAGAGCTGAAGCCATCCAGCTGGGAAAGAAGTAAGCCAGTTAAAGCATTACATGAAAGCCGGGTCCTTACAGAGGCTCTGGACCAACCGCTGGTCTGGTTTGAGGTCAACCCCAAATCCTGTTGGAATCATTGGGGCGGCTGATGTTGGGAGGCACCCATGCCCGTGACAGTGCCCGGCGGCGGCCACCTCTAAGCCAGGGGCATCTCTCTCTGAAGGTTTGGCTAACGAACGAGTGCGTCATGACGGATGGTAGCTCAGGTAAGCCTACCAGTACATATTCCATCGAACATACTGTCCCAGCTAATGTGATGGAGAATTTTCTTTTCCCCATGATCGAGCTGGTTCAACACAAGGCTCAGGACTGTCGATGTGACAGCTGGCCACATAAAGAAAGTGCGGTTTCAGCCCAAGCTGGGGCTATTTCATGTCTGCGTCTCAGTTTCCTAATAATGCATGTTTTGATGGGCACGTTGATTGGGTTATGATCTCAGAACAGCACTAATTAGTAAGAGAAGAATAATGAATAATGCTGTGTGTCCACAGGCCTTGAGAAGTACTAGGGACAAGGAACTGGGAAGGAAAGCAGTTTGAGTGATAAAGTCAATGTTAATACTGACCAAGCAACACAGGGTATTATTCCATACAGATATTAACTCTGAAAAAGCACTGTTCACCGAGAGACATATTTTAAACTGGAGTTTAAGCCTCGTCTGGAGTAATAAATGGTTTTATTTCTCGCCCCCAGGCGGTAAACACAATGTACAATACAGAGACTGGAAAGTGCCCTACTGCGGTGAGCACGCTTTCTAACCCTGGCAGTACGTTAATAATATAAATTCACACCAATAATATAAATTCTCACACATAAAGCCCTTCAAGTATAAAAGAAATAAGCTGCTCCCTGACGTTTCCTGAGAACGCTCCCAATGAGGAAGGATCTCACAGCGGGAAGGCACACTCTTAGCCAGATCTTAGAGTTCCCGCCAACGGCCCCCATGCTCAATGGCTGACAGCACCGCCAGGAACTCCACGAAGTAAAGCACATGCTTTGTTAGGCCCCCAGCTGAACCCGGAATCCTCTGGCTCAGAATGCATCACGGCCTTCAAAAATAAATCCCCTCTGAATTACAGCTCAGAAGCATCTGTCTTTGGTGTGACCCTTTGGCTTCCTTGGGAAGAGAACTGCATTGCACAAAGGTCTGTTTTCAGTGGGCAAACCAGGATTTCACGGAGAGAAAGCACATACCATGCTCTTTCTGGTATCACTTCCCCCTTCTCACCCCCAAGGTGGCTTCTTTTTCCTTCTCAACAGAAACATCCCAGATTGAAAATCAGAAGACATCCAGAAAGGGACTAAAATTTAGTTTTGCGTGTATGTGGGGGGGAAAAAAGATAGTTGGAATTATTAAAAATTTCAGAAGGATGCCTTATAATTAAGAAAATGTTGGTATACTGAACATAGTTGGGGGCTGGGATGGGTGGCTCATTGAACCCACAACCCTGTACTCCAAAGGGTTACGGCTCAATGCCCAGTCAGGGCGCATGTGGGAGGTGATCAATTGTTGCTTCTCTCTCACATCAATGTTCCTGTCCCTCACACCGCTAAAAAAATAAATGAAAACACATCCTCAAGTGAGGATTTAAAGAATGGTTGGGATTTTCTTCTTTTTCCTTTTGTTAATCTTCTGAGATATTTTTCCATTGATTTTTTTTTTTTTTTGAAAGAGTAGAAGGGAAGGATGGGGAGAAAGAGAGAGAAATATTGATGTGAGGGAGACACACACGTGTTTCCCTCATGCACCCCGACTGGGGCCGGGGATCAAACCTGCAACGCAGGTACAGGTCCTTGAGTGGGAATCAGTGTGCAAACCAATGCTCTAACACCTGGGCAACACTGGCCAGAGTTGGGATTTTATTCTCTACTAGAGGCCTGGTGCATGAATTCTTGCATTGGTGGGGTCCCTCTGGGTGGCTTGCAAGGATCGGGCTGTAACTCGCAGTCCAAAGCCACCTACAGCTCCTATCTGTCACTCATCCTGGCCACACTGTGCTTGCCACAGGCTGGCGCCCAATCGGTCCCGATCGGAGAGGCTCAGGCTGCTGCAGCAGTGCTTGCCAACCTTGAGTCCTGTTTCTGGCGCCCCCCCAAAGGGATTGGCCTGCAGGATTGGGCTGAAACTGGCTCTCTGACATCCCTTGAGGAATCCCAGATTGCTACCGTAGAGGGCACAGGCCAGGCTGAGGGACCCCACTGGTGCATGATTGGGCCAGGAAGGGAGGGCTCCAGGGAGTGTCTGGCCCATCTTGCTCAGTTTCCATCATCCAGATCCCAGCAGCAAGCTAACCTATCGGTCAGAGCATTCTGCCCCCTGGTGGTCAATGCACGACATGGCGACTGGTTGACCAGTTGACTGTCTGCCTCCTGGTGGTCAGTGCACATCATAGCGAGAGTTGAGCAGTCTTAGCATATCATTAGTATATTATGCTTTGATTGGTTGGTTGGTTGTTCTGCTATTCAGTCTATTTGCATGTTATCCTTTTTTCCCATTCCTTCCCACCGTACATCCAGAGCTGGGAGGACTCCTCTTACCCCTGGCAGCTCGTGCTGAGGACCCTGTTCTTCAGATTGGCCTCAGCGTCCTGAGCACATGGATACCCACGATGCCCATGGCTAACTCAAAGCAAATACACTGCAGTCATTGCACCAACATTTCTGCCAGAAACACAGGAGGGACATCCATGGTCAGAAGCCCCCTTAATTAAGCAGGATGGACACATTCCTTTGATGTTGGGCCTGGGGGAGTTCCCTGTGTCTCCTCTCCCTGCCAGAAAAACACAAAGGATTCAAGTTTGCTACCAGGAAAATCTCTACTTGCTTTTGGACTATTTTAACTTCAAGTCCATTGGGGTTATAAAATGGCTCTGTATACTGTGCTCCATGGAAGAAATATTTTAGCCAAATTGGTAAAAATAATTAATGACAATAAGGCAGACATATACAGGTAAGTGTACAGTTGTGAGTATGGGAAGCACAGAGTTTATTCTTGTGTTATTATTAATTACCAGATTATTTTCTATAGGAACCACTGTGAACCTACTTTTGCCCCATCCTGCATGTCATCACAGCGACTGCTGCCGACGCCACCGCAGGGTAACCTGTGATTTATAGACTTACTGACGGGCAAAGGAACGAACGTGCTCAGGAAGAGGCTTTACTGTATTAATCTGGGATATTTTCTTAAAGATCCTATTTTTTAAAAGACTTCAACTTAGAAAAACCATCTTTAGCCAGGACCGGTTTGGCTCAAAGGATAGAGCGTCGGCTTGGGGACTGAAGGGTCCCGGGTTCGATTCCGGTCAAGGGCATGTACCTGGTTGCGGCCATATCCCCAGTAGGGGGTGTGCAAGAGGCAGCTGATCCATGACTCTCTCTCATCAATGTTTCTAACTCTCTATCTCTCTCCCTTCTTCTCTGTACAAATATCAATAAAATATATTTCTTAAAAAAGAAAAGAAAAGAAAAGAAAAACCATCTTTAAAATCTACTGACTTCCAGAGACTGCCCATCAGGAGGGCGGAGTGAAAACATTGTGCTGGCACCTCCCTCAGCCACATCGAAATCACAACTGAGCTGTGATTTCTCCCAGGGAGAAACACCACAGTCCAGCCGAACAGAAGTCCTCTCACTGAGAATACGTAGGAGAAGCTACCCCAAGACTGTGTATGGCAGCTATAAATGAAAAATTAAAATATATTTTTAAAAACTCTATTCATTTCCACTTTTACCCAATGCTACGGGAAGTAGCAAATTTCTCTTAAATTTCCAGTGATGTCTCACTATAAATATCACATCACTGAAATTCTGCCCACTTCCCTTTGCGGGAGGCTGAGCTGGCTCATGCGCGTAAGGCCGTGTCTCCCGTCAGTCAGAGCTGGAGACAGACGGTGGGGGGCCGCCTCCGCTCTGGTGGGCCCGGCATCTCAGCGCAGCAGGCGCATGGTGGCAGCCAGGTGAGCCGATCCCCGCGCCTGTGCCTCCCCTCATGCTAAATCTGGCCTCAATCTCTGGAATGTCAGAGGTCTAAGGCAGTGGTCGGCAAACTGCACTCACAAGCCACATGCGGCTCTTTGGCCCCTTGAGTGTGGCTCTTCCACAAAATACCACGGCCTGGGCGGGTCTATTTTGAAGAATTGACATTAGAAGAAGTTTAAGTTTTAAAAAATGTGGTTCTCAAAAGAAATGTCAATAGTTGTCCTGTTGCTATTTGGCTCTGTTGACCAAATGAGTTTGCCGACCACTGGTCTAAGGGGAAGAGCAATGAGCAAAATTCAGCACCAAGTCAGAGAGCCTGTCTCTGAATCCAGAAGAGGTTAAAATACAGTTTCCTGACAGTTTACTCTTAGAAACACAAAATCAGAGGGGAAAGCCATCCGTGTCACTAAGATGGTCTGTGAGAAGGACGACGGGTGCTCCCTGGCTGCCAGTGCTCTTTCCGGCGGGTGTTCCGGGCCGGCGTCAGCACGTGTTTGCTCACTCAGCGTCGGCTCAGGTTCGTGAAGCTGCCTGTGTTTAAGCGATGCATTATCCTGCCCACAGAGCACCACAGTGTGCGCTAACAGCAATGTGATTATCACATCCTGTTCTAATTATTACTTACATACATGTACTTTTACTAGAAAATACAAGCTCTTTAATGGCAGGAGTTATTCTGGGTGTATGTGTGTGTGTTTTGGTTCCAATTCATAATACAGTACCCGGAACACAATCAGCATTCAGTACGCATATATATATTTTTATTGTTGTTGTACTTATTATTATTAAGCTATTGCAACAGTTATCAAGCATTGAATACTTATTGTAAAAGGCACTGTTCTAAACTCTTTCTGCATCTCATCTGATTTAACCCTTCCTCACATCCCCACGAGATGGGTGTCACTTCCCTCCACTCACAGATGGAAGGGGAGGAGCCAGGCACCAGCTCCCCGCAGACAGGTCACTAAGCCGCACCAACCACCCGTCAGCACATGTGACGCCAACAGCCGCTGCCTGCGCTGATCACCGGTAACCACGTTCAGCAAGTGCCAGATCAGTCACCTGACAAACACTGTCATGCACTGTCACAACTTTGCTTCTCATGTTTTGTTAATGAACCTAATGGGAATGAATACTTTAGATCAGCTGTCGCCAACTTTTCAAACCTCCGCGGACCACTGGTTGGTGATCGCTGCTTTAGATAGAATTCCAAAGCAAGGGATGAAAAAAGTATATTTTCATCGTCGCTGACATAGGTAATTTCAGTGAATTAAAACTGTTAATAGAAGCTTTAACATAAAATAAAACATGGATGGGAAGGCCTAACTCTAAAAATGAAACACAGTAAAACTTCACTGTAACTTAAGAACAAATGGTAAGAGGCAATGGGAGTATTGACATACATGAAGGAATCGCCCCTATACAGCACAGGCGTCGCTGACATAGGTAATTTCAAGTGAATTAAAACTGTTAATAGAAGCTTTAACATATGTACAATATTTGTACCTGGCTGTTAAAAAAATAGAATTTCTGGATCTATTTTTGTTCTAAAGACAGAGAAGCATCAAACAGGCCATCAAACTTCAGAGGGAAGTTGGGGGTGGGGCAGAGTAAGAGATCAACCAAAGGACTTGTATGCATGCAGATCCTAGATCCTAGCAAGCATCACCATGGACACAGACACTGGGGGTGGGAGGTGGGGTGGCCAGGGAGAGGTCAATGGGGGGAACGGAGACATATGTAACACTATATGTAATATTTTAAACAACAAAGGACTTTTAAAATAGCATTTCCTCTTCTGTATCATATTAAAAACTACATCCAGGATGTCACAGCTATGAGACTACACATTTTTATTTAAATTAATGCTATAATTACCCTAGTACCTGTAGGTAAGTTCATTATCTTACTCTTACTTCTTCCTACTTTGCTGCTTAACAGTCACCATTGACAATGACTTTTATATTTTAAGTATTTGAGACGGACATTTAACCAACCAACTTTTAGTCTTCTCCTTGATGCACTGTAATCTATCCCTGTGCTTCTGAAAAGACTAAGGTATGTGCGTCAGAACTGTGTCTGCAAGCACGCAGGCTCTCTGTCAAAGCATTGCGTCTTCCCACGGAGACGCCAGCGCTGTTACTTTAGGGCCTCCCTCTGCCCACGAGGCCACTGAGGGCCCAACAAAGAAGCCAACGAGATGGCTAGTCAATAGCAGTCACGCACCTTCTTATCCTCCAGGATCTTCATTTTCAACGAGATTTATACAATTAGAGTGAGAAGACTGGACTGCACTCTCCAGTGGTTTCAGTGGTGGATGAGAGAATTAATTTGACTGTCACAGAAGTAATGATCCAACTGTGTGCTGGGAGGCTTTAAAATCATTTTATTTATTTATTTATTTATTTGGTTTAAAGCCCAGGACAGACATAGCTGAGAACTAAAAGCACTTGTATATCAATTCTTTTTCTCATGGCCCCAATAGATCTGGATCTTGTAAATAAAAGCAGGAGGTTTCGAGCCCTTTAAGATACTATAAATAATGTATTTGAAATCGTGTGTAAACAGTAATACCAGTGCCATTGTTTCTCAATCATGTTGACACGTGTCATCTCTGCATGTCCATAACCCTATCAGCCCTTCCTAGGGGCAGACCCAGGTTCTGTGGGTCTGAAAGGCTACCAGCACTCTTTTAAAAACTGCCTAACGAGGTACAGGCCTTGTAAGAGGACCATGTGACCCAGGAGCCTGAGAGTGAAGCTTAATTTAATAGGAAAGTTGCCCCTGCCTCATCCGCTGGGAAACACAACACGAGTGTCCTTCTGCTGGGACAGGGGCGAGTTCTGAATGGGCTGGGCTTTTCCGTTGGTCTCACACCAGCAGCCTCCCCTGCCCCCCATATACTGCGCACTGTGCCGAGCGGGCCTGGCGAGCAGCGCGGGGCACACTCAGCCCCCCGGGTTCCGTGACATCCTGGGAAGCTGCAGGCGCCGCAGGCAGACGGGCCAGCGGAGGGCAGGGCAGGGAAAGGGCACGGGGCGAGGAGAGCCTTCTGCTGCTGGCACCATGTGGGGGACTGACAGGTCTTAGGGTCTTCGGAACCAGCTTTACACATTTACATGCTTTGCTTCTAATCATTTGTTTCTGGTATTAATTTTCGATGGAAAATTCATCAGAAATGCAACAAGGAATGGGGAGGAAGAAGTCAGAAGAAATAACCGGCTTTTCACACTTGATTCAAGTACAAGTGCTGGCGCCTGCTTTTTAACTGAGACACAAAGGAAGCAAGCCCTGCCTGGGACACGGCGGGCCTGACAGGCAAACCGGCCCGGGCCAGAGCGGGCAGAGGCCTGGGCGGGAGGAGGCCGCGGCCCCTGAATTCCGAGCTTCCTCTCAGCCTGTGTGCTCACACATGCACACCAGCCCCCCCGCCCCCGTCCTCCAAACAGCCGGCCATCTGAGACAGGCTTTGGTGTTCTGTTCTGTCTGGGTAGCCGTGACCTCCATGTGCCCCTGGCCCACAGGTGCAGGGTCAGGCCTGTCACTGATCTTCCCCACCGCCAGCATGGGGCCCAGGGGACTGAGACTGAGTTCCCTGGCTCGCTGGGCCTGCCTTGGGCCTGCATCTTTGCATGGAGGCTTTGCCGTTATTCAGGTGTGGTGACAGGAGGCCCAGATTGGGAGGCTGTGAGGGAACAGGCTGCTAGGCACAGATCCCGAGAGAAAGGAGCACACCACACGGTGGGGCCGGAGGGGGCAGCCAGGGTCAGTCAGGAGGCAGGGGGACTGGGGGAAGGGACCAAGAGCCTTTACTGTAGTTTCTAGGGAAGGGCCAGGCCAGGAAGGGTGAGCAGATTCGGGCTGGCTAGTCTGATCATTTTGGGGCTCTGGGCCAGGAGCTGTCCATATTCCCTAGTGCCAGGCCCTGAGGTGATTAGGGCAGGGAGGTTGGGGCAGAACAAGAGGGGGCTGGGGAAGGGGAGTCTGTTGGTTGGTTTGCATCTGAAAGGCGCACTTCCAGCTGGGAGTCCCATACTTTCTCTAGGAATCAGCTGACTTTGGAGGTTCAGTCCCCCCAGGGTCAGCTGGCCCAAAGCATCAAAAACACACGATTAACACAGGAGGGAGGAGCAGCGGGCAGCTTGGGGGATGCTGAGACCGGGAGAGAGACTTCCCTGGCCCTGTCTCAGGTGCGGCCGGTGGGCTCCTGGGCTTCCCGTGTCCCTGCAGCAGATGGAAGACAGCTGCCGGAGGGCGCCTCACTCAGCACCCCGGCAGCGCACGCGACAGCACCCCTTTTTAACGATGAAGACACTGAGGTGCAGAGTGTGAAGGTGCCTTTCCCACGTAACATAGCTAGCCAGCAGGCGAGTCGGGGTTTGAATCCCGGCTCAGGATCATTCTCTCTCTTAGGCCCTGGGTTTAAAGTCTGCCAGCTTTTTAAGGTCCCAAATGAATACACGAGACCTACCAGCTCCAAAATAAAAAGAGAAAGCTACAATGCCAAAAGTAATAAATGCTTATAATTAAATGACCCAAAATCATCTGAAGTCATTTTTATTGTTACATTTAATAGTCACTTAAAAGTCCATTATACTTAACAAAAATCAATTACACTTGACAATAATGTGTTGCTTAGACTTTTTTCCCCCCACTTCCCAAGAATTCCTGAGTTTACCTGATGATCACAGAGAAATCAACTGTAAATTAAATGAATTGGTTATAGTCAAGTAATTTAGAAAGCAAAATTATAAAAGCCCTTTCTAAAGTTATATAGCATTAAAATAAAACAATAAGATTGCCGGCGTGCTCAATGTGGGATCTGGGTATATTTAATATGTTCAATCGGAGCCCCCAAAAGGAAGCAGGCCTGAGGCCTGGAGGTCTGAAAAGAACTCTGCCTGAGCCAGCCTGCTCCAAACGTGAGCTCTTCCTGCTCACAGTGCTGCCCCACCGCCCGGGCACAGAGGCGGCGGCAGAGTCCCTGCAGGAATGGGCCTGTGGCAGAGAGGCTAAGGGCTCTGCTCACTGCTCATCACACAGGCGATACCTTCCACAGTGTAGCATATAACATCAACTATTACATAGGAGGTGAGAATTTAAACTGACAGAAATCCCAGATGAGTTTCTGGCATCTCTGTCAAGAGCACCAGTGGGGTCTGGGGGTCCTAAGAACCAAGTTCCCCACTCTCTGTGACTGTCCGGGCAAGTCTCAGTCCTGGGCTGGCACTGGTTTTCCTAAGTTATGCATTTTAGGACTTGAATTATATCAGACCACAGCATCCCCGATCTTTAAAGTCTTTAATTTTATTGTAAAAAAACCCACAAAACTCTGCAAAGGGCTTGATTGTCAGAATGGAATGGCGCACATTAATAAGCTGATAACCATAGTATTTACAGGCTTAACTCAAATAGAGGGCACACAGGGCAGCCCAGAGCCCAGGTTCCGGAGCCAGGCAGCCAGATTTGAATGTTAGCAACTGAGACTTTTGGATAATTTACTTAACCTCAGCTTCCTCTCATGCAAAAAGAGGATAAAGGCTCCTACCACACAGGGTTGCTGCTGCTATAATTAAATTTAAATGTTTACAGTAATACTTGGCACACAGTAAACTCTCAGTACATCTCGATGTTGTTCTGAACTTTTAGAATCTGTTTTTAATTTTCATAAAGTAAGTTCACCAACAAGAAGGACTGTACCTGGAAAAGTCACTGGAAAAAAAAAAGTTTAAAACTGGAGACCGTTGGAATCTGCAGGTTTTGTATTTGCATTGGTTCCTAGATTTCAAATGACTACATTTAAAGCTCAATGGTCAGGTCTGGCACTAACTCGGTGCCTCCAAAATGAACTCATATTCTTCTGAGTTTCAGAACAATGTCACACCACCTACGGAAATCGGAAAATAAATATACAGCTACGGAAAAAGATCACTCTACTGTATAGATTAAGATGTCCATCCTAATTTTAAATACGTATTAGAATAAGAAATTAAAAACATAAAAGCAGCAGAATATAAAATTAGTATTAAAAAATTTGTTGCATTTTTATACACCAATAATGAATCAGGAAAAATTAAGAAAACAATCCCATTTACAATTGCATTAAAAAAAAGTAGCTAGGAGTCAATTTAATCAAGGAGGTAAAAGACTCAGAGAACTACAAGACTCTGAAGAAAAAAAGTGAAGACAATACAAAAAAATGGAAGCACAGCCCTAGCCAATGTGGCTCAATGATTAGAGTATCAGCCTGTGGACTGAAGGGTCCTGGATTCAATTCTAGTCAAGGGCACATCTCTCAGTTGTTGGCTCAATCCCTAGCCCTGGTCAAGGTGCGTGCAGGAGGCAACCAATCTATGTATACCTCTCACAGCAATGTTTCTCTCTCTCTCTCTCTGCCTCTTGCCCTTCCTTCCACTCTCTCTAAAAATCAATGGGAAAATATCTTTGGGTGAGGATTAACAAAACAAATAAACAAACAAAAACAAACAAAAACAAAAAAAGGGAAGCATATACAGTTCTCATGGATTGGAAAAATTAACATTGCGAAAATGTATATACTACCCAATCAACCTACAGATTCAATGCAATCTCTATTAAAATATCAATGGCATTTTTCATGGAACAAATAATCCTAAAGTTTATATAGAACCACATAAGACCTTGAATAGCCAAAGCAAACATGAGAAAGAAGAAGATAGTTTAGAGGTATCATACTACCTGACATCAAATTATGCTACAAGGCAAATAGTAATAAAAACAGCATGATACTAGTATAAAAACAAAAACAAAAACCATCAATCAATGAAACAGAACAGAGAACCCAGAAATAAACTCACTCCTATATGACCAATTAATATATGACAAAAGAGGCAAGAATATACAGTGTAAAGCCAGTCTCTTCAATGAATGGTGTTGGGAAAACTGAGCTGAAACATATATATGAATGAAACTGAATCACTTTCTTACACTATATACAAGAATAAACTCAAAATAGATTAAATACTTAGATGTAAGACCCAAAACCATAAAACTCCTAGAAGAAAACATAAGCAGTAAACTCTCTGACATTGCTCTTGGTAATATTTTTCTGATATGCCTCCTTGGACAAAGGAAACAAAAGAAAAAATAAATAAATGAAACTACATCAAACTGAAAAGTTTTTGCACAGTGAAGGAGGGCATCAACAAAATGAAAAGACAACCTACTGAATGGGAGAAGATATTCATCAATGATATATCCAATGAGGGGTTCATATCCAAAATATGAAAGAAACTCATATATCTTAACCACATAAAACAAACACACAACCAAACGATCTGATTAAAAGTGGGCTCAGGATCTGAACAGACATTTCTGCACAGAGGACAGACAGATGTCCAACAGACATATGAAAAGATGCTCAACATCACCAGTTATCAGGAAATTGCAACTTAAAAATCACAATGGGATATCACCTCACACTTGTGAATAGCTATCATCAATATATCGACAAGACATGTGTTGGCAAGGATGTGGAGAAAAGGGAACCACTGTACACTGTTGGTCAGATTGCAAATAGGTGTAGCCATTATGAAAAAAAGTACGTTGGTTCCTAAAAAGATTCAAAATATTACTACTGTTTGATCTAGCAATTCTACTTCTGCGTATTTATCCAAAGCAATCCAAAACACTGGTATGGAAAGACACATGCACCCCTATCTTCATTTCAGCATCATTTCCAATAGCCAAGATAAAGAAGCAACCTGAGTGTCTTTTAGCAGAGGCTGTAGTACATATATTCAAAGAAATATTACTCAGAGTATTATGATAAGTGAAATAAGTCAGAGAAAGATAAATAACAATTTTATTTAAATGTGGAATCGAAAAAACAAAATAAGTGGGCAAACAAAAGAGAAACAAACTCATAGATACAGAGACATAATGATGGTTGCCAGACTGGAGGAGGGTTGTCACATGGGTATTGGCACTTATGGAGTGATCATTTCATAAGTCATATAAATGTCTAATTACTATGCTGTACACCCGAAACTAATACAATATTGTATGATAACTGTAATTAAAAATTCAAAGCAAGAAAGCAAGAGAAAGGAAGGAAGAAAGAAAAGAAAGGAAGAAAAAAAGAAAGGAAAGGGAAGGGGAGGGAAGGGAAGGGAAATGCTGGTCTTACCATCTGGATAGACATGATAGGCTTTTTCCAACAAACAAATATTTCTAAAAATCCAACTAAACCATCTTTGTGACCTTTGGCTGGGCCTGCCTGGTCCCTGTACAGTCCAGCTTTATGCCCAGGATGGTGATGTTCACACCTTCTCAAAACCTCCCACAGCAATAGCCTCTAAAGCACTTCATAGTGTGCTACACAAAGCGGGTATTTAACAAATGTTGGAAGTTGAACAATCTCTACATAGATGGCAGTATGGACTGAATGTCTGTGTACCCTCATAAGTTAGATGTTGAAGCCCTAACCCCAAATGTGACAGGATTTGAAGGCAGGCGTCTGGAACGTAATGAGGGTTAGATGAGGTCTTAAGGGTGGGGCCCTTATCACAGGATCAGAGATACCACAGCCCAGCTGATGTGGCTCAATGGTTGAAGGTCAATGCATGAACCAGGAGGTCACTGTTCAATTCCTGCTCAGGGCACAAGCTTCTGTTGTGGGCTCAGTCCACAGTAGGGGGTGTGAAGAAGACAGCTGATTGATAACTCTCTCATTACTGGTGTTCCTTCTATTTCTCTCTCTCTCGCTCTCTCGCTCTCTCTGAAATAAATACAAATATTAAAACACACACAACAAACTATCAAACTCAACTTGCTTAAGAAAAGGGGGATACCAGGTGCCTGGCTGGCCCCTCTCCGCCATGTGAGGACACAGCAGGAAGGTGTCTGTCTGCAGCCAGGACGAGGCCCTCTCCAAACCCCAACTCTGCCTGCACCCCGATCTCCGTCTCCAGCTTCCAGAAACCGCAGAATCTAAATTTCTGTTGGTTAAGCCACCTAATCTATGACATTTTGTCATGGCAACCCATACAGACTGATACAGGTAGTTTATGGATATTAATGTTGTTTGATTTTATTACTTTAGACAGAGGGACTAGGAAGAAAGACCCAGAAATCACTAAATCTCTGTATCATTATCCTCAGCTTTGGACTCAAGATCATTATCTTTCAGTATTTAAGGGACTCAAAACTAGGAATCCTGTTTTGTCACTTTCTTGTTTTTCTAAGCCTCTGTCTCTCTGAACTATAAAGGCTCCTCATCTAGAAAATTGGGCTAATCACAGGATTAAACGAGATGTATTATATAAAGTGCTTAGAGAGCTGTGGTTCACTCATACAATGGAATATTATACAGCTGCCTGAGACGATGAGGTGGCTTCTAGAGAGAGGCAGCCAAGATTGTGAGTGGAAAAAGGAAAAACACAAAAGAAATCGTGCTTGTACACACCCAGTAGCTGCTTCTATGAGATCAAAGCCTCCTTTCTTTCTTCTCTCACACCTGACCCTCCCCTCTGGCTCTCTCTCTCCTGCTCCACTTCCTTTTTCAATTACAGTTGACTTACAACGTTAGATTAGTTTTGGGTGTGCACAGTGGTTAGCCATTTACACAACTTAGGACGTGACCACTCCGATAATTCTAGAACCCATTTGACACCAACAGAGTTATCACAATATCATTGACTATATTCCCTATGCTGCGTTTTCGTCCCTGTGACTGTTTTGTATGCGGCAATTTGCGCTTCTTAATCCCTGGTCCTTGTTCACCCAGTCCCCAACTCACCTCTCCCCTGGCAACTGGCAGTTTGTTCTCTCTACCTATAAGTCTATTTCTGTTCTTTTTGTGGTTGTCCCTCCATTTAAAAAAAACAAAACTAAATTTTATTGAGAAATCACCAGGCCACAGAAACCTCAAAAATATTCTGTTCACCTTTTGTTTCTGAGTAAACAGCCAGGGAGGACTAGGTGAGATGCATAAGGAATGCAGCAGCTCTATGCGACTGTAAGTCTGTATGGAACTGTGTACGGTGGAATGGCCCCAGCACTCAGTGTGAGGAACTTCCCGCCAGCACCACCGGAAGTGCTCTCCTATCACCCCCCATACGGAAATACGAGAAGCCCAGCCCCACCTGCTTCCGCACGGTACCCACCTACCGCCAGCCACTCACTCCTGCTGCGTGTGCAGGCATAGCGGTTCCAGGAGGACTTGCCCCATCAGTACCTGCCAATTTTTGCACCAAACTCCACTCAAGAACCTGTCGGAAGCTCCCATCTGAGGTGAGCAGAGTACGTCAGAGGATTTTACAGGGCTACTTAAGATGTTTCCTGAGGTCATTCATTCCCTGCCAGAACACATTCTCTTTTTAACAGTTATCTACCCTCGATGTAAATGAACTGTTTTTGCAAACACACCCAATTAATTCTAAAGAAAATATTTAATTTAATTTAATTTTTATTTTATGTCTTCAATAGTATTGTGAAGATTTATTTAAGAACGGAATGATGGTTGGTTACTTTATTTGCCAAAATTAAATGAAACACATTTATTATAAAATCAATAGAAAGGTGAATTCAACTAATTTTAAGACAACAGAGACCAACATTTACATTTCAGAATTTTGTATTCAGCTACAAATACTTCTACAATTAATTTAAATTTTAGTCATGTGCAATTAACTTATTCTGTCTTAAAAAGCAACCCCCCTGCCAAAGCCATTTCGAAAGATTCTCTTGAGAACTTAGGGATGAAATAGTCCGTGGGAATGAGCCTCTCGACCTGGTCCCGGGGAACTCTAGCCCGGTGGACGTGCTAAATCTTCCTGAAGATTCAGCCGGGAGCTGTTTCCTCCCCAAGTACCCCTTCTCCTCACACTGCCCTAAGATCACACCACCTTTCCGCTCACACCGCCCTCCCTGCTCACACTGCCCTCCAGCTCACACCACCCTCCCGCTCACACAGCCCGCCCACTCACACCGCCCTCCCTGCTCACACCGCCCTCCCGCTCACACCGCCCTCCCGCTCACACCGCCCTCCCGCTCACACCACCCTCCCGCTCACACCGCCCGCCCTGCTCACACCGCCCTCCCGCTCACACCGCCCTCCCGCTCACACCGCCCTCCCGCTCACACCGCCCTCCCGCTCACACTGCCCTCCCGCTCACACTGCCCTCCCGCTCACACTGCGCCGACTCCTCGCAGCCAGCTGGCCTCCCTTTGGGAAATCTTTTCTGATTATTTCACATGTCTAACTTTTTTCAATTTCTGAAGTACTTACCACTCCTTTTAGTCCTTATTTATTTACTTTAAAAAAATATATATATTATTTATTTCAGAGAGGAAGGGAGAGGGAGAGAAAGATAGAAACATAAATGGTGAGAGAGAATTACTGATTGGTAGCCTCTTGCATGCCTCCTATTGGGGATTGAACCTGTAACCCAGGCATGTGCCCTTGACAGGAATTGAAACCTGGACCCTTCAGTCCTCAGGCTAACACTCTATCACTGAGCCAAACCAGCTAGGGCTTATTGACTTTTTTATATCATAATTTTATAGTCTTTCTTTCTGATAAGATATGTTTTATGAGCAAAATATACATTTTATACCTTTTTATTTGCCCAGAATAGTGATGAAGATATAGGTGGCAAGTTCAGTAAATACTGAATTGACGTGTTTAATTGGGCATACATGACATGGGCACAGCAAGTGAATATTAAACATTTAAGAGCCCTGACCCACAAACAGATTTATGAACTGTTAGTTCAATAAATAACATGGATTGTGGATTGATAAGAAATGATTAACCTTGGAAAAATTAACTAGAGAGTTTATCTGATAAGCTGGGTCAACAAGCCTTAAAAATTCCCTACTTCCACCCCTTTCTGCAATGTCCACTGAGCATCCCGCAGCCTTACAGACAGAACACAGACAGAAATGGACCCCCGCCCCTGCCACCCCACCCTCGCTAATTCAGAAACGTGATTGCAGAGTGAGAGAAATCTGCGTTCACGTGACGTTTGCTTTTTGTTTTGGCCTTCTTAAGTCTTCACATTCTCCTCTATGTTATCCTCAAACTAATAACCGCTCACATGCACTGAGCACCTACCCTGCGCCCAAAGTGATGCCCAATGCAGTTACTGAATTCACTGTCAGCCCAGCCCTCAGGGGCACAACTGACATGAGGCGGCCAAGGCACACAGAGGGCCGGCAGCTCCCAGGCAGCATTCTGCATCAGCCTGGGCTTCCAAAGCCTTAGCTCTTGGAACTGACCATGACCCCCACATCTCAAATCTCAAAACAAGGTGGTGATCAGGAAGGGCCCTTCCGTAAGCAGCCACATCTTGGACGCCTTCTCTTTCACCAGCTCCTTTTCTCCCAGCATCATTCTCAGCCCTGTGGCTGCTCCTGCCAACGCTGGCCCGCCACGTGCTGCTTCCAGCTCTCACGGCTGCACCCAGCTCCGGGCCCAGCCCCACCGCCTTACGAAGCCTCTTCCAGCCACCACTCTACACACCTCCTGCCACCAGACCTGTTTTCCAGTGACACATTTCATTTCAGCCAAATACCACAGCAGCTCCCGCTGCCCCAAGGCCCTGCTGACTGTATCCTCGTGCTGACCGACTGCCCCTGCTCCCAACGGGCCACATATCTCTCCCCCCCACCTCCCTTCTCCTTCTTCCACACCAGCCTCCTTCCTGTCGTCTGTCCTCTTGTCTCCTGCTTCTGCTTATGCCTACCTCATTTTCAAAACCAAGACCAGTTCTAATGCCAGCTACCCTAAAACCCTTCTCAGGGGTCTAGGCACAGGCTGTCCTCAATAAGTACTGTGCATCTCACACGTGTGGGTTTGGCAGCACTAAAGAATGCAAAATGTTGGATGTTTGAGAAAGGAAAAAAAAAAAAAGCCCACTTCTGGACAAAACCAAAAACCTTCTTGTTGCCCTGACCGGTTTGGCTCAGTGGATAGAGCATCAGCCTGCGGACTGAAGGGTCCCAGGTTCGATTCCGGTCAAGGGCATGTACCTTGGTTGCAGCCACATCCCCAGTGGGGGGTGTGCAGGAGGCAGCTGGTCGATGTTTCTCTCTCATCGATGTTTCTAACTATCTCTCTCTCTTCCTCTGTGTAAAAAAATCAATAAAATATATTTAAAAAACAAACAAAGAAAAGAAAACCTTGTTCACTCTTCTGTTTTCTCCGCACATTCACCAACATACGCCAGTCCTCCCAACTCCCCTAATCTGGCACATTTACGCTGCAGTTTTGTGAAACAAAGGTCACTTGCTCAGCCACAGATAAATAAAAATTCACAAGCTCCTCCAGGAAAATCAATACAGGTACTAAAAAATCTAAGTTGATAATAAATTTTAGTTCCCCTTGCACATATCTCAGGAATGTCACTGTTTACTGGAACCGCTGTAATATCAAGATATTTCACAGGGGTATTGATTTTGCCACTGAAGTGTGACTAAAGGGATAAATAAACTGCTCTTGGGGTCAATCGATCCATTTATCTTCACTGGCATTTTATAAAAAGTCAAAGTAGCATAAACTTTGATAAATAAACGTTATCACGAAAGAAATATTGCTGACAGAAGGATTTGAAGGAAAAAAGAACTGACAAGTCTGCCGTCTGAAAGGCGCGCAGTTGACCTAACATTTGAGCGGCATTTCTGAGAGCCACCCACCCGGGAACATCATTTTCAGCCTTTCCACAGGAGCCACGTGGGCCCGAGTAAAATTTTAAGCCCCAATGGCCAAGAGAAATAGGGGTCACAAATCAAGCCCCTGTGAAATAGAAATGCAAGAGAAACAGTTTTGTTTTGTTTTCTGTTTCATCAGAAGGAAATGCGGGAGTCCCTCAGGCAGACAAATGTCTTTGGCTATTTGTACCTCATCATGCATTCCAAAGCACGTGTGGAAATGGCCCGGCTATTTACACTCTAAAGAGTCATAATGGGCCACGCTCTGCAGCGGCTTCTCGGGCTCTATTGCTAAGTGACGTGGTGCTAATAACCACTTACGGCCCCACAATGATCCCATAAAGATTTCCACGTGAGGCCAGAACACACAGCAGTGAGGCTGTCATAGGAATTACGGCTCCGGAAGAGAGTTTATTCAAGTGCGGGCAGAGGGGCCCTGTGAGGAGGCTGGAACTGAGCAGGAGAAGAGAGACTGGCAGGAAGGTTTGCTTACAGTGTGTGAAGACAGCACCAACGCTGAAAGGACACGAGCTGGTGCTGTGCTTCCGGCCCAGGATGGCCAGGTACACGAGGGCACCCCAGGGAGCCACACAGTGTTTGGGACACAAGGGCTGCTAGACTGTAAGTCAAGGTTAGGCGACCTCGGAAAGGGCTCTCAAACGAAACACGCCCCTAGTATGCAGGTCTCACTTCAAGCCACCTGGTTCTCTCCTCACTAACTACCAGGGCCCGTTCAGAACCTCCTGGCTTCTCCTCTTTTCCTCACAGGGACCACTGCTGCCTCCAAAGACTAAACCGCCCACCCCCAGGGCGCCTTCCAGGGTCCTGTTGGGGGAAAGCCTGCTGGGCATTCGGTGAGGCGCTGAAAGGAGCACCTCTCCGGGGCTGGTGCGGTGCCCAAAGGGCACGGTGGGCACGGGCACAATGGGGTCCAGTGACTGAGAGAGTCTGGGTGGCCAGGCCAGGCCTGGGACTCTCTGAGGGGCACAGGATGCTGGCAATGTGGTTCCAGCAGCTGCTAACACTACCCTGGGCAGGAATGGAGCGGTAACCATGGGCACCGTCAAAGGGGGAAATGCCCATGACCAGAGGCTGTCTGGCAGGCTTGGACGAACTCAGAAATAGGTCTGGCACATTCCCCCGACGGCAGGACCTTAGAAAGCACCCACGGAGGGTGCAGTGCTGGCCACTCTCCTCCTCCTGCAGAGCTGCGGGCTCAGGCTCAGGCTCAGGCGCAGGGATGCGCGCCCCGCTCTAATGGCAACGTCCCTCCTTGTCCTCCGAGGAAACAGAATGTGCGTGCCCCCGTGTGTGCATGCGTGCCCTCCAGCTGAGAATGTGTTGCAGAAAGTCCCCCTGCTATTATGGCACTAAGAAATAAAAAAGGTGTGTGTAGTGTTTTTTTTTTGTTTTTTTTATTTGATGGGATGTTTTAAAATTTCCTCCCCAAACTCCTGAGGTACCTGCCTTTCCAGGGCAGATGATTTGAGGCTGCCATTTCCCTGCCGGGATGTCACCTACACGTGGGTTACACAGCACGGCTGGAAAAGCTAAACATAACCAGCGGACCGGGGCTTCATGTGGGTGCTTGGGCTATTGCACAATCTGAGTGTCTCCACTCACCCAGCCTCTCAAAGGTTCCAACAGGCTTGGCTCAACCCTGCTGGCTCTGCCCTGGCTCCCTGCCTTTCTCCATGGCCAGCAGGACAGCTCCACTGAGAGGGAACTCATTATCTGACGCCCCGCCCCACCCCGCTTTTCTTCCTGTGATCACTGAGAGTGGTCATTCACATTCCGCTGTCCCTCCAGCTAGCCACGCTGGCATTGTGGGAATCAGCTCCATGGCTCCGGGCTCCTTTCGTCCAGCGCACCACCACGTTCTCCCGAGGCGCTTTGCTCTCTGCCCACCCCTCTGCTCCTGCAGGAGCTGGTCCAGCTCCCACTTCTATCCTTCTCTAATCGCTGCAGTCCCTCCATCTCCCACAGGCAGCTGAACTCACTGCCGCCACAGCGGTCTTTCCAAAACACCAGTCTCATCACATCACACCCACCCCCTTTGACACACTTTAATGGCTGTGCCCTTAGAAGGAAAGGCCAAAATGCCTGTCACGGCTAAGAAGGCATGTCAGGGTCTGGCACCGATGTATCTCTTTTAACTCCCTGCACACACCCAGCCCCAGGCCTCCCAGCTCTCTCCGCACGCCTGGGTTGCACAATGTTTATCCCTCTGCCCCTGCGCATCGCCTAAGTCCCTGCTTGGATGTAATTTGCTCCTCGAATCTGAAAGTGAGGTCCCTTCTGGGTGTGCCTACACTCTCCATGTGTGGCCACTGACACTGCTCATGAAATACAGATTTCAGATCTACTGGGAAGTGTGTATGCTCATGACTGCTGAAACTGTAAGCTCTCGCACTGAAGTTATAAACTTTAATAAACAGCATACTAAATAATTTATAGCCAAATACAGTCTTAACATGCCACAATTAGTACTGGCTTATAAATATACAAAAGAAGAAATACTTCTTTTTTATGATCAGAAAAATTGAGCATTTGTTTAAAATCAATGAGTGATAAATTCTAATTCTCAGTGGGTGACTTCTGGATAATATTTAAATAAAGATAAATGTACAGGATACTATGATTTCTTTAGTATAGTTAGCTGAATTCAACTGTTTACTCAACTCAACAATGCAGGAGTACCTCCTCATGCACGTGTACCTCACTTGCAGGTGTATCTCAGATGTGGGTGTACCTTCTCATGCAGGTGTACCTAATCAATGAAGGTGTACCTCATTTTCATGACAGCATGCACTGAAAACTGCATGCAGACTGAATTTCTATGATTCAAAGTTGATTTTCAATGTCTCATTTGAGCAAGTTCTATGATAATTCCATGTTCAAAGGAAAGAATCACCTCCTAATTTAACTTTCTTGAATGATTCAGACTTTCATAATTGGATTTACTTATAGCAATATTATAAAGTAATTGAATTGATTTAGTCACAGAATAAAACACAGAAGAAAAACAGTAACATAAGACACATACATACACATTGCCAAGATCCTACATAACACAAGCGCTGAAATGATGAAGCTGTCACTTAAGCCTCTCATGCATAATGAGGGCAGGAACACAAGGAAGTTTAGCATTTACATTCGTCTGTATTCATCTTCTCTGCTAATTAAAAAATTTTAGTCTCAATTTACAGCTCTCAAGAACAGACACAGCATTCTATATTAGGGCCATTTTTTCCTAGAAGTACAGAAATGAGTTTCTCAGGAGAATAATCTCTATTTTTCCAATTAATAAACATGAAATAGTTATTTGGGTGTATATGTGTGTGTGTATATAACTATAATTGTTTCATTATACTCTATTACAACAATTATAAGATGTTGTCAGTTGTGAGCTGTACCCATGATATTGTGTGCCATTTAGGAAGAGAAACTTCTGTCAACCAAATTATGACACATAATAGATTGTAAGTCGCATACCAATCCAGAGATTTAAAATGTGAGAAAATATTCATCATGAAGCCAATGATACACGGTATAGACTCTTTTCTACTTTATCCCAGCTTTTGGAGCAGTGCTTGACAACAGTAAACACTGTAAATATTTGTTGAGTGAATGAAAAACTAATAAGTGAATTAAAACAGTGAAATAAATACCTTGCATGTAGAAAAATTGGGAAAATTGTAGGAACTGCTCAGAAGTTTTAGAGTAGTCATTTTATATGCCAAATTGTCTCTTCTTTCAAATTATAGCTTGGGAAATTGGAGTATAAATGTAATTACCTCTTTACAAACTTCCACTAAATAGATAGCTGTCAGGTGTAAGTCATGCAAATAAAATCATATATGTTGGATGAGAATTTTTAAACTAAATTTTAAAGTGACCAAGCACCCATTCTGACACACTTTGCAAAGATTTCCCCTTGAATTTTACTTGAAGTGCTTTCCTTCCATCCGGCTTTTCTCTGAGATCTGGGCTATCTTCATGTCACTGAGTAAGCACCCCTCAGGCTTATCTTGAATCATGCCTTACTTCACAATTGCTGACCACTCGCTGATGTCACCAGTTACAAATATCCCCCCTAAATATATGTCATGGGCAATTCTTTCTCTCTATTATATTGATCTTCCTCTAGCTGACATCATTTTAAGATATTCCCAGAATATAGCACTTCTGTGAACAAAGAAAGACTTTTAAAAGTTCTCATTTGTTGTTTATATTGGCTAAGTTTTAGCCAATCACTTTATGCATCTTATTTATAAATTCTATCTTTACTTGAAACTCCCCCCGCCCCTCCCCTTTCCCTCACTTGTTCTGCCTTCGTGGGCTCATCAATATGACACCGGGCACTGGTTATGTCACTTCTGTCATCTGACGCTCCACTGGGAACAGAACTAGGCTGCCCCATGGATCTGCATGTATAAACACAGGCCTGTGAGGTCTGGCGTGAATCTGGGTGTCCTCTGTGCTTAGTGCAGCCCCGGAGAACCACCAAGCAAGGACACCGAGCTCCAGCTCCACAGTATGCACACTCTCATTACATGGCAATCCCTTCCTGTCTAAAGGTTGAATAGGACAGTGGTTAGAAAGGACTTCCACTCGGTTAAATTTAAAATGCAGAAAGTAAGTCCTATTCCAAAAATACACTCTGGCTTGGGGCCCTTTTCACTTGATTTTGAGTGGGTTTTATTTTACACCCCTTCCTGTCAGCATCTGGGAGGCATACCACGATGAGGCTCAGGGATCTGGAGCACAGGCATACCTACTTTATTGTGCTTCAGACACCGGGTATTTACAGATCAAAGGCAAGCCCCTCCACCAGCAAAATAGTTACAACTCCCTTTATTGTCATGTTTTATGGGGAGGTCTGGTACTAAGCCTGCAGTGTCTCCCAGGTACGCGTGCACTGGATGCTCTGGCTCCGCTGCCTTGCAGAGTTTTTAGTTAAAAGAGGGCTTCTTTTTTAACTGATACTTTTTTGGTGCAAACAACATTGGCAGCAACATTTCATTGCTTTGTTTAGTGCTTCAATGACCAGCGTTGCCCTGGCCCTCTCCCTAGATCCTCAGGTGCCACTCTTTCCTCAGAGAGAAACAGAAGGTCCCAAGACTACGGCCAGTTCCATAAGACTGTCTCTTCCAGGACTCTCTGGACCACTCACATAATCTCTTCTATTTGGTTCTCTTCCTCAGAGGCCTTCTAGGGTCTAGAGTTACAGCCCTTCCCACACAGCTGGTGCCGGCATCCCCCGTGGCCATGTCCACCAGCTGCTCCAGAACGAAGCCAGATGCCTGGTGGCCCACCATTCTGCCTTCCCTTTCCTCCATTCTCCCCGCTGCTGCGGCCACCGTGGGGCTTCCTCCAAAGCCCGCTATACCTCAGTACCGGGCTCCTCCTCTCTCCTCTGGGCCGTCACTCTCCACGTTTCCTCCTCCCCGTCTCTCCCACACCACCCTATGGCCAGCATTCAAGGATGGAGCCGTACTGGGTGGGACATCTGACCATGGCGAGCCATCCAGGAGGCTCCGCGCTCTTTCTCCAGAGTGGCACCCAGGTCTTCAGGGAGAAGTCCTGAAGATGTGGGCTCAAGTCCTGCCAGCCTAACCCTGCTAGCTTGCGGGAAACTTCTGATGGAAACTACATACAGCCCTCTTGGTCTTAGTGACCTTTCCCATCTAAGGGCAAGGACAGCCATCTGCTGACACGCCCCCGTTCTCAGTCCAAATGCTTCTTGCCTGCCCTCCCACACTCCCTCCCTTTCTCTCAGAAACGAAGATTCCATCATCAGTTCCAGTTTCTCCTCTTATCATCTTGGATGCTGATTATTATAAAGTTAGAGGCCCTCACAGCCCTGGCTCCGTCTGGAAGGTCCTCTGGAAGGTCATTTAGCTGTCTGGTCTAATTAGCATATTATGCTTTTATTATTATAGATTATTATAGATACCAAGGAGGAATCACCCTGGTTAGTTGCCACTTTTGCTTTCCTGTATTTATCCTTGCTTCATGCATCTCAGTGCATGGGTACAAAAAGGTGTTTGTTTAAATTTTATGTTTACTAGGTGTACCAGTTAATAATGCAGATTTTTTCCTCAATAGATAGTGTTACACATATGTTGACATATATAAGCGATTTGATATGTTTGCCATTTTGTTGTATTGACAACAAGCTTCAAAACTTCATATGTCAAATTTGCTGAAGGTGTTAACATCATAGATGTTTTTCTCTTAAAAATGTCAAATTTCATGCCAAAAAAAGAGCATTTGCAGGAAGTTTTAATTCATTACTTTATTTTGAAGAAAAAGTTTTCATATACTTCAGGAAGCTTATGGTGAACACGCTCCATCTCAAGATACTTGTGAACACTAGTTTAAATGCTTTAAAAGTGATGATTTTGATGTGAAAGACAAAGTACGTCCAGGTCGACTGAAAATGTTTGAAGACTAACAATTACAAGCATTATCGGATGAAGATGCATGTCAAACTCAAAAACAACTTGCAGAAAGACTAAACGTTGCTTAATTAGACCTGCTTTCTGATGTAGCTAAGCTTTTTCCAGCCCAGTGAAGCACCTCAACTTCTCGTTCAGGTAATTGTCAGAAACACAGCAGTAAATATCAACACAAAGCAAATTATTATTGTAGATATGCAGGGAGAACCTACGGTAAAATATTTAATTGCAGCAGTGTTTGACTATAATTTGCACGGTGAGAAAACCTGATTTTGGTTACAGTGTAAAGTTTCCACCTGGCTGTAAAGCAAGTTTTGTTCCTCGGCTGAAGAAACTGCAAGGAGGCTAGTCATCACTAGGGAGAGGAAGCCAGGCATTGCTATGCAATGTCATTACCTGGATGGAGGGAAGGACACAGCATATTGGCTTTTTATATATATAGATTAGAGGCCCGCTGCACAAAGATTTGTGCAATAGGCCCTCTTTCCCTCACTGCCGGCACTGGTCTTCCTCTGGCACCCAGGATCTGGGCCACAGTGGAGCTAAGCCTTCAGCCTTCAGGCTTGGCTCTGGCCACAGTGGAACTTTCAGTCTTTAGTCTTCGCTTGGAAGGAGACTTCAGTCTTCACTCCATGCCTGCATATGCAAATTAACCCACCATCTTTGTTGGGTTAATTTGCAACCTCACTCCTGATTGGCTGGCGGGCGTTGTAGGGGTATGGTCAATTTGTATCTTTCTCTTTTATTAGTGTAGATATCCACATAGCTTCTATTGTTTCTGGTTCTCTTTTGAAACCTGACTGATGCCCCACCTAAGAAGTGAACTGATGATTAAGGATCTATCATGAGCCAATACCGTGTTAGGCACTGTGGCCTATTAATGTACAGCAAGCCTGCACATATACTACATGCCAGGCAACCTCCCCCAACACCTACCTGACAATCAGTTTCATTCTGACAATTCATACAACTGTTCCTCCTTTTGTAACTTAGGGTTCCCTTTATCCTTAATGGGGGCAGAAAACAAACTGCCCTCCTCATATAGTTGAAGTCACTCATATATTCATGCTGTCATTGGTAAAAAAAAAAAAAAAAGATCTTAAAATGTAAAATCTGTATAAGCTTTCTAACTCTAACCCAATTCTGTTACACTGTGTACATTTTTACCATTTTTGCATAATTAACAAGTTCATGAAAAATTCAGTCACTGCAAGTGCAAGATTAAAGTGAGGGATTTCCAGTATTACCAAAATACCATTCCTCAGATGCTGGTTTGGAAAAGCCGGTTCTACTCTCCGTGTTAAATGGCCCATGCTCCCTCATGCCTCCCTGTGAATCAGCTCCTAGCTTGCCATCACTTCACTGGCTCACCTGCGGATCTCTGACGTCATTTCCCCCTCATCCTAAGTCACTAACACGGACTCAGTCTACTCTTAAGAGATTCCGAAGTGCTGAGGAATGCTGCTCTCACTATGAAGCAGGTATATATACACCAACATGCTCAGTGGTGGGTTTACTATACCCATCCTTACACCACCACCGTCCGCCCTGGCATTCTCCTAGTGGGGGGAACCTTGATTCTTTGTTCTCCATCCTGAGTCAGTACTAGTAAATATTGACCTTACACCTACAGGCTGCTTACAGCTTATCTTATGTCTCCAACAAAACTACCTGATGCTTGTTTCTCTTCAGGTGGCTTATCCCAGCCTATGACTCCCATTTCCTATAATACTTTTGGATCTGTGTTGGCTACTTTATCTCCTCCCGCCTATTGGTCTAAAACCAACAACTGGTCGCCTACAAGCCAATGAACGTAATTTCCAACCTTCGCTCCTGCCTCTGATGAAAAGATGTTTACAAATTCCCTGTCATGTGCAGCAGCATGTTCACTGAGATGATCTCTGAAGTAACAATGTGCAGATGTGCCTGAAGAAGCATAATCACAATGTCCGCTCCACCGCAGAGACGATGCACTGAACGCCAACCGCGCTGAAACAGCCACTGAGGAGAAAGCACCGCGGATGCTCCGTTTGGGAACAGATGTCCTTCTGTTCAGGCACGGCTAGAACCTATCCTCCCGTTGCTTACTCGCTAAGGATTGTCAGCAAACCTTTTATTGTTCATTTGTTTTCATTCCCAGGCATATATTAAAAATTAGACTTGATTAATAATTTAAAATCCTGCTGATGGAAGTCACATTTGGATGCTGTGTGAAAGCATTAAAGAAAGACCTCGAAAGGGAAGAGGTAAAATTGCAATGCAGTCATCCTCCGCCAAGAGCCTCATCTGAGCATTGTGATCACCAAATGCACAAAGGGAAACAACGAAAACATCTGGATGAACATCTCCAGTTATTGCAAGAATGTTATAAACACCGTATCTTCTGTATCACTGTCTAGGAGGGTGTGTAGGAGGAATATCTCTTTGGACCCCATTATAAGGCAAATCTCTGCCTCTCCCAGGTGACTAAGTGTATGTTTAGGGACTACGTGACTACTGAAGCCTCCACGTTTCCCTTTTCACGTTAGCTGCGCGAAAGCTCAGAGTCCACTTACAGGCTACGTTTCCTTACTCTGCAATAACCGTATGAATCTGGGTACGTTAGCTCACATCCTTTGCTGAATAAGAGACCTTGTAGTTTGGAAGACCAAGTTAAATCTAATGGTTTCAGGCTCTGACTGGTTCTGCTGTATGGCTACCATCACATATTTCTCCAAATACTGAATTAAGGACGCCACAATTCCGTCCTCCTTATCAAGGCTACTCTGACAACTGGTGAAGTTTAACTGAAGAATCTTAGAAGAACGCTTTTACATAAATGCTAAGGAAAGCAGGAAGGTGCTTGTAATGTGTGCGCACAGGGTGACAGCCCAGCGCGGCGTCTGAGGCGCGGGAGTGGGCCCCTGGGGCGGAGCATGCAGTCTGTTTGCTCTGCCGCCAGCGGAGCTCTGCCTTTGGTGCTGGATTGTGAGAAGTGTGGTTATCAATGGCCTGTGGTTTTGTGTGTGGCTATCGCATCCCAATCTCTTTTAGTCACTGTGTGACCTATGATTTCTGTGTGCCATTTCTTTGGTAAGACTGGGAATGTTCCAAGATTTAGTACAAACGTATTATGTATATGAAAAGGATTCCTCACAAAAAATCAGTAGAAACCGCAAATTACAGACTAGCAGCCTCAATGGATCAAGACTGGTTTTGCTGAACATTTGTGCCCATTTGAAGATTTGCACGTTTTACGTTCACTCACACAGGAGGCGGGGCTGGCTGCTGTGGCAAGTACTGACCTCCGATAGAGCAGAATCCCAAGTAGGAAGGTCGAACAGTCATCAAAGGTTTCCTGTGGCCCAGGATTCATACAGAATTTTACAGATCAACACTTGAACTGCATAGAAGAACATTATAAATGTGTGTGTTACGTTTTTCACAGAATTTTACAGATCAACACTTGAACTGCATACAGAAACATTATAAATGTGTGTTACATCTTATGGCAAACTGTTCCTTTGAAAGAATACCCCACTGCACCCAGCAGCTGCCGCCATCCACCGGAAAGGACGCTGATGGGAACGGAATGGATGAACTGAGCTCTGGCAGCCAAGGGCGGGGAGACAGGCCGGGCGCCTGAGACGCACCTGGGTGGTGAGGAACCCCGCGCTGCCGCAGCTGTGATGTGAAATTCCAAGAAGAACCAGGTGATTTGAAAACCATTTCACCATTTTTAAAGCTCTAGATGGTAAAGCGTCTCTAATGATTCATCAGGATTGTCCTGTTGAGAGGGGCAGGATTTATGGCACAAAACGATAGCTGGCAAGGGAAAGTGCTCAGATGGAAGAGAGGAACGGAATCCGCGCACAGCCTCAGAGGGTGGGATGTGGAAACCATTCGGAGATGATGGGAGGGAGAGACTGCTCTTCAGGCCAGCGGAGAGCAAGGCCCCATTCTCATTACTGGGGATGATGAATGCTGATATTTCCAAGTGATCGGCCTATACAGGGAAGGCCACTCTATATATTAGCCTCAGAACCCGCATTATTAGAGGCTTAGGGCAAAATCCACTGGGACCCATGGAGAAATATTTGTCCAGAAAACTAATGATCAGCATTCCACATTCATGCTTGATGACAAACACAGTCTATAAATGTCACTTGGTAATTTACATTAGTAAAAATTATTAGCCAAAAGTCACACTTGCAGCATATGTGCTTCCATATACCACATAACTTGTCACAACTTGTCCTCATAGTTATAACCATGCTGTATGTCCCCATTAAAACCCAATATATTAGTTCTCCGCACACTGATTGCAAAATGTTTTTTCCAATCTTAGGCTATCTTCCAATCATATCAAGTTTTCTAAAGATCATATTTTAACCTGAATAAATATAGTTGTATTTCCCTCCATATGATCCCTCAAAATCAGGAATCACTAGTGTATGAAAGAAGCATGGGCTACATCTGTCATCAGGAAACCACAGATTTAATGAGGATCAAGATCTCACAGGGTCATACAACACCAAATGATAACACAGGGAAACAAATTCTTAGCTTGCAGTTTCTGTGTTAGGGATTGATTTTGTTCTGCCAAAATTGCATATCCATGAGCAAAACAAATTCGCATCATTATTTTAAGCTTCTAAGTTTTAAGTGGACTGCCATACAGCAAGGGGTAACCCACACTCCCCTATAAGGAGAGCACAAAGAGCACAAGATACCATCCAACACCTTGTCCCCACTGACCTCACACCCATCCAAGCCTGAACTCTCTAAGTCCTTCCCAGGTTCTGAAAGCCCTGGGGAAAAACCAATGCCAGCTCACTCCTTCCATTCACAGAGGAGAAAGGAAGAGCTGAAGTGATTTAATAACAAGGACAATGTCTTATTCAGGTATACCTACTATTGTCCCTAATGTAGTCAGAACTTTACCTAAGCATTTTAAATAGACAGTGAATCTTTTTTTTATTGTTGACCTCATTGCAGACGTCCCTCATTTTCCCCACCTTTGCCTACCTCCTCCCAGCCCCCGCCACCCTTCCCTGGCCTTCACCCCTCTGTTGTCTGTCCAGGGGCTATGAGTGCATGTTCCTTGGCTATTCTCTTCACCTTATTATTTGAATCCTTGATAGTGTGTTTGTTTTTCACAGTGATAGTGTTAAAAACATTGGGTCTATTATTTGTGCATTCAAATACTCAAATAAAAAAACACACATATTGTGGATAATGGGAACAGGGCTTCTCACTATCAGAAAAGGAAGTTATAAATACAGAAAGGGAGAAGACTAGAATGAACCCTGTGGAACAGAATTGGAATTAGAACTATCAGTATAAACCCTGATTTCTGTTGATACAAAGGTAGATACACAGGTATATGGGTGATAGATGTTAGGTAGATACTCAAGTAGATACAGTAGATACAGTAGATATATAATATATAATATATAATATATAATATATAATATATAATATATAATATAGATAGTAGCTCTATCTAATGAAAGGGCCTAGAAACAAGAATAGCCAAGTATCAGTGAGCACACATAATATCCAAATCTTGGTTTCTAAATACCATTTCTGGTGGGAGTGGGGGGGAGGATTGGGGAGGGAAAGGGGGTCCAGGGCTCCCTGAGAAATGGTTGATTCTAGATTCCAGGTCTGGGGCTTGGGAACTACAAAATGATTCTAGAACATCTTGTACCAGAAAAGGGAATAATGAAGAATGATAGAAAAATGTCAAATGGAAAGAATCTAGTTTGAAGGGACTCTTGCTGATCAATTCCAGGGTAACTTGAGTGTTAAAATAACGTGAATAATCGATTGTAACCCACTGGATGAGAGAGAAATCCATGAGTGCATCCTGATTAAATAAGTAAATAAGGGGAAGGAAGGCCCCTCCTTACAGAGGGTGCCAATTAATCAGCGCACCAGTCATGGCAGCTAGAATAGCACCACGGGGCCAGCACCACTGTAAGGACGGATCAGGCGGGACACACCAAAGAATGTGGACATGGTCTCCAGACACTTCCTGGCAGTACTTACAATAACCTCAGGGAGGAACCTGGCAGATGCCACTGTAACCAAGTGATGACACTCACGTCATCAGTCCTGGGACAAACCTTATCATGGGCCTCTGGGCGTGAGCTTCCTCCTGGGGCTTTCCTGTCAAAAGTGCAAAGCTTCAATCTAATTATTTGAAAACACTAAACAAACCTAAATTGAGAGACAGTCTATGAAATACCAGCCTCTGGTCTTCAAAAATATCCAGGTCATGAAAGACAAAAACAAACAAACAAACAAAACCCAAGGAACTGAAGCATTTACAGGAGCCTGAAGAGACATGACCGCTCACTGTCCTGAAGAGAATCCTGGGCCGGCAAAGAAGAGAAGGCATCACGAGGACAATCTGAGAAAATAAGTGAGGCCTACAGAAGCACTGAATTGAAGATAATTGCTTAATTTTGGTTATTATCCTGCGGTTATGTAAGAGGATGTTCTTGCTTTGTGGGAAATACACACTGAAGTATTTAGGGGGGAAATGAGCATCATGTCTGCAACTTGTTCTCAAATGTTCAGAGAAGACTTTGTGCATACATGAGAATATATTTTATACCATAAACATACAGAAAACAAAGCAATAAGAAGAAAATATGAAAAAGATAAGAATAAAGGATTGTGGTAAAGTGTTAACATTTGGAAAATCTGAGTGAAAGGTGTAAGGGAATTTTTATTTTTCTTGAAACGTTTCATATGAAATTATTTAAAGATAGTTAACATTATGAAGATATGGAAAGATTTAAAATATCCACCCAATAATAAAATAAATTAATTAAAATATTACATATTAGCTTCTAACTGCAGTTAACATGAAAAATACAGAGATACATATATCAGTAGGAACACATGGTAAAAATATGTTAGTTACACAATGCCATGAATACTCCAGTATCACTTATGTCATTTAAAACACATATGTGAAACATCACTATAAGTTATGTAGGGAAATTCTTATTAATTTTTGACAGGGGACCACACATGTTCCTTTTGCACTGGGTGTCAGTGTCTTTTACCAAATGAAACAAGACATTTTCTTAAGTTCATCTTCAGATGTTAATTTAGCCTGTGATAAAACAAAAAATAAAGAAACAATACCCAGCATTTCAAAGCTGAGTTGCCCTAAACTAGAGCTCAATTTAAAAGAAAACCTATCTGCACCTGGCCGGTGTGGCTCAATGGCTGAGCCGTGAACCAAGAGGTCACCAGGTCAGTTCCTCTCCATCCCCAGCAGGGGGCATGCAGGAGGCAGTCTAAGAACGATGTTTCTCCCTCATTGATGTTTCCATCTCTCTATTCCTCTCCCTGCCTCTCTCTCTAAAACTCAATAAAAAACATATTTTAAAAAATAAAATAATTTATTAAAAAAAAAGAAAGAAACTTTTCTGCTTAGGATGTGGTTCCCTCTCTGAAGCAGTGGCAGTGACTTCTCTGCTGAAACATGGCCTCTTCGGAAGTTTTCTTCAGCCACTCCATGCCATCCCATCAGCCCTCGCAGCACTTGCTCTCTGGGATTCTGTCATGTATTTACGCAGTTATGCATAGTATATCCTCTTCATTGGAACATAAACCCTGGGAGGTAAGGTTCTCTATGTTCCAGGGAGCTAAACAGGAGGCATCTAATGTCTGTTGATAAAATGAACTTAAAACAAGAGGGACAGAGAGAGATTTGCAGAGACAGGGAGAGGCCTGAAAGAGGCCATGCTTCTGGAACAAGCTCACAGCCAGGTTTTCCAAGAGCCTGAAGGCTGCATGGACGTGAAGGTGGCCAGGCACGCCTGTGCGTGAAAATCACATCCTCATAAACACTCCAGCCAGCCGTCGCCAGCTGGTGGTCTGTGAGGTCCGGAAGGTTGGCAGCCACTGCTCCTGGCAACACTCCTGCACACAATTGTGAGCTGCCACCACCAGAGCAGCAAGCTCCCAATGTCATCAATGGTGTCACCTCACATTTTCATTTTGATGGAACTGTGTGAGAAGCCACAGGCAAAGAGGCCCACACAGGTAAAGGCCTGACACGAAGGCCAGGGATTCCCTAGGCCACCTTGGCAAGAGGACAACTGGCAGAATCACTCAAAGGCGGTGCATTTTGTGTGCCTGCTCTTGTTTATGCTGTTCCCTGGTTCTCAGCTCCCCAACCTGTAGGACTGGCATGAGCTTCCCTTTGTAAAACTTGCCCTAACTATGGTGCCACGGGATGTTAGGGGCCTGGCAGACTGGGTAAGCTGAGACCTGGCTTAAGAGTTTACCAGAGGGACTGTCTGCCTGCCCCACTGCAGGCTGGAGCAGCACCTGCCTGCGCTTAGAAACAGGAGGTCTGACCGCCCTTGGCTGGAAGGACCGGAGCCCAGAGACTGCTCACGGAGGGCAAGCAGGAGGGGAGCCGAGGGGACCTCAGGCTCCTCCCTCCTCATCTCCTCAGCGGCTGAGCGCAACAAGAAGCCAGAGGCCAGGAGAGCCTAATGGGTTCTTCAAGGTGGGCTTCCCTGGCACTGAGCAGGAAGAAGTGAGAGCAGTTCCAGGGGAGGCAAAAGGAAGAAACTCCAAATACCATGGCTCTCCCGCTCTGAACCCCTGTAACAAGGGCGCACAGCTCTCTCCTCCTTGTCTGAGTTCGGCCCTTGTTTGCCGAGTGTTGGCCTTTCTTTCCTCTGGACTCTAAGCTTTTTGGAGCAGGGCCACATATTATTCCCCCAGTGTTCTCCATCACATCAGCGACATCAGATTCTCCATCACACACAGTGACATCAGATTCTCATCACATCACAGCAACATCAGATTCTCCATCACATCACAGTGACATCAGATTCTCATCACATCACAGCAACATCAGATTCTCCATCACATCACAGTGACATCAGATTCTCCATCACACACAGTGACATCAGATTCTCCATCACAACACAGCGACATCATATACTCCATCACAACACAGTGACATCAGATTCTCCATCACATCACAGTGACATCATATACTCCATCACATCACAGTGACATCAGATTCTCCATCACATCACAGCGACATCAGATTCTCCATCACATCACAGCGACATCAGATTCTCCATCACATCACAGCGACATCATATACTCCATCACATCACAGTGACATCAGATTCTCCATCACATCACAGCGACATCATATACTCCATCACATCACAGCGACATCATATACTCCATCACATCACAGTGACATCAGATTCTCCATCACATCACAGCGACATCGACATCATATACTCCATCACATCACAGTGACATCAGATTCTCCATCACATCACAGAGACATCAGATTCTCCATCACACACAGTGACATCAGATTCTCATCACATCACAGCGACATCAGATTCTCCATCACATCATAGCGACACTGTCATTTAGTGATGATGTGGTCGGTTACTACGTAGGCTGTCAAAATTTCCTGAAACTAAAAATGACCCCAAAGTATCAGAATTACAATTTTCTAATGATATGTGACAGCAATGGGCATCTATCTCATTAACAGTAGGCAGAATTCTGCACCAACTGACATACATTTCTACACGAGACACAACGCTATCTAGTAAGAAAAGTAAATGATGAAAGTAGTTTGCTATTTGACAAGGAAACTACATTATCTGCTCCACAAAAAGCTTGAAAAAATTTCCACGGGGTACTTATTACTTGGCCATTACATGAAAATATTACGGAAATAAAAACCCCACGAAGAGAAAAAACCCTAACAAATCCTTATAGAACTGGAGAGTATTATGCCAGTGCACAATCAATTCTAATATAAAAAGGAGGGAAAACAGCTTTTCTCTTTCAGTGTAGTTTTCCAAAGGGAATAAATAATTTACTGTTCTTTCAGCCAAGCAATTCTCTGCTATTATTTAAAAAATATATCCTAGTTGCAGTTGCAAAACAAAATACAGATTTTTTTTTTCTGCTTTGCCTTTTACATGGCTGTATATCTTTTGACTATGAGCTTGATAACTCAAAAGTCATCAAAAAGTTTGCAAAACACCATAGTCTTTCTTTGGAGACAACAAGGAAAAGGCAATCAATCAAAGTCTAAAATATCCTGGGAATATATTGGACTATTTAAAATAATTTTAAATTATTTAAATTAGGTGACTTCTCCATCACATTTATGTTCTTGAAAAATATTATCGAACATCTACTGAACATCTTCATTTTCCAAGTCCTAGTTTCTTGAGGATTCTGGAGGTCAAAATGACTGGCCCAGTCTGCACACAGTACCCCCCCCACCCCCCGCCCGCCTTCCACAAAGCCAGTGCCACTGTCAGAACAGCTTCTGTTCTGGTGTCAGCATCTATAATATTAACCATTCCAAAATTTAACTAACAACTGGGATGTTGCCTTCATTCACTCATTTTTTCATCCCAGCAACAATTACTTATGAGGTGAGATGGACAGACATACCACCAATCCGCATCAAATGACTGCCAAAGGAAGTGCCAGCCTGAAGGCTCCCTTAGGACGTGGTATTTATGTAAGTGCAGTATGGGGGGTGGAGAATAAGTCTTCCTTGAAACCAAACCTAACTGAATTGGTGCCAATGGCAAGCTTCGCATGTTCTTATCTTGCTTTCAAATATTATTATGAAAAAGACTAGCAGGAATAAAAATACTAAATTCTGTAGAGAAAAAAAAAAAGTCTAGTATGAAGACTAAAACTTGGATATCTTACCCCCTTCTTGATCATCCAAACCACTCCTATGCAAAACCACTCTCCCTCCCGCCAGCCTCACAGTAACGGCGGTTTTCATCTGGGCATTAAGATGCCTGCCTGTTATGCTTTGAGAAGTAGGAGGTGTATTAATCCTCCAATAATCATTATTGCTATTGTTTTATGGTACTTGTCAGTTACTGTATGGTTTTTATGAATATAGACAATAATCATTAATTCCCAGTAGTAGCATAGAATCATTTCCTCCACTGTAATGTTCTCATAAAGGACGTGGGTGAAAAACATTTGGGGCACCTAATTCTTTTATGGATGATCCATGAGCATAAAACTATTAATGTTTATCTCTTAAGTATAATTATCATCTTTCTCACATCAATGTCCATGGCTGAACACATCAATTAAAATTAATGTATAATTTTCATGTTTCAAATGAATTTAAATCTGGGAGGAAGAGCTGTTGTAAGCCTTGTATCTATCTTCCCGGAGGCAGTGCTTTGCCAAGTCTAGAAAGGGCGTGTAACACAGGATGGTTCCTTCTATGAAACAGTCCAATCCTCTGGGCAGCTGCCATCAAAACCAAAGCAACCACACTGTCCAGATTATTTTAGGTCTAATAGGTGAACTTTGCTCATATTTAGAAAACTGATATTAGTTCAAATTGCCTATAATATTTTTTATAAACATTTTCCCCTTATTTTAAAATTTTCATACTGATTAATCTTTTTTCCTTCCTAACTAACAATTCCTTTACAGCAAAGGTTAAAAGTAATAAAGTTCCACAAATTAAACACAAAGTAAGTAGAAGACAGAAAATAATAAAAGTAAGAGGAAATTAATGAAATAGAAAACTGACAAAACAAATATCAACAAAGCCAGAAGTAGGTGCTTTTTAAAGATTGCTAAAATCTTTAAAACTTAAAGTTGATAACCATCTAGAAATACTAGTCAAGATTTTTAATAAAGACAGAGAAAGAAAATGGAAATTATCAACACTAAGAATAAAACAGTGAATATGACTATAGATTGCTTGAAAATTAAAAGCATGTTTATAATAAAGGGATATTATAAACATCTTTATGCTAACAAATTTGACAACGTGGATGAAACAAATTCCTTTAAAGATACAACTTATTAAAACTGACACAAAAAGAAATAGAAAATCTAAATAACTCTATGCCTGTTTAAGAAATTGAATTTGTAATTAAACAATTTGCCCAAAGAAAACTCTAGGACTAAGTGTCTCCACTGTTAAACTCTTCTAAAAATTGACAAAAAAGAGAAACCAGTCATACACAACCTTTTAGAAAATGAAGAAGAGAATATTTCCCAACTCATCCTATAAAGTCATTATAATCCTGCTAAAAACCAAAAGAGAGAATTACAGACCAAAATTCTTCATGAACATCAATATTAAAAAAATTAATAAAATATTATCAAATCACCTAGCAATATATAAATACATAATCAAGTAGTATTTATTCCAAAAATTAAAGGTTGGAAGTCAATTAATGTAGTTCACTATGTAACACATTAAGGGAGAAATTCATATAATTTTAGTATATGTAGAGGAAGCATCTGACACATCCATTCATGTTACACTAGAGACTATGCATGTAATTCACGCAAGAGTAGGCCTTCGGCCCCCATACCCCCCCAAGCTGCCAGCACTGGCTCACTGCTGGCACCCGAGACCAGGGCTTTCCTCGCAGCCCCAGCTTTGTCCAGAAGGTCATCCAGAAGGATGTCTGGTCTAATTAGCATATTACGCTTTTATTATTACAGAAAATAGCCCATTTATGAGAACAACTTTCAGTAAACTAGGAATAAAAGACAATTTCCTCAGTCAGTAATAGGCATAAAAATATCTCCAGCTAAAAACACTTAATAGTAAAATATTAAGTGCTTCTAAGGTTGAAAATAAGACAAAAATGTCTGCTCTTAGCACCACTATTTAACATTTTACTGGAAGTCCTAGCCAGTGCAATCAGATAAGCAAGGTGAATGAAATGATACAGATTGGAAAGGAAGATGAAAACCTCTATTTATTCAATGATCAAACACTGTACATAGAAAAAGTCTGAATAAATCTAAAAGAAAATTACTAAATCAATTTAGCAATGTCCCAGGATACAAAGTCAATATATCAGCAATAACAACTGCTAAAAATACTATTTAAAAATTATCAAATACTTGGGGAGAAATTTAATAAAAGATACACACAATCTTTAAACCAAAAACTCTCATACATCGCTGGAAATTACAGAAGACACAAATAAATAGAGAGCTATAGCATGAATGCAAACACTGAAAACTCAATACTGTTAAGAAGCCAATATACTCAAATTGACCTAAATAAAATTCAATACAATTCCAGTCAAAATTCCAACAAGCTTTTCTAAAAATAAAATGCACACAAATAAATCTGAGATAATCATAGACAAAAAAAAAAAAAGCTATTAGACTACATCAACTCTGTAAATATTCATTCTTCTCAATAATCCATAACATCAGACTAATCAGGAAAAAAAATTTCTGACAAACCCAAACTGAGGGTCATTCTACAAAATTCCTGGAGTAGTCATCACAAGTGTCAATGTCATAAAAGATAAGGAAAGGCTGAGGAACCCTCACCTTTGGAGAAAACTAGTGACTGATGGCAACTAAGGGCAACGTGCAATCCTGGCTTAGACCCTGGAACACAAGGGCCTTAAGGGAAAACTGGCAAAATCTGAAGAGAGTGTCTAGTTTACTGAACACTCTGCATGGATGTAAATGTGTTATTTACGATCATTGGACGAAGGTCAGGTACGATGATCACATCTGGTGAAGCGGGGGAAGGTTATTATAGGACCTCAATGTGCTACCTTGTAGCTCTTCTGTAATTGTAAAATTATTTCAAAACAAAAAGGTTTTTAAAAGCTTTTAGAACCAATTACAGAATAATAGATTCATGATGTTGAAGTAGGCAAAGATAACTTAGAGTACAGAAAGGAATAAACATAAAAGGAAAAATAACTTGTGATCATATCACAATTAATAATTGTGATCATATCACAATTAAAAATGTCTGTTCATTAAAAGGTACCACCTAGAGAATAAACAGGTAAGCCAACAAATGGGAGAAAATATTTGCAAATCAGATTTCTAAAATATGAATGACATGTAGTGTATAAAAATACTCTAATACCCCATAAACAACAATAACAGCAGCATAGTAAAAGATGGGCAAAAGGCCTGAAGAGACACTTCAAAAACTAAGATTAGCAAATAGTCAAGCAGCACATGAGAAAGTGTTCAACCTCATTTCCACTTAGGAAACTCGGATTAAAACCACAAAGAGATACCCACACTTACCCACAAATACGGGAAATGAATGAATAAATGAAAAAGACAAAGAGTACCAAATATTGAAGTGGCTGTGGGGTAAACAAAACTCATCCATATTGCTGATCAAGTATAAGATGATAAATCACCTTGGCAATCTTTTGAGCAGTATCTTATAAAGCTAAACACACATCCACTGTACCATCCACCAATTCAAACCATGTCTGAAAAAAGCCTTCTACTGCTGTTTTATTCTTAATAACCCACACTGAGACATACCCAGAGTTCCATGCAGGTCAGCCTGTGGTGACATGTTCATACAGAGGATTGCCACTCAGCAATGAAAGAGAAAAAAGAAGTACTGATTCAGGGCAACATAGAAGAATCTCAAAATTGTGATACTGAATGTAAAAACCCACAAATAAAATGAACATATTTATGATCCCCTTTCTATAGAATTCTAGGGTAGGCAGAATCATGATGGTGACAGACATGAGATCAGGATTTGCTTCTGGCTTCTGGGGCACTGACTAGAGACGCGTGGAGATGATTTAGCCTTCGCACTTATCATAATTGACGGAAAGGTGCACTTAGTAACTGAGCATTTCACTGCATGCAGACTATACTTAAAATGTGGTGAAACAGTTCCTAAGAATTAACAACCGTTACAAATTATCAAGGTAACATGCTTTTGCTTTCATGCCTAGACTCTCGCCTGCTTACGGGCTGAAATAAGCCTTTCCACAGTTCCAGTCCTTTGGCCACTTCTCGAGGAATGGTGGTGAATATTTGCTTTTTAAAAAAATGTATCTTTATTGTTGAATGTATTATATATGTCCCCCTTTTTCCCCCTTTGACCCCTTCTAGTCCACAACCACGCCCTGCCCTAGGCCTTCACCACCCTATTGTCTGTGTCATGAGTTCTGCATACATGCATACAAGGTCTTCGGTTAATCTCTTCCTGCCCACCGCTGCCTTGCGCAGGGTGAGAGTCCGCAGTCCGCTCCACGGTGAATGTTTTCTTATCCACCTTTTTGGAGCTCTGGCCTACAACAGACCACTGCTCATTCAGTGTCCCTGAAACACTTCTCCATTGTGTCTACCACATTCATGCACGTGTCCGCCATTTCCAACACACCTATCCAGAGCATGATCAATTTACAGACTTTTAAGAAGAACAGAGACTTCCACTAGCCTATGACCACTGCAAATATTTTAAGCAGCCCTGACGAACGCAGTGCTTTAAGCAAACCCTTCCTCACCCCACAGGAAGCATGGCGGTCACCGCTTCATCCCAGGCCTGATGACACGGGGGCGACCTGAGGGTGACAGAACTGGGGTCCTGTTTAACCTCAGTTCTCCAGGATGTCGTCACAATTGCCATCTCTTCAAACCAAATGTCAAGTTGTCCAAAATAAGCTGGCTCTTTCGGGAGGGACTGGGTGACATGCACAGGCGCCGATGGGGACTTCGCTCGGAAGCACATTGTGAGCTCACCAGAGCACAGATTGCCAATGTCCAGAGAGGAGCTCTCGGTGCTGAAAGGCACACAGAAGAGCTGGAAGAAACGCACTTTGGGCTTAAGAATAAGCAAATGCTGTATTTCACATTCCATCCGAGTATTCTCCAGAGCCACAATTACAAGTTCTATAAACTTAGAAACTAATTTGTATTTTTGCAAAAGGAACAATTAAAGATGAGTAGGATCTTCTGAATTCTAGCTGGGTAGAAAGTAAGATCCAATGAATTCAATCAAAAGAGATAACAGTTGTTCAAAAACTGGCAATAGTTGTTCAGTGGCATATGAACATATCTATTGTGCTGACTGTGTTAGTCATTTGAAACAGATATTTGAAAATGACTTGTCCCATAGTTCTTTTGCAATAAAAACTCAATTTTGCTTGGGGGAAAAAATATTCCCAAAATAGAAAATTTTTGCATCTTTGGTTTCCGACATCAATATAGCTTTTAAAAAAGGGAAAAAGAACATGCTATGATCTACCCCAGTATGCATGTACTGAACATATTGAACATGCTTACTGCCCCTACACCATAGAATTTACTTTTGATCTTATAATTCTTACAGTTACAAGTAAACTAAGGTACAAAATGACATCAAGAACAGCTACCCAGAAAGGACAGGAAAGTCTGCTTTCAGAGCACATGGCCCAGTGCAGGCCAGGAGCCAGCCTGCCAGATACGGATTGCAAAAGAAGGGCATCAGATTTTGACCCAACTAAGGCTACCTCTCTTTAGTTTGTTGTAACATCTCCCCCTTGAATGGCCCTGCCCTGATCTTCCTCCAAGTATCACTTACCAAATGTTTGTGCCCTTCAAGGGACTAGAATTGAGGCAATTTCTTTTCCCCGCCTCAGAGGATTAAATTCTGAGTTAAAGACCACACACACACACACACACACACACACACACACACAATGCATTTCCTCCCATTTTGGCTAACACAAATCTTATAAACCCTTCAAGGTTCTACCTGTAGGTCACTTCCTTTGAGTTGCTTTCTTAAGAGTCCCTGAAGAATCAACCTTCCTACTAATATCACAATTTGTATCTCTTCTATAGCTCTCATTTGTGCTGCTCTGATCCACGGTTTCTACCTAAGGACATCGAAGATTCTCTCCAGTCCTTTGCAAATTCCGCCCAGTGTCCAGCACAGCACCTTGTGTGCAGTTAGCGATCACTTAAGTAGCAGCCGAAGTCCTGACCTTTTCATGTAAACATGGAACCCATAGCACACCCTCATTCTCAGGAAGATGCCCAGGGAAAGCCTGCTTTCTTGGGCTGCTTAGGGGAGTGACGTTATCCTCACACACTTAGTCAATAGTGACCGAGCCCTACCCAATTCCACTGTGTCACAAATACATAATCCGGCCTTACCCTCAGGGGGCTCCCTGCCATGGGGTCAGGGTCATAAACCAGTAAGTACAATGCGGAAATCCCCATATACATGCCCGGAAAAGAGACGGAGCGAGCTGACGGGAACACGAAAGGCCAAGTGCAAACACACGGGCGCAAAAGCACGCGAGTGCAGGCAGACCTCCCGTGGAGAGTGCGGTTTGGCTCTAGACGCCACGCCCCCTCCCGCAATAAAACAAGGCCCGCAATAAAGTGAGTCATAATCTTTTCCCTGATGCAGGGTCTTGCCTTCAATTTGTAAAATGCAACATCTGTGAAGCACAATAAAGCAACATGTGATAAAATGAGGTATGCCTGTAATTAAGACAGACTCCTGCTTTATCTTTAACAATGAAGATATATATTTTTTTAAAAAAGCAAATATTTACCACCATTCCTCAAGAAGTAGCCAAAGGACTGGAACTATGCAAAGGTTTATTTCAGCCCCATAAGCAGGCAAGAGTCTAGGCAGAAAAGCAAAAACATGTTACCTTGATCATTTGTAATGGTTAATTCTTAGGAACTGTTTCACCATTTTTTTAAGGCTGCGGTATAGTCTGCATGCAGTGAAATGCTCAGTTACTAAGTGCACCTTTCAGTCAATGATGGTAAGTGTGAAGGCTAAATCATCTCCACGCCTCTCTCTAGTCAGTGCTCCCAGTGCAGTTGCACCCGCCGTTCTCGCAGTGGGTGTGCTGTGCAGAGGGGGAGCAGGTCAGGCACAGCTCCCTCGTGCTTCCCATCGCCCCTCACTGAGCCGTGCTCCACAGTTTAAAGAGATACACTCCTCATACAACAAAGCCCTAAACGCACACCACCTACCTCACACATTATTATACATACCCATAGGGGACTGACTATATTAGAAAAGGCATCAGCTGTTTTTAATGAGAAATCCAGGGCCTCTCGAGGGCAGTTTGATTAAGTGCAATTTTCATCTCCTACCATCTCCGATGGCCCACTGGACACCTAGACCCTCGGTGCAGGGGCAGCTGGTGCCCCTGGAAGGCTGCAAGCAAATTAGAAATGATCTACAGGTTTATCATCATGTACATGATCTACACATCCATTCATATACAGGCACCTGAACATACCTATCGTGCTGACTGTGTAAGTCATCTCACATAGTGCTTCGAAATCACCATACACACATGCTTCCATAGACCCCCTTCCAGAAACCTGGTTTCCTTCCTCTGCTTGCAGAAAAAGATTTAAGCACTAAAATAAAATCCCTAAGGTCCAACACAATCAGGATTTTGCCCACTAACGTACATCTCAAAAGAACCTAAACAAAAAGATTGCAGCTGGCCATGCGCTCTCAATCCTGGTCCACTTCCTCCGAGTCTCCTGCCGGCCTCGGAGGTCCCCCACAGCTCTGTGGACGAGGACACGACACGGTGGCACTGGAACTTTTAAGGGAGTGGCCCCACCTCCTTTCATCTCCCCAAGGCACAGCATGCCCCCAGCTGTGCAAGCCAAGGCTGGCTTAGGAGGCAAGAGCGAGGAGACCAGCAATTAATCTTGGAAAGGCTTCCCAGTGAGTCGGAAGCAACCCAGCCACAGGCCTCAGCAGCTGACCAAACCTTAAAGTCCCCGCGTCCTGACCAGAGAGCCAGGAGCGTCCGCTGAGAAGCCACGGGGCCCGTGGGGGGAGTCCACGCTCCAGAGTCCGTGGAGCCTCTGTGGGACAGATGCACTAATATGGAAAAGGAAATTACAGTTTACAGCTGCGTAAGTTCATGAAAACCTCAAAATGGTAGCTAAATAGCATTATGCATTTTTAATATGCATGCTATAAAGCCAGCAGCCTCTCTGTGAACACGAGTTTCCTGAAGCTTTGTCAGGGCGGCTGATATTGCAGGCCATCTTGGAGGAAAGCACTCACCTACTTACAGGTGTGTGAGGACAACAAGCTGGGCTTTGTTTGCCAGTGGTATCAGGGGGCGCTGAAAGCTACTCCTGGTAAAAGAATCTTCCTTCAAAAGCTCTGCATACACTGAGTTAGATGACTCTTTTATCATTATCACAGGGTAAGTAAGGCCAGTCCTGCTCATTCTTCAGTGGGAAGCACAGAAAGGGGCCAGAAAGCCGGATACAGCTGCTCGGGCAGACCCAGGCGGCTTGCGGGGAAAAGTAACACCACCGCTGTGGCTTGTGGTGGCCCAACCTCAATTCCCTGCAACAAAGAAGGCATCCTCCGGGCTGAGGGGTGTGCATCGTCCGCGGGGAGCTCTGAGCCGCTCTCCTGGAGTTCCCTCTCGCTGACGGAGCGCTGGTCACAAACACCCGCATCACAGGGTGCCCCGCGCATGTCCCCTAACACCGCGGGCACCTAACTTTCATGACTCCAATTAAATGCTGAACAAAGAAGCACAAAAACCGTTCTAGGCCAGTTTAATTCCTTCCAGGCCGTTCTGTAAGAAACGGCGTGGGTAAGCGGAGGCGGCCATGAGAAAACTCACAATCAATTATGTAGCAGAAAGGGAAGTCTCTAGATCAACTCAGTTCAAGAAGAACGGACATTCCTTCCTTTCATCACTAAGACTGCCTACCTTCTTCTGAACCATTTTATGTTGACCTCAGTTATTTTTTAATGAATATAGTTTCCTGTTCCCCAGAACCTTTTCTATTAATCACCTGAAAAGCCCACATCACTCAAGCACATCTCACAGAAAAATGCCTCTGAAAGCAAAGCATGTCTGACATCACACTGCATGGCCCTCCCTTGATTTAGATTCAAGTTCATGGTGCAGTAAAGCAAAAAGCAATTCAAATTTTTAAAATAAAATGTTTCAGTATAACATTTTACAACCAAAGCAGCTTGAAAATGGCATTCCAAAACAATGAGGAAGGCTGGAATGCCAAAGAACGCCTGAGCATTCCATACACGTGAGCATGAGTACCATGTTACATACATGTGACGTGTTCAGTGAAGGAGAACCAGAAGTAAATGTACTATCACACATTTAGAATTTATATTTTTTAAGTGACTTCATTATATGTTTCCCTTTCAGGAAAAAGAAAAATCCTGGGATATTAAGATAAATGATTTCCCAAATTGCACAGAGATTGCCATGGACCTACACCTTAACCTTAAAGATACTCAGACTCTGGCTAAGAGAGATCGTGCATAGGCGAGGACTGCAAGGCGAGCTCAGTTTATCCCAAGCCCCGGCCTGCTCGCCAGGCAACAATGAAAGGATGCTCATACCTGGGGACTGAGACAACTCGCATGCAACTGAGCAAACCGCTGGTCCACAGGAAGGGTCGTGCAGAGCTCATGGTAATGTGGGTTCAAAGTTCACAGTGATCCTGAGCCTGCACTGCCAGCTGCGCCTTCCATGTGGCCCCTGTAGGCTGGTCTCAGTCTAGAGTCCAGACTGAGCCCCGACCCAGCCACCACGTGGTCATGTGAATGTGCCAGAAACTTGTTTTCAGAAGGAGAAGGAAATTCTTTGGTAGCTGAGTAGCTCCAGTTCTCCTCCTCCCCCTCCCCCCCTTCTCTTTTTCACATAACTATTACATTTCTGTGCTCTGGGGCAAACTAGGCTTCTTTCTGAACCAGGCGATTTGGGGTTCAAATCTGGGTCTGTGTTGATTAATGCCTATACCTACCTACCTACTATGCAGATCTATTGGGGGGACAGGGGTGGGGCTACCCTAAGAGCTTTTATATTTCCTCAAAGCACCAGCCATTAATGTGCTAAGTTAACTACCAGGATTCGGGAAGTTAATCTCAAAATATAAACTCGAGTATTTGTACTTTCTAATCTGTGTTCTCAAAGATATGTTCCATGTCTATGAGTCTTAAATGAGAATGGACACATGTTCATCTTTAAAACATTTTTTAAAATTTATTTTTAGAGAGAGAGGAAGGGAGAGGGAGAGAAACATCAATTGGCTGTCTTCCACAGGCACTGAGCCCACAGTCTGGGCATGTGCCTTGACCAGGAATCAAACCAGTGACCTTTTGGTGCAGGTGGTAATGCTCAACCAACTGAGCCACACTGGCCAGGACAGGTGTGCATTTTTTTAAAGCACATGTTTGTAAAGGCACTCACAGTACATCCCTGTGAAACTCAGTAACTTGACTAGCTTTTATAAGCTAGAGTTCCAACAACCACTAGCTTAAGATTTGGAACAAAATTCCTATAAAAGAGTGTTTAAAGTCACAGAATGACTTTGTTTTGTAAACATCACAATCTTATGTATGATTCATTGTTTTAAGACACTGAATAAACATGGATTATCATGACCCTAGGATCCATTTGTTTTGTAACAAAAGGAACAAAACGATGAAATAAGAATAATGGTGTCTTCCCTTTCTCATTACTTCTGGTGGCTTATGCCTAGAAACATCGATGAGAGAGAAACATCGATCAGCTGCCTCCTGCACACTCCCTACCAGGGATGTGCCTGCAACCAAGGTATATGCATTTGATTGGAATTAAACCTGGGGTCTTTCAGTCTACGGACCGATGCTCTATCAACTGAGCCAAACAGGTTCTGGCCCAGGTGCAGTCTATTCTTGGCCATACATATAGTGTTCTTTCTCCCTATAACAAGAACTGAGTAATTTGCCTTCCTTCGGTGGCCAGATTGCTCTATAAGGTGGGGTGTGTAGTTTTACATCCTGGCGAGTGGTGTGAGCCCAGTAACTGTTCAGTGAATGAGAACTCTTAGGTCCTGACTTACCATACCTGGTCCCTCTCTCTTCCTCTCTGTAAAAAATCAATAAAATATATTTTTAAAAAAAGAAAAAGAAAAAGAATAGGCTGCACCTGGGTATGAACCCAGGAGGAGCCCCGCTTGAGGACACGGTGAGGTAGTGGAAGTTACTGATGGAGTCTTTTCCTTTTTCATTTCACTGAGGACTTGAAACGAGTTCTTTGTGGGGCACTGTTTAGAGACCATCATGACACTTTCCTATACAAACACACTCTCAGTGTAAATAACTTCATGGTAAGATTTGCTATGTACCCTCTTCAGTCCATGGGAGGCTGAAGCCCACGATGTTAAGTAGTGCAGTCTGCATAACTCTCAAGGTTCGGTGCACTTACCTCCCCTGATTCAGCAGCACCATTAGGTGCAGGTGATGGGGCTCACCATTGCCCCTCTGAAAAAGAGCATTTCAGAGGACATGTCTCCTCGTTCCAGACTTTATAACGATGAAAGAAAACAAGATTTGGAGAAGGAACATTCCCCAGCTATTGGGGGTAACAGCCACCACCAAGAGAATGTTCTCCTCCACAGGTGTCCCCGTTAATGGCCTTTCCCAGGCTGCATCCACCACAGGACCACCAGTCAACGGTGCCAGGGGCCGATCAGATGCTGCTGACTCTCCTTGCTGGGGGTCAGCGCTGTACCTAAGACACTTACGTCACCTTACAAACTCCACTGCACTTTTATGTATCTGCCTGTCCAGCTAAGCAGTAAGAACTGGGGAGAGTGAAGCCCGCCTCACAAATTCATCCATGTCTGGTAAGCACAAAATGCTCCTCCCTGTCAGTCCCATCCTCTCGGAAACAGTGAGTGCCTCTCCAGGAGTTTCCAGGCTGCATAGAGAGGCAGCAGGGACACCGCTGCCATGTGACCCCAGGCCCCCGCGGTGAATCCTGTTTTCCAATGAACTTCTCTTCCATGCAACAAACTCTTCTTGTTCTGTTCTTGATCACGATGCGGTTTCAATAATGTGCGTTTTATTGATGCTAAATATGCTCCTAAAAGCTACACTGCAATCAATTTCATGGCAAGGCAAACTAGATTTGCTTGTCAGATAATAAGTGTATAAATTCATAATTAAAACACATGTCTATTTCCAGGAAGGAGCCCAATGGAATGGAGAAAGGGAGCCGAACTGAGTCCTGGTGACTTATTTCCCCTGAGATCTCTCTCTGACAAATGCAACATCTGAAGACTAAAGGCTGAGGATGACTTGGCACAACTTCCCTGGGAGACACATCAAGGAAGCAAGGAGCTCAAACTAGAGGCGGAGATATTTATGTTAAGCATTTGAAACAGTCTTAAACACACACTTGATAACCAGTGGAAAGAGAACTGAAGGTGGCTAAAGGTATTTAAGAACAGGACTGTCCCGAGAGGGACCAGGCTGTCACTTTAGTGTCACGCCAGCTGAGCACCATGCCCTTCCTCGGGCCCTGTGCCTCCCTCTGCACCGTGCCCACCATGCACCCCTGGCTCAGGGCAGCACCTCTGGGCAGCCTGCCCGTCGCTCCTGGCACTGCTTTAGAACCACACACGGGGAGGGAAAGAGGCCTTAGATACAAACAGCGCAGCCAGCGAGGGACAAAGCTGTGCCCAGTCTCTCCTCAGGAGCTGGGCGTGGGCTGATGCCTGATGCCCCTCTCAGCATAGCCCTGGGGTGTGTGTGTGGTGGGGGAGGGTGGGCAATGATGGAGAGGGTGATGTCTAGATCAAGTGTGTGGTCTCTTTCCGTTCCATGGTTTGACGTTTATGCTGACCTACCGACAGGGCATTTTCGGGTGTAGAAGGTGAGTATCTTACGTGAGTTTCCATCAAGTTCTGGATGTCAGCAAGTTTTGCAAGAGGCCTCCTCTGTGCCCAACATATAAAGAAATCCAGAGGCCGGTCCCTTAAACCTACAGGGCCTCACAGGTGTGGCCCTGAAGTGCTCACACACAATCAGAGCAAATCACCTGTCAGGGAGGAGAGAGGAAGAAGAGAACTGTCCTGCAAAACCTCCGCCTGTGGGCTGGGCCGAGAGACGCCTGGGGCTCCCCCACCGGGGCGGCTGCAGGACCAGACGGAACAAGAAGGCAGCCCAGGGGGCTGTCTGGATGCTGCATCAGAAGAGATGCTTGCAGATAACAGATTGCTGGGCTAGTGGTCCCTCTTCTCATCTGACCTGAGGGGATAAGCTTGCCCTCCATCCCTGAGAAGGGCCAGCTGGGAAGGAGCACTTCCGGCCCCACTCCACCCCACTCACAACTCCCTCCTTGGGCGGGAGCCATATGCTGCTACTACCTAAGGGAGAAGTTTCAACACACGCTTTGCTCTGATCCCCTGCCAGGCAGGAAGCGGAACCAGGCAGGATGTGCCCCTCAGAACCAAGACCTCTGTGCCTGGCACGCTTAATTCTGGGCGGAAGACACACAGGGAAGGCATCCTCTCTGATGCCCTTAATCAGCTGAGAATTCAACTACATTGGACTGTCACTTATGTCTCATTTCTCAATCAGTTCTGAATTCAAGAGGGGAAGAAAGAGGATGTTTGCACACCTCCAAACACCCGACACCTTTATGTCTGAAAAAAGGCCACCTGGTGTATATTAGCACAGGCAAGGCAAATAACTCTGTCCCCTCCAGCATGAGTGACATTCTTTCCTCCTGAATCATGCAGGACCGCAGAGTCCCTCTCACCATGGTGTTGGTGGGGACAGCCACCACCAACCAGCTGCATCGGCAGCATCAAATACGGCCCATTTGTTACTCCAGACTCCTGCACATTGGATGATAGCTGTGCCACTTTCCGAAGAGCGGCTTCTCAACTATACTTAGCCAGAGAGGGTATCTGTGGCCATCATTCTCACTCATTTATTCATTCATTCATTTATGGGTGCCCGGCTAGCTCAGTCGGTAGAGCATGAGACTCTTATTCATTCATTCACTCATTCACTGTACAAAATATTTATTGAGCAGTTGATAACTCAAATGAAGGAGGAGGTTGATATTTTCTTTAAAGAATTTCTTTAAAATAATAAAGTACTGAGGATAATAAAGTGCCGCAAACCTCACTGAGAAGTCACAGTCTCACTGCAGTGGAGGATACAAAGGAGAAGGCCAGGGACTGAGAAAGTCCAGCATTCCCAGAGAAGGTAGCCCTCCCCCAGAAATGAGGGGGGGCAATCTTACGTTACAAATGACAGCTGAGCATTCCCGAGGCCTTAGTCCCACCACGGGTTTTTCCTAGACCCGCCATATGGCCCCACCCCATAAGGCCCGGAGTCTGTCCACAACTCTATCACCATTTCTCTATTTTGAATGCACTCAAAATCTACATACAGTTCAACTTTTTCCATTGCATTTCCGGGTGTTGACCATAGAGCACTCAACACATGGAGGTAGGAATTAAGAAGATCTGTTTGCAACAATGCAGCTTCCAATAAGCAGACTTCTTGGTAAGTAACCAGCTCCCTGTCCTCCATCATAGGGCTGCAAGAGGAAGCATTCACTAAAAGCACAAGGAAGCGATGGAAGGAAGTGGAAAGGAAGAATATGAACACGAACACAAACAAGAAAACACCTCCATGTTTGCACTCCAAAATCAGAAGAGCAAACTAATTGGCTGATATCGGAGGACAGGTGATGGGTAGGTAGATAGATATTCATTGAGAGAGAATTTCCAAGATGCTTGGAAGGAAACATAAATACAACTTCAACACTCTTGTCTTTTTAGTTCTTATTTTTCCCCTCCTGCTCTGCTTCTTCCTTTCTATCCTTCAGAGACTACAGCCTCTGGGCACACAGATTTGGGTATTAGCTGGGTATTAACGAAAGGATCTGAGCCGCTGGTAGGAAGGATTCATGAGAGCTAGCCACACGATACGGGCTAATCCCTCACCTGGGCACAGGAGCAGCTACGGCCCGGGGTGCTGTGCGGGCATGAGTTTCCAGGAAATCAGAGGATTGTTCCCGACAGCTGCGCATTCTGAGCGTGAGCACCTGGCCTGCGGTGATGATGGGCTTTACCCTAATCAGACCACCCGGACTGAAGGGACAGGGAAGCCGCTGAGAATAAAGGCCTTCCTGCTATCTGTCAAATCCACACACATTCCTACACAGGCGGAGGAAATGCCACTGGGGGCTCTGTGTGTACGCAGTTTATAGGCTGTAACTCCACGTTCTAATTTTTTAGAATCTCAAGGAGACGTTACACAATACTAAAGGCACAGGGATCAACTTCAAACTCAGAAGCCTCCAGGAAGGAAAAGGAATTACGGGCATCCACTTTGCTTGCAGGTACTGGCTCACTGGGAGGAATTACTGGACTTAAGAAGTGTAAACACACTTGTTAAAAGGGCAAACACTCTTTAAAGTACTAATGGCCGTCATCAAGGCAAGGTTGTGTCCTCAGATAATTACTGGCACGTGTTTGCTGCCCTCCGTCCAGACCGCAGCCGGGGCCGGGTTATCGGGGGCCTGTCCGTGATCAGTGCTGATGCCGCCTCGGCAAGGGTGGCCCTCGGAGACTCGGGCACACTCCTAGGGCACCCTCGACTGTTCAATGGATCCAAAACCTCCAGAAGCTCACATTCTCAATGACAGTTTACCTTCAGGAAGAACCCAGAAGAACAGTACAATGCATTGCATGGCGGACAGGCAAGGAAACCAATGTCCTAATCCGAAAGGCGAGGAGAGAAAGAAAAGGCCCTTCACAAAGACTTCCTTTCACAGGAGCATAATGGGGAGATGCAGGGACAAAGGACACATAATTTCAGGAAACCGAGGGGTTTTTAATAGAATGAATTTCAGAAGAGTGAACAGCCTTTCTTTATAGATCACAATTTAGTGACATGTGGTGTACCACATGAGAGTTTCTGAGAGTGGTCACACACACACACACACACACACGCACGCACACACACACACACATACACACACACACGCACGCACGCACACACACACACACATACACACACGCACGCACGCACACACACATACACACACACACGCACACACACACATACACACACACACGCACGCACGCACACACACACATACACACACACACACGCACGCACGCACATACACACATACACACACACACATACACACATACACACACACACACATACACACACACACACACACACACCTTGGTTTTGTTTCCCTGGAAGACTCTAACACAAATGTTATTATTTTATGGTCCAGAAAGACGAGAAAAGGGAGAAATCAATATTATGAAGATTCCATTCTCCTTCGGCAAGCGCCATCTTGTTTGGTCATGGCTGCTTGAGATAGTGGCAGAACCTGTACCTGGGTGTTTCCCTTCTATTAGAAAATAAATACAAATGTTTATTAAGATAAACTTAAGAAACTTTTAAACTTCCTGTTGACACCATGAGGCAAAGATTTTTAGATTTAACTCACCTAATCACAGAAGCGTACGACTAAGTTCTTTTAGTGGAGAAAAAAGTTCTCCTTACCATTTCCTCATCACTTTGCTAAAGAACACCTAAGCTCCTTTCCCACAGAATGGCCCCTTTCAATTCAGATTAAATATCTAAGGAACATTTAAGTATTTGCAAAATAAATTAGAACATATTACCCAGGATGAAACATTCAAAAACTACATGCAGCTTTAGAAAGACTAGGATATATTAAATTAGAAACTAACAATTTTCTTTAATATCTCTTCACTCCAGACAGAGATAAATGCAGCTATCCTATATAATAAAAGGCTAATATGTAAATCGACTGAATAGTATAATGACCTGTCGCTATGATGCACACTGACCACGAGGGGGCAGATGTTTAATGCAGGAGCTGCCCCTGGTGGTCAGTGCGCTCCCACAGGGGAAGCACCACTCAGCCGGAAGCCAGGCTCATGGCTGGCGAGCACAGCAGCTGTGGTGGGATGCTAAGAATGTCCAACTAACAGCTTTGCTATATCAGTCAGATATCCCCAGAGGGCTCCTGGACTGTGAGAGGGTGCAGGCCATGCTGAAGGATCACTGCCCCCCCCCCCCTGCAAAGCACAAATTTTGTGCACTGGGCCTCTAGTTTGTTATAACTAAGCTTCATGAAACATTTGATATTCTGCCTACTTCTGCTAGAATAATGAAACACTTGAAATACAGAAAATGAAATCTATTTCTTTCATTATCTTTTTATGGCAACCTTTTTCATCTCCTGCACACATAAACTAATCACTAAAATTCTGCAGCACACCAAAAAATATGTTTCGTGGATCTGACAAAAAAAAATAGGTATGATTTTGATTTATTCATACTGAAGGCTATTGCTGTACTGGCGGTTGTCATTTTTTAATTTGACAATCTACAGGAAAAGAGGTATTCTTTTTCAATACCCTACCTAAATACTCAGGTATTGCATGTTTAAATATCATTGTGGCACACTGATCTAGGAATATGTTGATGAGTTTATGTTCTAGATGGCATGGGGAAGAGCAAGTTGAAGAGAGGAAAACAAAAATAAGGAAGAAGAAAATTAGTGTACAAGATAATTTCAGAAAATAAAGGTGATGTGAGAGTGAATTACTGCTGGAAGCTATTTTAGATACATGGCCAGAAAAAGCCTCCTATGAAGGTAATATTCACATGGATGTCCTGAATTAAGGGGGGAAAATAGCTTTGTGGAGAGGTAGAATAGAAACATTCCCGGCTAAAGGCACAGCAAGGGCAGAGGTGCTGGGCAGGGATAAGCTTAGTCTGTTGGAGAATGTGCTGGCTCAGAAAGGAGCACGTGATTCTAACTGAGGGGAAGGGCTTCAGCCCTGGCTGCAGCCAAGTCCTCCTCTTCTCTAGGGCACGGGGTTCCCACCAGAGAAGGAGCCCAGCAGGAAATCTCTCTCCTCCCATCCCCCTCACACCTGGCTCAGTGACACCACCCTGTGCCTCACTCTCAAAAGACTTTCCTCCCCTGCATCACAATCACATGACAGCTGGAGAAAACAACAACAAAGGAAGCCCCTCCTTCTTCTGTATTGAAAAAAAATACTTTTCAGCAGTTATTGCCCAGCTGTCATTGACCATTGACCTAAGCGCCAGGAGATCAGGGTTCTACTCCCAGTCAGGGCAAATGCCAGGGTTTCAGGCTCAATTCCCAGTAGGGGGCTTACAGGAGGCAGCCAATCAATGATTCTCTCTCATCATTAATGTTTCTATCTCTTTCTCCCTTACTCTTCCTCCATGAAATCAATAATTCATATATATACACTGAATGGCCAGATTATTATGATCTCTGAATGTGTAATAATCTGGCTACTCAGTATATATCCTATATAATAAAAGGTTAATATGTAAATTGTCCCCTCAACCAGGAGTTCAACCATCAGGCAGGCCAGCCTCCACCCATGCATGAATTCATGCACCGGGCCTCTAACACACACACACACACACACACACACACAGAAAGAGAGACACACTGAGTGGCCAGATTATTATGCGTTCAGAGAATTTGTGTATATATATATATATATATATATATATATATATATATATATTTAGAAAGCAGTTGCCACCGAAACCGGTTTGGCTCAGTGGTAGAGCGTTGGTCTGCGGACTGAAAGGTCTCGGGTTTAATTCCGATCAAGGGCATGTACATTGGTTGCGGGCACATCCCCAGTAGGGGGTGTGCAAGAGGCAGCTGGTCGATCTTTCTCTCTCATCGATGTTTCTAGCTCTCTATCTCTCTCCCTTCCTCTCTGTAAAATATCAATAAAATATATTTAAAAAATAAAAAATAAAAATAAAAAGCAGTTGCCATGACAAAGACCCAGCCTGTTCTATATCAAAAGCTCACTAAAACACGGTCCCTATTCCAAGTTCGCAGTGCCTCAGTTCAAAAGGTCAGCTGCACCCTAACCAGCCACAGGCCCAGCCAGTGCAGAAGAGAAACCACCCGGGAACCTCCAGGCTGCCGGGGGCACCCCCTCCCTCCGAGCGCTGTCAGCCCGGGGACTGTGTGAGCCGGGACAGTGTCTGCAGGCCCAGCACCTCCACCGCTGCCAGGAAGACCACGGCGTCCTCAGTGTGCTGTTTCCGTTACCAATGTTTAAACATCAGGAAACACCCTCAGCCGCTGACGTTAGCGGCGATATATCTAATTTTCAATGAATGATGATGACATTACACAGAGAATGAGTCTTTGATCATTCAAAGAAAATGCTACCCGGTTCTCCAGCTTTATTTCCTCTGGAGTTTTTATCAAGTGGAAGAGTTTTCATTTCCTTTAATACAGATCCATCCTTTCTCTCCCTTTACAGACTTACTGCACTCAAATAATTGTCAGATTACCTGGTGGTATGCTCCTAATGAGTTCTCTTGGTAAAAAAGGAAGTCACATGTGGAATGATAATTCCTCAGCGGGATTCCATAGCCCTCTGCGGACTGGCCGTCTCCCCTCTAACCACCACGGTCCGAGGCGTTTCCCGGTGATTTCCCTCCTGTGTGTTTCTCTCAGTGCTCAGGGGCCCATGGTTCTGAGGCAAACGCATCCTTTTCCCACTGAAGTCTCTACCTGCAATTTTATCTGGATGTCAGATTAGAGGGAAGGTGGGCTCTCAACCTAACCCACTTCGTCTTCCAGACGCTCTGTGTTTACAGTAAGCCTCCTTACACAGGCTCATTGTGCGAATGGCCTGGCCTGGGACTGGAGTTGATACGACTGCATTGGAGATGGCAATATTCTCTCCACGTTGTCTTGGTGTGACTATTTCCCAATGTAAATTAAAGCCACTTAGCTGTATTACCTAATTCCCGACCAGTAATAACCTCTATATTTAGAAATAAATATAAGTAAAGTGGGGTGGGTTAGACAAAAGCTCAGCAGCATAAGGCGAGGCAGATGTGAAAAACTGCTGGTGGGGAACCTGAACGCTTGCTTCCTCCGAAATGCAGAGGCTGGTCAGAGCCCCTCCTCTAACCCAATGGCCGCCCCCGGCCCGGGCACCAGCGCTGAACACAGAGGGCCAGAGCCAGCTCTTCTCTCCTTGCCGGTCAAGAAGTTCATATTCTAAGAAGAGCCACATGCTCTATCTACTTTTTGCTTTTTACATTTTCCAGCCGTTCTATGCTGTGAGCCATGCTTGGCCTGGAGGTACAAAGGATGAAACGAGGCAGTGAGCGACACGACGAGGCCGCCAGGAGCCCCTCTCTAGCGGGAGGGACGGGGTCAATGGCCCGTGGCCACCAAGAACATTCCGTTCCACGCTAACGGGCAACAATAGAAAACAAAATGATATGTGATTTACATTTAAATTAAGAAATAGACTTTAAGAGGTTACCTGATGGATTTGTAAAAACAGACTTAGAGAACACGGCAGTCATGAGGAGTTTATGTGAATCTCTAATAAAAATTCATGAATGTGACTCACCGTTTAAGCGGTCCGTAGTTATTAGACACCCACCACGCCCGGTCCTCCGTGGGCGCTGGGGTGACAAAGGTGAGGCGGGATCGCAGGGACCTCATCCTCAGAGGGAAGCACGCAGCCCAGCTCCCAGGGCAGAGCAGTAGGGTGATGCAGAGGTGAGCGAGCCCAGAGGAACCAGCCATCAGAACACGGCCATCAGCTGGTCCTCGGGAGACAAGCATGGCTTCCAAGAATGGGAGTCTTAACAGTAAGCATTCGTTTGGAACAGAAATTCTCTCAAATGATAGTCCTCATTTTGCCTGTTCAGACCTCTCAGATCACATCTATACTAATAAAAGGATAACATGCTAATTAGACCTTCAGACCTTCAGAGACCTTCCAGGTGTCCTTCCGGACAAAGCCAGGGGCTTGGCTGGCCTGCAAACCACCCCCAAACGGCCCTCAGCCGCTTGCCCAGGCTGGCCACACCCCCCCAGCAGGGACCCTCACCCTGATGGGGGTGTGGCCAGCCTGCAAACAACCCTCAGTCCCTCTCCCAGGCCGGCCATGCCCCTCAGTGGGGATCCTCACCCCAATGGGGGTGTGTCCGGCCTGCAAACTGCCCCAGTCCCTCACTTGCAGGCTTGATCCCAGTAGGGAGTATGCAAAGACAGCCAATCAATGATTCTCTCTCATCATTGTTTCTATCTTTCTCTCCCCCTCTCTTCCTCTCTGTAATCAATAAAAAGATATTAGAAACAAATATCAATCATATTTCAGTTGAAATAGAAAAACTCAAAAGAGGAAGGTGGATAAACATGAATAGTGGACAACAAGGGTCTTGTTGAAGGATACATTATTCACTTTTCCCCAAATTAGCTTCTTCGGGACTCTTCTGCTCTCCCCCAAGGGCCTTCCTTGCCTGATGCTGAGAAAGAACAACAGTCCCGAAGGCACTGCCCCAGGAAGTCCACGCAGAGCTACAAACACTGCAGCCCCTCTCACCCAAACCGGCAGGCCATGCGGGAAAACACCTGAGGAAACCGTGGTGTCAAACACACATGCAGACATGCTCACACACACACATGCAGACATGCTCACACACATACATGCAGACATGCTCACACACACACATGCAGACATGCTCACAAACACACATGCAGACATGCTCACACACACAGCAGCAACAAAAGCCTGGCCTTCTCTACCATTAGCTCATGTCAACATTCAACTCTCCAACTAGAGCAACGTGAATATTGCTAAAGAAAAGGGTGAAAAACCTCTGGATGTATTTATTCTAAGTTTAATTCCTCCGAATAAAGTTATACTTGGAAAGATAAAAGCAGAGGGCCTTTGTTGAAAGGACCAGTAATATTTTCAAATAAGCTCCTATTTGTTCCAGTTTCAGGAAATAGTTTTATTTCACTTAGGAAAACAGGCACGCTGGAAGCCAGCCCAGGGCTGGGAGTCAGAACAACTCTGGATTTCAATCCTGGTCTGCCACTTTCAAGGTGACCTTGAGCAAACTATTCTGATTTCACAGTCCTCATCTGTAAAGTGGAAAAACAACAGTACCAGACTAACAGGCCTGTCAAGAATTAAATGAAATCCCATCTAATAAAGAGGGAATATGCTAATTGACCCTCATGCTGTCACAAAGATGGCAGTGCCCACAGCCAATAAGGAGGGAATATGCTAATTGACTGCCACAACCTCAAAGATGGCAGCACCCCAGAGCCACAAGATGGTGGCACCCAATCCCCTCAGCCCCACTGGGGCACCTGTCTCTGGAGTCCTCCAACCCCCATAGCCCCCCAGCCCCCAGAGCCCCCCAAGGTTCAGATAACCAGGGCTGGCCAAGGATTGCACTGCTGACAATGGCAGCAGCAGAGGTGCGATGGGGTGTTACCTTCCCTTGATCGCTGGGTTGCCTCCAGCCTCTGAGGGCTCTGGTCTGTGAGAGGAGGCAGGCCGGGCTCAGTGATTCCCCCTCTGGTGCATGAATTTTCATGCACCGGGCCTCTAGTTTCAAAATAATGTTTCAAACATCAGATAATGGAACAAACTATCTTTCCACTCACTATTCCCAGGACTTTAAAAAAAAAGTTTCTTGTATTTTTCCTAGGCATTACCAAAAAATGTTAAAAATCAAATTTCTCAGAGCAATTTAAGAAGTAGACAAGAAAGCATTACTAACAAAATAATTTTATAAGCTAAATCTTAATTACATGTGCAGCCGTATCAGTTCAGTTTGGACAAACGCACATGATCAATCTGCAGTGACACTGGATGTAGCTTCACCACCCAGAGACTAACTGGGCGATCTCTCTACTCCTTCCTCAGCCAAGCACTTTGGCATCTGTGGTTGGGCTTCTAGGCTTTTCGTTTTTATTTTTAACCTGTCAAAAATTAAGGGGGGAACAAGCTGAAGGAGAGGAGGTGTGGGGGTGAACATGTGACAAGAATTCCAGAAGAGAAAGAATGAAAGTATGTGCTGAATCTAAATATGCTGTTGGGTAATAGAGAGAGAAAGTCACTGTATTCTGTACCACAGTGCCTGGGGCATGGCAGATAATTAAATGCTGGTTCTTTGAATGATCATAGTTATTCATTACCATTAATAATGATGAGAATAATATGGCCAAGTAAATATTTATTGTTTTTTTGGTGTGTTTTCAATGAACTGCCATAGTCGTTTTATTTTATACTCTTGGGATTAGAAGAGTATATTTAACTGTATAATTCATAGATGGAGAATATATCCATCCATTTAGCAAGCATTTCTTAAGCATCTATTATGTGTATTTACAACAGGAAAATTAGACTAACATATAAATCTGTTAACTTAAACTGCATTATTTATGTTTCTTGCCCTACCAGTATTGTAGCAAAGTCTTAACCTGTTAACCGAGTGGGACGTATAAATACGTCAAACGTAAACAATATCAGGTACGGGTAGGACATATGAATACGTCCTTGAAATATATGTTGCGCCCTGAAATGGGTGGAACGTATATTTCCAAACAACAAAGGTATTAGTCATCCTTACATGTCTGGACATGAATTTAAGACATGGAGGGAATCAGTATAATTTCGCTAGTGAGAGTGGTGGATGTGTTCAACAAGAATTGTTTTGGAGTTAACACATGACTTACTGAATAAAAGGTACACGATTTACTTAGATAATTTCTATAGGTCAGTTCATTTGGCTGAACTCTTGTGTCAAAACAATACAGACATTGTTGGAACAATGAGGATAAACAGAGTCGGAATCCCCAGTGAAATAAAAACAAAAAAATTACAGAAAAAGGAACATATAGTAAGATTCAAAGATAAACTTATGGTTTTAAAATGGAAGGATAAAAAAAGACGTATTGCTCAGTTCTATTCATAATGATGAAAAGACAATGATTGAAAAGAGAGGAAGAAGGCAAGAAAAACCGAAAGTTGTCCTGGATTATAACAAGAATATGGGCGGTGTAGATTTGGGAGATGGGAGTTATGGTGGCCTACACGGCTGCCCATAATAGGGTAAAAAATTTTTATAAAAAATTTTTTCTACGATTAATTGATATGTGCTGCTTCAATGCATATATTATATACAAAAAAGATAAAGGTCAGTTGGATCGATTACACTTTTTGATAGAGTGTGTAGAGAAATTGGTAGATAACAACATAGTGAAAAGCCACCCAAAGACATCAACAAGCAGCTCTAGATCTAAACCATCACGCTTAGTTGAAAGGCATTTTCCAGAACAAATGAAAAGCGATATAGGAAAAACTAAATCCAGGAAATGATGAGTTTGCTACAAAAAAGGTGTTAGGAAAGAATCTACATACTGGTGTCCGGATTGTGAGGTAGCACTATGTATCAATAATTGTTTTAAAATATATCACACGGAAGTTGAGTTTTGAAATTTTACATCTATATTTCAATTTTTTAAACTCAATATTTCTATTTTATTTGTGTTCTTTTGTTTATTGTTCTGCAATTGTTAACTTTTTATTTTTTATTGTGTATCGAAATAAAAAACATATTTTTTTGTTATCTTTATAACTGTTTGTAAAATTTATAATTTTTTAATTCAATGTTTCCATTTTTTGGTTGGTATTCTTTTCTATTTGTTTGTAATTTTGTATTTTCCTTTGTGCTTTATATATAAATAAACGAAAAAATATATATTTCATAGTCTTTTCATTTATTTTAAGTATAAATAAAAAAAATAATAATATGAAATTACGTCCACCAGGCGTGACGAACTGACACGTCCTAGTGAAAGAGCATGTGCCCGTTGTAAGTTGCATAACTGAAAAGGGAACTCCCCGGTTAACAGGTTAAGAAGTTTTTGACATACTCTGTCAGGGCAGAAAATAAAATCTAATTTTCAGATAGAAAATTAATGCTGAAGAAACTAGACAATAATGTGAGTACATATGCCTACATCCAAAAACATGTTCCTGAAGACACAGACTTCCCTTATCTCATTTGGTGCCAAAAGGGGGCAGGACAAAAGGAAACCACTGAAAACAGAAGCTGAAGTCCTACACTAAAGAGTAAAATAAACTTGTATTTCATCCAAAAGCTAAAAAATAAATTTTATTTATTTTTATAAAACACTTTTATGTTCTAACTGCAACCATGCACTCAGTCTTAAGTGAAGAATGAATCAAGCCATAATTATTTTTCAAAATAAATTCTCCCTGAGGAAGAACTTCTCCGTGGCTTTTTGATCCATAAAGAGGATTACTTTTACAAAGATGACCGAGTGTGATTCTTCCAAGAATTTCTCTTACAGAAAAGATGTACCATGTCATTGTCCTGGTTGTTCATTCACCAATGGCCCTGCCTATGACCTAAACAGTTCTCCAACCTCATTTTTATTGATATCATGAAACCCCTCATTTTGGTAAAAACTGCATGTCGCATTTCGAAATTGTAGTGTATTTGCAAGTTAGTGTCAGAAACGTACAGCGTCGTAGTGAGAGACAGACAGACAGAGGCCCCGGTTGGGAGAGGAGGAAGGTTTGAGCAGAGGGTAATTTTATAAACAGTCAATTCATTAGTAAATGCAACAGCCTGGTTTTCTCCGCAGCCCTGGCCGTGCCAGGCTTCCTGAGGAGACTGTGGAGGCTATAGCCGGAGGTGCAGGTCCCAGCTGAGTTCTTCTCCCGCTCCACCCAGAACAGCCCTTCGTTTTCCAAGCACCAGACCCTTGCTTGGTGCCCGCCATCCCATGCTTCCCACCCCGAAAATGCTCACCTGGACCTGCCCGCCAACGTCTGGCTCTTCTTCCTTCCATGATTTCCCAGTCCTGTCTATTCTTAGTTCTAAGCTTTGCTAGGAACATCGCTCCTTAGAATAAACGGCTCACCTAACCTCTGCACTGTGAGATGGAAAGGGGTGCGTGTGCAGAGCCCTCTGGTGTGACCATGTCCCATGACCAGAGCCCCGCGCTCCCTACTACAAGGGCCGGCGGATGAAGGCCCACCGCCCTCACATCAGGCTGTGCAGCTGGGTGCCCAGTTCTCTAACTGGCGGCGTGACCTCTGGTGCGCTAGTTTGCTTACCTGTAAAGTGGGGTGGTAACGGCGCTGTACTCCATAGAGTCAAGTCAGTAGATAATATACGGCAAGGTGCTTCAAACAGGGCTGGGTACCGGAAAGCACTGAGGACTAGTCCTTACGAGGACCTCAAGCACCGTGTAGGGCTCACATAGGGGTCCGCACTACAGCCTGGGGACACAGAGATCACCCCACTTCCCGGGCCCTGAAATCTGAGAGGGGTCTGCATGGAGGGACTTCAATGGCCCCGCCCATTCCCGGCTGTGTGATCTGGGGTGGGGGAGCGGGACAGCCATCCAAAGCCGCTTGTGCCTCTTGGCAGCTATATGGCTAGCCATTAAGTATCTGATGAGTTTATGCTTCTCTCCTCCGCTGTAAAAAATGCAGACAAGACTTCCTAACCTCAAGGTTCTTGGATGAAGATCTATCATATGCAACTGAAAAAGCACCTAAAACAGAGTCACACAGACACTCACAGATGTTCATTTCCCTTCTCTTCTTTATAAAATGACCATAAATTCAATTTGCAAATACCTAGAAGAGAACGTGCCATTTAAACAAAAGTCACTCTGGTTAATTTTAAATCCTTCTATGTCCAATGACAGTCCTTTGAAGACTGAGCATCCGTAATAGCTGTAACTTCTCAAATTCATCACAATTTATTATTTCATCCTGTATTGGAGTGGCTAACCAATGAATTGAGAAAATTATATTGTAATATCCTTACTGGGGCTCTGTTTTATATAGAACAGGAGGGGAAATGCCAGTTGTTAAAAATAGGCAGGACAATTATGTGAAAATGAGAGACCAACGGATAGATGGCAACAATTTAGAACCAGCACAGCGGAGTGCAGTCACGGGACAGAGAGGCAGAATGGGGTGGAAGGCCGAGGGAGGCGCGGCTGCCTCCTGCCGGGACCCTCCTGCTGTGATGATAGTCACAGGAGGACGTCCCAGCCTCCCCCATACTCCTGCGTGGTCACTGCGGAGACGTAAGAAATGCTTCTCAAGAATCGAGTCCGTCCTGGGGGTGGGAGTGCTTGGCCACGGCATGGCTTCTGCCTGGGGCACTGTCGCAGGGACCTTTTGCGAACACAGGAAAAGTGTGATGGAGCGACCCATCCCGGCACCGCACTCAAACCAAATCCTCGCAGACTAAGTCGTGCGGACAGTGTCAGTGGTGTATTTTCATGTCCACTTAGCATTATACAAATGCAGGGAAATTAAAATGCTATGGTACTAAAAATTACTTAATTAACAATTTGCCATTCTAATAATTATACAGAATGCTTAGTTTTTTTCCCTATCGGCAGTCACATTTTAAGGCTATTCTGCTTTACAACAGAGAAGATAGATTTCATATATTTTCTAATACACAAAGGTATGTGTGTGTGTGTGTGTGTACACATTCTCAAACATGTGTGTATATGTATGTATATTGTATACATGCATATATACATGTGTGTGTACATATATATCTCCTGAGACTCTGTGGAAATGTTAGGAAGGTAATGGGGTGCACACATGAAACACTCCTTGGAAGTGCAGTGTTTAGAAAAGCCTTGGTTATCACCAAGGTGATGCAGTAAAAATGAGGATAATAAAATATAATTAAACATTAATTACAGAAACTATCAAAAATAATCGACCTGTACAAAGCACAGCACTCCTATTAAAAAAGAAACTGACGGATAATAAAATATATACAGTATTCTGTCCTCTAGACATAATTACTTCAAGGCAGCAATTAAATTTATAGAAAACTGTTAAGTTTCTTCTGTAACGCTTTACTACTATGAACTCAAGACATTTTGAGTGCGAATTGCTTCCAAAAATATCCTTGTGATTGTTTAACATCTTCACGGAGCCCGTGAAGCGCCATAAACCCAAAGATGTCTGTTAGACACAAACAGAGCGGGTTTCAGCACAGCTGGGCCTGCTGCACTGTGCATCTCTGACGCCCACAGGCTCTCCTCCCGCTAGAATGTCTAATGCCTCAGAGCCGAGGCCAAGCACAGTCTGATGGGGAGAAAACCGTTTATTTCAATGCAGAAGTAATATTCTGCAGAAAGACTGGCAGGACACATTTTTACTAATAACGATGCCACATTCCTTCCACCGGTTTGTTTTCCCACTTGAGGAAGCAGGACACCCGTTCATAAAGCCACTCAACGTCCTGAAGGGAGGCATTACGTCTTTAAATGTGTATAAAGCCTCTCCTTTCGGCCCTTTCACAGTGTTCAGCGAGTTCAGAGAATTCTCTACACGTAGGCAGCCATAAACACAACTTCCCTCCATCCTGTGGGGCTGGGGGAGGAGGCTAGGATTTCAGTTTTCACACTGATGCATTTTTTTACCCACTAAGAAGTGGTTTTAGTCCAAATAGGGATGTTTAAGTGAAGTGATAGGCAAAAGCCAAAGCAGTAAGTGTGAGAATTCTATATGCGAGTGCACACGTGTGCAGAACAGCTTTCAACAATCCAACTGTTTCATCTTTCCTCCTTTTATCCTTTCTTTTTGTCTATAAAAGATGCTCTTCACCCAAAAGATGTTTTAGCCCAAAGACACTGGGCACAACAAGTGAAAAGAGCCTGGCAAGGACATTAATCAGGGAGGAACGGGAAGCTGTGCGCCTGCTGAGAGCTGCTCAGAGTGCGGGCGGGGACTCGGGGAGCCGCTCTGCGAGCACAGCCTCCTGTTCTGACGGAGAGGCAGCCTGGGTCTCCGGGCGGCCATTTCCCGAAGCAGAAGTGAAGTGCAACCGTGACAGGCACGTCTGCAAACCACGCCCCTGAAAGCCAGTGAATCAGGGCTGCCTGTCACCGCAGTGTCATCTCCTAAAGCTGACTGGCATCCAGTTCTTATAAGCAAGTTATGGTCAGGGAACCTGATTTTAAGTGAATTCAAGCGTTATCCCTCTGCCTGGCCAGGTGGCTCAGTTGGCTGAGCATTGGCCTGTATTCCACAAAGGTTGTGGGTTCTATTTCCCAGGCAGGGCACCTGCCCGTGTTATGGGTTCAATCCCCAATCAGATTGTGTAGGAGAGGTAACTGATGGATGTTTCTCTCACATTGATGTAACACACTCTCTCTCTCTCTCTCTCTCTCTCTCAAAATAACAACACCCCCCCACACACACACATACACACAAAATGAGTTGTTTCTCACCTGCAATGCCTGGCTTTTATATTAAATGAAACAGAAATGATTTAGCAACATTTCTTAAATATGCCTAATTTTGACCACTCAAAATTATTCCAATAAAGAGATTTCAGAGGCACGTGTGCTCATCATCTGTCTCTATTCATGACAGAACATTCCATCATCACTAAACAATAAGCAGTAGATTACACCTGGAGTGTGGTGCTAGGCAGCTTTGGCAAGGGGTTTCGGAGAGAGGGACAGGAGACGGAATAGGAAGGAAGGAACTCAATATGATCTGGGAATTCACCGCCGTTGTCTCTGACTGGAGAGAAATGTGAGCTCCATGCCATAAGAATCACAATGTAGAAGTAGGTTAAGCATAAAGCAAAATAATATCAGCACCTACCTATGAAAGCTCCAATTTATGAAGCGATCAGCAGATGCAGCTGCACGTGCTGTTCAGCAAACCGAGGCCCCACGCCAGGCCATGGGGTGCAGACACCCCGCATCTGCTGCCCGTGACCTGAATCAGGGTCTACGGTGCATGAACTGCACGCCCCTCCCATAGCCACAGGGAGTCTCTGAGCCACCTTAATTCAAGGTGAGGCACCTTTACTTAATTAAAATGTTGGCCCCCTAGAGATCAGGTAGGGCATTCCAGAGTTATTTTTTAAAAAACCATCACTCCTTTACAGGAAGGGGAGTAATGCTTAACACTTCAGGATGACATGCAGAAACAGACTAAAATCCAAAGACAGTAACCCATTCAGCAGGGTGTGGGCTGGGAGAGGGGAGAGAGGAGAAACAGAAGTGAGCCGGGGTAGCTCTTCGCAGAGTGAAAACACTGCACAGCGGCCACAGCACCCGCCGGGCCTCGGAAGGCAGAGCCGGGCCCAGAGCGGGGAGAGGGGTTAGGAGCTGTGCAAGTTAGGTTCCGGAGACGGTGGGATGTAGCAGGCACAATGGGAGCCAGCTCTCAGGCTCCGCGGATGGGAAAGCCAGCACATTCCTCTTTCTCGGGGGAAAGGCCAGGCGGTGTGTGGAAGCAGTCGTGTCTGATCTGAGTACTCCCAGCACCTAAAGCAGGGGAGGCGGGCGAGCAGGGCGCTGAAGCAGGCACAGCCATGGGCTGGGACTGCCTCAGGCTCACTGGGTGCCCGGAGAATTCTTGTGGACCTGACTTTCCCACAATAATTAAAACAAGGCGGTGGTACTTTGAAATGGGTGGTTGTGCTGAACGTGCCCCCCGAGAACACTGCTTTCCGTGTGGACACACTGCAAGAGGAGGACACTGGAATTGTTTAAAATCTAAGCAATCCCTCTTCCAGAGGTCATCTTTAAATTTTTAACTATTTCAATAATAACTAATAATAATAACAATGCAGGTTTCTCTACTATGATTTTTAGACAACTAATATATTACTTCACACTTTCTCAACTATTAAAAGGAAAGTAGTCTTTTTGATGTTTCATTTAAAACACTATTTACAATTCTTTAACATATATATATATATATATATTATTAATTTTTTTCAGAGAGAAAGAGAGAGAGAGATAGAAAGTTGGAAACATCGATGAGAGAGAATCATTGATCAGCTGCCTCTTGCACACTCCCTACTGGGGATGTGCCTGCAACCAAGATACATGCCCTTGACCGGACTCGAACCTGGGACCCTTCAGTCCACAGACCGACGCTCTATCCACTGAGCCATACAATTCCTTTTTATGTTTACTAAAAAAAAAAACCCAAACAATCCACTAGCACCATATGGACTAACTCAGAGATAACCTGCTGGGATGTCCCCCATTTTATTAGCAGGACACGAAATGCTATTATCCTCATGGTAATCCCAAAACACAGTGCTGCGCGTACAACAATCCTCTAATTAAAACATCAACCTTGCCATCTATGTTGCGTTATTTTTCATCTCTGCCTCCCTTGCATCTGTCTCCTCTGCACCACACACTACCCGCCACCCCGGCCAGGCCCCCTCCCCGGAGGGACAAGGGCAGGGCTGAGGCGGGGGTATCAGCAGCAGCACAGGTCAGAGTAAGTGGGACAGCTCCTTCGGGGTCTGCCCCACATTCCCATCGCCGTTACTCAGCGCTGCTACCTTCCGAGTGTCCTGATGGAGCGGCCAACCTGTGACCACCTCCACAGGCCCCGAGCTCCGCCGTCCCCAGCACGCCCCTCCACGTGCTGGGCTTGCTACCTGTTTCCTCAAAACTAGAGGTCGCCCAGGGCCAGCCAGCATGTTTCAGCCCACAACTCACTGCTTCCCGGGCGTAGTCCTTCTGAACACCATTATCCCCAAGTTTTGCCCCTCACCTGTCTCTCCTGCTATCTCACCACCCTGCCTCCCACTGTCCCAGCATACAGCAAAGCAGTGCGGAGCAGACTCGGGGGAAGGTGACTTGTTTCCAGAAGTTACTTTCTAGCTGTCCGTCCCATATTACCAGCTAGAAGCCTCTTTCATCTGGAAATGATGTCCTATGGGCGCCGCACCCTTGAAAAACTGGGTGATTAATTGCTCAGGTCAGGCAAGGGGACGCATTGATCTTTCCTTCCTCTGGGCCCCAGTGTTCCCTGCCCGTGTCACTCACTTGGCAATTAATCACGTTTTGCCTGGAGACATCTGCGGTTTCACTTCTGCCGTTTCTATAGCCCTTTGTTCCCAACTGGCCATTCCCTTCATCCACACAGATTCTGTGCATCGTGTGTCCGCATTCTCCACAGACTGTTCGGTTCACACGGGGTCTCAAGTGTCTGTGGACTGACCGGATGTTGGGTCTAGACACGGTGGGGCAGACTCATTTCTCCCCGCTCCTCCCTCTAACCACAGCAGTGAGCCCCGGAAATAACACAAGCAGCCAACGAAGGAGCCGCCTGAGAGGTGGCAAGAGTACACTGGCCGGGGACCTGGGTGCAGAGGCCTCAGAGTGACAGGCCTCTGAGGACTGCCCCGTCCACGAGAAGAAGGTGGCCCGGGTCTGGCATTTCCCAGCCACAGCTCAGGGGAGTGAAGGCAGCCAGGGCAGGCCCCTTACTTCTGAGGAAGACAACGCTAGGAAAGGCAGAACGGATAAGAGGGATAAGCCAGAGGCCCCAATGATGAAAATGGACCGGGAGAGATGTTCTCCTATCCTGGCAGCCTGAGATTGCCCTCTCCCACCCAGACACACGTGCAAGGGGGATCCTGCCGCAAACACCCTTCACCTGTGTCCTCCCCATGGGCCAGGTGCTCCCTTCCCGGCCCTGGCAGCCTGAGGGACCCGCTTGCAGAACTCCTTCCTTCTCCTCAAGCGGCACAGGACACAAGATAGGCCAAGCAGACCAAGACAGCATTAAATGGCTCTGAATATTAAATGTCATCCCAACTACAGCATACAAAAGTAGCCTATGTGCTAAACCTAAAACTCTTAATAGAATAACCACGATGTCCAAGATAAAAATTTAAAACCATCCATCATATGAAGAACTTGGAAAATCACAAGTTGCATGAAAACAGACAGTCAACTAATGTCAACCTTGAGGTGATCAGACATTAGATTGATCTAATAAGGACTTTAAAGCACTTCCCATGAAAATGCTTCAACAATCTTATAAATAATCAATAAAATCTCTTGAAACCAATAAAAACAGAAAAATTCAGGAAAAATTAAAAGTTATAAAAATGAACAAATGGAAATTGTATAATAAAAAGTATTTTAATGAATACAAACTCATGGAATAGCCTAAATAATAAAGTATGAATGACAGAGGGTAGAATCAATGAATTTGAAGACTTATCAATAGAATTTACCCTATCTAAACAACAGAGAGAAGGTAGACTGGAAAAAAAAATAATAAACAGCCTCAGAGACCTTTGAAACAATAAACAGGAATCCAATACATTTTATCATCAGAGAGCCAGAAGGGAAGAGGAGAGTATGGATGAAAGAGTATTAAAAATAATAATAGCTAAAAATTTCTTAAATTCGGTGAAAGACATAAACTCACAGATTCAAGAAACTGAATGAATGCCAAATAAAATAAAATTAAAATAAAAAACACATCATGACACAACATAATTAAATTTTTGAAAATTAAAGACAGAACAACTTGAAAGTGGCCAGAGGGAAAAGATATATAATTTATAAGGGAATGACAATTCATATAAAATTATATTTCTCATCTGAAACCATGATGGCCACAAGGAAATGGCACGACATTTTTCAAATGCTGAGATGCAAGAACTGCCCAACTATGAATTCTCTATATGTGACAATATCATTCCAAAATGAAGGGAGAAATGAAAACATCCTCAGGGGAGGGACAACAAAGAGGATCTGGGCTAGCAAGCCTGCCAGCGTGACTAAAGGAAGGCCTGTAAACAGGGACAAAAGCAACAGAGAAAAGCTCGGAACTTCTGAAGAAAGGAAAACCAGACCAGGTAAAATGGCTGGTTGAAATAAAAATTATTACTACCTCTGATGTGGTGCACAATGTATATAGAGGGACACCCAAAACCATTAGATTTAAAGAGAGGGAAGGGTGAAAACACCGAAATGGCAGCAATGTTTCTACATTCCGCTTACAAATGGTAAAACATCAATATCAATGATAGTTTCATATGTGTAGTGTAATGCCTAGAATTACTACTAAGAAAACCATACAGAGATATACTTTTTAAAAGCTATATAAATAAAACAGCACAGAATAATTTAAAATGCTCACATAATCACCAGAAAAGTAAGAAGAGAGAAACAAAATGAGAAACAGTGAGGGCAAATAAGCAAATAAAATGAAAGAGATCTGAGAGTGTCAATAATTACCTTAAATGTTATATATATATATATATATATATATATATATATATATATATAATATGCATTGTCCCCTAGGGTGTTTGACCAGGAGATGGGGAGTTTGATCTCTTGCTATGACATGCCCTGACCACAAGGAGGCGTCACATAATGAAGGAAGGCTATGGCTGGCAGCCTGCAGCTGGGGAAGGAAGGCTTCGCCCAGCAGCTAGAAGGCCCCAATCAGCCCTGATCACTGGCTAGGCCTAGGGACCCTACCCATGCATGAATTTCATGCACTGGGCCTCTAGTATGTCTATATAAACCAATCAAAATCAGAGATTGTCAAAGTGAATAAAATACCATGATCCAACAGTATGCTGTCCACAGGATTTCACTTCACATACAATAGCATAGGTAGACCGAAATAAAAGGATGGGAAAATATGCACCATGCAAACACCAATAAAGGAAAAAAAAGGGTAGAAGTGGCTATATTAACATCAGATTCAAAATTTTTAAAAAAATACTAGAGATAATGGGGAATATTACATAATTATGAAACAACCAATATCCTGAGAAGGCAGAACAATTCTAAAAGTATAGGCACTAAACAACCACAAAATCCTCTAAATGCATGAAACAAAACCCGACAGACTTGAAATAAGAAACAGATGAATCCATAATTATCACTTGGGACTTAAACACCTCACTTTCAGTAATAGTTAAAATTACCAGACAGAAAATCAAAGAAGATATAGAAGAACTAAACATTACATTTAACAAGATCTAATTGACATGCGTAAAAATTCCACTCAGTGACAGCAGAATACACATTTTTTCCGATGGAACATTTCATTAACAAGATTAAGCATATCCTGTACCACAGAACAAACTTCAGATCTGAAAAAACTGAAGTCATGCATATTCCATATGGAATAATATTGGAAATAAATAACAAAAACAATAGGACCATCTACAAACCCTTGGAAAAGAAACAACACATTTCTAAACACTCCATGGTTCAAAAAAGGTATCGCAAAAGAAATTAAAAATCCATAGAATGGAAAAAATATAACAAACAGCATATCAAAATATGTGGCGTGCAGGAAAAAAAAAGCAAAAGAAACAGTGCTGAGAGGTAAATTTATAGTACTGAATGTCTACATCAGAAAAGATGCAAAAGTACTTAATAAAATAATAGCACATCAAACCTAGCAACATATAAAAAGAATTTTCATGGTGCAATTTATTTGGGGGTGCCAGGACAGCACGAGGGGTCTTGGTGACAGACAGAACTCTGTGCATCCTGACTGTGCCGGAGTGCTGCAGGACGTTACCACTGGAGGGGAAGTGGTAGAGGGTACACGAGATCTCTGCGTATTATTTCTTACAACTGCATGTGAACCTACAATGATCTCTAAATAAAAGGTGTAATTAAAACACTTGGTGCTAAGTGTAACTGAACTCAGTCATTCATCTGGAGGATCTTATATTATGAAAGAGCATGTTGTGGTGGTTGTTTCTTTAGGGCTCAGACTCCCCCAAACTGAGCAATGTTAGATTGCTAACAGAGATTTCAACTTTGTTAATGACACAAAATGAAAGATGAAATATAAAAATAAACTTTCAATGAAAGCTAGGCCTAGAAGAACAGCATGTAATCTCAATGAAACCACCTCCCACAGAAATGCCACGTGGCTCAGAAGGGAGGCAGGCGGAGAAAGAGATATCCACCCAGGTCTATCCCGGGAACAAGCAAGAAGCATCAGACAAATCTATTCCTAAGGATTCACCACTGAGATGGAGGCACAGAATTGCACTCATTGGACCTTAAATAGTCCAGGCCTGCTCTCCCTCCTGGGGTGTGTAGTAGATAAGACAAAATATTCCGCAATGCATAGTAAACCTGGAGCTGGTAACAACTAGCTGAAAGCCGTTGGCGCGTATGTGGCTGCCTTTTGCTTTTTATCCTCCGAGTCAAGGGTGTGCAACCTTTCTTCTACCAAGGGCCATTTGTATATTTGTAACGTCATTCACGAGCCATACAAAATTATCCTGCTATATTTGGTCAAACATTTAATTAATTCAACTCACCCCTACGGCAGGGCCAGACCCAATGACTTCACAGGCCTTCTATGGCCCGGGGGCCGACATTCCCCACCCCTGCCCCAAGCCAACCAGATCTCACCCTATATTCTTTGCCAAACTTGCAGTTCTTTTCCCGCTTAAACCAATCAATGGACATTCTAACTTCACAAATCAGGCTTGTTAGTGTAGATTACAAGTCTAGTCTTAGGAGTTTGGTGGCAAAGCCAGCTTTCTGAGGCCCAGGTCCAGCCCACGTGCTGTGGCAAATGCACCCCTGAAATGGCGCCAGCTACATGGGGCTCTCAGAGGCTGGGCTGCCTCTCCTGGCGCTGGCTACTCCCTGCTTGTCCCGGGTCCAGCGCTGTCTCCTGAATCTACTGGTCAGTCTTCCGCCAACACCACCGGTGTCAATACAATGCTTTCAAACTCTCCGGCCTTTTCACACAACTGCCACGTGACCGATAGACACATACATGAGACTTTTATTATCTTGACTAGCAAATACAAGTATTTGGCTTCCTTTAAATCACTATGAAAATTCAAGATTTTAAAGACTATTATTATAATAGAAGAAATGAAGTGATCGTCTCCCAATATCAGACTTTAAGACTTTTATTAACTAAATCTATTGAGTTTACGATATGAAAGACCTTTCTAAGCCACTTCATCTTCTTCAGTCAGGACTCCCAGCTCATCCCTTACAGCCTGTGCTCAGGAGAGCTGTCAGGAAGCAGTGGCTCACTGAGGAGGGCTTAATTGAATGCTTAGCATTTAAAGACAAAGCAGAACTAATATGGCCATCGTGGCCACAGAACCTATACCGATGACATACTGCCTAGAGGGTCATCTGTGGTTAATGATGACAAATTTAAAAATGACTCAGGGAAACTGGACCTAGAAATGGGCAGCACAGGATATAATCAGTACCAAAATAATCCGTCACTCAATAGAGATTTTAATGTTATTGATAAATCCAATCTTTATCAGGATATTTATAAAGAGAATAATTGGTCCTGATTTAAATATCTTCATTAAGATAAATATGAAAACGGGGGGAAATTGGAAACAGATTAACTGCACTCCGTGGAAAATTGATTACGGGAAGAAATTAAATAGGCTTAATGATGTTCCCCTGGGAACTCCATGAAAATTAATCTATGCTGGGCCAATTCTGATTAAAATGTTAGGTTCATAAATTGGGAATCAAAACCTCCTATGCTGATTATGTCATTCTGCCGCTTGAACTCTGCTCCCATAGATGCCGCCTTCTCCCCATTCTCATCCTCCTTCCCACTTTCTCTCCCCCCGTCCTTCACTCCTTTTCCTTTGCTTCCGCTCACCTCTTATACATGGATATTCCCGGAGGTGCCATTCTAAGCCCACTTTGTAATTCAATCGCCCTCCCTCCTTCCCCTCCAGTCACTGTCCCTCTCCTGCCCGCCCCATCTGGGGCAGCTGACTCCCCCCTCCCTAGCCCGTAGGCTCCTGAGTGCCAGCTAGCGGTAAGCGCCAATATCTGCTGGACTCTTTCGATGTGGACACTTCACTGATGCTTTCAAGCCAAACCCCCAAACTGCACCCAGCACCTTCCTCTACGACCTGCAGGAGCTGGCTCCCCACAGTGTGGGCACTGGTGTCTTTCTCACTGCACCCTCAGCGACACCCCCTGGAGCAGCATGGCCCGGAGCATCTGCAGCACGGAAACTGGCCGCAGGGCCTCTCCGCACTATTTCTCCGCATTCCCCTCAGACAGGCTTCTTCCGGCCATCACCAGTGTGTGCTCCACCACTGCCCGTTTCCTAACTGGTCCCTCCCACCGCCACAGGGTTCTACCCCTTCAACGCAGCGCGGCACTTTCAACCTGCCTCGGGAGCTCACCATTTTCTAAGGAACAAAGTCTGAACACAAAGTCCTGAACACAATACTGCCTACACATTCCCATCTGGGACTTCCCTTGTATTCCCTTAACCTCAAACGTCCCACCTCACCCTCCTCTCAAGGCCCTGCAGCTGAGAGGCGCCTTCCCGGCCCCCCGTGAAGAACCCTCTCTCCTTGAGGCCCCACTGCCTTTGCTGGCACCATTCTTGCTTCGGGCCCTCTGCTTCTGCGTCTCACATGTGCCAAACGCGGCAACAATCCACTTCGTCTCCATCCGTTGTGAAAGCCCCGTCTTGCTCTTAAATGATGGCGATTCTATTTTCCTTTCAACCATATATTCCCTTCATGTTGCTTCCTTACCCCAATTTAATTATCCCCAAACCATGAGCCTTCGCAGAGTCAGGAATGCCTGCGCTGTCTGTCACAATCACGGGAGATGAAAGGATGTTTAACCCCAGGCTGGGTGTTCCAAGTGCCTGCAATTAAAGCAAATCTTCCTTCCCCCTTTGGTTGACTCTATGATTAAAAAAGAAAATTATTTCATTCAAGATAATTTGGTTGACATTTCTGGGTTGGTACAGCTTGGAGCTGAGCGCTCCCCCTCGCTGGGATAAGGCAGCGGGCGGAGAGGTGGAGGCCCAGGAGCAGGAATGCCCTCGGCTTCTACAAGAAACGGCAAACAGGAAGTGAGAGCAAGAAAACAGTGACCCAGAGGAGGTCTGGTTGCCATCAAATGCCTCCGGAAGCCACTGCCACTCTGGCTACAATTTGTACAATTTTCCCTCCGCCCTTCCTGTGGGCCTCCCCCTGCCTCCCGCTGCCCCCGCTCGCGGGCAGAGAAGCCACATCCTCTCAGTGCGGTGCCAGCCCTCAGCCACGGGCCACTGCAGAAGAGAAGCAGACCTCGGTCAGAGCCGAGCGGAGCTGGAAATGAAGCAAAAGGGAGGTGGCAGGAAAGAGCGCCAAGCCTGGAGTCAGCTGCCCACTCTGCCTCCCCCTGCACCCCGCTGACTTCTGCGTCCCAAAGGAGGAGGAGGGCGGGCAGCGTCGGTCCCTGCTCCTCCTGGCCAGGGCACGAAGGTGAGGAGATGGCGGAGCGCTGGCTGCTCAGGTGTGTCGCCGGGCCCCTCCCTCTCGCCCCTCAGAGAGGACGCTGGCATTCTCTCTCTCTGGGTGACTGGTGGCCTCCCCACCTCGAACAAAAGGCACTGAGTGGCAGGGGGCCACGTGTGGACAGCTCCCCTTGCACATACAAGTGGCTTAACCCCTGGTCTATGGAGACAGGTGTGCATCACTAACTGCACGTTATTAGCATGGAAATGCCACACTTTTCCCAAGACCATCCAGATCCACAGATAAAAATTAATAAAGTCCTATAAAATCAACTAAGTTTAGTATTTTTAAAAAATATATACTTTATTGATTTTATTTTTTTACAGAGATGAAGGGAGAGTGATAGACAGAAACATTGATGAGAGAGAAACGTCGATCAGCTGCCTCCTGCACACCCCCCACTGGGGATGTGCCTACAACCGAGGTACATGCCCTTGACCGGAACCGAACCTGGGACCCTTGAGTTCACAAGCCGATGCTCTATCCACTGAGCCACACCAGTTAGGGCTAATTTTAGTATTTCTAAGCCTGAATATCTATGTATTATCATCTTCTATAATCAGGGCCTTTGAAGTTTCACAGTCACCACAATAGCACCGCACATTTCTACAAGATTTCCCTCCTAAAAAATACTCAAACACTTACCTCCCTCAGGCCCGGCTGCGGTACTGCATGTGGGACTGAGACGAAACCTAATGACACCTAATAGCATACAAGTGCACATCTCCTCTGTGAGAGCTAACGACATTTTCTGAGAGGAGATGAAAAGGGAACATTCGCTGCAAAGGCAGGGACATGAAACGATGGCTGGGCGGCTTTTCTCGGGGGCTCTGCTCTCCAGCTGACACAAAATGCAGTCACCCTCACTCTCTTCTCCGGAGCAGCCCAGGGCCCAGAGCACCTGCGCCTGGACCCAGGGCACGGCCCTCCTCTCTCCCGCCAACCAGTCCTGCCTGCCCGCCCGCCTCTTTCCAACAGCCACAGCCCCCACCGCTGGAACCACCACTCACTGAGCCTGTGGCTTCCCTAGGAGCCGCTCTTTCCCCGCCTTCCTCTCCTCTTACCTCTCTCTCTAAATACATATTTATAAGTATATCTCCCACCTGCCCTTCCCATCATTCTTCACTGCTAACCCTGGTTTAGCATCAAAATCTCTCTCTCATCATCACCCACTTATTCACTTTGTAATCTTTCACCACCTGCTCGTGTTGTTACCAATCAGTCTGTCTGTTTTTACTCTGCTCACAAAGTCGACAAGGTCACAGAAATGAGCCTTCTTCCAGCCCTGCAAGGCACCGACACTGCTGACCCGCCCTCACCTAAATGCCGGCTCCCCCTCTTCACGTCCAAAACTCTATGCATCCTTCGCTCCTCCCCCCACCCCCACCCCCCGGAGCTGCTCTCTGCTGGCCTCCGGCTGCCCCATGGCACAGGGGCTCCACAGCAGAGATCTCAGCCTTCTACTCCTCTCCTTCCAAATCTCCTCCCCAGAGATACCCAGTTACTGTTTCGTTGGTGTAATTATATCGAGGACTTCAGCTTCAAGCACCTCAGCATTCTGTTTCAAATGCTTCCAAATCATTCCACTTAGTTTTCCTTCCATCAACTCAAACTCAACATGCCAGCGGAGAAGTCACCACCTTCCGAACCAGGTCCCACGGTCTCAGATTTCTGAGCACCTACATCCATAGCGTAAGAATCACATGTCCTTGCCCAGCTGGTGTGGCTCAGTGGCTGAGTGTTAACCCACGAGCCAGGAGGTCACGGTTCTATTCCCGGTCAGGGCACATGCCTGGGTTGTGGGCTCGATCCCCAGTGGGGGGCTGGAGGGAGGGCCGTGCAGGAGGCAGCCCATCAGTGATTCTCTCTCATCATGGATGTTTCTATATTTCTCTCCCCCTCCCTTCCTCTCTCTGAAATCAATTTTAAAAAAAATAATCAAATACACTTCCTGCCTGGTCCAAAGGGGTGTTGTGGTGACTGAATGGTTTTTACACCTATAGATGCTATAAATCCTGAAGAGTCATCATAGCAATTCTCCCACCACCCCTACTGCCCAAGGTGACCAGACATCCCGCTTTTGGCGGGACAGTCCCGATTTCGAACAATTTGTCCCATGGCGTTTCAAAAAAGTCCCGATTTTTCAAAAATCGGGACTTTTTTGTTGTTGTTGTTGTTTGTTTTAATTAAGGTATTATACATGGACTTTTTTTTTAAATGCCGCGGGATGCGGGACAAATTGTTAAAAATCAGGACTGTTCCCCCAAAAGCAGGAAGTCTGGTCACCTTACTATTGCCTTAAGGTGCCTTTTAGGTCATGGGACCAATGGCTTCTCCAACTGGCTCTTCCATTGTGCCCACAGGTGTACCCCAGGGGCCTGAGCGCTCTTTCTGAACGTCTCCCAGTCCCTTCCTTCCCAATGTCCCCCGGTCCCTCCTTCCCAATGTCCCCCGGTCCCTCCTTCCCAATGTACCCACTCCCTCCTTCCCAATGTACCCACTCCCTTCCTTCCCAATGTCCCCCAGTCCCTCCTTCCCAATGTCCCCCACTCCCTTCCTTCCCAATGTCCCCCACTCCCTCCTTCCCAATGTACCCACTCCCTTCCTTCCCAATGTCCCCCATTCCCTTCCTTCCCAATGTCCCCCGCTCCCTTCCTTCCCAATGTCCCCCAGTCCCTCCTTCCCAATGTCCCCCAGTCCCTCCTTCCCAATGTCCCCCAGTCCCTTCCTTCCCAATGTCCCCCAGTCCCTCCTTCCCAATGTCCCCCACTCCCTCCTTCCCAATGTCCCCCACTCCCTTCCTTTCCAATGTCCCCCAGTCCCTTCCTTCCCAATGTCCCCCAGTCCCTCCTTCCCAATGTCCCCCACTCCCTCCTTCCCAATGTCCCCCAGTCCCTCCTTCCCAATGTCCCCCACTCCCTTCCTTCCCAATGTCCCCCGCTCCCTTCCTTCCCAATGTCCCCCAGTCCCTCCTTCCCAATGTCCCCCAGTCCCTCCTTCCCAATGTACCCACTCCCTTCCTTCCCAATGTCCCCCACTCCCTTCCTTCCCAATGTCCCCCGCTCCCTTCCTTCCATCCTCATTCTTCTCCACTCCTGCAGACCCGGCCACACCAGTGCTCGCTCCCGGCAACAGTGTCCTCGCCAGCCGTTCCCCGGGTCTGCCTCCTCGCCCCATCTGCTCCCCGAGGACACTCTTCCCAAGAGAGTCTGCACAACAACCTCTCCCTCGTTCCTAAACTGGTTATGGTTCCCACTTTGACCAGGAAAAGATCCAAATTCTGTGGCTTCTTTTAATCCCTTCCAAATCCCATATTTTCTCTCCAGTCAAAACTGTCTCCCAGGAACCCAGAGCCACAGCCACCACTTCTCCCCTCGGGGCTGAGAGGTCTTTGGAAAACTATACATGTATTTTTTTAAAAAACATGTATTAAATTTACTTTGTGTAATCCACACTGGGTAGCCCACTATTGAATGAGCATGTGGTATTTGATCCGTCTTGTACTGAAAATTCTAAGGGTAATTTGATCATACAAATATAATTTAAAGTCCATTTCGGTTTAAATAATAATAAGTCATCATCTAGCCCTGCATTGGAGTCAGGCTCAGGGCCAAACCCAAAAAATGAGCAACAAAAGTCAATGTATTAGTTGGAGGTTTCTGCTCAGTGTGATTGACCTGGAAACATATCTTAAGGCTTAGCTAACAAAACTTTATGGTTAAAAAAATATTTGATTTATACTGTCTCAATCACGAGAAGGAAAGCAAAAGAACCTGACATGTCTGTTTCATGGTAAAGACAGAACAAGCCTAAATCCATTAACAAGTGAAACAACTCAAATTCGATCCCCATCAGGCCGGGTCCTTCCTGCAGCACAGAAATCTCCGGGCTCAGGGCCAGCGGACCGGGTGCCAGAGGCCAGCGGCTCTAACAAGTCCACCGGGCACGGAGAGCCTGGGAGACCAGGATATCGGGTGTCACCCAGAATATACCCCGAGCCCCGGGGGACGGTCTAGGAGGTTCTCGTGCAGATGCCACAGGAGTGTGTCTGGCTCAGGAGACACAGGGAGGCCAGGAGACCGGTTCCCAAGAGGATCTGGGCAAGCCCAGGACATTACTGACTCCAGAGCTGTAATCGTTGGCTAACTCCTGATTAAGATCTAAGCCTCGGGCAATGTCCTTTCCTGTAATTTTAGGATCTGTGGGGAGAGAGGTGTCTGGTGAAGGCAAACAGTGATACCACAGGCACAGAGTTCCGTGGACTGTCCATATAATTGCCTAGCTTGTCATTTGGAAGGCTAGTTTCACTCGCTCAGCTCACTGGCTCTTTCCTGCACGATCGGCACTGCTGTAGGTACCCAGGAGATAGCAGAGAACAAGGCGGGCAATAAACCAGAAAATGAATAAGGTAATTGCAGATGTCGACAGGGGTATGACGGATTTATAACAAGCTAGAAAGGATGGGGAATGACAAAGCAACGCCTCTGTACCTGAAGTGGTTAAGTATATATAAACCTGCAAGCTCCTCTCCCCCGGGTGGTTTTATTTTGTGAAATAGACACTTTGCGACAGGCTGATCTGATCAGAATGGACTCTAAAACACTTGGTCATTCCCTTTCCCCCCTTCCCAATATCATTTCTATAACTTCTAAGCTCCTGGGTTCACCTGACCCTGAGCTGCTCTGTGCTGAGTGCTCACTATGGATAAGGGTGCTCTTAGCGTTTGTGAGTTACCTGGCACTGACTCCGCTCCTATGTTTCCTTGTTAGAGCACAAGTACAGCTAAAAAGCAGCCCACACACTCCCTGGAAAAACACTTCTTTGCTAAGATTTGTTAGGAAGAGAAAAAGCATAGCTCCTCAGGATTCTCTTCTGCTGCTGCTGTTTTAGGTGCCGTGGAAAATGGAGGCAGAGAAGCAAGCTGTTCTGGCTCCGTGTCCCCCCCCTCCCCCCCCCACTCCCTCCTCCCCCCGCCCACCTACACTGACACAGACACTTCCTGATTTTTTCACCCACAGATTCAGACAGACGCCTCAGCTAGATGGTTATATTTTATTCCATTTTATGCACAGAGGGGGAAATCACTGAAAATACACCCAGATTTCTCCTAAGTCTGATGCCCCCAAATGTGTGCTACATCACATTCCAATCACATATTCAGGTCCACGGAAACAAGTCTGAACATTTCGACGTGGGTATACAAAACTGCACGCCTGAGCCCTCATTGCCTAATTCCAATTCTCAATGTTTTCCCCTTTCTAGGCAGTGTCCTTGAGCTTTTTGTTTTTTAAAAAATGAGACCTTTAATGGAAAATTATCGCTAGAGGTACAGGTCTTCAATTTCCATTCTCTCTCTGCAGCTATTACTTTAATTAGTGTGCCTGCGTGTAAGTGGGCCCTTTGCTGCGGCTGCTCTGGAGCAGGGGCGCCCACAGAGGGATCCCCCTCGGAAACTCGGGCGTTAATGAGCCATTTCAGTCAAGAGATCCCTGCCCTGAGCCAGGAGCCGAGCACCAGAGACGGCCGGTGGAGCAGAGATGCTCATGAATTTCGGAGGCTGTCTTCCTAATTTGCATTTACACTCAGCTCCTGGAGAACCATTTCCACCTGTGAGGCTCTGTGCTGGGGAGTGAGGGAGTTTAGACGTTGAATATGTACAAATTATGTTAATGAATAGAGGTAAATGGAAGTCAAAGGCATTGTTATGTAAAATGTATGTCTTACCGAAATGTCTATTTTCCATCAAAAATTGTCTATTTTCTCCCTTAGGTAAAATGTGACAGGTTTTTTTTTTAAATTATTTGCATCTTTATAATTCCTGTTTGATTAGGATTACCTAATTACTCCTCATTTTCCTGTAACCTAGACTTCGTAAACCTTGTCGAGAGGAGGATTAGCTGGTGGCTGGCGACTCTGCACAATGGCTGGAGCCCAATCTAATTTAACACCTGTGTGCTCATCAATAAGTGTACTCAAGCACAAAAGTGAGCGCAGTGTTGAGCGATTCTGACACTGACTGCATGACAACCGCAGATTCTGTATCCAAACATTCGCAGACAAGAAGCTAATTGCAACGATGAAAGGCACACAGTGAAAAGCATGCGTAAGCCTTGCCCTGATCCCAGCAGAACCTTCTTTCCTGCCACCGGGGCTCAGCGCTTAGCGAAAGCCGCCTCCGCTCAGTCTGACCCCCGCTGGCCCTCTGGCCAGTGAGGAAGGGCAGTGATTTCTCCTGCGTCAGTGAAGGTCTCTTCCCTGTGCCGAGACTCAGTGCAGCAGCTGAGAATAAAATAAATGCAAAAGCTGACATGTGTCATCACACTGCGAAATGAAAGGCTAGTCCATGCGGTGTGCTTGAACCCCTCCCCCCAATCCGCCCTTTGGTACCAGTGGTGACAGAGCCACCGTCTTTCTCACTGTGACACAGGCTAGCCGAGGGCCGGGCAGGAAGCGTAGCATGAACGGATGGCGTGCTGACAGGAAGGAAACATGCCATCAGGTGCAATTCCAGGAAATGGTCATTAACAAGGTCCTCCCCGAAGTACATAGCTTCAGCCACTAAGTAAACGCTAGGATTCATCACTTGATCTGGAACTAAAAACGCCCAGGACTTTGTGAGCCCATCCACACACCTGCTGCATCAGGTGGTATTCTTCACCTGGCAGTCACATTCATCGACTCTTATTCTATGGTGATTTTACATTTCACCAAGCCCTTCGGGCCTTTTCTCTCGACAGCCAATAAGATAAAGAGAAATCAATATCTGTATGATTTTAAGCTGGAATCCACTCAGACCCACTGAATCACTGATCTCTCATTTTAACCTCAGTGAATTTGGGTAGAATTGGGTATTTTTAAGGATCTCACAAAGCAGACAAAACTCAACAATCCATCTAAATTACCCAACTACCTGGACTGAACAATTTTATTTGAATAAGATATAACTGTTTATGAAATACTAAGAATGAGTAGAAAAGTCCAATTTCAAATGTATGGATGTCAACATTGATCATGGAAATATATATATAACAATATCTGTAAGTCAAGTCATTTACTGTGGCATTTTGCTAATATAGTGGGACTGAAATGAAGAAAATTGTTTAGGAAATCTGGATTCTCATGCATGCTGCACCTTTGAAGTGTGTGCGTATGCTGGGAGAGAGGAGGCATGTGAGTTTCCCTTTTATTGTACAACGAGGAGCCCCGTGCGGGAATCCATGTGCCAGTAGCTCACCAATAACTCGCTGCTGCCCTCCAGTAGCTCCCCGCCCACTGCCCCGCCTTCCCTCTGCTCCACCCCCATAGCTTGCTGCCCTGCCCACTCCTGTAGCTCTCCGCCTCCTGCTTCTAGCTCACTGCCCCACCCTCCTGCTGATCCGTGATCCGATAGTTATGAAGTCAGTCATCATGGCGTAACGACCATTTGCATATCACATCTTTATTATATAGGATTTTGGAACCCAGCTGGCTAAGATGGGACGAGTGACACATGAGCTTTGGGAGCAACAGTGGTCATAACCCTTTGTACCAACATCCCATTATATCCTCTCCTCCACTCACTTTTTGCCAAGCTGCCCTACTAGATTATAAAAACTGTGCGAAGGAATACTTCGGTAAATTCTGGAAGAGCACGGCCGTGGAGATGGGAAATTGAAATAGGGAAAAACAAAGCTAAGTAACAGAGTGTGAAAACAGCACTTTGCAGAACAGACCCAAGAAGGTGACAGCCGAGCAGCAGCAGGGACAGGAGAACCCATCGCCCTGGTGCCGTCCAGGCTTCTCTACAGTCACTGCGTTGTGAGGAGGAGGTTAACATCGGCACTTGTACAAAATTACATTCTATTAGACATTATGGATTTCTGGTGGGAATACTTCAGAAATGAAAACGCAGTTTCCATTTAAATCAAATTAAATATCCAATTATGTCACAGAGAATTATACCTCAATAGGAATCTGTTTTACTTTACCTTTGCATAAAAAGAAAAATTCACTTTTTTTCTTTCTGGTGATAAAATAAGAGTTAGATGCAAAATGGCTCATTTTCACCTCTAATAAAAATGCAGCCTATTTTAGGTTTGGGGGTTAGCATTTGAGGTCCAGGGACTACATGGAGTTGTAAGGAATAGTTCCTGTATGTACATATACATATTTTTTTAGGAAAGGGTTCTTAGCTCTTATCAGATTTTCAAATGGGTCTATGACTGTCCCAAAGATTAATAACATCTGTTCCAGAGAGAGCTGAGGCTCTGGCCAAGAAAGAAATCCTTACTCTACAATCTTATTTCTCTCAATAGCTCCTAAATCCCTTCAATTCACAAAAACACTTTCAAATTCACAAAGAAAATCCCGAATGCCTGTAAGAAAAGTAAACTCTGGCTCTCACCAGAGGTGGGATGGACAGCAGTTGACTAATTCTGCAATGATAAAAATTTTAACATAAAACTTTCCTTCATTCCGGGTAACCTGAACTCCAGATGGGACATTGTCAGCTGAGAACCATTTCTTTTCTTCTTCTCCCTCTCTCTCCTAGTTTTTTTTGTTTAGTTAGTTGGTTCCTTTTTGTTTTGTTTTTTTACTAAAAAGATTAAAAGGCTTATATTTACTTGATTTAAATTTTCCCTGCAAGCTTTGTCCTCTAAATTCAAGCAACTGGAACTGAAATTATTCCACCTTGGAGAAGAGAAAGCTGAAAGCCAACTTAATATTGTTTTTCAAACACATGAAGGGAACTCCAAGAGAGGAAGATAGCCAAAGGAAATGGTCTTTGAACTAAAGTATGAGGAACCAGCGTTTGCTATTAAGCTAAATGTCCTGACAAGAAGTGTTCATGACATTAAGCCGAGAGACTGAGAGACCATTTTTGGAGACTTTAAAAACAGGATAGATTTTTCATGTCTGAGATGGTTTGGACGTGGTCCTTCCTGAACTCAGAAAAATGAATTTTCCTCCCAGTGGTCCTTCCTGACCTGACAATCTAAGGGTGCAACTGGTGTATCAGCAGTGTGGCACTCGCCAGACGTCCAGCGCCATCTCTCTGGCGGGGCGGCCACCATCTCTCCGGCAGCCACCACCGTCACCTCACACTGGAGGTCTGCTCCTTTGTGAGGCGGGAAGGTGTGCCCGCTGGGGAGAGGGCTCTGTTCCCTCACCTCCCGCCCAACAATCCCTTGGAGATCCTAAATGTTCAAGAGAAACAAAAGTAGACCTCAATGGGAATGCAGTTGTTCTTAAATCCACATTGAACACCTTTTTTTTCCTTCTCTTGATAAAAGGGAATAGTTAGCTTTTCCAAAACAACCATCTGTGCAACTGAGCTGGTTCTGCTTTCTTGGTCCTTTCTGAGGACAATCCTGCCCCGGCTTACAACGGAGAAGGTGCCTGCAGCCTCCGGCCTGCAGCCGCCTCAGAGTCTGTGAATCCTGAGGGGAGCCCGGGACACCCACACACCACACACACCCACACACCACACACATACACACACACACCACACACACACACACACACACACACACACACACCACACACACCACACACACACACACACACACCACACACACACACCACACACCACACACATACCACACACACACACACCACACACACACATACACACACACACACACCCATATACCACACACACACACACCACACACACACACATACCACACACACACACACCACACACACACATACCACATACCACACACACACACACCACACACACACACACACACACACACACACACCACACACCACACACATCCACACCACACACACACACACCCCCCACACACACACACACACCACACACACACACACCCCACACACACACACACACACACACACCACACACACACACACCCCACACACACACACACACCCTGTCCTCCCCTCCCATCTCCTGCCAGGGCTCCTCGGGGAGGACTCACCACCTCCAAGCTGTTTGCTGGAAACCAGAGAAAGAACGCAGCCGACCTGTGCCCCTGCCTCTTGCCCTGCCTGTCCTCTGCACACCATCTCTGAACCTCAGAGCCCAGCCTCTGAAACCGTCCGGCTCTGGCCCTGGCGCCAGGACGGAAGACACGTAAGCCTGATCCCAATGCAGGACGCTCACCTGGGCCGCAGGCTCAGAGGCAGCCGCAATGCAAACCCCCTCCGAGGTTCAGGAGCAGAATTCCCACAAGGTCGGTGCCATCTCTCCTTTATTAGAAACAAGATTACCTAAAAATATATCTGAACACCCTCTACGAGAAAAGACTGCTCACAGCACTGGGTCCACAGGAAACTACGTGGGGTAAAACGTGTACACTTGTGTTGGTGCCATCCTAAAGCAAAAGCATACCCCGCGGGAACCAAGAGATCAATCAGCTCAACGTGGTCAATATTTAGAGAATACTCACATTATGGTTTTATGGATATTGCCAATGTTACCTATTGGTTCATGAAAAACTCAAAGCGTCCAGGGGAACAATGTGACAGCGAACATCATTACGGCAGCCGCCCGGCCAAGCAGAGACGCTGGCCGTGGTGGGCAGTGAGGCCGTCACCCTCCCCCGGGCGCGGCCAGTGCCCGTGTGCCTGGCACCACAGCAGAGCCATGGGCACCTACTATGGCCAAAGGCTCTGCAACTAGAAAGGACGGACGCCGGGAGGGGACGAATATGACTTAAATTTGTCCCAACTCTGAAAGGGTATAAACGGGGAACATTTCATCACTAAGCATTGGCCTTCCCCAAGGGCCTCTTCAAAGGCAAGGACGGGGCCGAGGGTCTTCGGGCCGCAGAGGCCCCGCAGGGCCGCACACACCGGTGCCGGCCACATCTGTCCCAGCTGGGCTGCGTTTCCTCCAAAGGAAGCCGGTGCCTGAGAACAGCTCGTCTCAGCAAGAGGCCTGCGGCTCTCACAGTCTCTGTGGAGCAGGACTAAGATGGCTGACAGGCTGCTCGGAGAGCCATGCACCTCACTGAGGCTGCTGAGGATGCTCTGACTCAGGCAGAAGTCTCACAAGCCATGCGATGGGACCATTCAGAGTCCACAGAGAAGAAAAGGAAAAACTCCTTTTGTTAGGCTTGCTTTTTTCTTTATTCCATTATTTACAAAAAAAAAAAAAAAAAAGAAAAGAATAATTCCCAATATAGCAAACATGTTCTCTCGCACTGCAAAGCCACTCTGTGAATCCTTGAGAGTCATAAAGAACTTGAGTTCCATAAAGCACAAGCAATGAGAAAAGCAAACACGGTCCTGAGATCACTGTCTCCACTGCTCACTCCCTGTGGTTTCCAACCACACTTCTTACCATAACCACGTCCCTTTAATTATTAAACATAAGTTTCTGGCCAAATTTTTAAATGTAAAAACTCATGACAACAGGGCCTTGGATGTACAGCCCCATTTTTGCTATTGACCACTATTCAACCTCATCTACACTTCACTTAATAGAAGAGTTTGAGTTTCATATTCGTAGCAGTAATGCCTCTTACGCAAATAAACGTTGTGCTGTTTGCCTTTCCCTGCTGTTTCCAACCTCACTGCAGCCTGGAGGGCCGTCTGGCCCTTGTGCCTGGACGAAGACACAAGAGAAGTCCGAACAGACACCAGGCGGTGTTTTCTTTCTCCTCGCCGCAGACAGAACGACACCCGGGCCATGTGCACACGGTGGCATCTGGGCAGGTCCCCGGGAACCTGTGGGAGGACACACAGAAAGGCGCCGGCTCCGCTTCCCCAGCAGGTGCAGTTTTTAGATCTCAAAGGCACAGACGCCCACGCTCTCGGAAAGGGTGTGATTTGTGGCAATTGCTTCTCTTTCCCTGATTCCATTAGTGCCAGGTTCGCTGACCTTTGAAAGCATGGGGCCAGGTATTTTCCTCTTGTTTAATACTCCCTGGGTGGCCATTATCTGTATCAATTTTCTCTTATCCAGATCAATTCTATATAAAAACGTGTCTTTCAGTCACTGTATGTTATTTAACCAAAATATTTGTTGGCATCACATTCTTTTGCAGTCAATCTAAAAGAACTGAGTCATAGAGTTATTTTTCAATTACATGAGTTGTTTCTGACTATACAAGTAATTCGTGTTCATTGTAAGCAAATATTGGAAAAGAATAAAAATCTTTTAATAACCCATACTGCCACCAATCAAAACAATGTTTTATAATAGACTGATTATTAATAAAATTGAGATCATCCTTTATATGCTATTTTTACATATTTATTTTTCAGGTAACAACATATCATGAACATTTTTTCATGATAATAATTCCTCTTCAAAATCATAATTTAATGCCATATAGGGCAAAGGGATTTTTTTTTTTTTGCAATTCCTTGATATGTTAAGTACAACTATGATAAACATTTCTGTAGATAACATTTTAAATTTCTCTATGCATACCCCAAATTACTCTTCAGAAAGTTAACAATTTTAACTTCTATAAGGATACCACAAGACTGTCCACTCTCCAATCTTCACTTTTTTTAAAAAAATATTTGATAGGTAACATATTATGACACTGATGTTTTCATTTGCATATTTACACTTTCATTTTTTTCCTTTCTTTTGGCAAACAGCTGGATATCTTCTTTTATGAACTGTTTACTTGGGACTTTTATCCATTTTTCTTAAAGAACATTGTGATTTTTTTTCCTATTTGATATTTAAAGAGTCCTCTGTGTTAAGGATATTAACAGACTGCAAATGTTCCCCCAGTTTATCACTTGCCTTTAAGTCTTGGCTCATGTTCTAAAAATGCAAATGAACATGAACTTTTATCTGTGTCATTTCTCATATGAACTTCAAGCTGTCCTTGGAAATCAGTCCATTTACAATAGATGTATTTTATGTGCTGAACTTGTCCACTGACTGTTAACCACCTGAAATATAACATCACTAGGACCTTTAGAAGAAGACAGCCCCTGACGGACAGGTACGAGAGACCAAAAAATGCCAGTAATTTCCGGAGTTTTTTGCTATTAATGGTGTCAGGGCCCGGCAAGGCCCATAGATATTACATCTGGCTCTTCCTCAGGCCAGAGGAGCCACACACAAGCGATGCCCCAGAATTCAGTCTGTAGTTCTAAGGTGACCCAACCAGAGTAGCCTACACAGAACAGAAAACACGCCGGGCGCGAGTTCCCCGAGGTTCCGGCCTCCCGCTGGCACGTGATACTGGAAATATTCCCAATGACTCTGGGTCTGGTGGCCCAACTCCCTTCCCGCCGTGGACCAGGATATTAAGCTTATCAGAAATCTGCAGGAAACATGGAGCGTTTAACTCAAAATGAAACTGAAAACCGGGCAATCAAGAAGAGAGCGAGGCTCAGAAGTAATACAGAAATCAGAAAGGACAGAAAAACAAAACACTTCCTAATGAAGGCAGGGTTCAAGAGCGGACAAAACAGAAAACATTCCTGGCTTTCCGAGTGGTGTTCGCTCACCTGCGATTACTCGGGTAATTGCCGCACGCAGGTCCTCTCCCTGGGGGACTGGACAACCTTTGTCACAATTACAAGTTCAATGCACACTCCAAGCATGAGACCAGCATCCATAGGAAGCTTGACATTTTTATTATTTACTGGACATCCACAAATCTCTAATAAAGAGAAAAGTCTCAGCCCATAAATCATTACTCATGGGTCTGGGCTGATAAGGGTTCGGCCTTAAAGATTAGATAAAATCTTAGTGAGAAGAGCCTGGCACAAGAGTGAGCCAGACCCGTTTTCCTCCCGCCGCATCTACCCCGCATCTACCCCGCATCTACCCCGCATCTACCCCAGCGGCAGGACAGCGGGACTGAGCGAAGCCCCCTCTCCACGCGGCCCAGGCCCTCCCTCTGCTCTGAATATGCGCGCTGCTCAATAACTCCTATAAAGGATAATAATCGCCTCTCTTTTCCCCTCCTCCAAACAAGAACTTGTGAGTTATTTGTAAATGTCTTCTTTATCACTACTGTTAATGTTTTCAATACGTATCTCCTGAACCAGTACCAAATGCTTGACAAAACCTCTGCTAACCCGGCCAGCGACAAGGGCCCGGGTGGCCTGCCCCGTGAGGGAGACTGCAGAGCAGACCCGCTCCCTTCGGAAGGCCAGGAGGCACAAACATAAACTTAGCTGGACGAGCCAGGGAGAAAAACTCACTCTCCCCACAGGGGCTGTGCGGAAGAGGCGTTAAAGGCTGAGGTGCTCACAGAGCTGTCCTGCCGGGTAGGTGTCTCCGAAGGCTGGCGTCGGCCCTGAAAGGTTCTGCTGTGGTACCAGCGGCTCCACAAAGGGCCTGCGGAGCAGGCCAATTAGCTTTAACTCGCTAATTTGGGAAGAAATCCACTTCACAGCGCTTATAATACCCTGCTTTTCGAATGCGAGAAAGAAGAAGGCCTTCCCCATCACATAAAACAAAAGACGGTACCAGTGCTTTCCTCCAGTTGGTGGAGAGTAAGCTCCATGCACTTTGAGTTTTACCTTGTCTTTTTAAGATGCCTTTAATATTTAAAATGCCAAGCTTCACTCTGGACGGTGTTGCTCAGTGGGCTGGGTGTCCTCCCATGCCCCGAAGGTTGCTGGTTCGGTTCCCAGTCGGGGCACATGCATGCATGGGTTGCGGGCTCCATCTCCAGTGGGGCACGCAGGAGGCAGCCGATCAATGTAATGCTCTCAAACTGATGTGTTTTTTGTTTTTTTTTCTCTTCTCCCTTCCTCTCTCTCTAAAAATCAATAAACCATTCTTTTAAAAGTAAACAAATAATAAAAATGTCAAGCTTCAAGTGTTCGGTTGATTGTGGTTAGAGCTGAAATGACAGAGAGCTCAAACTAATGCACAAAGCATCTAAGATTGATATATGGGTATCAATTGATATATGGGTATCCATCATCTCTAAGTGAACAATTTATTGATTTCTGATTTGAAAGAAACCTATGAAGTTTTTAAATTCAGTCAAAAATTTAAATTATGAAAGATCCTCTTCACTCAGCTTCCAGATCAATTCCACCCAAAGTCCTTATTTTAGTATGCAATGAAATACCCAGAGAAATCAAAACCCTCTGTGAAGGCCCGGGCTGAGCATCTAAGTGTTTTTGTTTTGTGTTGGTCACTTACATAGTAATAATATGCTACAGCCCATGGATGTAGAAATAACTGAACAGAAACGGGAAGAGGTGTGTTAGTAAATCTACAACACTGAAAACAAAATAGTATGTTCACATCCTCCGCTCCAGCGCCGCAGCGTCCAGCTCTGCCACCATCAGAGACCCAGTTAATTCACATGAGCCGCTGGCTGTCTGAGAGTCTTGCCAGAACACTTAACAGCCTCTCATTTGTTGGATGGTTTTATAGGTCTCTGGTGCTGAGCAGAGGGGCAGGGCAGCTTGCGGTGCGCACGGAGGACAGATAAAACCACCCTGCGTGCAGATTCAGTCCGTTTGCACTGGCTCTCAGACAGAAAACGAGCTGCAACCTCGCACAAAGGGGCCCTTTTTTTGCACTCGTAACCCTGAAAAATGCTGGCGAAAATAAGCAAACCAGGCAACCTCACATCAGGAGGGGGAGAGAAATGGCTACCCCTCCAACAGCTGCTCTCATAATTAAGAACAGATTTCATCGCTAAACTCTTGCTGGTTATGTCTGCAGCAAAACAAATACACAGATGTGAGGCATTCGCAGGGTAGAAAAATTTTGTACTGGGAAACCAAACCGATTTACCTTTTTTGCTCTAAAAGATTCTCTTAAAAATGTCATCCAATCAATGATAAAGTGTAAGGCAACGTCCAAACCTTAAGCACAACTGTATTTCTGTCATCATCTTGCAACTAAATTTATTTTGGCCTTTTACCAGATTCGCTTTCTTTTTACGTATTCAGAATTGCAATGGACTGCCATGGACATGACCTCTTTTCAAATCATGAAAATGTGCTACCAGTTTCTTTTACTCATAAAATTTGCTAAATTTATTGCTGCCTCATTCATCTATGTTTTAAAAGATTGCATGCACATGCAATAAAAAGAATACCATTTGACCTTTTAAAAGGCAAATTGGTGTGCAGTAAAATCAGAGAAATAAAATTAATGAAATGGTAAAATTATAATAAAAACGAATAAGTAAAGACAAATTAATGGAATGCCAAGCCATTGCATTGAGAAAGTGCAACTGACAATTCACTCAACATTGATGAATCCCGTGAATGCAATGTTGAATGAGAAGCCAATCATAAAAAGTACAAAAACGGGAAAAAGACTTCTTTTAGAAGTCAGGCTGGTGGTCACTACTGGGTGGGTGGGGTGTTGCTAGGGGTGGACAGAATAGGATTTCTTGGGGTCTAAAGTACCCCACTTCTTAATCTGGGTGATGATTACAGAGATGTGTTCACTTTGTAAAAACTCTTCAAGGATTACTTTCTCTATAAATTGTACTTCCAAAAAAGCTCACAATGTAAAATAAGTTAAAAAATAATAAACAAGACATGCACAGAACTTCATGATTTTCAATGTCCAACATATAAGCACTTTTTTGAGTGACTAAGTTGGCCTAATGTTTAAATTTAAATTAATAGCACAATGTGCTCGGAGGTCTCGTCTAATACATAAATTGACTCTCCTTCCAAAAGGTGTGAACGTTAAATAAATTTTCATTGCGTAGCTCATTATCACAACCATAAAGCCAAGAAGCAGTTCGAAACATATAATTTTCAGTAAAATGTGATTCTAAGTGCATTTTCAAAATGGTATTACTACACTGTTTTACCTAAGGAAAGACATTCCTCACGAAAATCCACAGATGTAAATAGGTTATGTGAAAGTAAAGAAATGCGAGACAGTGCCTACTCAAGTTGACCTACTAGTGCCTTAGAGTATGAATACCAAAATCAGATTGAAAACACACCACACCACCAAAATACCCAACGGGCACTCGGCCTGCGGGACGGGCGGGCTAACAGTGGGGGAGCTTTCATTCAGAGTCACCATCTCAGAAGCTGAAATGGCGCTGTAAGTAAGCATTAGCCTTCGGAGTCCCTGGAGAAGTCAACTTACTAAGGACGACAGGGTGGTGCTTTCCACGCGCTCTCCTCCCCGTTCGTTCTTTGAGAAACAAAAAGGCTGAGCATTACAAACACAATCACGCACGCTCTAGCCTAAGTGGCTTCACAGCTGCACTTCTCAAATGGTGGCCGTCAATGCATGAACCGGGGTCAAAGGCATAAAGAGACCCTCTTTACCCTAAAAGGAGGTGCCTCTGACCTCTCTCTTTACGGCTGTTCATCTATTGCAACGTGGTTGGTTGTAAAGGCTGCATTCTGATAGCGTGATCCTACTCAGCAATTAATGTGAGCCACTAACCCTAAATGAAGGGATGGGAAAACTTTATCCTCAGTCACTGCAGTTACCTATGTGGTGTCCACATTTGTAAATGAAAGCCCTGGAGAACTCTTATCTACCACAACGAAACACTCCGCCGAAGGGAACTGAACACTGGGCTTTGCTTAAACATGCGCTGCTTCCGCTCGCAGGCAGGCACGTCAGAGCTGGTGCGTGAGGTCAATGTTACTTTAGATCCATCCACAGGCACTTCCGTTAACGTCCTTCTGAGATCAAGCTGGGGACCCAGGCCAGCGCAGGGCTCACTTAGTTTTGATTTATTCTCAACGTTACTGGGACTTTTGCTGATACCAGACAATGGGCATTTGTTTAAAGAACTCCTTTGTGGCCAGAATTTAAGGAGATTTTATGATTTCAAATTCCTGTTCACTCAGAGTATGGACACTTTTCTACTGACCACCTGCCACTCCAAACGAAGGTTTCATCCACGGGCTCTCTTGTACTATCCATATCTTTTAAAAATATATTGTCTGGTATTTAAGAACTTAATGTCCAGGAAGAATTCTGACAGGGTGTAAGATATAAAGTATGTCACTTCCTCAGTCTCTAGCCTGAGATAATGCGTGCCTATAAAACATTATTGAGTCCTTTGAGAAAAGAATTGATATGTGATTTTCAAAGCTTTTAACATTTAATTTTGCATTAACTTGTGAAGCACCTGCATGTTCAGCACCGGACTCAGTGCCAAGGACGTGAAGCTGAACAGACAAGGTGCGGGCCTGACGTGGAGCCCAGACTGTCGGGGAGACAGCTGTGCGCTTACGGAAACATATCTGAGTGATGGGTGGATGGGTGGGTGGGTGGGTGGGTGGATGGGTGGGTGGGTGGGTGGGTGGATGGATGGATGGATGGATGATTGGATGGATGGAGGGGGGGATGGATGGATGGGTGGGTGGAAGGATGGAGGGGTGGGTGGGTGGATGGATGGATGGATGGATGGATTAATGGATGGATGGATGGATGGATGGGTGGATGGATGGATGGATGGGTGGATGGATGGATGGGTGGGTGGATGGGTGGATGAGTGGGTGGGTGGGTGGGTGGAGGGATGGATGGGTGGGTGGATGGATGGACAGACAGATAACAAATAGGAAGACAAGAAGTGTTGTGAAGGAACACAGAAAGCAGCTTATTCCATGAGGAGTAGAGGTTTCACAGAGATGATTCCACTCACAGCGGGTCTAGCGACAACTGCAGCAGATTTCTGGTTTGGAGGAACTGACTGTAAGGCACAGAGCATGAAGTTCCATAGCACACCGGGGGACAGCAATCTAGTTCCAGAGGCTGAAGCGTAGAGTCCCTGGCTCAGTGTCACAAGTCAAAGCTAAAAAGGCCAGTGTATGCAAGAGTGTGAAGTGTTCTGATTGCTGGGTCCAAGGATCTGGATTTGTCAGCCTCCAGAAAATTAGTGTTTTCTAGCATATGTTTCTCAGAATACTGATTCCATGAGTTACTTTGCAAGAAAAATGTTTTGTGATCAAGTAAGTTTGGAAAATGTTACATCCTGCAGTCTCCTTTTGGGGCTTCCTAACGTACATCTGGTAAAAATCAGTTTAACTTGAACACCATTTTACAGAGCTACTGACATCCCTCAAAATCGCTGGCCTGCAGATTACCCATGGGGAATACTGAAAGCTGATCTAGCAAAGCCAGGGGACAAGGGAGCTGCTGGAGCAAGAATGTAAAATGACAAGATTTAGTTCTTCCTTTTAAAAAAAAAAATAGGTTTTTAGCTGTGCATGTCTGGCAGCGATGTGGATGTTGAACTAAAGTGGGAAGAAAAGAATGGCAAGAAGCCAAGAGGTGAGGAAACATGGGGGAGAGGGATCCCACTAAGCGACTTTCTGAGACGAGATTCAAGGGGTTAATGGTAGAGCAGAGGTGGGATGCTGGGAGCACAGTGAATGAGAAGGACTCTAAGGTTCTAGCTCTGAGCCCCAGTGCGAGGCCCTCCTCTGACAACACACAGAGTTTCGGAGGAGAAGCCTGCTCCGAAGAAAATCCGTCTGCCCGCTTTCAGTGCGGGGCATCTGCTGAAACATCCATGTGGGCACATCAAGAAAACAGGCAGCACATGGCTTTACAGGTTCGGAGAAGGTCAGGAGCAGAGGCACATATTGTAATCAGAGAGAATAATATGTGAAGTCACTGAGTGGATAAAGTACCCCCAGGAAAACGTGTAGGGCCAAAGAGCACAGAACCCAGAATACCAATCTCTCAATGCATAAGACATAAAATTAATTACTCAACTCTATGGACACGCAACACTTGTATATTATAATCTTAAGGTGTTCTCATTGTAACTTCACTGTAATGTGAAGGTTTTATTGTAATGTTTATTGTAAAAGGTTCTCTCTTACATTATCTAGAACAAAATGTAGTGCTGATCCTGACAATGTTCTATTTTATATTTTTACTTTGGTCATTAGTACATCAACTCATCAAAATATGTTTGGAAAGAACAGAGTCTAACTAAGTTCACCTGAAGACTAGAGCAGTTAAGAGAATTGACTCATCTTACCACTAATTAGTTTTGCTAGCCACGAGCCCAATAGTGATGTAAAGACTAAGAAAGAAAGAAAGAATCAGGGACTTAGGTTTGAAAGGATGCCTGAAAAGTCCATTTGTGAATTTTAATCAATATTATATTATTTTTTATCATATGAAATTAGAAGGTTTAAAATCAGTTCAAAATGTGATGCTCTCTTTCGTTTTACTTATTTCTAAGGCATTTGAAAATGCAAATAATATAATTCACTTGAATAAGATAATTAACAGATATTAGAAAAACATTTCACTGCTTTAAAATGTTCTGTTTTTAATTTTCATTGCTCTGATATACGAGTGTTAACAATATCCGCCTTTTCCCCCCTGATGTAGCTGAAATGAGTTTTACTGGAGCATCATGCAATTAGCCTGACTCCTTGGAAGGGCCGTCAGGAAAAGCAGTATCCTACATCACAATGGTCTTGTCACCCATCAGAGCCAGTCAACAAGGAGTGCACAGTGTCAGACCTGAGTGACCACTATTCTCCCTCATGCTGGAGACACTGGGGAGAGGGAGACAGTTATTACTGAGCTCAAGAAAGATTCCAGTAGCTGCCACTTACTTGCACAGAATGCTGCTTCAATAGACCAGTATGACGTTCTTATTATCACTTTATGATAAAATACTTAAAAATCAATATTATACGATGTAACAGGCTTTACAATTCTCTTCAGTTAGGAGGGAATAAAAACCTCAAGGATTATGAAATACAATTGCACAACAACGGGAATATACATTAACACTATTGAACTGTGCACTTAAAAATGGTTAAGACGGTCAATTTTATGGTATTTTTCCACAATAAAATGTTTGGAGACAGTATTAAGACAGGAAAGGTAAAAATCATTTCACTTCCAATTCAATGGAACTAAGGAAACTTCTGGAGGGGAAAAGAACCTCTCCTAAAAATATCCTCTGCTCTAGGGAAATAGAACAGAACTGAGAAAAATTAAACCCTTTACAAACTTTATTCCCTTAGGCAATCTGACAATTGTTGATCTTCCTTCCATATTGGATTTCAGTACTTTAGGCAACTCAGGAATTCTCTTGCTCTGGTCTGCACAAAAAGGTCATCTGGGGTTTCCAGATCAATCTCTGTGGTTTCCACTTGTTAAAAGAACAGATTAAATTAATCTCTACAGTTCAACATTTACAAGGCCAGCAAGTCTCTCCTCTGCATTCCAACTCTTGAGGGTGAGAGGGCTGAGTCAGATGTTATTACATGGGAGTTGGAGAATCTTACTGCAATGTATAGAATTAAAAAAGGAAAAGACAAACTAAGTCTTAATTAAAACCTTCAGAAGCTCAGCACAAAATGTTTCAGCCTTTGCAGAGTAAATGGAATTTTTTCCACTAAAAAGAAGTATAGCCAATTTCTTGGTGGAGTGTTGGGGGGAGAGAAGGAAGGGAACAGCACTTGGAATAACAAAATGAATTTATTTTCACTGGAATGTATGTGTATGTATGCTATCTTACCTAACTCTGTCCTTTAAATTTAAGCTCAAATATTTATTTTTCATTTAAAAAGTGGGCCTGCTTTTAATTTCTAATCTAAGGATATTTTGGTTTACTAAATTATTTATTTATTTACTTCTGCTAGCAATTTAATCTGTGAAATATGGCTCAGGGAGGGGAATGCAGTCATAAAACCTGTTGGTATAATGATAAGCAGTTTTTTTTTTTAAATATCTAATTAAATGTGGTCACCAGAGAAATCACAGCTTAAGAAATTTTATCAGAAAATGATTAATCCATTTCAGGCTTCACCCAAATGTCATAAGAGAACTCATGAATTTAGATAGGAATCCACTTATTATCCTAACACATTTTCATACTGAGTAAGAAGAGTCTATAATAATGACTATAGTTACTATACTTACTTCCTCTAAATTCATATCCTTTGCAGCTATCATTGACTTCAGGAACAATTCTCAAACTGGAGTAATATAATATGGGAGCCTTTTTCTTTTGTCAAAAATGTCGAGAATGTCCTAAAACACTTTATAAATTTATATAACCCATCCTTCCAGAAAATCAGAAAATTACACTCATTGTGTCATTTTAATTCAAAGCTGCAATTCAACAAAAAAGTATTAACACTTAATATATGTTGAACTCAGGTACTGAGAGAATAAGGATGGGGAAGATAATTCCTTTCTTTGAAGGGCTCACAAAGATCATGACACAAACCCTTAAATCATATACTCATTGATATAAAGTAATAGGTGCTATAGCTGTTGCGTTTTCCTCAATATCTACTCATGTCTTCTTCCATAATAATAAAAATTTTATCTGGACATATAGTGACCCAACATACAGATGGAAAGATATATCTCAGCCTTCTTTGAAGCTAAGATAGTTAGGTGACTTCTTCCGGCCAATAGGTTATGAGAGGATGTGGTTTATTTTTCTTCCAGACTGAACCTTTAAAGGGCAAGATATGCTCTTCCCACCCCTTCCCTTCTCCTGCGGACTTGAAAGGAACATGGACCATCCTGGATCATGTGGATATTCATAACACCCCTATAAATGGCAGAACCAGTGAGGGGTGGCGAGTGGGACAGGTGTGTGTGGAAGAAGCCCAGATCCATGATAGGATGTCAATGAAAAAAGCAGTCCACCACCTCAGACTTTAATGAAAGAAAAATAAGCTTTTGCCTTGTTTTTAAGCCATTTTTTGGAATCCATCATATGAGGCAGCACCAAGCTCTAATTGATAGCCAATAGTGATGCTTCTTTTTCTGCGTGTTTTGTACTGGAAAATGCTCATTAAAAGAAAAAATTTAGTAGTATGAGTCAAGTCTGATTTTTTAACTTCTTCATGAAAAACAAAACCCTCAATTATGACAATGAATTAATCTCATAGTTAATTAAATAGAAATGAGAATTAAAATGCAAATTCTTAAAAGAGAATGACTTAAGTAATCATTGGGGACACAAATTTTTAAACAAAACTGTATGATCATAGGATTGAAATAATGAAAAAAAAAATTTACAGATAGTAAGAAACTATTCTGACACCAAAAACAGAATTACTGACATATAGAAAAGGCTTAGGAAAATTGCAGTGAGTGCAGTTGAAAAAAATATAGATCAAAGCAATTAAAAAGGAACAAAACAATACAAAAGAAAAAGGTGATCCAACATAAGGTAAGTCCTTTCAGAGTCAAATCAAAAACAGTGTATGCAAACATCATGTGCAAATACAATATAAAAATTCCTTTGAACTAGAAGAATGAACTGAGCCTGAAAGATTGACAGAGAACTCCATGTTTTAGGAAATGCTCAACACTGAGACGTATTTTAGTTGAACTGCAAAATTTAAAGAAATCATTCTTTAGATATTCAAGCAGAAAGAGCAAACCATCTACAAAAAGTAACATGATGGGCATTTTGGAAGAATATACACCGAGAGGACAGATTATTATGATCTCTGAACGCATAGTAATCTGGCCACTCAGTGTATATCCTATATAATAAAAGGCTAATATGCAAATTGTCCCCTTGACTAGGAGTTCGACCAGCAGGTAGGCCGTCCAACCGCTCATGTCCCTTCCCTGTGGCCAGGCTGGCCGGAACCCCTCCCCCCCATGCACAAATTCATGCACCTGGTCTCTAATATGTATACACTAAAGGCCCAGTGCATAAAATTCGTGCAGGGGTGTGTCCTTCAGCCCAGCTTGCACCCTCTCCAATCTGGGACCCCTTGAGGAATATCTGACTGCCTGTCTCACAGGCAGTTGGACATCCCTCTCACCATCCAGGACTGCTAGCTCCCAACTGCTCACCTGCCTGCCTGCCTGATTGCCCCTAAACACTTCTGCCTGCCAGCCTGATGACTCCCTAACTATTCCCCTGCCAGCCTGATTGACTCCTAACTGCTCCCCTGTCAGCCCAATTGCCCCTAACTGCCCTTCCCTGCCAGCCTGGTAGCTCCTAACCATCTCGCCTGCAGGCCTGGTCACCCCCAACTGCCCTCCCTTGAAGGCCTGGTCCCTCCCAACTGCCCTCCCCTGCTGGCCTGATCACTCACAACTGTCCTCCCCTGCCGGCCATCTTGTGGTGGCCATCTTGTGTCCACATGAGGGTGGCCATCTTGTGTGTTAGAGTGATAGTCATTTTGCATATTACTCTTTTATTAGATGGATATACACTGAGTGGCCAGATTATTATGCATTCAGAGATCATAATAATCTGGCCACTCAGTGTATATCAAAGCTTGTGTGAGGCTCCAAATCTGATAAAACCAAAGAAACATTAGAGAAAGAGATAAAAGGGAGAGAATGTTATTTGTAAATGAAGTTCATCTTATATTTGTGATTTTTTTTCCTGCATGGTGGGATGTGAATTTATTTTTAAAATTTATTTTTCTTCATTATTTAAATTATATAAGTGAGCATGTAACTTGTTAACAGGAAAACAATTAGTAAACAGAAAAATATGAAGGATAAAGATGGAAAGTAAGAATGCCAATATATTAACAATGAGTGACTCTAGTAGTGACTTTCTACCATCCAAGCATCATTATTTTCATTATAAGGGGAACTAGCCTTGGAGGAAGAATCTGGCAGGCAAACTAGGAAAGGAAGCAACTCTGAGCATAAGCAAAGGGAGAAAAGTAAGAAAGAAAATGGCATGCCTAGGAAGTAACAGGAAGTAGATGGAGAGCAGCCAGGTCAGACTATATGCTCTGCCTGTACTTCATTCTAGTGTTTACTGTTTATTTTTGTTACTAATTTACCTAACATCCTTCAAACAAGTTAAAGTAGACTTGTCTTTCTATTTTTCAGGTGCAGAAATTCAATCTGTAGATCTCAGGGGGAAAATAATTCAGTACCGATCTAATAGGACCCTATTCTAGAAGACGGTGTAAATGTGAATGGAAAGGGGGCTCTATCCTCAAAGTGCCTACAATACTGGTGAGATCAGAACACACAGAGAAAAGTAAACAATAACAGAGTATAACAAACATTACACAATAGAAATACAGAAGGGAAGCTCTTCAGTGGTTGGAGCCAACTGTAGAGGTGCAGAACTTGGCCTTGAAGAAAAGATGGAGCATTTCAATTTAAGATTTCTAGTTTCACAAGAAATTGTATTATAGGATCCCTACTTATAGCTACACCACAATTCCACGAGTAGGTACTTAATCTTCTTTCTTACTAAATTTAGAAAGAAAAGATGGACTAATTAATAATTTATGCTAAGATTTGATTATTTGAAAAAAAATAAGCAAATAAGACAACATACCAAAATAAATTCCAGATAGAAAAGTTTTCATCTAATTCTTTATAGTTTCATATGTTAGACTTAACACACACACGCACATCCCTAACATAATAATAAAGTAATATGCAAATTAACCATCACTCTGCTATGCAAGGCACACCCACCAGCCAATCAGAGTATGAAAATTAACCCAACAAAGATGGTGGTTAATTTGCATACACAGAGGGAGGGAGGAGTGAAGACTGAAGACAGCATAGAAGGAAGAGGAAGGAGAAGTGGAAAGCAAGGCCAGCCCCACCCAGCCGGCTGCAGCTGGAGAGGTGGGAGGGGGGCGACAGAGGTGGCAGTGGTGGGAGGGAAGCTTGCTGGAAGTCTTGTAGGTATATTCAGGTACACAGTAATAAAAGAGTAAGATGCAAATTGAGTGTACCTTCACAATACCCACCAGCCAATCAGGAGTAGGTATGCAAATTAACCCAACAAAGATCACAGGTTAATTTGCATACTTAGGCACTGAGTGGTTAGCGGGGCTGGCCTTTATTTGTTTTCAGGGCTTGCAAAAATAGCCGAATGCATCAATCTATTTCCCATTGTTCACCTTTCTGTGTCCGAGATAAGGGGCCAACCACTTACTGTGTATTAAGTCAGGCCAAGGGCCCTGTGGACCCCAAGGCTATGTAACCAGCGATATTTCTGAAGGACAACAGGTAAAGAGAGCTCCGGATAAAGATGTGGGTTCTGTTTGCATCAATTATGAAACAATGCATTCCACGAGTGAGTGAAACAGACCCCGTGACAGAAACGGGTCAGTGAAGCACATAATAATGTGCGGAGAAGAGACCCCGGGGACGTCTGCGAGTCAGGACCGGCTGGATCGAGGGGCCTCTGAGAGCGCCATGCATCCCAGGCTCCTGTAAGCCCCCTCAATGTAATCCATGGGGCACAGTCAGAAGGTCTGGGCCCAGCACTCCCATTCCTGTTCCCACCATCTCTTTTTCTGACAGCGCATGTCATGTGGTGAGAGAGCACAGCATCTGCGGCAGCACACACACGCAGCACTGGGCACGCTGCCCTGAGCCAGGGCGGCTCCTATGAACATAGAGCAGAGAACCAGGAAAACGAGGCAGAGCCTCGGCCTGAGGTCAGCAGAGGGCACAGCTTATTCCACAGGCTGGGTCGCACACCGGTGAGTGTGGCTCCCGGCTCTCTCTGCAGCAGCAGCTGTAAGTTACAGGTGAGAAGGACGGCTCCTCTCTGCCCATAGAGGGTTAGCAGGAATCACTAACAAGCGGGATCAGTGCCCGAGGGGAGGGTCTTTCTTCACTCACATCCTTAAGTTAACGGAGTAATTCAATGAATCTGTACTGATTGTGCCAGGCACAGGTAGGGATGCTTCAGTTACTAAGAAGTAAAAACAAAAGGAAATCCTTGCCGTTAAGGCACTCAGATTTTATCGAAATTCATCCTCCTCCTCTCAATTTCTGGATTCCGAGCTCTCAAAGCATCTAGAGCTGAGCACAATAGAAGCTAAGTGTAAAGCAAACAGAGCTAACATAATTATACTGATTATAATCCATATTATTACTGTGGATTTCACTGAGTGCTTACTATGCACCAGACACTGTCCTAACAGTATTACGTATTAAGGTATTAAGCAGTCATAAAAATGCTACCCATGGGTATTACGGCACTGAATTGTGTCGTAGAAATAGAGTGTTTACAAAGGTAATTGAGTTAAAATGAGGTCATTAGGGTGGGTCCTAATGCAGTCTCACACCTTACCAAAAGGGGAAATTTGGACAGACCACAACAGAGGGAGGACAGGGCAAAGACAAGAAACAGCCTCTCCGGCCAAGGACAGAGACTGGAACGGCGCTCCCTCCCAGCCCTCAGGGGAGACAAGCCTGCCCACACCACGTTTTCCGACGTCCAGCCTCTGGAACCGTCAGACAATTCATCCCTGTGGCTCTAAGCCGACCACTGTGAGGTGCTTCTTTACAGCAGCGCAAACTGATCACGGTGCAACCGTGACTCCTCATCTCACAGAAAGCCGGTCACCGGGCGCCATGGAGTGAGAGTCAAATTCAGCCAATCAGCACTCCTCGTGCTGCCGGAAAGCTGGCCATCTGCGCAGAGAGACGGATCCTGAGCGGCAGGGGAGTCCATGTTCATCGCCTAGCAGGGCTCGGCTCAGCCCAGCTACATTGATACGTGGTGGCTCCGGAGAGCTCCATCTCAGCGAGTCATCCCAAGTACCGACTACCTGGAATATTTAGCATTTTCCTCAGCCCAGATCTTACTGATTGTGTATTAGATTTAACTGAGACACAGCTCAAGTGTGGCACGGTCCATAAACAAGACAGCTCAAAACAGCCAGCTACACAGAATGACAATCCTATCTCAGCCTCGTCATAAAATCACAGAGGGCCAAGCATTCAATGAGGGAGACGCAGGATACTGAGGCTCTGCTAGAGTGATCCAGGATCACCTGTGTCTTCAAAGACTTCATTATTTCTAACAAACACAAAAGGACTTTCAGAATTTCATTTTTCTTTCCCTCCCACCCCATCTCTGTCTCACACAAAACCATTTCCAATAATCCCTCATCTCCGTATTTTGTTTGCTGTTGTTGTTTCGGAAGTATCCCTAGTAAGCATAACATAGCCAATATTTCCCAAATGTTTACTATACTATCGAGTGCTTATAAGCAAGTTACATACTTTGTGTCCTCTACTCCTCCCTCCATAACCCTGCCAAGCACGTATGATCAACTTCTCCCCTTCTCACTTGAGAAAACGTAGGCCTGGAAGTTAAACAACTCCCTCCCACCGTGTGGTAGGTACAGCCAGGGTGTGAGCCCCGTCCTGGCTGGTCTGCATGGCAGCGGTCCTCCCCCTGTGCTCACACACCATTTCCAACCAAGGGATGATAAACTACACACACAGACACACACACACACACCACACACACACCACACACACACACACACACACACACACAGGGCTTTTCCCACTGGGCTGTCCAGTGACGCTTCCAGGATGCTGAATCCAAGGTCATCTCTGCAAGTGGCTCCAAACACAGAGATCTCAGGCCCTTGATTAGCCCCAGGGTTGGAGTCCACACACGAGATTGCAGTTTAAGGGAAAACAGCTGTAACCTGTCCATATGTTTTCCGAGAGAAAGCTTTGTGAGAGATGAGAAAAACTATCAGGAAAAATGAAGTGGGGCTTGCTCACAGCCTCCCCTGGGGGCAGGTTCCAGCACTGGGGGCCGTCTCCTACCTACAGCCAGGACGCTGCCCTGAAGCAGCCAGAGGCAGGGGGTGAGACAAGACACATTTTAATACGCATTCTTCAACTTTTTAAGTGATTAAGTGCTTTATCTTTTAGGGCCCCACTGGTTAGACATAAAAGTACCAAAAAATATGGCAACGTATCCACTTCCCAGCCTTCACAATGACCTTCAGAATGACCCTTCCCCAATTCAGAAAACAGATGCTTTCGTTCTACACCTGAGAGCCAAGTTTTGAGTCACTCTTCTCAGTCCACACGGTACAAGTTGTCCATGTTCACGGTTAGAGAAGGGAGCACGTGCATTATGGGACAGGAGGTGTGCAGAGCATAACCATCCGTGTTGTTGCTAGGCCACAACTGTGCCGCAGGACGTGGGTGAAGGGGAACAGTGACCAGGCGGGTGGAGAGGACGAGTCCATAACAGACAGGGAAACCGAGTCTCCAGGCTGGCCCACACCCTCATGTCATCAGTGAGCGAGGAGAGCATGGCTGATGTGAAAACACCAAGCGGCTCAAATGCAATGAGGAGCGTAGCCTGGCCTGAATGTGTAATGACACATTGCTCTGCCGATGCCTTTCCCCCACAGGCTGCTGCCGACTTTAATATGGAAGAAACCCATTTTCATACAAAGGTAGCCAAGAGTGACAGGAAATAGGAAGCTCACACCATTTATCTTCCGTGAACTTAAAAAAACCAAAAATCAGTTAATTGCTTTTCTAGGAAGCCATTTTGTAGAATCATGGTACTTTATCTTTCTGCTCCTGTTGGTGGTATAAATGGTGATTTAAAAATGCCCATTGTGAAAATGCAATGATTAACCAACATGTCTTCAGCTATTTAATTACTTATCTTAACAAATAAAATTCTGATCAACCAAAAATGGTTACTCTGTTCTTATGGGTGAATTTTCAACCATGACAAAAACTTCTAAAACACAGTAGATTCACTGACATTCGTGTGTAAGTGTTTCTCTCCTGGCTTCCTTCCTTCATTCCCTTTTCAAGTGCTTCTGTTTCAGCCCTGGAGCCTCTGCAGGAGCAGTTCCGGTTCACGGCTGCCATTACTGACAGCTCCAGGCCGGCCTGTGGGCTGGTGCAGCGCCCCTGCTGGGACGGATCTTGCCGAATGTTCCAGAGCCTGTGAGACCATCTGCTGTCTCTGTGGCACCGCAGACCAGACTTTTTCAATGTTGTCTCATTTGCTACATCAACTGGCGTTAGACATTATTTTTTTAAGTTCTACGAAGTTTGGAGCTACTATGAAGCACTCTTTTCACATCTAAAGTTATCATTTAAATAATAATGTATTATTATTCCATGAGCCAAAGACAGATACACTGAAAAGCTGGTGTCACGTCAGCCTCAGGGCCTCCGGAGAAGAGGTTTCTCCAAGGCCCAGGAGGGCCCTAGGAAAGTGCTACTATATGTTCTTGTAAACATTTCAGGAGAAAGGTATTTTTAATTCTGTTTTTCCTAAAGAGAACCCCACCACCACCAAGACAATGTCAACTTTAGGTCCCACAAAACCTGCGCCTGGCCCTCCAGATAAAGTCCCCCATCATCTGAATCTTGAATTACATGTTAAGGGCAAAACATTAATTTTGTGTTTGTATGTGAGACAAAAAGTCATTCTCTTTGATTGGAAGTTACATTTAGGGTGCCCGGCCCTGGAACATTGCCGGATGTGTGTCTCGGTCACCCGTGAGGTCCTCGGACTCTCACTAACAGAGCCACCTCCCTGATACCCCGGGAGGGCTCACCCACTGAGGGCGGCATCGAGAGTGAAAGACGCAGCGACAACAACAAAAACATGTTTTTCATTAAACACAAAACTGAGCTGGGAAAAACCAGCTAGGAGGCAGGTGTATCAGTTAAGGAATTCCCTTGAGATCCTTAACTTCCACATCAAATTGCACTAAATTTTTCTACACTAATTTACCTATTATTGAGGACCAAAGAATTGTAAGAAATAACTCATCACAGCAGCAAACAGAGTACAGGTGTTGTGAGGGACCAATGAAGAATGTACAAGTGTAAAATCAGGCAAAATAGAGTCACCAATTCTCTATTGTAAAAAAAATAAAGCAGAATATTTTTCTACTATAAGGACTACAAAAAGTGAGAGAATTTTCCTAGGGCAGTGGTCGGCAAACTCATTAGTCAAAAGAGCCAAATATCAACAGTACAACGATTAAAATTGCTTTTGAGAGCCAAATTTGTTACACTTAAACTTCTTTTAATGCCACTTCTTCAAAATAGACTCGTCCAGGCCGTGGTATTGTGTGGAAGAGCCACACTCAAGGGGCCAAAGAGCCGCATGTGGCTCGCGAGCTGCAGTTTGCCGACCATGGTTCTAGGGCAAGACAGACGGTATTAAATTTAGTTTGGACTTCAAGTGACAGAAATTACAAAGTAAAAGCCAAGTGCTAGCACTGAATTTATTCAATTCCTGTAAATTTCTTGGAGGCAGTGACCACATCTTAGATTTTTTTAAAATACTTTTCACATCAGTATACCTTGTCCTTGACCTGATTCTTCTCATGAGGAATGTGCCTACACAACATCATACAGCTATTTCTGCACCTTCCCTGTCTTTGTCATTTTTATCTAACACTTCCTTTTAGCCCCCCAGATTCTTCATACTGCCCTAAGCCTTGTCAACGCCTAACATCCTGAAAATGTATAGTCAAGATACAAGTTCCATTCAGATCATTTCTTCTGTCAATTTCCCTAAAAAAAACACATTCTCTGCTTCACAGGAGATCAGTCAACTCTTTATAGAAGATATTTTAGTCTTAAAATTATTTTAGTTTCTACAAAAAATAAATGCAAGTATTCCCCCAAAAGTAAAATCTGATTGGTTTGGTAAAATTCTTCATTTTCTGTTAAGATTGTGGATTTTATGGAATTCCCTAAAAACAATGAATGTTATACCTGCCAAAAGGTATTTCTTAATTTCTTGGAGTAATCTAAAAACAAACAAACAAACAAACAAAAAAAACCCTTTGAGTTTGAAGATTGGGGAATGTTACTTACAACTACCACCATGCTACTGACCGGAAAGAGCCATTTTGTTAATGTGATAGTGGGCTGATTAAACATAGCAGTACTACAATATTCAAATTACCATCTTTTCCATAACATGCAATGCTTTCCACTAAAATAAAGACTGCATTTCTCCCCCTACCCGAAAAATCCACCCATTACAACTTTGTCCTATCAACAACACTTTTCCTTATCTCCTGTCTATCGATGCATGATTGCCCTCTTTGAAGTGGTCAGCACAGAAAGTTAGGAAGAAGCAAGCTGACTGCGTATGATATTACATGTGGGGGAAGTGAAACACTTCCTGCATAAAAGCTCCAATTTCTGTCGGGCTGACTCTATCCCAGGCCTTTCCCCCTTGCTCAGATTACTGAACACCAGTCCAATATGTCATTCGCAATCTGGCTCCTGCAAGGGCATCCTGAAAGTGTCCACGTTATTAATGACATACCCAAAAACCTGATGCAAACTCTGTAATTACTTGCATAAGGCTGAACCGGCGATCAAACACTGGCTTATAACCAGAGCTCTGTCAGCTCAATGGGTTCCAAAATAAATAAATTATTACAGAATAAATCTGAAGTTTCTTTGGTACATAAAAATAATTTTAACAAAGAATCAATTGGGATTGAAATTATAAAGGGATTCCTGATGGTTGCAGTCACCTCTGTTCAAGGATAAACCATGCTTTTTGTTGCCATTACAGGGTCTTTTGACAGTAATAACAAAAATCAAAAAGCTTAATGAATTCAATTTTGTGAGGTGGGATCTGTGTGAAAGTTTCCTATAAACTTTTAAAAACATAAATGCTTGCAGAAGTTACATTTTTGCTTCTATTAATTTCTAATGAATATTTTCTGGGGTCCATCATGAATGAATTATCGGAAGATATTACTGGTCTCTGGTACAATTTCCTCATAGGACCTGTGTAAACACCTCTAAGTAAAAGAAGGAAGTCTTGTCTAATTAGGTAATATATTGGCCTCCCAATTGGTGCATGGTGCTTTCTGAGATGATAGCTCAGAAATGATTAAGCTCAGCATCGTAGGACAATCAAGAAGATATGTTAAATCATCTGCTTCATTTGGTTATGAGATCAAATTAAGACACGAAGACTAGTCTGGCCAACAGTGTTACTCTATCTTTAGAAAAGAATATGTTAAAAAAAGAAAAAAGAAAATCTTGAACAGTTTCTAAGTACAACATTCCAGAACACACATCTATTTCAGTCACTGCACCTTAATCACAGTAAAATAAAACATGTGCAGTCATATTTCTTATTCCTGTGCTCTTGACAACTGTCATCAATTAGAAATATAGTAGGAGATATGCTTCTCTAAGACAAAACATTTCCCACCCAGATTTCTGTTCAAGTCATGCCTCTTTGCTATCTCTGTGACTATGTGATCTGCTTGTTTTAAATTCATGTTCTTTACATCTAATCTTCACATTTGAATAAAGTCACAATGCAAACCAGGAGAATCTGAGCTAAAATATTTCGCTTTCCTCCTATAGCCTAAGACAATTTTTATGGGACACAAAGAGTCCTCACTTTATTAATTAACACCAATGAACCTGGATCTTAAATATTATAATAAAGATGGGACATCTGAATATTTACCATAATCAACATTTAATCATTTAACAATTACTTTCAAAATCATTCAGAAGTTTACCTTGTAAAGTTTGTCCTGAAACATTCCAAAACTGACCAAAATATTAAATATCTGAACTATTTTACTAATGAAAATTAACCTCTTCATATACCGAAAATCATGGTTCGTGAAGTACCTTCGTTTTTAGGATTTAATATCTCCATAATACTGGCTTGTTTACAAACTATCCCCTGAACTCATTCAAGGAGATATTCCTTCCTGAACTAACAGAGACACACCTACAACTATATTCGCTGGAACTTAAAATGTCTGCCTTGTAATCAGTGTGAAACAGTGAGAAAGCATTACTGATGCGTACATCCTCCCTACTGGCCACTACTAATCCTGCCACGTGAAGGCGGTCACACTCTGAAATAAAGAAAGCTGGCACTGAATCCTCAGCGGCCAGGAACACACGCAGGTCCACCCAGAGGCCTGCAGTAGCCATGAGACAAGACTCACCTCCGACTGCTTGGGGATGCTGAACTTGGAAAGCTTGGCCTTGGCTCTGGTGGACTCTGGCTTGGCGGCCGGGACGCCCCTGTAGGACGTGCAGTGCAGGCTGGTTTCCGCGGACTTCAGCTTCGGAGACTCGTCGGGAGCCTGGTCTTGGCCATCCATCGGCCGCACGTACGCGGTGGGTTTCTGCTGGCCCAGGCTGGGCTTGGAGGCCAGGGAGGGAGGGAAGTTCTGAACACAGTGTCCACTGCCGCCGTGCTTGGCTGCCATGGCGGGGGGTCTCTCCTGGGTCTGAAGACCCACCTCCACATTGCACACCTGTTTGGCCCGTGCCTGCTGCCTGCCAGCGCCATCGCCGAGCAAGGTCCTGAGAGAGCTCTGTTGTGCTGAGGTGGAAGAGGAAGGAGAAGGGGGGGAGGAAGAGGGGCTGGACACACAGTGGTTAGGCTTCTGATTCGGGTTCTTTGGCGGAGCGGATCTGGTGAGATCGATCAACCTGTGTCCGCGCTTGCTCGCTCTCGGTGGGCCGTCGGGGGGCGGGTGCCCAGCCTTCTGCCAGCCCACGGAGCCCCTCTTGCTCTGCTGCGCGGGCACAGCTGCTGGCGTGGCAGATGCAGTGCTGCCGACCGCGGAGGCCTGGGGCTGGGCTCTGGAATCCGCTACAAAATGTTCCTCGATCTTGTTCACGGCGGCCTGCGGAACCCCAGGTTTGGGAACGCCAACGAGATGACTCTGATTAGACCTGTCGGTTAAGAAGTCCTTCATTTCATCGTAATTGCCTAACGTGTTCTGGATCCGGTTGGAGAGCTCGTCCCCCTTGTTGGTCTGGAGAAAGAGAAAGCACAGCCTGTCGTTAGAGGCCACGGGAACACGGCAAACCGCGGCGAGGCGCCGTCATCGACCACCGCGCCGGGGCCGCCACGTGCAGAACGGGAGCTGGAGGTGAAACTGAACCATCATCGCTGAGGAAGTCCGTCAGCGCTCGCTGCACCCCAGACCCAGGGGCCGGCCAGGGCTGGGACCACACGGAAAGGCGCTTGTCCCGGGGCCTGTGCGGCCGTGAGGACGTCCAGACGGCACGCCGGCCCCTCCACACAGCGGCCCCGACGGCGGCTCTCCAGGAGGGACTTTTGCCTTTTCATAGTCCCACTGGAAGCTTTTCCTAAAAATCAGATTTGGTTCCAACGGTTCCCTTTCCAAGTTCTCACTATGTAATCATTCCTGCCAGAATCCCAGAATGGCAGGCGGAAGAAGCTAGAATGAAGCTTCAATGCACACAGGCTAAATATGCAAGAAGCTACGAGTCTAAACTACACAAGCTCCGTGCAGCCTGAGCTCCTGGGATGACGTCACACTTCGGGATAGTGCTGATATTTCTGGCCTTTGGTACAGTTTCTTTCTTATTGGCCCTATCAGGTATCCCTGGTACCCGCATGATTCATGGGTGACAGATATGGAGCCCAACCTCTCGGAACTGTGTTTGTTTCTAATCTTAGAGAGCATAACAAGTGGCGCTGACTTTGAAAATCAATGCAGAGAGGACATGTATGTTATTGATAAAAAGGACAGCAAGCAGATCTCAATATTGACACCAAGATTTGAGGGGGGAGACCCCTATTCTTAGTGGCGAGGTTGCCTTCTCTCGGCTGAACAGGCAGAAACCTGACTGGAATTTGATTAGGTGACTCTTCTGGTGAGACCGTCAGCCCGGGGTTGGAGGTGCCAGGGAGCGAAGGGTGGAGAGAAACAACGGAAAACCGTCTACCTTGTAGGGCTCACTGAAGAGGGAATAACTGGAATTAAATGTGCCATCATCCTGTTGGGTCTCCTGGTTTCTCCTTTCTCGTTCTTTCCTCCGTAGCACATTTCTATCTGGTTCGTAGACGCTGCATCAGGAGAAAGAAAAGAGAATAATTACACACACACAAAAATTAAAGGCCAACGTGACATTCACCCACGTGCAGAAGTCTGGTTCACGGACAAATGGTGATGATGACAAGAACATGGATCTGGTTAAAGCTAGTCTAACCAAGCAGTGTGGGCTCGGGAGTCAGATAATTACAGCCTTCGGAAGGAGAAAAGTCCTGAGGACAAGTCCCAGCCAGCGCGAGACCTCTGCATGCGTGTGAAGGAGGAACTGTCTAAGCAACTTTGACAGGAGGAGGCTGAGAGGACTCTTACGACAGACGGTAATTATTGCAATGTGTAAATAGAAATCACGAGCACATTTCCTCCTATGACATGGCCCCCGAATGTTATGTGAGCATGCTCCTGTATTTTCCTTTCTTTTTTTTCCGTGCATGGCTGTTTCTGTAGTGATTCTTTCATTAACGGGCTCCCTGAAGAGCTGTTAAGTTCCATGCTGCAGTGGCTTTCACAGTTACGAGCCTTCTTCTGATCTCTGTTAATCAGTCAAGTCGTCAAACTAGGACTGAATCAATTCTTCCTTTTGATATATTTGACACTATCACTCCTCCTAACTATGAAAAATGTGCCAGGAGGAAGGGATACAGGCAACGAAGAGGGGAGAGCGGAAATTGAATTATGGCGTGTCATCAAGGAACTCGGCCTTTTGTTGAAGAAAATTAATATCTCTTCTCCTAAAACGCAATTATGAAGTGACCAGACACCAGATAACGGGAGGACTGAGGGAGAAATAGTGTTCCTTCCCCCTACTGGGGGAAATAAAGGGCCTAATGTAACTAATAATGAGGACGGGACCCGAGTCGTGAAAGGAGGGAACACACTTGTGTTTTTTTTTTGTTATTGTTTTTCCAGCTCGCTAGAGAAACCCAGCCTGTGGAGGCACAGAGCCACCACTGCGGGCTGTAAAGAAGCCACGAGTCTCTCAGAATGAGCACCGCCTCGTTTCCCAGCAGGAGCATTCTGATTGTGACCTCGCCACCCTTGGCCCAGGGCGGGCAGGTGCCAAAGATGGAGCAGGACAGCCGCCTCCTGACCGAGGTCTCCCCGAATCAATGGCGTGATGACCAAGCACACACACTCCGTCTCTCCCCCTCCTGCCACCCCGTCTTCATTACAGAGCAGGGGTGTTTCACGGTGTGGGGCACATGTTTAAACATGAAGACAGTCTATAAGAAAGGGCTTCGCAATGGCTTTCGAGGCCACAGTCCGATAGATAGCAAATACTGTTAGTAACTATTACCAATGAGCGGGTCTGAGGGTCCAAAGAAGCTATGACAATAGTAAGGATAACCAACTTTTTAGTTAAATGGTGAACTTGGGTAAAAAAAGAAGATATATGTGTCCTGTAGCTGTAGAGGGCACAAATAAAATAATCATAAAATATATACTGCTTATCCTCCTAGCTCTGCCCAGGTGGCCAGAATATACTTTAAATTCGCTGTCTCCATGGTGATGCTAGAAACGCTCCGGGCAAGGCTGTGAGAGCACCTAGAGCCCTGCATTTACATGTAAGAGTGAGGGGTGTTGGGGGAGAAAAAACAACAGAACCTGTAGCCCATTAGCATTTTAATTCGTCCTTAATAATTTACCCCAAGTTATCAGGTTTGGGAGTCCAACCAGTGGCCTTCATACAAAGAGAGACTGAGCCACAGCCTGGCCAACGGAGGGCCCACAGCGCCTACATCCGGCACCAGCGCCCTCTGGGCGGCCCTCAGGCCCTGAATGGCCTAAGGGAGGCCCGGGATGACGAAGACACTCTCCCAGAACCGCTTCCCGTCCGAAGGAGAGGGCATCAGGGCAGGCCCGCTATGGATAGGCACACGTGGAACCCCGGCTTTCACGGACGTTCCAGGATTTCAAACGGGGATTTCTCTAAGGACACGTGACTCACGCTACCTATGGACACGGTGTGGGCTTTTACCAAGAGAAGGTCAGCCTCACTGGACCCAGACCAGCATTTGCAGTAAGAAACAAAAGCTTGCAGTGCAGGCACCACCTTCCTCCCTGGCCAGTGCCTCAGACCTCATGCACACAGAGCCCCACATATATGCTTGCTGTCCTCAGCCAGGTCATGCCAACTGAACACGGGTATGATGTACGACATGGCCGAAGATGACATGGAGCAGGCAGGTGGTCATGGAGGGTGATCTGGGGTCCCGAGAAGGCCCCCATGCCCCAAATAATACCTCCTGCATCGGCTGGTTGACGACTGAAATTCCACCACTAGAGAGTCACTCCTCTGGCTTAGGATGTCTTCGCCCCTGTAAGAAATGCAGACACCACAGAAGGGAAACATTGAAACCTGGCCAGCCCTCGCATCTTAGCGTGCATGCGATTGTCTGCTTCTTGACCCCCAAGGGCCCAGCAGGGGGCACAAGGCCATTAGGGTGCAAAGGGAGAGCAAAAAGGAGGCGTAATGAGTACAGGGAGGGCCATGCGGGGCGCAGCAATGAGAACCGGTATATTAACCCCACCTCCGTGCGGCCTGGCTCACCTGCTCCAGACAAAGGCGTCGGGACAAAAGCCAGAATCAGTGAGGCAGACACCAGACCCCTGCCTCTCCGGGGTCAGGGGCGGGGATCACTTCCCAATACGAAGTGAGAGGCGCAGAGGAGGCTGCTCCTCTTTAACAGCGCTGGCCTCACGCCCCAGCCCTTTCAGCCTGAGGTAACCAACAGCTCCCCAAGGTGCACATCACGGCCAGCTAAGCTCTCAGATGGTCCTGCCTGCGTGCCCGGCCTGTGCCTTCTCACACCGCAAAGGACTGGACACCCGCAGGACCCCCTGCACATAACAGACCAACTGAAATACACTGGCCATCTTTCTCTATCTCTCCCCCCTTAGTTTTTAAAAGATCCTCACCCCAGGACATGTTTTTACAGATTCTTAGGCGAGAGTGGGGGGTGGGAGGGAAGGAGTGGGGGAAAGGATAGAGGGAGAGAAATATCGATGAGGGAGAGAAACATCGATTGGCTGTCTTCCCGTATGTACCATGACCAGGGATCGAACCTGCAATCTTTTTGGTGCGTGAACCACCGGGACCAGCCAGGGCTGCATGGACCATCTTTTACGGGACCACGCAATGCCGTGTTATCAGTTCCCTTCACACCGTCAGAGGAAAACCAATGCCCACAATCAGCCCCGGGAAGAGAGGCAGCTCTTCTTCAGCGCCTTCCTCTCCGGCGGTGCCTCATCTCCCCCTTAGTGAGCGCGCTGTTGTCTCCACCGAGCCCTCAGCTCTTCCCAGGCCACCACCCTTCCCTTTACCGAGCCACACCCCGACGTGACTGCCAGGCCTAGGCCGCTAGAATGCCACCTGCTTAAGGCAAATGTCATTGCAAACGGGAGCCTGGACTTGCCATCCCCACCTCTCTCTCAGCATCTGAACTTTGATCTCTTCTTCCAGGACTAAACATTTGACTCATAAAGACAGCATCTTCTCCACAGCAAGTCCAGGGACCCACTAATCACAGGTAAAGCTGTGCAGGGTCCGAGTCCCAGAGGATGCCTTTCTCTTGGTCTTTTGCCATTAACACTCAGTCCCTTCCCTCCTCAGGGTTCAGTGCCAGGACCACACCACTTGCTTTATTTCTGTTGATGTTCGGCAATTTCTTTTGTTCATTAGATTCCACATACAAGCGGGATCATGCAGTGTCCGTCTGTCTCTGGCTGGCTTACTTCACTTAGCGAACTCTCCCAGGACAAGCTGAGGGTCGGCCTCACTGGAGACTGAAGCTCCGGGGAATTCCGAGTCCTGGAATCCCTCTAACCAGACTAGACTCAGCAAGAGCCCCGCGTTACAAGCTGTGTTTCTGGGTTACCAGCAGAGGGTAAAATTTCCATCATCTGAAAAGTTGTTCCTGATTTCTGTGAAAATTACAAGAACTACACCCTTCAGATGTATGTCACCGAATGTATTCATTTATTTTGCATGCAAGTGGAGGCAGCCAACTGCTACAATGGTATTTATTATTTATTGCAGATGTGCAACATTCCAGAAAACGAAGCTTTTTAATAAACTCCTTTCAAAAAAACACTTTATTTTAGAATTTAAAAAAAATGAACAGTAAAAATGTAGTAAAAACATCCTAGTCATTTTGATTGATTTGTATTAATTTACATATTGAAGTACTCTGCAGGACTCAGGCAAAAGTCAACTGTGCCAGTTAAGTAGGAATAGAAGTTCAAACGTAATCTTATCATCATTTCCAAAATTAATGCAATCTTGACCATAGGGTAGCTGTATGGAACTAAATAATAGTAATATGGAACTAAAAAATAGTAATACCTTTGAGCCTGCTGGCTTCTCCCTTTCACGGAGTTCAAAACACTTCATTTAACTGTCCCTAATTATCCTTACAATTAAAGGCTCGAAATGTGTGCACTGAGCTGAGGGACACCGCTCCCACAGAAATTCGTGCATGGGGGATGTGTCCCTCAGCCCAGCCCGCACCCTCTCCAATCTAGGACCCCTCAAGGGATGTCTGACTGCCCGTTTAGGCCCAATCCCAGATGAGGCCTAAACGGGCAATCAGATATCCCTCTTACAATTCAGGACTGCTGGCTCCCAACTGCTTGCCTGCCTGCCTTCCTGATTGCCCCTAACCACTTCTGCCTGCCAGCCTGATCACCCCCTACCCTCTCCCCTGCCAGCCTGATTGATGCCTAACTGCTCCCCTGCCGGCCAATTGCCCTTAACTGCCCTCCCCTGCCAGCCTGGTCACCCCTAACTGCCCTCCCCTGCTAGCCTGGTCACCCCTAACTGCCCTCTCCTGTAGGCATGATTGCCCCCAACTGCCCTCCCTTGCAGGCCTGGTCCCTCCCAACTGCCCTTCCCTGCTGGCCATCTTGTGGCAGCCATCTTATGTCCACATGGGGGCAACCATTTTTGACCACATGGGGGCAGTCATCTGTGTGTAAATATACCATGCTTTTTATCAATTTGCATATTACTCTTTTATAAGATAGTAGATAAACTTTGTTAAAGATCAAGAAACTAGGATAAAATTTTTCTTGGAGAAAGACAATTATAGTAGATAAACTTTGTTAAAGGTCAAGAAACTAGGATAAAATTTTGATCATTAAAATGACATTATAAAGAAGACATTATTTGCCAGTGATACATCTGATAAGGGATTAATTTCCAAAATACATAAAGAACTCATACAACTTAACAAAAAGAAGACAAATAATCCAATTAAATAAGGCAAAGGACCTGAACAGACATTTCTCCAAAGTGGACATACAGAAGGCCAAGCGACATATGAAAAAGTGCTCAAAATGATTAATGATCAGCGAGATGCAAATCAAAACCACAATGCGGTACTACCTCATACCTGCCAAAATGGGTACCATCACAAATCAGCTGGTGAGGATGTGGAAAAAATGGAATCCTAGTGCATTGCTGGTGGGAATGCAGACTAGTGCAGCCATTACAGAAAACAGTATGGCGTTTCCTCAAAAATTTAAAAGTGAAACTGTCATTTGATCCAGTAATCCCACTTGTAGGCATATATCCTAAGAAATCCAAAACACCAATCAGAAAGAATGTACACACGCCTATCTTCATAGCAGCACAATTTATACTTAAGATCTATAAATAGCCCAAGTGCCCATCAGTAGATGAGTGGATAAAAAGCATGGTATAGTTACACAATGGATGCTATGCAGCTATGAAAAAGAAGAATCTCACACCCTTTGAGAAATCATGGAGGGAGAATATAATGCTAAGTGAAGTAAGCCAGTCAGAGAAATAAAAGTATCATATGATCTCATTTATATATGGAATCTAAAAAATAAAATAAAATAATATAAAGTGATGAACAAAATAGATCCAGAGATCTGTAAACATGGAAGAGACTGATGAATCACAGAGGGAAGAGGGGGGAGATCAATCAAAGAACTCATATGCATATACGCATGGCCCATAGACACACAATAGTGCGGTGAAGGCCTGGGGGCAAGGGAGGGTGGGAACAGGTGGCAGGGGGTCAATGGGGGATAAAAGGGCACATCTGTAATACTTTCAACCACAAAGATAAATAAATAACATTATGTAAAAGGAACAGCAATATCTACAGTTCTTTCTTCCTATGTGTCCAGTGAAGAGCTGCCCATGAGCCACCCTGATGTCCACAAGCCCAATGTTAGCAAACAGAGATAACAAGCCCCAACCTTTGCCCGCGGCCCCGCTGGATGGGAAGGCTCTGGGCTCGGGCGGCCCAGCTCCAGCGGAGCCCGCGCTGCCCCAGCTGACCGCCTGGCCTGGGGACCACTCTCCTCCTGCGCGAATCCGTACGCCGCCCTCTGAATCTGAACAGGAGATCGCAGCAAACTGCGTTTGCCGTGAAGGGGCTTTCTGCCGAGGGTACACACCGCTATCTGTTCCCCGTAACCATCACCACCAAAGTGTCTTATTCCTTTAAAAAAGTATCCTACCCAGTGGTAGATCTCCAGGGTTGGGATCCAGGAACAAGGAAACTCAAGGGGAAGAGAATGAACGACCTCTCGCCTATTTTGGAGAGAAGCTATCATGTTCTCCACATTTAAAAAACATGGCCCTCTTCAAACAGCAAAGAGAACTACAATTCACTCTCCTCCCAAAGCGTTTCCTGAATGCCACGGTGCCAGGTGCCAGGGAGACAGAAGGGCTGCGAGCTGTGAGCAGCACAGGCTGCTGCGGAGAAGCGGACAGTCCGGGTGCCGGGAGGGGAACAGGAGAGGGGCGCATTCTAAGATGGGGCTGCTGGCACCAGGTGGCCGGAGCACAGGGGGTCAGGATTGCCTCCTCGGAGAGATGGCCTTCGAGCTGGGTCTCAAAAAGGACAGGTGGGGAGGGGAGGGAAAAGCAGGGCTGAGAATGGCAGGTACAGAAATTAGTGTCAGTGGCCTTTGAGAGCACTCAGAGGTGGCGACCCTGCCTCCCCTCGCCATCGCATTTCCTTAAACACAAGTTCCATTTCTCTGATCTGCTCCACCACTAACCTGGCATTGCCACCGCCCTAGGTAAGTGTATCCGATCCCTTTCCCAAAGCAGGTTTGGGGGAGCAAGTGAGTGAGGAAAACTTCCTTCACAGTTTGCACCGGGCCTGGCCCCAGCAGCCTGATCCCAGGGAAGACCGCTTTTCAGCCAGGGAGCCGGCACGGCCGGCCCTGAGACAGCAGGGGACTGGTCCTGGGGTGGACGGGCGGCCACAGGGCGAACAGGAAGAGAAGGCCTGAGTGGAGGAGGGAAGAGGCTTCCAGAAACTCTCCTCCAGAGCAGCAGCGACTGTATTAATTACAGAGCTTCACACTGCGAGAGGACAGCGCCTGCTTCACATTCAATGAGTCAAACTAATGAACATCTCTTGTTATTTATAAAGCAAACGGTAACAGGTCAGTCATCCTTTCTTAAGTCAGAGAAAAGCAAAGCTCTTGAAGTGTACTTACAAACCCTCTCCTCAGTCTGCAGGCAGAGCTGGCGGAGGGCAAGACGGAAAGGGAGTGAGCAGGTGAGAGAAGCGAGTCAGACAGAAAGAAGAGGGGCTGGAGTCAGAGCTCAGAAAAGGGCGATGATCCTCCCAAGGTGGTGGTGGGGGTGGTGGCAGAGAGGAAGGTGAGGGTGAGGGTGAGGGTGGCTGTGGGGGTAGTGACAGGTGGTGGTGAGGGCAGTGAGGAGGGTGAGGGTGAGGGTGAGGGTGAGGTTGAGGGTGAGGGTGAAGGTGAGGGTGAGGGTGGCTGTGGTGGTGGTGAGGACAGTGAGGAGGGTGAGGGTGAAGGTGAGGTTGAGGGTGAGGGTGAGGGTGAGGGTGAGGGTGAGGGTGAGGGTGAGGGTGAGGGTGAGGGTGAGGGTGAGGGTGAGGGTGAGGGTGAGGGTGAGGGTGAGGGTGAGGGTGAGGGTGAGGGTGAAGGTGAGGGTGAGGGTGAGGGTGAAGGTGAGGGTGAGGGTGGCTGTGGTGGTGGTGGTGGTGAGGACAGTGAGGAGGGTGAGGGTGAGGGTGAGGGTGAAGGTGGTGGGTTGGGAGAAAGCAGTGCCGAGGAGGATAAGGACCTGCTGAGGAGTCAGGCAGGCCCACAGTGACCAGCAAACACCTGGATGCTGGGTGCAGCGCTCTGCCCTGCTTGCTTACACTAGGCTTTTCCTTCTGAGCTCCCATGGCTGCTCCCTCTATTTCCCCAACAGCACTGTGCCCCTGCTTACCATCAACTCTGTGTGCCCCGATATTTAGTCTACACTGGACTCCTCAAAAAGGTCAGTCGAACCTCCTGTTTGCCTCTGATCACAAAGGTTATCTCAATCAATATATTAATTTTTTACAGAGAGGAAGAGAGGGATAGAGAGTCAAAAACTGATCAGCTGCCTCCTGCACACCCCCTACTGGGGATGTGCCCCCAACCAAGGTACATGCCCTTGACGGGAATCAAATCTGGGACCTTTCAGTCCGCAGGCCGATGCTCTATCCACTGAGCCAAACCGGTTTGAGCAGGTTACCTCAATCTTCACTTGGCCCGTGCAGCTCTGCCGCGGGGCTGCGGCCTGAGAGCGGGAAGGGAACGGAAGGTGGTTTGTGCTGCCATCATTCCCCCACACCGCAGGGTGACAGGGCCACAAAGGGAGTCACAAAGCAACACCTGCCGCCCACAACCTGAGCCCACGCGTGTTCTAAAGAAAAGCAGCTTTCTGGATGATCTATGCCATCTTCCCAGGCCCACAGGCCATGTTCCATTCTGCTAATTACATCTCCCCTCTATTGCCACACGCAACCACTGTGCGAAGCACTTTATTTCATGCGTTATTTCACTAACTAGTCTTCCAAACCCCAAGACACATCATTCCCATCCGCCAGCGGAGCAGCCAGGGCGCTGCGGTTGGCTAAAGGCCCAGCCCGGCACCGGGAGCGGCACCGCGGGGGCGGGGGAGGGCTCTGAAGTCCGAGTCTCCCGGGAGCGTGCCCACTGACAGCCTCTGACAGGGGGAGCCCGTCCTCCGTTAGTGTGCCAGCCGCAGGGCGGTAATTTTCAGATTATGACAATTCCAGCTCATTCTTCTAAGATCTGCTAAGCCTCCTCGGTTGATGTAAATTAACTTCAAGGATTCTTCTAAAACATATAACCAGGATAAGCAATTCAAATGAGTCAGCACGAGCAGCTCCCTGAGGCCCCAGGCCCTGAGTTCTGTACTGGGAGACCCTTGGGGATGATGGGACCTTAGTAACCGCATCTGATACAGAGCCAGGCAGACAGGCCGCTGCGGCCATGTGGTCTGGACACTTTCCAGGGTCTTACTGACCACGCAGGGTCCCACCTTCCCTTGCGACTCAGCGGAAACGAGGGCTGCTCCCACATCTCTCATCAACATGCGCCGTGAGTGTTCAGAGAGAGGACAGGTGAACGGCCGCCTTGCACACCGAGGGTCCCCACGGCTCCCCAGGGACCGGGAGCCGGGTGCCATGGGAACAGCATCCGGCCCCACGGGAACTGCTTGTGGTGCACGGACGCCACGGGCTGCATGGCAAGCGGCTCCCAGAGGCTCTGCACAGGCCCTAACCCTAACCCTAGCCCTGTCCCTCCACCACAGGACAGCACCTGGGATGGAGCAGCTCTCTGATTCACATCCCCTCCCTCCGCGGACACAGGCACAGCACAGCCTCACCGAGCACGCGCTCGGCCCGGGAGCCCCCGGCAGAGCCCCATGACCCAGCTCCTCGGCCACCGCCATCGGCTCCGGCCGGCACCCACACAGGGTTCTCCCGTGAGGGCGATCCATTCCTTTCCCTCCACCCAGCGCTCAGTGAGATTCCACTTTCCCGTTACAGTATCGGTTTCCAAACTTCAGCTCCTATGGATTTTAAAACCATATCAGGAAGGGTCCGTTTTTACAGCCGCCTCTGTTTTAACCACAGGCCCTTCCATCTGACCCCGGACACCCAGAGTCCTGCACGTGGTGCCTCAGGTCAGAGGGCGCAAAGGAGGTGGAGGCAGGTGGGTCCGGCTCCTAGACACTGAAAGCCCTGAGGCCCCGAATGGCAGCCAGTGAAGAATGGCTCCTGCCCGGCTGGTGTGGCTTAGTGGTTGAGTCTCAGTGGTTGAGTGTCAGCCTATGAACTGGGAGGAGGCCCAGGTTGCCGGCTGATCCTCAGCAGGGGGCGTGCAGGAGGCAACCGATCCATGATTCTCTCTCATCGTTGATGTTTCTCTCTCTCTCTCTTCCTCTCCCTTCCTCTCTGAAATCAATAAAAATACATTTTAAAAAGTAAATTTTTAAAAATGGCTCCTGCTTTTCCTGTAACCAACTCCTTAACTTCTTTTCTTGCCGGAACCACCCAGAGAAATGCACCATCTGGCTGAAATGGGATTTCTGAGAGGAGTAAGAATCCATCCGGGCTCCTGCCATCTGTGTACTAACAGCTCACCTGTGAGGTACAGACTAGCCCAAGGCTAGAATGTACACAGAGCTAACCTTATGGGAAGGGAGCATTCAGGAATATAGCAAATAATATTGCAACAACTATGTGTGATGTCAGATGGGCACTAGACTTGCTGGGATGATCTCATCATAAGATATATATATATCTATCTAACCACTATGCAGTACACCCGAAACTAATACAATATTGTATGGTAACTATATTTAAATTATTTTTTTAAAAAGAAATATGCATGTCCTCAAATGCCTCCCAATGTCTACTCAGGCCAACCTTTCAAGTCTCCCATGTGGGCAGCACAAATGGAAATGAAATAACAGAAAATCTTTTATCCGCGAAGGAAGAGACCTGCTCTGAGGATGAGATGCAGGTTTCAGCACAGGGCGGAGGCCAGTCAGCTGGAAGTCTCGGTGGGTCAGGAGGGCAGAGAAGGACCCGGGAATAAATGTCCTCATTCTGTGAGCGAGCACGCAGAACCCCCGAGATGGTCACCAGGAGGCAGGACCTGGGGCGTGAGGCCAGGAGCTCCGGCCTCGGCGGCAGAGGAACAGAAGCCCATGGGCAGAAGCTCCCTCAACTTCTCCTCCTCCGACCTTTCCCGCCCACATGCCCCCTCGGGCCTTCACACCTGGTGCCCCCACTCCTCCCCGCCTGGCTCTATTCCCCTGACCACCTCCCACCCCCCATATGCCACTTTCTCCCATTTGCTCACCATCTTGGTCTCAACTAGCTTTTCCTCATCAGCAAATAAACCCATCCACGCCCTCTTATCTTAGAAAAAAAAAAAAAAAAAAAAAGAAAGAATAAAAAAAGAGGGAGAGACAGTCCCCCCTGGCGCTGTCTTCTGCCTGTTGCTGCTCTCAGCACAGATTTCTGCGCAGCATCTACACTTGCCCCCTCTCTCTATTCCTGGTTTCCCAAACCGGGCTTTCCTGGTTCTGCTGTTCAGAGCGAGGTCACAGCTTCCTCGCTGAGCCATGGATGGATGTCCCCCTGCCCAGCCCCTCACAGGCTGACATCTCCGTCCAAGAGGCTCTCCCCCCGCTGCTGGCTGTGCTCCGGCCGGGCCTCCGCCTCCCATTCCCTGCGCTTCTCTTCCCAGGCCGCTCCTTCAGACGCCGTTGTCACCGGGTTCTGTGCAAGGCCCCGGGTCTAGGCCGGGTCTCTTCTCACGACAGTCTTCCTGGGTGACATCATTCCTTCCTTGCCTCAGGTGCCATCCTTATGGAGAGGTTTACGCCATCCAAGCCTCTCTTCTCCATCAGCTCCAGACCCAACCGTCCCACGATCTATCCACTTGGTCTTGTCGACGGAGGTTTCCCACAGACACGCACAGCTCCACAGGCGGACACTTAGCTCACCGCCACCCTGACCGGCCCTGCCTCCCTTCCTTTGCTGTGTGGGCAGGTGGCACCACTCCCCACCTAGTTGCTGATGTCAGGAACATGGGTACCATTTTGACAGCTCATTTTCCATAACTCTACGCCTCACATGCAATCACCCCCAGTGCTGTCAGCGTCACTCCAATCTGCCCCCCTCCTCCGCCGCTGCCTCCTGGGTCCAGGCCGCCACCGGCTCTCAGGCCCTTCAGGCCTCCCAGGGCTCCTCCGGCTGCTCCTCCCACCCTGTGGAATCGCTCCTCTCAGCAAAGCCTGTGCTAAACAGCAGACTGGTGTGTCACTGCCCCGGCTCCGCCCGGGCTCAGGGCAGAACGCACTGCGGGCACCATGGCTCTGTAGGACGGGACGAGCCCCTGCTCATCTCTCCGGTGCCAGCCACCCATCCACCTGATGGCCATGCCGTGGCCTCGCCCTGAGCCCAGGAGTCTGCTCTCTGACCTGCCGACCCCTCCTGATCCCGAAGGCCTCCTCCTGTGATGCTTCCCTGTCAGAAACGTTCCTGACTTAATCCACTGACCGGGTCCTGACTGGGGGCCTTCATATGCACCCCCCAGAAGCCTGCATTCTCCCACAATCACATTTCTAACGCCAATTATCCGAGTCCTTCGTCAAACACCTTGTTCCACAAGAAGAGGGTCTACTTTCTGTACAACTATCTTCCCAGCACCTAAGACCATGCCTGGCACAGAATGGGTGCTGAAAAATAACTCTTGTTAATTAAGTGTCTAATGGTTTTCTTCATTTAAAAAAATTAGCCAATATACATTGCACAATTTGAGCAAACAAAATAAAAAATCCATCTGACCTTGGATCTTACTATGTCCTTTATGGCTACAGAATAACAAAGAAAATCATGACAATTGTAATATTGGGTAACTAACTGGTGCTGGAACATTTTTAAAGAAAATTTTATTTGGTCTCTTAAGTATGCCTCTCAATAAACCTGTTACACAGCCCTTATTTATGCAAAACAAAATTTTAATAAGTGAACATGTACATATAAAAATTGAAATAAGCCTAGTTTGGTGGCTCCGTTGGTTGGAACATCATCCTGTACACCAAAAGGTTACATGTTTGATTCCTGGTCTGCCTAGGTTGCGGGTTCAATCTCTGATAGGAGTGTTTAGGGGAGGCAACCAATTGATGTTTCTCTCTCATGTCAATGTTTCTCTCTCTCTCTCTCTCTCTCTCTCTCTCTCTCTCTTTCTCTCTCTTTCTAAGTCAATAAAAACATCCTCTGGTGATAAGAAATAAAATCCGTGTGCCATAAATATTCTTATGCTCCTTTTACGGACAAAGGCTCTTTCTTTTATCAATGCAAAAGTGACTCTTAGAAAATGTAAATGACTTGTCTAAACAACAACTACTAGAACCCGAATTTTAAATGTCAGGGAATTTCTGAGCATTAAAAACTATTCACTATTACAATAACACATTTAAATAAAAATTATTAAATAAACACTGTCTATTAAGTGGCAGCTAGACATTAAAAAAACCATGCATGGCCCCTGTCTCCACAGAGACTCTGAGGACATTTCTCCGACGTCCTCTGGTGAACACTCTGTAGTCAGTTAAGCTTGACTTGGAGGTAGATGTTAAGAATTATGAATTATTTGAACTCTATAGTTCCATAATTCATTCTGTGCTAGTGACACTAAAGATGATTGATTCTAAATCTCCACGTAACACGGTGTCAGAACACCAACAGGTGTTCCTATTGCTGATGAGTCACTCACCAGTTCCAATTTTAATTAGACATGGAGTCTATCATAAAAACATTTGATCTCTAGAACAATAGAAATTTTATATTATAAAGTATAAGGTTACCGACACATGATGACAATTACCACAGTCCTTTAAGAAATGTTGTCAAGACGACACTCCTTAAGTTCACTCTGTCAACATACATGTTACCTAAAAATGTCTTTGCCGCCTCTCCCCTTCTCCTTTCCTCTCATTCCCTTCCCCTTACTCGTTCATGTTTCCCATGTACACTCATTTACGACAGAGTAAATCCGCAGCTCTGGGACATTACGATAAATTTATTAATGTGAAGAAAGCTCTTTTATCTCAAAATGCTGTGCTCAGAACACTTAGATAAAGCAGGATTGGTCGGGTTGAGCAGTGAAGTGTCACATTACATAGGCAGAGATAGGTGACATCTCGCTTTTCTGAGATGTCAACTAGCCTTCTGCTGAGACAGCAGGAGGATCCATTGTGTGGGCTTCTATCTTGATTTCCCAGCCTTCTGGGCCCGTAGGTGTCTCCCCTCCATTGGACTTTAGCATCCACACTTCTCAGCATTAGCTGGGAACAAAGCCTGGCTCACAGCAGGTACTCAGTTACCTTTAGTTGAATGAATAGATGGGCGGATAAAGCACCAACCCTCTTTTCACCAAAGAGCCCTGGGAATAAGCTACACGGTGACTGGATGCGTCTGGTCTTTTCAGGACAGAAGAGCCCACACTCTGATGATACCTAGAGCCTCCCAGGTACATTCTGGGAGAAGCAGTCTCAGGAGCTGATAAATTATTTTACCAAGTGATTTTTTTTAACGATTTGCACAAAGAGAAATGAAAGCAGTCACATTGTCCTTTTGCAATTACAGATACTATTGTATCTCAGTGGGAAACTACTAGATAATTGCTGAATTTGAAGCTTTCCTGAATACGAAGCAAGTGACTCAGGGTCAACTTGGAATTACAGACGGGGGAAGACAGAGCAGATCCTACCACTGGACGAGAAGAATATTTCCAAGGACCTTCATAGATACTCATATTAGGCCAGGAACAGGGAGACCGGGTAAGGTCCAGCCATAGAAACATTAGGAGCCTCTCCTTGCCTCGGGCCCTCATCTCAAGCAGGGTTATAAAACCAGTCCATACATTGATCAGTGGTTGGTAAAAAGCAAGTAATGTCATGAACACAAAGGGCTGAAAATGTCAAAGTGCTCTGCCAAGGCAAAGCATCCTATCTAATAAAAGGGTAATATGCAAATTAACCATCACTCCATCACAAAGATGGCAGTGCCCATAGCAGCCGGGTTGTGATACTGGCAGCATCACCCCAGCGATGTGAGCCCAGTGTCCCACGCCCCAGCCGTGCAGAAAGAGGGAGGGGTCTCTGGTCAGAGGCCGGGGCACAGGACGCTGGCGTCATTGCAGGCCAGGCTGAGGGACTCCTTTCAATACTCCCCCAATGTTTATTTTCTTTGTTTCAAATATTTATATTTTAAGCAGTTCTCTCTGACAAGTATTTGTAAGTATTACAAAGCAAGGAAATTATTCTTAATAAATTCAAAACCAGTCCTGGCTGGGTAGCTCAGTTAATTAGAGTGTCATCCTGATACACCAAGGTTTTGTGTTCAATCCCTGGTCAGGGCCCACACAAGAATCAACCACTGAAAACATAAGTAAGTGGAACAAGAGATTGATGTCTCTATCACTCTTCCCTTCTCTATTTTTCTTTTTTCCCCCCTCCCTCTCATTTCTCCTATCTCAAATCAATAAAATTAAAAATTAAAAATCATTTCTTAATATTAAGCATATTATATTTTCTTAATCATTAAAGGCTGTGCATCTCCTTATATTATGAAAATGTTGGTATTCTGTAACTTTAATGTGCTATTTTCTATCCATGTCAATATTTCACCAGACGTATAAATTCACCAAGGAAATAATAATAAATATGTGAAAATTGCACAGCCTTGTAATAATTAAAGAAATGAAAACCAAATAAATGTGAAACCATTGTAATCTACCCAACTGGAAAATATAGTTTTTAATAAGTTGGAAAAGTATTATTCAATTCTGGTAAGAGTTAGGTGACATGGCTGGAAAGAGCATAGATCAGAACAAAGTTCATCAGAAGAATCTTGCACTTTATAATACATACTGGCAACTTTAAAAGGGATCTTTTACCTTGCTAATTTCATCCTTGGAATCTACCCAAAGCACAACACAACAAATACAACACTACCACAATGATGGGTGTAGTATGTCAAAGGGAGACAGGAGCCAACTGAAAAAGCTTCCAATGGCCAAAATGGAGACATTTGAGCAACAAATAAATAAAATAGAACTGGATTATAACCCAAAGTATAAAAGAAATACCCATGAGTCCATACTGATATAAAGAAATTATTACATAAATAAATGGGAGAGAGCACATAACTCTCCCATGCAGAATAATTCCAAATAACTCACTCATTGGGTCCTCACCTTTAGGGAGATGCAGCACCACTCTACTCTCTTTGAGAACCACAGGTACTGCAGTAACATAAGTAAATCTCACAAATATAATACTGAATGAAAGAAGCAATATTGAGAAGAACTCTATACTATATAATTCTATCTGTACAAGGTACAAAATCAAGTAAACACAAAACTAGAGTGCTGGAATTCAGGATGATTCTCTCTGATGAGAAGAGAAAGGACCATGTGTGAAAGGATGTCCAGAGATATTTCTGAAATTCTGACAACGTTCTGTTAAACTTGACCAATGATCCATGTTCCTTCCATCAATGATCTGAACAACTCAGTAAGTTAAACTTCACCACTACTTCACACTAAGCATGAAACCAATTTCAATTGAAAAAAAGAAAAAGAAGCTCAGAAACTAATGTAGAAATCAGTTTACTTTTTTCCCACATGGTGAGCCAAATGACCTGGAACTATTAGCTAAAAAGTGTGGTTTTCCCATTATTCCCCAGTGTGGTTCTGTTCCTGGACTCTCTTTTTAATCCCATTTGTCTATTTTTCTATCCCTGTGCCAACATAGCCTGTCTTAATTGCTACAGCTTTATAACAAATCCTCATATCTAGTAGAGTAAGTCCTACAACCTTACTCTTTTTCATTATTGTGTTGGTATTCTTGACTCTCTCTATTTTTCATATATAATTTTGAAACCAGCTTGCCAATTTCCACAGAATTCTACACACAATTGTTGGGAGCTACTCTGGGGACAAGCATCCATGTCACCCCATATTTCTTCGCTAGCCAAATCTGGAAGCCTGGGGATGGACTTTCCCTTCACCAGGGTCCCTGGGCGGAGTTAGGAGTCAATGTTCCAAAGAGCTCCCATGCCCACTGACACATTATGAAAACATAGCATGAGCAAGAAACAGGCACTCATTGTTTAAAAATAATTCTATGGCCCTACAAATGTCATGGCCTTGGAGTAGGAGGAGGGTTTAGAAGAAAAGATTAAAGATTAACTCTGGATTTATTTTAAATATCTGAGCTACAACAAGTTTATTGCATAAATACTCACCCACACAAACATGGGGTATATGAACCGTTATTTCTGTATGAAACATCTGAGTTACGTACAGCTCTCTGAAATTAACTCAAGACATTTACCAGATGGCAAATTCTGAAAATAAATTTAAAATATGTAAAAAATACTGTTTGACTTTTAGATGAAACACAGAATATACCTAAGTATAACCTCATATCTTAATTTTGAGCAGAGGAAACAATACAAAATTTTTATTTCTAATATCAGTTTTGAATGGTTATCAATTCTGATTTGCAAAAAGCATTACATTTTGTAAGCCAGTCAGTACTTCCCATTCATGACTTTTATTGGAAAATAAAAGCCATATAGCCCAAGAATTCATCAGGATTAATAAAAAGAAATGCAAATCGTTATAACACACTGTGTCCCTAAACTTTTTAGCAATCTCTGCAACAGCTTTTTGTGTAAATCAAATTAAGAATTACTATGTAATAAAATTATGTAGTAATAATATCAACCTTATCTAAAGTCATGATTCTTCAACATTCAGCTTTGCTACACTGCAGCATGTAAATCATACAGGAGAATTCTCATGATATCTATTATACAGAACACAGAATTATTTTGATTTAATTCTTGATAAGAAGTGAATCAGTAACCTGATACTTTTAGACTGGCAAATCAATACCCCAAAACTCGTTGGAAGATTACTTGGTATCACTCTAGTCATGAAGCAGCTTGAAAAACTGAAATATTTAGCGCTGACAGAGGGATTGCTCTATTGGGTTTCCAAAGGCTTTCTTGTGTGACTCTGTGCTTAGTTTTATGTCAAAGAAAATCAATTTCTTTGTTCAACTTGTCAATCAGAAAACACATTTAGAAAGTGATTTTATTACAACATATAAATAAGTACATTGTAAAATAACGTAACATATATATAAGGACTTATATGCAAAAATGTAGAAATTAAAACTAAACTGACACAAAGTTGATCAGATTTTGTCTCTCTTCAATGTTCAACTACACCAATCTTTTTTTTTTTTTCAGAATTCAGAAAAAAATTATTATAACCAGTTTTTCCCATTACAATGAAAGTCCACAGAAAGGTTCTTGAGGTTTTTTCATCTGCAAACACTGAACTTTCTAGCGGGATGATAATGCTGGCACATTTATGCCAGAGTATCAGTGAAGAAAACATTTCTCTTTAAAACAAAGAGACTAAGTGACCCTAAATTTCACTTTACATAACCACCAAGAAATACAGATGCCTGAATTTTGATCTAATGCCAATAAAAAGAGTATACAGTGGAAACCAGGGCAGAAAGCAATCTAACACAATGATCTAATTATTGCCCAAGTTCCCTCATTCCATCAAGGTCACTCAAGTTCACCATGCATGAAGTATTACATGCCATCCACATTCACTGCCTCATGAGTTTCCTTTTATTTTTATAGATGGGTATTGTCAAGAATCAAGCCCTGGGCTCTAAAAAGTGAAGTCTAACCAAAGGAAGGAATCAGATTCATTCTTGTCCCAATGTTCATTCCCCCAGTGATCACCACCTGCCCCAACCTGAACATCCTCAGGCTACCGCCAGGCAGTGCACGGCGCCACACCTGTGTGCCAACCATGGCTTCACCATGGCCACGGCCAACTCCATTCCTTGAAACCCTAGTCTTCAGACACTGTGGAGTTACACGTGTGCACGAGTAGGATAGGCTTTCAGGATGCTCAGGCCAAGAGGCACTCTTCCAACTCTGTCAGACAGGGATGCGTAGGAAGCATATTTCACCCACGCATGCTTCACCTGCGGCAAGCTGTGCTCAAGCAACCTCACTGAATGGGACGACCTTTTCCCTTCCCAGGAACACTGTTAGTGAGCAAGGAGCCCCTAAGTATGAATGAGCCTATATCTGCAACAGGAGTCACCAGACGTACATGCCAATTATGAATAAAAATGAGGGCTGCAGAGAACGGTGACTCTTCAGTGAACTAAAAATGACCGAGTTCCTATAAGTGAAGCATTGAGGAGCATGAGGGTACATACAGCAGGAAGTACGGTGCAATGGGCAGAGCACTACTGGTCACAGGATCTGGGTTTTAGATCCGGCTCTGCCATTTGCTTTACTTAAGCAACCGAAGGCAGGAACCTTCCTTTTCATCTGTGTGTGCTCAGCATCTAATGCTGCTCGGCACACTATGGGCCCTGGATGAGTATTTATTCAATGAAAGAGTACATAGTCTTTGTGACCTTAGACACCTAATGTTTTCTGGTGTAAGTTTCCAACCTTTAAAAACAAGGACATCATACTGCCTCCATGCCTTCTACACTGGGTTGTGTCGCGACAACCACGTGGACTAATAGACATTGGTTTTATCTACTTAAATAGTTATCTGTTAGCCATAAAGAATGCTACAAAGGTAAGTTCTAAGTAAAGAAGCATTATTGCAATGAGCATGGTAACAAGGTACTTCAAGAAACATGTCCCTCAAAGCCCAGATTTCTTGTCTGCACCTTGAACCACTTAATCCACCTCCTTGCATACAGACATTCAATCCTCTGAGAAAGATCATTGATATGGTTCTAATCAAAATGGAAAGTGTGTGCCAGGCTCTGGAGAAATAAAGTGCTATAGAAGAGTTTTCAAGTCTTTCCTGACAACGATCTCCCTTCATGAATTCCCCATTCACACGGGCAGTGCCAGCAGCCTCGCAATGCCCTAGGTCTGAAGTGCCTGCTGTTTGCCTGTCAAGTAAATTCCTTCTACTTAATAACCCTGGAATTGCCTGAGGCCATTACCAACTTTTTAAAAAGCTAACTTCGTATAATTACAAATCCACTTTGGGGCTATGGGGTAAATAGTAAAGTATTTGGGGGGTATGTTTTATCATACCAAAGAACATATTCAAAATAAATGCCAACTGATTAAAGATAATTGTTTTAAAATGGAGCAACAATAAAACAAGAAGAAAATATAGGTAAATGTGTGATCATAGAAGGGATTGATATTGCTAATCATTAAATGCAATGAAAAAGATTGCAAAAATTTTTTTTATATATTTAACCATAGAAAAATTATATACTTCTATACATCATAAAATACCCATGTTGTTAAAAGATTAAACTAGGGGAAATATATAAAACATGTAAAATAAAAGGGGTAATAGTCTTACTGTATATATATAGAATTATGAGAAGTAAATAGTTTTTAAAGATGAAGTTGAATTAGAAAGTCAGGTAGAGAACTCCATGTCAGGTTTCACTTACATGTGGAATTGAAAAAAATAAAATAAAATAAACAAGCAAAACAAAAACAGACTCATAGAAACAGAGACCATAAGGATGGTTACTAGAAGGGAGAAGTAGGAGAGTAAAAAAGGTGAAGGAGAATATAGTCAACTAGAGGCCCAGTGCAAAAAATTCATGCACAGATAGGTCCCTCACAGCTGCCGCCGGCTGGGGCCCCCCTCTTCCCGGGAGCTAGCCACTGACCGGGCCTCCCTTTCCCAGCTGCTGGCTGCCAGCTGGGGCCTCCCTTCATTCCAGGCTACCCCTGGTGGTCATAGCAACCCATCCAAATCCCAATGGGTCGAACTCACAAGGGGGCACTTTGCATATTAGGCTGATAGATAGATAGATAGGTAGATAGATAGATAGATAGATAAAATTGTGATAAGCTTGCACATTAACAGATGATTACAGAATTAGTGGTGATTACATTGTAAGATATAAAAATATCAAATCACTATAGTACACCTGAAAGTAATATAACCAATATCATATTGTATACCAACTCTACTTAAATTTTTTTAAAAGGGAGTTAAAACATGCAAAAAGTAAAAAATTAAAAAAAATAAAAGGGGGAATGGAGAGAAATAAAAATAACCAAATATGAGGGGGAGAAAAAGCTCATATTATCAGTAATTTTTTAAAAAATATCATTTTTCCTACCAAATAGGCAAATAGTTAAAAAATATAATCCCCAATACTGACAACTGTACAGGGCAGCAGGAGGTCTCATATGCTCCTGCTGGTAGCAAAACAGGTCAAATCTTTCTGAAGAGAAATTTGGCAACATACCTAAAACTATATTAAGGAATTCCATTTTTAAGAATTTCTGCTAAGGGAATTACCAATGGTGTGTGCAATGAATTCTACACAAGAATGCATTTATGCAACTGAGTGTGATGAAACTGTTTTCAAGGAAAATGTAATGGTATTTAGTGATAAATGCTCACAATATTAGTGAAAAGACGAGACTCAAAGCTATAGGGGGTATGATCCAAATATGGGGAGAAGGGAAAATATAACACCACACATTTTATCTGTACAGTTCCGTGAGAAAGTCAATGATGGTACTCTAACATCAACATGCATAGTTTTTAATTGTTTGATTTTGGTTCCTGTAGACCCTGAAATGACAGGGGCAAAGGAAGATGTTCAAAGTCAATGTTTCAAGTTACAAAACTCTTGGCTTTATTTTTTCTCACCCAAAAATACTCAAGTCATTAAGGAAAAGAGAAAAAAAAGGAGCAAAAGGGAAGACACCACAGGAATCATTCTTCTGCTAAGTCAGAAGGACAGAAGGAACACCACCCCACTGGCAATGGAGTCCTCCAGAGGACAGAGGACACAGGAGAGGGCCCACAGGCACCTTGGGTTGAGCACATGTCTCTATGCCTGCTGCTTTCCTGCCACGCTCATGTATGGCCTTCCTCCGATTTCAGCCAAACACATCACCTGGCCTCTTATCTCACTCTCCCCAGGATTCCAGCCTCCCAGTATCAGTCAAGTTGACTTAACGTTTCTTCAGACTGAAAACAATCTGGGGGGATCAATGACACCCCCCCCAAAAAAAAAAACAAAAAACACAAAACAATGTCCAAGTGTGTACATAGCAAAAAGAGAAGGGTTGTACGGAGCAAAAGTGTTTTTACAGAAAGGCCCAGAAAAGAGTAAACAATCTCCACCACTTTGTGGACTAATGGTACAAAGAGAGCTTTGATTTTATTTCTCAGATACTTTATAAACATCGGAGAGGGCAAGTGAAAGACATCACGCAGCTTGCAGTGGGGGAAAGAGGCTGGGATCCAGTCCAAACTCTTCCCATGGTTTCACCCGTGACACACACATGCCGAGAAGACTGCAATGTCACAAAGCTTTCCAAGGACTTAACTCCCAGGGGCCACGGCACTGTGCAACATGTTTATTTTCTTCTTTTCAGTTTTTCTACTTGGGGATTTTTTGAAATTTACCTATTTTGCTTTTATAACGAGAGGGAAAATAACTATTACAACAGGGCTTACATTTTTAATTAGGTAAGTGCAATACCATCTTCTTTGTGTCATTTTTCTCCTGACAAATCTATAATGGCTTCCTAGTAGCTACCCTGTTTCCCTGAAAATAAGACAGTGTCTTATATTAATTTTTGCTCCCAAAGATGCACTAGGTCTTATTTTCAGGGGATGTCTTATTTTTCCATGAAGAAGAATACGGTACACATTTATTGTTAAGTGAAAATAAAGGAAATTTATTACCTGTATACGGTACGGTAGTACGGTAGTTGTCAACACAAACCAGACAAACTGAGAATCCTACAGTATCAAGAATTTACTCATTTATTCAATGACAATCATGTCATCATCTTCTGGAACATCATCATAACAATTCAATTCCTGAATTTCCTGGTGAATTTCTTGTGACTCCATTTCTTTCAGAATCAGTGGACCAAATCTTTCATGTTTAGCAATAGCACTGTCTTTAAATGAGTACTTCTTGTCAAGGTAGCCTGCTCGCAGTGCATTTGCAATGCAACTGTCAGGGATTTTCTCCCATGAATTCTTCACCTAAGTCACAACTTCTTGCAGTTTAGGTTTCACAAAGCTTCCATGCTGATTTCTCTCCATTCTATTTTCAATGTAGTCATTAATTTCCATGTGCAAATTGTCTTTGAATGGCTTGTTTATTGCAATATCAAGAGTGTGGAGATAGGCCGTCATTCCTGTGGGAATCATTATCTGATCTATTTTTCTTTCGTGAAGAAATGTCTTCATGTCTTTAGAGCGGTGAGTGCTGGCTGCATCCCAGACTAGCAGACCTCTTTGGCTCCCTCACATAACAAGCGGCAGCATTAAATTAACCCACTTCCTTATAACTGCTTGTGTGGCCCAGGCTTTTCAGTTTCAAGAATAAAAACGCCCAAAACACGTTCAATCTTTTCCTTCTTGCCCTTAGAAATGATTAAAGGTGGGATTTTAGTGCCATCCAGACGAATTGCCAAAGTACAGGAAACACGTGCATTTTCGTAAGCAGTGAAGGGAATGTACACTGAGGAAGCACCCCACTGTTCAATTGTTGTTTGAGATGATTGGCCCGTAAACACTGCAGTTTCATCCATAGCAATCATGTTGGAAAGATTGTATTTAGAGAAGTCAGCATCATCAATAAAAGACTTGAAGGAAGTGCTCGCTTAATAACTTAAGTATCTTCCAACCTAAACAATGTTGTACCGGTAGATCTTCTTAAAGACAATTCACTTTGCTGAAGGAAATTATCCAGGCAGCGTTGTGATGCTTTGAAGTCTTCGGGGGCTATGTCAAACTGTGGTGCCATTGCAAGGGCAAATTCTTGAAACTGAGCCCTATTCACAACCAAAGCCTTTGCTCTCCTGTCAACAACCCATTCACAGATCAGGTCTTCCAGCTCGGAAAATAATGGTTGCCGACCTGACCCACACTTGCGCTTTTTAGCATTTCCCTTGTCCACTTGTTCAATGAGGTTACCATATTCTGCTCGCCATTTTCGGACCAATTGGATACTCAACATCTTCTCTTTGCAGAAAGCAGTAAGATTTTAGCCCCAAGAGTCTTCCATGATTCCTTTCTTGTACTCCACAGAGTAGCTTTTTTTTTTGCGCTCATTTCTAGGTGTAAAAAGAAGGAATTGGGGTATCAAGGTAGGGGGAGGGGGATCATTTAAAATGATACAAGGGGGATTTGAGGGGGGAATCAAAATGGTACAGGAGAATCAGAGGGGGGATTACCATTTTAGTAACTCCTTTTGATTCTCCCGTGTCATTTTGATTGACCCCTCTGATCCTCTTGTGTCATTTTAAGTGATCCCCCTCCCCCCACCCTTGTGCCACTGAACACCTTCACCAGACATCCCCCCTACCGCTTTATCAGACATTTACCCCTGGGGCCTGCCTGGGGACTGTCACTGGGCTTACTGGGGCCTGGATCTGGGCTGGAGCAGGGTCTGCCACTGACTGAGAACCTTCAGTCATCATGAGGGTGACCGCAAGCATCAGGTAGTGTCACCAGAGACAGACCAGCACTCACCACATTAGCCGTGTCCCATCCGCTCTAATCCTCCTGTTCTACACACATCTGCGAAAATCTCCTCCTCTCTCCCGCCCTGCGCTCACCGCTCACTCAGTCCTCCGCTCCGCCTCCACACAGCAGTGACGTCAGGACTCCGCGGAACGTCACTGGTTGCTAGACGCCAGTTGGGGTGGCCCTAGGGACCAGTTTATGGTAAATTAATTTTCATTCTGAGACAGAGCCTGGGAGGGGGCCTTATTTTCGGGGGGATGTCTTATATTTCACTCAGAAGGAAACCTGTAAGTAGGTCTTATTTTCGGAGGATGTTTCATTTTCGGGGAAATACTGTAGTAGCTGTCCAATCAAATTCACAATTTTTCAAATATGTTCTACCAGTTTGATGATGTCCAGAACCTTTAACATGACACAGAAACCATCCCCCCACCTCCCATGACCTGCTTGCCGCCTCTTTAGCTCTAACCAGGTTACATGGGCCCCTATTCCAGACAGCTTGGAATTCTGCTTTTGTCTTTTTCCTCCAAGCCCCACTGACTGTGCGCTCTGCTGGGAGTCTCTCCTCTCCTCTAGGAAGCGGACTGCTGCCTCCTCTGTTCAGGCATCTTGGGTGCCTGGATTGCATTGGATTGGTTCTCACCTTTCTCTCACGAGGCTGCGAGTTCTGAGGCAGGCACTCACCCCAGAACCTAGATCAAAGGGGTACTGAATAAATGTTTGTTAAACTGAGTTTTCATTTTAGCCTTTCTATTTCTTAATGTTGAGTTTGCATCTTTGATTTTTAAAATTATTTTTTATTGAATTTATTGGGGTGGAGTTTTCACCTTAATCGTTCTATTCCTCACAAACCTCCAATGCAGAGATTTATGCGAATAGTTCAGACTAGCAAATATCCGCCTCAACACTACTGACCATTTAAAGCCCAGTGATTGTACATGCCATGCTTCCCTGATGGAATTCCATCTACCTCATGACCCTCGGCCATCACCCTGGCTCCCGACCCTCTCCCTCCTCCACCGGTAGCTTCCCTCCCCGCTCACACTCTGCTGACCTACCCCCAATGCTCTCTCTCCTTCCTTTCTCTGCTGGACCTTTCTAAACTGGTGGTTATTTACTGATAGAGCCTCTTTGTCCAACATTATTAAGTACCATGTTAATTATTGCTCACAGCCTCCCCATTAGATCGCAATCTCCTTAAAGAAAGAAAATGTTGCCAATGGCTTGGAATCCCACTTCCCCTGAGTCCCTGGCACAGTCCTTCACACCGAGAGCTCCCGCCCATTCCTTTGCTCCAAGAAAGAGTCCAATCCGACCGACAGGCCGTCCCTGTGCTAACCCAGCCAACGCGCACCACTGAGCCTCAGCAGCTCCAAACGGCCCCGCGGACCGCCCACCGGTGAGTGAGGAGCAGGGGAAGGAAGCTACAAAGGAGCCTTTTCTAGTCCTTGGCAGTAAGGGATCGTGTTCAGGTTCACATCCTACTGCTCCCATCAGAGGATTACCACGAACCCCTGTGAACGGCAGGATGCTGGGGCGGTGGCTAACCCTGGTGTCAGCACGGCCAGCTCTGTGGCACATGCTGGCAAGGGTAATGCAGGTCTGGGACTTGGAAGCACATGCTTATTCACAGGACACTCGCGGGCTGCCCCCTCTGTAAAGGCTTTTCTCCAAGTGAAAGCAGAGTTAGAAACACGGTTTCGGGTGGGGAAGTATTGAGAAGTCAGCCCGCACAGTGATGGGAGGGGAGGACACAGTGGGTTGCACACTGGGAGGACAGGAGGTGGGACCTGAATTGGCTGGGAATGTGCTGTGTGACTGAAGGCAGATAGACCTGTGCTGTAACTGAAGTCTGTCACATACTGCAGCAAGTTTCTTATCATCATTAAATTTTTCCTTTTATTAGGATTTAGAAGTAAAACATAGTGAATTTTCATTAAACCTAAGACATACAGATGTATGAGAATAAAAGTTTTAAATCTTTCTCCACCTTTTCCCTCTATTACCTCGCCGTCCCATCCAGGCATCTTTCTGTGTGTGCTCAACTCAATAGACTATGGCAACAACTAAATCTTACCAAATTCTAGTCTATGAATTCTAAAACAGACACACTTCCATCTCCACCCAAATAGCTCCCATCCTAAAGAGGACTGTGTCCTTCTTGATCACCTTGAGCTTCCTAATCAGTGTAAAGGAAATCCTGAAACATTCTAGATAAATATTTACTATTCTGTGTCTCCCTCCTAAACTGGAAAGACTTCAACTTTGCCAGAACTGATCAGCAGACCCTAAGCAGTGGGTGAATGGAATACTCTGACACATGTTTCTGTGAAAGAGAGGGCTAAGGGGCTGCTTGGCTATTGGGACCAAACAGCCCCATTCGCCTGCCTCACTAGGCTTTTACTGTAACAACAGCTGGAACTAAAATGTACCACTAGATACAATCAGCAAGGTAAGCATCCTTGAGAAAGTATGTGTTTCTACAAGGCCGGGTCTTTAAAGACTCAACATAGAGATTCTAGCAAAAGGATTGGACTTGTTTGGAAAAGTCAAGGCAGAGGCTGCCACCTTTGGCAAGATTCCCCTGGAGGCCCCCAACCTTGTGGAGAATCCTCCTTACAGACATTCCCACCAAGTCCTGTGCTTCCCCACACAACCGGATAGACTTTGGCATTTAGTGATTTCTTCCTATAAGCTGAAGGGCAGTGTGGGGGTGGTGGAAGCACAGGCTTGATGCCTGTGTGTCTGCAATGGGATCCAGTTCTATCTCTTGCCAGGCATCTACTTCAAGAAAATCATCAATGTCTTCATGTGTAAGGTGGACACAAAAATGCTGATACTGCACATACTTTTGAATTTGTATATGTTTTTATTGAGAGAGGAAGGGCAAGGGAGAGAGAGAGAGGTAGAAACACCAATGAGAGATAAACACTGACTGGCTGTTTTCTGCGTGCCCCTCCGCTGAGGATCAAGCCCATAACCCAGACATGTGCCTGGATGGGAAATCGAACTGGGACCTCTCAGTGCATTGTAAGACATCTGTTCTGTATTTTTTTTTAAATATATTTTATTGATTTTGTACAGAGAGGAAAGGAGAGAGATAGAGAGTTAGAAACATCGATGAGAGAGAGTCATTGATCAGCTGCCTCTTGCACACCCCCTACTGGGGATATGCTCGCAACCAAGGTACATGCCCTCGACTGGAATCGAACCCGGGACCTTTCAGTTCCCAAGCCGACGCTCTATCCATTGAGCCAAACCGGTCTCGGCTGTTCTGTATTTTTGAACAAAGTAAGAAATTGCTCCTGCACTGTAAGACATTATTCAAGTACAAACGTGAGAGGATATAGTTAGACAATGAAAGAAAAACTGGTGTAAATAACAAAACCTTAAAATCTACAGGACAGGTTCTGTCAGACTCTCTGAGTTTTTGGCTCAACTACTACTACATTTTACTATTGAGAATCTTGTTAAGTAACTCACTTCCAGAATTTAAGGACACATTATTTAAATCTGAATGTGCTACAAGTGTTTTAGTGTTCGGCCCTCTTAGTTGTGGTCAAAGTTGTGAATGTCTCAGAATCCTCAGTTCTTAGACTCCCTGGCGTGAGGAGTGGAGAGACTCAACACCAGCTCTTCCAGCCCCGGGGCCTGTCCTGGGGGGTCAGGGGCACTGGGGCTCACAGTCAGCCCTGGCAAATCCTCATCAGGGTCAAAGCATCCCTCTTCATCTACCTTGAGAGTTAAGTCAATCCGGGTCTCTAGGTTTTCTGAAACAAGGCCAAGGCCAAGGCCAAGGCAGAGCTAAAGCCATGTGCGAAAGCATCATCTCATGAGGATACAAGTCCTGTGTGATTGATGGTTCTACCAAGAGCATGTCTGCTAAGCAGCTCAGCAACAGCCTGCTGAGCATGAGGTAAATTTTCCAGCCCCAAAAAGCAGCAGATAGGTTCATAGTGAACTATGAAATGGGCCTTGCTGCAAAGGCGTGGCCTTCAACCACCCTTGAACTTCTAGGAGCAGCGTGATTTTGAAATACATCCTGGAAAATACCTGCCTCATAAGGAAGAGTCATATATGCAGGGCACTTTAAGTGCTTATGTAAAAGACAGTGTGATGCAAAGCAAAATGTCCTGTTAATGGTACCAGGAGTGTCATGATTTTAACTCTGGAATGCTAAGTCAACTAATCTTTGATATTCTGTGTTCAGATGACAGACAGGCAGCCGGAGCTAGAGTTTAGGCTTGTCCAATTAATCAAATAACCTCCATGCCACTTATCCTTGGAATTGGCATTAGAAAAGCCTTCATGTTCCCCCAAATCATATAAATGCCATGGTTTCCTATTCATTAAATCCAGGTTGGCCTATGCCAATATGTCATATTTTGACATGTAGCCCCAAGGGACAAGCGATCAAAATTAAGAGGAGACCTCAGCTAAAGCTGGCATGCCCCACTCCACTGAACAATTTATGCCCCCACATAGATAAAAACTATCTTCTCCAAAGGATGCCTATTAAACTGTTAGAAATATAGACAAACAATCCATTTCATTATGCATAAAATATTTCTTTTGTCTTTTAATCCATCATAGAGAAGGAATGTTCACATCATAGCAAGAACAGAGGCGATTATTATGTATAATTACATACAGATTTCAATACTACTATCATCATGGTATTTACTGAATAACCCTGCCGTACTAATAAAATCTGTTTTTTCTTCTCTTGCTTTGAATCCACTCAAAGCTTCCCTATGCATTCAGAGGAAATGCCAAACTCCTCACCATCGCCTCCCATGCTCCAGCCATGCCTACAGTCTGAGCCCATCACGTACAACTCCAACCTCATCCCTCCTCTCTCCACCCCCGGCCAGCCTGCCATCGCTCATCCTGTCCCCGCACACTGGCCTTCTTTCTTTGTTCTTTGTCCCGTGAATGAGCCAGGAGAAAGGCCTTTGTCCCTGCTGTTTCCTTTGTTTGAAAAGCTTTTCCCCAAGACCTCTGTGTGGCTAACTTCTTAGATCTCAGGTCAAACGTCTCCTCCTCGTCAGTGGGGTTCCCTGGCCACCCTAAGGAGTGCTGTGCTCCACCTGCAGTCACTCCTCATCCTGCTCCCTGGGACCCATTTGCTCTCTCTGGAGCACAGACATATTTCAGCCTGAACTGGCTGGCTGCTGGCTGCCTGGCCCACTAACACATATGCTCCAGGAGGAAAGCAGCTTCCTCTCCCCACACCCAGCATGTGCCGGGCACACAGGAGGTGTTGGTTACATAAATGAAGTCTGTGCTAGCGACAGACATGACCACACACACTCCTGAAGCTACCTAATGACAGAGAAGCCAGTGGACAAAGAGCAGCCACGAAACAAACAAAAATACTTAGCAGTTGTATATTAAGTTATGATTGAGTAACCAAGGTTAGCTGAAATTACCCCACATGAATAAGTCTTATATAATAACAGAGGCGTATGCACATTATCCACTACGCTGTAATGTTATGACCAATCTACAAGTGGTGGAGAGTCACGGGAGGGCGGGGCAGTGGGCGGAGCTACAGGAAGATGGGGCAGCGAGCAGGGAGAGCTGCCAGCGGTGGTGGGCGGGCGGCCAGCTGAGGCAGGCAGCAGCGAGCTACTCTGGCACGGATTCGTGCGCATGGGCCACAGTTATTTAGTGAAATAAAGAAGGGTCACATGCAATGTGAGTGGCCTGAGCTGGGAAGGCTTCTGAGGTTTGAGAACAAAGAACTTGAACTTTCTAACGTTTTGTGTGGAATGAATATCTCCCCCAAATTCCTATGTTGAAGTCCGAACCGCCAGTGGGATGGTGCCTGGGGCCTTTGGGAGGCATTTAGGTTTGGATGAGGTGATGAAAACAGTATCTGACTTACAAGAAGGAGACCCAGCTTCTCTCTCTCTGCCATGTGCAGGCCCAGGCAGAAGGCCTTCTACAAGCCAAGAGAAGGCATCTCCCTGGAAACCAAATTTGTTGACACCTTGATCTTGGGCTTCCAGCCACCAGAACTTTGAGAATTAAATGGCCGCCATGTAAGCCTTCCAGACAAGGGGGAAAGTGTTACAGCAGCCTGGGCGAGCTGACACAGGGGGGGTCTGGTGTGGTACCTGCCGCCTGGAACATCATAGCTGCTCAGTAAATATCACTGAGTTTCAAAACACTCAAACTAAGAAAAACATAAAATGTTATTTTAGTTTTCTCAGTAAATAGTTTTCAAGACCACTTCTCTCTACTCTTTGATGCTACTCTCCAGCATAAATAGCAGCAATGTGGATATTAAAAGTGGGCAGCAGAGAAATCATCCATGAATGCAGGTATAACACAAGTCAGAAGAATGTTTTTAAGTAGGGAAAAAAATTATTTTCAGCCTTACAAAATTCAAAGAGGCTTTGCAAGCGAAAACAGACTTCAGCTTTTTCACATTCCTCATGCCCAGAAACTAGGACGTTAAAATGCCAGGAACCCTTTCAATATTTAAACCATGTGATAAATGCAGGAGAAAGTCTCAAACGACTAAGTTAACTTCTGTGGAGCTGCCAAAGGGCCAGATGCTTCTTTAAAAAAAAAAAAAATATATATATATATATATATATATATATGAACTTGGCTTTGAAAATACCTGGAGCCTCCGTCCCAAACAGGAAGGGTGGGCTGACACGTGTGTGCTGCATGTCCTCCGGGCCTCAGCAAGCATCTTCTGACAGCAACGCCCACCGTGTACCAGCAGACGAGGTGGCTCCTGCAAACCCAGGCTCCTCTGCACAGGAGCACAGGAACCGGGAGGATCCGGTCTGAGCCGGGACAATAAATCCCATACAATTACACGGGGAGCATGTGGTGTTGGGAAAAGATGCAACGTAGCTTCATTGCACCTGAGACTTTTATTTTTAGAAAATTTGAACACGGATGAAGGGGGGAAAAAGAGCCATATTAAAAAAGACGTTTCATGATTCATAATATGGAAAAATAAAACATTTTTTGAACCCATACATACAACAAAGAGCAGTTTATTGTTCACTATTGCCATCTATCACACTGTCAACCGGATCCGTACGATCTTTCGCCTTAATTCTGAGCTTTTAAAAGGCCCTGCTCTCGCACACTCATCTTCACACGCTCCTGTACAACCTGTACTATGATGGGCTTGGAATACAGAATTTAAAGGTTTCTGTGGTTATGGTGGCCATTTTTTGTTTTTATTTTTTAAGAACGCCTAGGCTGCATCTCTACATCTGCAGCCCCCTGTGGGGTTCACCCGAGTTTAAATTCGCTGCCGAAATTATTTTTCAATCTTTAACGCGGGCCGGCCTCCCCAGAGCCTGTGCCTGGGCTCAGAGCAGGCAGCCGGCCTGAGCATCCTGCTCCAGCAATGAGGTCTCACGGCACCACTTCCCTCCCGCACGCCCCGGGCCAGGGGAGCACTCAGAGCCGGGGGATGGGGGGGGGAGCACCCGGAGCCTGGCTGGCTCCCCTTCCTCGCCACCTTATCGCTGACACAGTGAGTGCCTGGAGGATACAGCCTCCATTTCTGCCCTCTCTCCACACCTCGCAGATAGGCTCTCATGGAATACAGCTCGTAAACATTCATCTCCCGGCAGTAACGATAGCTATATATCCCTAGAAATTCCACGTGTTGAGTGAAATAGGCCTTTCTGACTTCATCTGTCTCTCAGACACAGGGCTGGGGATAGACAGTACAAAGAGAAAAGCCTCCAGGTGAAAATAGTGGAATTATTCAGAGCTCCCCTCCCCCTCGGAGTCAGTCTGCGTGAGTTATAGAGCGAGGGATCCCAGGGCCTTTTTTCAAGGTATTTTCCATTCCCAACACCCAGCCCAGGTTCCTTTGCTGACCCGGTGCGGTGGTCAGCAGCGAGGAGTAAGATTCCGTAAGCAATGAGCAGGAGCACACGCCATCTCGTTTTCCCTCTGCGGGCTGGCCTGCTGTGTGCTGGCTTCCCTGGCCGGCGGATGCTGAACGTGGCATTCCGTTTAGCTGATCTCTGAGACTGAGTTCAAGGGAAGCTGATATGTTTATATCCCTTCAAAGCTACTCTGCAGGTGTGCCAGGAGGAAAGCTAAGACAGTGCTGCCCATTCAGAGGCCCCGGCCTCTCTGTCCCGCCGCTGTCTGGCTGTCTGACAAGTCAGACCACCACGCGAAGCAGTGAAGGCCGATCAGAGCCATGGAGGGAGGGGGAGGGGGGGGCGGAGGTCGGAGTACAGGATGGCAATCTGCGCGGGGAGAACAGCCTCAGCCCAGGGCTCCTGAGCCCTTCGCGGGCCTAACCAGCCTTCCCCCCATAAACCTCAGGGCCTGGTCTGAAGGAGCAGAAGGGGGAGGGGTAAGGAACAAGCCATGGCAATGGGGGGAAGAATGGGAGGAGGTGGAGGAATTGGCTCTTTTCTTTAACCAAGCGCCAGAGATGTGAAACCACCTCAGAACAGCAAGCAGCCGATGGCCCAGGAAGCAGCTGATGTCAGCGGACACTCCCCGTGGCCTCCTCCTGCCTCTGAGAAGCACAGGACGTGGCCCAGCGACCGCTCCCTCCTCAGGAAGAACAGCCACCGCCATTCAGTCCTCAGGATGTGCCAGGCATTCTGCTAAGAACTGCCTCAAATCTTCCCTTTCAGGGAACCAATAAATATTTACTTTTCTGGGGAATACAAATATATAAATATTATTTCTAATCTCCTCTACAATCCTGCTATGTTGGTGTATGAGTCAGTTTCTCAGAAGAAACAAAACCAGCAGGATGAGTGTGTGTGTGTGTGTGTGTGTGTGTGTAACACAGATTTGTTATAAGGAATTGGCTCATGCAATGCTGGAGGCTGAGAATTCTCAGGACCTGCAGGCTGGAGGGGCTCGGAGCCCACAGGCAGAGCAAATGATGCTGAATTTGGTCTCCCCAGCAAGACTGCAAGCTCCAGAGCCTGGTGGACACTGGGTCTGAGATTTCTCCAAATATCACTGAGGCCCTTCACTGTGTCAGGCTTATTAACAAGGCGCAGCTCAGACCCTGTCCTTAAAGCCTTTCCATCCTCTACCTCTAAGATAAACCCGAATACAATAAACTGAAAATTAAAAAATAAGAACATAATCCATACCACATGCCCTTGACAATTTCCTTTTAAATTTAGTTAGAGTGATTAAAATCTTCTGTTAAAAAAAAAAAAAAAGTCAAGTCTAAGCTGCAAGCCGGTGTTCCTCAGTGCCACACGCTCACGTTCCTCACCCGCCATTAGCGCACCGACGGCATTCTCTGTGCGGAGAAAGCACCGTGTCCTCTGTGACAAATTAAGCTGCAAGCAGTTTGCTCTGCTCTCCGGCTTCTCACTTATATTAATGAGTGCCATAAAGAAAGCCTTTAAACATAGTATTTATTTGCAGCCGCAAACGTCCGCTCCCAGCACTCAGCAGCACACACGGCGCTGCGGGGAGACACCCGGGAATCCGGGATTGTGTCACGTCCTGGATGTTACCGCCGAGGTGCCTGCCTGTTTCCACACCCGCACCGCGCCGTTCAGGCTGCCGTGTCCTCCGACCGCGGCCGCTGTGCAGCCCTGCGTGTGGCCAGTGACACAGCAGCGAATGTCAGAGCGGCCTGGGGGCACATCCACGTGGATCGCTTTAAGAACAAACGCATCGCTGTTGTTTACAATGTGAACAAACACAAAGCCGTGACGAATGTCACACGCTATAAATACAGACATCTCCATCGTACTGCACTTATTCATCTCCAGGTTGAACAAATGTTAATTGCAGAGGATCTGAAAATGAGTCTTGTTAATGTCATTTTTAATTTAGCACGTTACGGTGTAAATGTTTTCCGTTGAGTTAATTTACACCTGTTATCACACGCGTCATTATTAGGCTGCTGGTGGAGCAGCTCTCTGTGCCTCTAAAATTTGCTTAAAATGGCAGAAACAATTACTAATTAGGAGGGCATGTTTACTTTAATTATGTTTATTTCCTACTCTAGTTTTATATGTAATGTATTATGGGAGTGTATGATTTAATTAGTGAAACCCATTTATCACAAGCGATTTCTCAAATAAGCACAGCTTAAAACACAACAGGTTCCTTTGGCGTTTCATTCAGTCCTTGGTGATATTTCTGCAGAGGGAGCCTGTATGCAGGCCTTTCACTCGGGAAATGAGAGCATTTACCCACTTTTTCCTCCCAATTTTTGCAAAAATTAGAATAGTCTCTAAGCTTACCAATAACAAGAGTTCAACTCCGCAGTTCTTAGTGCAAAATTTAAAACACGGTGTGAGCCCTGGCTGCGGCTCAGCTGGTTGGCATCGTCCTGTGCACCGAGTGGCTGCAGGTCTGATTCCAAGTCAGGGCACGTGTCTAGATGGCAGGTTTGATCCCTAGTCAGGGCGTGTACAGGAGGCAACCAATAGGTGTTTCTCTCCCACCTACCTCTCTCTCTTCCCCCACCCCCCGAGAGTCCTCTTCCTTTCCCTCTAAAAAAAAATAATAATAAATTTAAAAAACAGAGCTTCAGGTAAGGGTTAAAAAAATATGGCATACAAAATGTACAGATCTATAAACTCAACATTTTTAATCTGCACTCAAAATTAACAGCCTGATATTTACACTGACAAATTCCATTTAAAATTTTTAGAAAATTCCTTTTTTTTTTTTTTTTTTTTTTTTTTTTTTTTAATAAAAAGAACATGCTAACATTCCTTCCTGGAGTCGTGTCTCTGGCACCCAAGGTACAATTGACTTGTTTTCCTAAAAACCAGAGCACAGTAATCACCAACAATACAGGCACACTTGGGAGAGAGGGGCGTGTGGGTCCAACCCCAGTGGTAAAGCAAGTGCTGCAAAAGCAAGTCGTAATCTTTTGCTGGTGGCGGGCCCTGCCTCCAGTTTGTAGAGCGCACGGCACCGGTGGCGCACGGCAGAGAGGCACAATGAAAGGAGATGCGCCTGCACTGAGGCAGGAAAAGGCCACCCAACTCCTGGGAGATTGCCGGAGCGTGGGCCGTGCACCTGTCTCCAAAGGAGAAAAGCGTCCTGAGAGCAGCAAAGCCTGGGACACAACCTTAAGGGCATGAGCAAACCGAATGCCGCCACCACTAGGACAGGCCACCACCAGGACAGACCGCCACCACCAGGACAGACTGCCACCACCAGGACAGACCGCCACCACCAGGACAGACTGCCACCACCAGGACAGACCGCCACCACCAGGACAGACCGCCATCATCAGGACAGACACCGTGAGCACCCTGAGGCGCGGCCTCCGGAAGGCGCCTCTCCCGAGATCCCATTCTTTCATCTTATCAAACACCGACCATTCCACAGCAACCAGCCTGGACTTTTCAGAATGGCCAATGTCACAAAGACTTTGAAAAGGCTGAGGGACGATTCTGGATTAAAAAGAGACTAAAGACACATGACAACTAAATGTCTTATGCGATCCTTGATTGGATCCTGGATTTAAAAAAAAAAAAAAAATACAAGAAAAATGGAGATAGTTGGGGAAATTTGAGTCAGGACTGTATACTATATCACAGTATTATATCAAGGTTAAATTTTCCTTGATGTGTTTTAATGCTAGCAGATTACAAAATAGCTGGAGGCAGAAATGATGAAACCAAAGTTGTCCTACTTCGGGGGCATCATGAGACCACAGGGTTCTGTGGAAGAAGAGCAAACAGTAGCACTGGGGAGAGAGAAAGCAGGCGGAGGAAGGCCCGGCCAGGGAGGGTGACCCCGGAAAGAAGCCCTGGGCTGATCCACAACCGCCGAGCGGCTGCTGAGGCTGGACACCAGGCCTCCGGCATCCATGGGGTCGCCCGGAGCCGGAGCCCACTCGCCAACAGGAACACAAGGAAAAAGCTGGTTTTCAGGAGAGACACCGGAAATGGTCAGGAACGAGTTGTCATGATCTGCAACTTTCTTTTGAACATTCAGCAAACACGGCGAGAGTGTGAAGCAAGTGGAGCAAAATGGCGGATGCATGGGGTAAGGAATGTTTTTCAAGTTCATTACACCCGTTTCCACTTTTCTACAAGCCTGAAGTCAAAGGCTGGGAAACATAAGCAGTCCAGTAGGCAGAGCGGCAGGGAGGCCAGGTCAGGCTCACTCTATGTCTCTTACTCACCGACGTCCAGGACATGTCACTACACTGCCCTGAATGTCAGCGTGTGAGCATGACCACCAACCTGGCAGCATGGCCACTCCCAGCATCCCGAGAAGCACATTCCACTCACCTCAGGTTTCAGCCCCCAGAAGGAGTCCGTCCACACAGCAGCCAAGGCATTCCTCATGCAGACCCATGCAGCCCACCAGCCTGGCTGGAGGTCCAGAGCTGGGTTTTGTTAGAAAAGATGAAACTACAGTGTGCTTTGTTTAACTTTAAGATACTACTTACGATAAGTCCCATCACAGTGCACTTTTACAAACACACTTCCTTAACAAAGTAAAGTAAACATTGGCACTTGTAGGATTTTGCCCAACCAGGAGAAATCCCTAAGAACCAAAAGGGCAGAGTGTTCCCCACTCATCTCACGGCAGCCCCCACGCTGCGCCCACAGACAGCCGGCTGGGCACACTCACTAACCCACGGAGCAGGCGGTGCTCACAGCCTCTGCTGGGAGAGAGGACGGGCCTGCGCACCTTATCACCGTGGACGGATGACCAGTGAGGGGACGGCCTCGCCATGGGAAGAGCGCGGCATGCAGGGTCCCTGTCCCCGTCCTCCCTGTCCACACGTAAGAAGTGCACAGCAGGCTCCCTGCGACATCGGACTGCCACCACGCTCTCCGTAGCGAGGGCATTTTCAGGAATGCTGGAATGTTACATTTTCATTCAGTTTCTAATTTCTGATCCCGGTCATTCTGGTAGTACTCTAAGTATGGTTATCCTGCTGGTTAAGAGAGACAACAAGCACTTCGTTTAGCTAGCATCTGCCCACTCTCACCCCAGCCCTGCATTTTAACCTGTGGTTAGGCCAGGCCTACCTAAGGAAGTAAACAGATGTTGCTGGAAAGAGCTGGAAATTTCAAACTGAGCCAATGCAATGCCTCTCAGGAAGGGCTGAGGCTGCTGGTAAAACTAATGAAGGTCAAGGTGGTGGCCCAAGAAAACGTGGTACTTACCTCCTCCCACAACCACATCAAAATCACAACAAACTACAGAACAACCGTCACTCAGAAACGCCTGAAATCTAGCTGAACAGAAATCCTACAGCGAAGGAAAAAGGCAGCAGCCACATCAAGACTTGTAGGAGATGCGGAGCAGGCTGGTCCCACACCCACGTGTGATAGACACAAAGCGGGAGAGAGATCTCGGCTGTGGAGGTTCCCCTCTGAGGACTGAGGGGCCCCAGCCCCACACCAGGTCCCCCAGTCCAGGGTGTGGGATGCCTGGAAGAGAAGTCCCCATGACTTCTGGCTGTGAAAACAAGAGAGGGTTGTGGCTAAGACAGGGACTGCTGGAGTCCCTACCTTCCTCTTGAAGGGTCCATGCATGGAAGCACTAGGACTCACTCACTGCCTCCGAGCTCCAGCTCTGCAGTAGCAACGCCAAAGGAACCTGGGCAGCAGCAAGGAACGGGGTTGTCAGCAATCAGGGCAAGAGGGGCAGGCGCAGCTTTCTCCCAGACAGAACTGCTGGCAGAGCCACTGTTCCTAGCCTGAGCCTCCCCAACAGAGCAGGCAGGTGAGCATATCAGAGTCTCCATCAATCTGGCCTACACTACTGGCTCTACCCTGGTGACTCCCTAGGACCCTGCCCCATCCAACTTGCAGGCCCACCAAAGCTGTTTCCAGTGGCTTCTCCATACTAACAGCCTGTTTTGGCTCATGTTTCAGACTTTCCTAAAATTTCTCAAACAACTAGCATCTGGCCTCAGTGTGCCCCACACTTCTGGCTAAGTGGCCCCAGGCTCGGCACTAGAGGCAACCAGCCCTGGTTAACAGCTTGGCCTCTCCTGGGCACCTCCGAGCCAGCTTAAGTAGTAGCTATCTGCATATTGCTTTGTAGCTCAAGCCAGGTGCCCCATGCAGGACACAGGTGGTGGCTGATATTGGATGGTACCTCTCAGGTGGTCCCAGAGTCATATCCACAAGCAACACACTCAGGGGCAGACTGAGTGGGCCCCAGGACCCTGCTTAGTAAGCCCTGCTCTGTGGGTTGGGCCCCTGCACAACTGATCCTCCATTGTGGTCGTGGTCACAGCCTTAAAGCCAATTAGCATGAAGATAAATCTCCCCACCCCCACGGATGTGCCAACAACAATCAAAGCTCAACTATAACAGAAGGGTTTACACAACCTTCACAGCACCTGGAGCACCAGCTTAGGTCACTGCGGAGGCTGTGCCACTGAACCTTACAGGACACCCAATACATAGGGCCACTCCATCAAGCTCCACCTAATACACAGAAATCAGCACAATGAGGAGACAAAGAAACATGTCGCAATGAACGAAACTCCAGAAAAAGAACTAAACAAAATGGAGACAAGCAACCCATCAGATGCAAAGGTCAAAACACTGGTTATAAGAATGCTCCATGATCTCAGTGCCAATATCATCAAAAAGATAGGAACATAAAACAGAGCTAGAAAAACAGAAAAAGGAACCATTCCAAAATGAAGACTTTCTAACTGAAATGAAAAATACATTACAGAGAATCAACAGTGGGATAGATGAAGCAGAGGAGCAAATAATAGATTTGGAAAGTAAGAAAGCAGGAAATACCCAATCAGAACAGAAAAAAAAAAAAAATTAAGAGAGTATAAGGAGCCTCTGGTTACCAACTTTAAGTGTACCAACATTCACATTATGGGGGTTCCAGAAGGAGAAGAGAGAAAGCAAGGAATTAAAAACTCATGTGAAAAAATGACAGAATAGTACCCTAACCTGGTGAAGGAAATGTATAAGTCCAGGAAGCATAGAGAGTCCCAAACAAGAGGAATCCAAAGAGGCCCACACCAAGACACATCATAATTAAAATAAAAAGCTTAAAAACAAACAGAGAACCTCAAAAGCAGCAGGAGAAAAGCAGTTCATTATCTACACGGAGCTCTCATAAGACGGTCAGCTGATTTCTCAACAGGAACTTTGCAGGCCAGAAGGGATTGGCAAGAAATACTCAAAGTTATGAAAAGCAAGGATCTTAACCAAGGTTACTCTACTCAGCAAAACTATCATTTAGAATTGATGGTCAAATAGAGAGCTTCACAGGCAAGAAAAAGCACCACTAAGCCACTACTACATGACATGTTAATGGGTATTCTTTAAGATGGGAGGAGGGTGAGGAGGATGGGTGAAGAAATGTTAAGGGATTAAGAAGTACTAATTGGTACTTACAGAATAGTCACAAAGATGTAAAGTACAGCATAAGGAATCCGGTCAATAATATTATAGTAACTATGTATGGTGTCAGATGGGTATTAGATTTATTGGAATGATAACTTAGTAAATTATATGTGTAATTACTGGGTTGTACACCTGAAACTAACATAATATTGTATGTCATCTATAATTTAAAAACAAAAAATTATTCAAAGTAAACAAAACAAAAAAAGTGTAGTTAAGAGCTAGTATAAGACCAAGGTGATCCATGGATAATTCAGCTCAGCCGCTTTAACAGCAGTCTTCCCACAGACTGCACCTGCATGTTCTGAAACGGAAAATGGATCTATCTCCAGAAAAGGGAAGAATGAGGATGAGGCAACGCTAATTGGGAGAAACAAGAGAAACCAATAGTGAACCTGCTGTGCCACCCTCCACCACGCTGTAAAAAGTTAAAAGGAAAAAATTAACATGGCTCATCTTTCTTATTTGCCATTTATTGAGAGTTTAAATGAAAATCTGGGGAGCTGTCCAGGAGTAACTGGATTGGGGCGTGTGTGTGTGTGTGTGTGTATGTGTGTGTGTGTGTGTGTGTGTATACCTCTGAGTTTATGGTTGTACAACACACACTGTATCTGTGTTTCAAGAAGAAGAGGTTGCTGAAGCGGGATACGTTTCAGCAAAATGTAACCTTCGCCTTAGAAACCAGGAGCCAAAGTAATTAGATTACAATCTTCCCAACACTGTGGGAGAGATTCGATCAATTAGAACCAAGATCAGTTACATTATTTGGTTTTCCTAAGTAATGGACCCTTAAATACAATCAATACTTCTCCAGGCTATGAGTTCTCAAGACCTGAGATACATTTAACAAAAAACACAAATGGATTTTCAAAGGCCCTGGGATGTCTGATCACAGATGGGACTGGAGTGGGGGCGGCAGAGAGAACAGACTTGAGTGTGCTATTGTCCTGTAGGTTTGGTTGTTCACATATGAATTAAATTTCTTTTATCAAAGAGCCTCAATCTAGGAATAAGCAGCCATATCACTCGGTTTCTTTTTAAAGTTTCAGTATTAAAACTAATTTGATAGGGAACAGAATAAAATGGAGGTTTCTATTTATGTTTTAAGAACTTGACAAAACTTACATTGTAAAGTTATGAAGAAAAATGGCAGAAGTTGCTCCAAGCCAGCTAACTCCTCCCAGCCCTCCCTTCCAAGAGTGAATTTGGGGAAGGGCATCGAGGGCATACTGCCCAGTCTGTTGGGTGGATGCCCAGAGCTGCCTTCCAGGACTTTCTTAGAAGGGGTCCATAAGAGCCCTATGTTAACACCAAATTCTCTGGCTGCCTCCCCACGGGGCCCCCACCCTACTCCGAGGGCAGGAGCTGGGTTTAGACATTGGCATTCAACTTGGAGGATCTATTTCCCAAGTTAAACAGATTAGCGCTTAATGATAATGTGTTTATAAATCGAGACAAAACAATCATCCTCGGTGCTCCAAGGCCACTCGCTACTGCCCTACATAGGTCTCCGGGAGGGGCAGGCGGGCGAGCGCCTGTGACTTCCTCCGGCAGCTCTCCACAGGCACCTGCCACACATGCCGCTCCTCAGTGATCTGTTTAACACACTCGTGATAATTAGAACGTGAAGCAACTAATTCCCGACTTCCCCAAGAGCCAGGCTTCTGCTGGAGTGCGAGGGAATGTGGCGAGAGGGGAAGCGGGAAGGAGGAAATTTGCACTGAGAGCCTCTTCTGCGCGGTTTTTGAGTTTCTGCGTAATGAAGAGACGCCGAGCAATCTCACACACCAGGTAATCAAACAGGCATTGGTGTTACCTTCACATCAATTACCTTCCTCTTGGCAGCGGGGGGAAAATCAGGTCGTATTCAAAAGTCAGCCTATTGACTTTATTTATACAGCACTGATGTGTGGTTGGGTGCCAGCACGCTAGCCTCCACCGCATTTCCAGCGGTAACCGAGGGCTGACTCTGCAAGCACCACGGTGGAAACTGTACCATTCAAATCATTTCCTTCCACGTGAAGAAGACGCATCGGGAGCTCAGTTTTCTCATCTGTGGAGTGCGGAGAACACTGTGCGAGGTCACTGGCATTTGGGCTAGGAAAAGGCACTGGCATTTGAGCTAGGAAAAGGCAGGGGTGTGAAGCACCCGAACAGCCTCTGACACAGGGCAGGTGCTCGGCCTGCTATGATGGCTGCCAGGAGCAGTTTCCTGGAGCAAGAGCTTCCCTTTGAGTGTCTTGCATCTTTCTGACCAAATCATCTTCTGGTTCCAGAAAAGGAGGCCATATGCCGGGAACACTGGGAACAACTCCCCCTGCGGACCGTCCGATGCGACCTTCGCTCACCTGGTGATACTCACCGGCGTGAGTCTGTCTGAGGACCCCTCTCCCTCACTCTCTGGCCAGCAGGAAAGGGTTAGCATTTAGCGCTCCTTGAAAAGGCACGAGGAGTTTGTGTAGAAAATCCAAGTGCGTAAGCTTAGGGCTGTCACCTGGGTGAACGCTGACCCTCTTGTGTCCCGGTGAGGGACCGGCTCCTCTGAACCTCGTGCTCCCCTTCCAGGGGCTGCAGCTCTTGGTCCTCGGAGGTTTCTCCTTCCCAGGCGTCACTTCATCCCTTTCATTTCGCCGAGCCTATCTCACCTGGGAACGGGAGAGACTCCTCTGGCCATTAGCACACTCTCTGGGAGCAACAGATGGTGGGTTTAGGAGCCCCGAACCCCAGAGCAATGGGGCACATTGGGCAATTCAAGACTCTTTCCTCATCTACAGAGTGAGGACGCTGGGTTGGATGGCCACAGTAATGGCTAGTTTTATGTCAACCTGACGAGGCCACAGGGTGTCCAGATATCTGGACAAACATGCTGCATGTCTGTGCGGGTGTTTCTGTGCTGGGGTGACATGGATCAGCGGCCTGAATAAAGTGCATACCTCCCCAGTGTGGGTCGGCCTCATCAACCGGAGGAAGGCCTGAACAGCACAGAAAGGCTGACTTCCCCTTCTGCCCAGCTGCCTTCGGACGGGACATGAGCTAAGACATTCCACAGCCCTCAGACTGGAACTGAAGCGCGGACTCTTCCTGGAATGAGCCTTCAGGCCTTAAAACAGGAGCTTTCACCACCAGCTGTCCTTGCTCACAGGCCTGAGGACTCACACTAGCACTTCCATCACTGGCTCTTCTGCCTCTCGTTTGCCACCTGACCCAGCAGATCTGGGGACTTTTTGGCCTCAGTATCACATGCACCAATTCCTTACAATAAATCTCTTCATATAAATACCATGCACACATACCCAATTGGTTCTGTTTCTCTAGAAAACCTGATAATACAATCGCCAAAGATAATTCTCAACTCTACTGCTGCCAAACGGTCATCTAATCTGCGGCTTGAACACCTCCCTGCCTTCCAGGCAGCTCATCTTGCTTTAAAGAGGGTGGGACTTGGCAGGTCCCAAGTTGGGGGAGAATCCAAAGCCCCACCAGCACCTTCTCAGCGGTAGGGAGCTTCAGTCTAACACCGGGCAGAGGGGAGTGCAACTTTCATCTCTGGGGCTCCTTCTAATCATGTAATGTAGGAGCCGGGGCCTGCCTGGGGGGTGTCAGTTTTGTTTCATTCTGATTTCCTGGTTGTGTTATAATGTTGGCCGATCCTGAGTCTGCTCATGTGCACATGAATAACCATGAAGTGAATCACCACCCAGCACTTCTGCCGAGGACCTTTAGGACATAAATACGGGCCTTCACCTTTGTTACCAAAACCAACAGAAATGTGGCGATGTTTATCCTGTCGCCTAGGGGACCGTCTCCCCATCTCACCTGTCTCGTCCTAGGGCTGGCCAATAAATCACCATCTCCAGGAGGGACATGAGGTGGGCCCTCCTGCTGCCGCAGCACTCCGGTCACCTCCTCCGGGCCAGCAGTCTCAGCCCTGACTGCACAGAACAATCACTGCTAGTCTTTTTTTTTTTTTTTTTTTAATGTCAGGCTCCACCTCAGAGATTTGTATACAGCTGGTGAGAGGCGGGGAAGGGGAAGCTAGGACATGAATAAGAACTTCTTAGGTGATTCTAATAGGTAGCAGGTCTAAAAACCAGTGTTCTCTCTAGACCAGGGGTCAGCAAACATTTTCTGTAAAGGAGCCAAATGGCAAATATTTTAGGTCGTGTGAGCCATAGGGTCTCTGTCACAACTGCTGTTTTTTCATTGTAGCATAAAAGCAGCCATAGGTAATCTGTAAATGAATGGCTTGACTGTTCCAATAAAACTTTATTTACACAAACAAGTGGCAGGCCATATTTGGCTCATAGGCCATGGTTGGTCAGTTAATCCATTCATTACCCAGTTTTAAAATGGTTTGCTGCCTCAAATATCATCCCAAAGAACCGCATGATCACCAGCTCACATTTCTCCATCTTGCCATTCTCAAACGGCATATTGAAATCAATATTCACTCTCTAGCTGACATTCCCTTCCTGTGTCACACTGATGTTCCCATCCAAACAGGAACAGCCCTGTCCTAAGAGAGTCCTTTCTGTCTCCCAGTAATCACTGCTGCCTTTTTATATGTTCACAAACATCTGTTTAAAATTGCTTCTGGAATTTCATCAGAAAATGACTTAAGCTCACCCATCTGCAGCTTCTAAACTATGCTTCTCCCTCTGGAGAACCGGGACACGTTCCCTGAAATCATTTACAATCTTCTGGCATCCTGGTCTCCTTGGTTCTCAAACATTATCTAAAGTGCTCCACGTCCCATCGGCCAGCTCGCTCTGTGCCCGGGGGGACCCAAATGACTTTCAGCAGCTCATTATCTCTTCTGTCTTGAGTTTTAATTTTTCCTAAGCATGTTTATTCTACCCTTTCCAATTTTAAGATTCTATTTCCTGATAAATATGATACGGTCACAATGGGAGCCAAGCAGGTCTGTGTTTGCCACATCCCCTGTTTACACTGCGCCATCTGTTCTAAAGGAGGCTAGGTCTTCTTTATTTTTTTTGGCTCCACGAAGAAATGCTTTAAAATCCTCCATACAGGTGACCATATGTTTCGGTTTGCCTGGAAGAGCCTGGTATATGTCTTTTGCCTGAAGTCAGTGCTCACAGCGCCTTCTTCACGCTGATAAGTATCGTCTGAACAGCTGGTCCCATGGGAAAAGCTGAGTTCATGGGGGCAGACAGCACTTCCTAGACGTGATGGGTTTCCAGGTCTGTCATACACTCGAGAGAAAAAAGAAAATCATCTCTGCTAAGTCTCTAGCTACACTGGATTCATTTCCCGGCTCTGCCATTTCCTGGCTGCGTGACCTCAGGATAAGTTATTTAACCTTTTTGATGTCTGACTCTGCCCTATCGAATCTCTTTACCTCTTAAATGGATAAACACATGATCAGAGCACTTGGCCCAGCACACATTACCTAGCAAATGCTCAATAAATGATACCTAATGTCACTACTAGTATTATTGCCTATGGTATTCATTCCCCCGGCCCTCTCCACAGCGCCACAACATTTGTTACTCTCTATTCTGGTGTGCAGTTTGTCCTTCCTTTTCTGTCGGTCATGTTCTTTTTCTCACCAAGCTCTCCCTGCTAGTTTAAACTCAACTGCACCTCTGCATCGTTTGTAAAGCCTCTCTCATGTCGTTGAAGAAATCCGTCTTCGCCAGAAAGCTGGGCTCCTCACAGGGGCTTCTCCTCTCACAGAGAAGCCACCTGCGTAATCTGTGAGCTGCTCTGGCAGGAATGCGAACTTCCGCTCCATGACTCCCCCGGCATCTCCGTTTCCTGATCAAGATAAACTGCTATCCGCTCCGGATCCCTTGGGAACACACCCTGAACCTGGGAGATTCCAATTCCCAAATAGCTAGAGTAAATCACACCAGCTATAAAATAATAACGGCATTAACTTTCTGAGAATAAGGCTGACCCGCAGCATATTCAAATAGTGCATTAGAAAAAGGATCACACAGGAAAAATGAGTGATAGCTAGAGTTCCAATATCAACTACAAAATAGCAACCATTACTTATTCAGTGACTACTACATGCCAAGAAATGATATACGAGGCATATTATAAATGTTACCTCAGCTCGCTATTCAACTCGGCCGTCCTGCTGGAAATGGAGCCTCAGAGCCTCAGTCGCCCAGTTGCAAACTGGTAAGGGCAGGCACAGCAGCCACCCAGGCCTGCGCCCACAGTGCGTGCTCCTTCAGACACACCACGCTATGTCTTCTGAAGACATACAAGACGTTTTTAGACACAGTTGAAAAAATAAAAGGCCTCCATAAAAAAAGCAAGATAGTGAGATTTTTAGAGAAATATATACTTTTGATTAAGTGAATAGCCGACCTTTAGGCAGTAATTTTGGATGATGAAAGCCAGATATCCAAGGTTGTTTTTTTTATATACACACAAAGCTAGTCGCGTGAAGCAGGTGACTATAGTGAAGCATACAGCCAGCAAATTCAATGAAGGTACCATTTTGATACATACTGCCCAGAGAGAAAGTGAATAAACAGGAAGTGGCCCAAAGCTGGTCTATATATTCAATGGATTACTTACTACTCAGCAACAAAAGGGAATGGGGTAGTGGTGTGTGCCACAACAGCACATATGTTATACTAAGGAAAATAAGGCAGACACCAGAGGCCGCATGTGATTCCATTTATATGAAAGGTTCAGACGCAGGAAAAGCTACAGACAGGAAGTAGATCTGTGGTTTGCCAGGGTGAGGGGTTGGGGAAGGGGGGGATGATAGCTAACGGGCACAGGGTTTCTTTGGAGGGCCAGGAAGATGTTTCAAAACTGACTGAGGTGAAGGTTGAATAGTCTGTGATACCCTGTATACTTCATTATGGATGGATTGTATAGTATGTGAATTATATCTCAAATACCTGTTTATTTTAAAAAGAGAATTGCATGTCCTCATTTCTAATCCAAAGCAAGTTTAGAAAGTGATAATGAGAAAAAGGGGGGCTATTTGGATCCTGAGGCCACACCAATGCTCCCATCTGGCTGAAGCGTCAGCCAAGAGGCCAGATGTCGACCCAGGACTGGCACCGGCGCCTTTGGAAGAGGACAAAACAGCGGCGTCCACAGAACAAGCTGTGGGACCCCAGCCAGATGATGAATTTCTTTAAGATCATAAATAAACGACCTTCTATAAAACCACAAACACAAAACACACATGTCTACATGTATGAATCTGATCCCATCATTAGCGTTAGAGAGCATCCTAAGGGTCTAGGATACACAAGTGGCAATGTTATTACTTAACAACGTGGGAAACACACGTGAACAATGTCCTTGTTCATTTCAACGCTGGCCTCTGCGAACAAATAGTTTTCTATCATTCTGCCTTGCATGGTGTTACCCACCAACTTGACCCTTACAGTCATGTGAACAGGTAGTAAAGGCGTTGGGGAAATCAAGGGAACAGCCTGCTTCTAACACAGGATGTGGGAGGTGCCAGGTGAGCTTTGTGTGTGTTGTATCTCGTTAGCCCCCACAGCCACCCACCATGGGACAGTAATTTTGCAGGTGGAACACTGACACACAGGAATGCTGCCTTGCCTAAGGGCTGAGAGCTAAGAGCAATGAAACTGGGCTTTAGGCTATGTCCTTAACCACTGTGCTGAAAGCTGCCTCCTGCACTCTGTACCTACCTGTCCACCAGACACTCTCCCCACTTCCAGAAGATAGTCAAAGGTATTTTGAAATGCAGGTAACAGCTCATATACGTTTCTCAGCACTATTTTAAAAACATTATTAAAATATCTATTCTATTTAATTATCTTTATTTTAATTTTTTTTTATTAAAATAAACTTTTTATTTTACAACTAGAGGCCCAGTGCACATATTCATGCACAGGTGGGGTCCCTCTGGGTGACCTGCAAGGCTCGGGCTGAAACCCGCAGTCCAATGCCGTCTGCAGCTCCTTCCTACCTATTGCTCCCTCTCATCTAGCCCCCACAGTGCCTGCTACAGGCTCGCACCCAATCCTGATCGTTCTGATCAGGAGAGGCTTGTGCTGTTGCAGCACTTGCCAATGATAAGCCCTGTGTCTGGCACCCTCCCAAGGAGAATGGCCTGCGGGATCAGGCTGAAACGGGCTCTCTGACATCCCCCAAGGGGTCCTGGATTGCAAGAGAGCACAGGCCAGGCTGAAGGACCCCACCGGTGCAAGATCAGGTCGGAGAGAGACTCCAGAGCATGTCCGGCCCATCTCACTCAGTCCCGATTCACCAGATCCCAGCAGCAAGCTAACCTACCAGTCGGAGTATCTGCCCCCTGATGGTCAGTGCACATCACAGTGACTGGTTGACTGTCTGCCCCCTGGTGGTCAGTGCACGTCATAGCGAATGGTTGAGCAGCCTTACCATATCATTAGCATATTAAGCTTAGATTGGTTGTTTGGTTGTTCTGCCATTCGGTCTATTTACATATAACCTTTTATTATTTAAGATAGTTTCAGACGTAAGGAAAAGTTGCAAAGACAGTGCAGAGAATCCCTGTATACCTCATCACCCAATCTGTCCTACTGTTAGCATCTTACCTCCGTCACGACTAAGGAACCCACACTAGTAACTACTATTTACTAAAGGCCACACTGTATGTGGATTTCACACCTTTTTTGTCCTTTTTCTTTTCCAAGGTCCCACCCCACTACAGGTCATAGTAATGGCTCCTTGGCTTCCCCTCATGGGGGGCAGTTTTCTCGCTTTCTTTATTTTGATGACCTTGACCGTTTTGAGAACAACTAGTCAGGCATTTTGCATAGTATCTCTCAGTTTGGGTTTTACTGCTCTTTTGTTTTTCTCATGAAACTGAGACTACTGAGAAGACCAGAGAGGTGTGGTGCCGTTCTCATCATCCACCTCATCACAGGCACCGCCTGTGCGTGACGCCCTGTGGGTGCTCACCCTGCCCAGAGGCGGAGACTGTCCGCGGCTTCTCTGCACCCCTGCTCCCCCGCCGCCTTCCGCCCTGTCACGGTGCAGCCCACGCCCTACCAATGGGGGGGTTGAGCTCCATTTCGGGGGGGGGGGGGTGGTAGCTTACATAAACACTCTGATTTTTAATGGAGTTAATGTGCCATGGCATTTTGAAAAATAAAGCATGCCCGATGAGAGTGTGCTTGCTGCCCAGCCCCGTGTACAGGGCCTGTGGTGGTTCTGAGGGCTCACTACCTGTCACTCTTATGTATCAGAAGCACAGCAGGTAAGATATACTCTCTGCAAGGTAATGAAAAAGTGAATGGTTCTCAAAGTCAGAAACCTATTCTTTTCTAGAAGATCTGTCACACACGGCGGGTCAGAGAAGGAGGAGACGGCCCTGTGGACAGAGGAGGTGGCACACACTGTCTGTTCGCAGGGACAGATGTTACGTTGGGAGTTCTGAATGAGCCACGAAACCCACCACAGACAGAAAATCCCAAGGTGAGCTGTCAGGCTTTTAAAGGAACTTTTCAAAATTAATGTGTCATAAACGACTTTGTGGCTCTTTATAACCTTCATCCACTCCAAGTGGGAAAAACGGGTCAGGAGAGCACTGTGCACTTCTTGGAGGAGAAGAGCTGTGTTTTCATGGCCGCCAACCGGCTGGTGCCTGTGCTCAGCGGCAGGCAGTGAGGCAGGCTCCGAGGCAGGGAGGCACAGCCCTCCCCACCGTCTCCTTGGAATCGGGGCGCACCCTGAACCGGGAGCCGCACCAGAGAGGGCCTGCCCCCCCCTCCCAGGAACAAAGGTAACTCAGTCTGGAGCTGGTTTAGACTTTATGGTGGGAATGTGGCCAGAGCTCGTCTGGGGAATAAGGTGCCCCCCCCCCCAGGGGCGGGAGAAAGCAGAGCTCCGTGAAGCAAAGCCTGGGAGCAGCTGACTGAGAAGCCGCCTGTCAGGGCGCTGCCCTCGGAGGGCCGCACAGGAAGCCGCTGTGAGCCAGCCTGGGCTCCAGAGCGTGGGGTCCACGACAGAACACGCAGATCCTGAATGAAAAACAATTATGATTATTTTGCTGGGCTCAGAGAATGCAGGGAAAAATCACCAAGGGGCACAAAAGAAAAACCAAACAAACAAAAGAACAATAGGCCCCAACTCAGGGAGGGTCCAATGAGAGAGCTGCTTTTTTTTTTTTTTTTTTTTTTGATAAAACCGTCAATTTGGTTTTAATTATGTTTATATTTTTGCATTTTGTCGACTATTTTTACATTGAATATGTATTGTGGCAAAATAATGTGATATATTTGAGTATCTGTTGACATATATTGTTGTAGAATAATGCCATTTAGTCCATTTCATTATGTTAAACGTAGCTAAATGGCAAAGTGCTGCTTTCAGTGTGGCCTGTGGTCGGCGGGAGAAGACACTAAAAGCCCTGCTTACACTGGGGCTCCTCATGGGGGTGAATGGTGTCAGGGCAGCAGCACCCCATGATTACCCATAAAACAGAGCAAATACTCCCCTAGAAAAGCATCCTTGACTTAGGACCCAAGGCTTTTCCTACCAATCCAGATTCAATAGGAGCTGGAAATCAAGACTGCCTCCACACACACGAAGCAAAACACCATGTGTGAGCCAGAGGAAACAACAAATAACAGATTTGGATTCCCATGGACTTCAACTGCTTCAGCTGCCAGACACAAACCATAAAATAACCACATTTTTATGATGTCAAAGACGCAGAAGATGGAATAGAAAAATGAGCGAGCGACGAGTGACTGTCGGAAAGCACCATCAGTTTTCGAGTTACACACTGAGTGCAGGGGGGAAGGCGGCCCTTTATGTTGTGTACTGGGCCACAATTTTTAAAACGACCAGCCAATTGAAGAAGAACCAAATAAGACCCTTTTTTAAAACTATAGTCATTAACATAGAGAATCCACTATCAAGATTATATTAGTCACAGCTGAAAAGAAAATTAATAAGCTGGAAGGAAGAACTGAAGAAATCACCTAAAAGGCAATACAAGAGAGACAAGGAGGTGAAGAACAGAGAAGATGTTAACCCATATGGAGAACACAGTGAGAAGGTCTAACCTAAGTCTAATTGCAGTCCTAGAAAAAAAAAAAAAATAGGAAGGGCGTTTAGAGGAAAGGAAATATTTAAGGAGATAATATATCACCCGAGACTTTTCCAGAGGTGGTGAGCCACGAGTCCATTATTAATCAGGGTAAATAACAAGAAACCCATCCCAAGATGCTGAAGAAACCAAGAATTTCTCCCACCACTTGCTTCCCCACGGCCAGGAATCACAGGGCCTGGCAAGCGTGGTCTGTGTGAACACCCACACATATCACAATGCAGAGGCAATTTCCACGCCGACACCCACGCCCCTCCCCTCCTAATGTTTGAGTGCTAGTGTGCAGCCTCGTGAAAGCACCTCCCCTGCTTTTATAAATCCTGCGGATGCACTATGATTAGATGCTCCCGTACCCAGCAGCAAGCCAGGGGAGAGGATGAGAGAATGAATAATTCCCCAGGGAAGGAAAAGCCCTTTTTCAGCTGGTTAAAGTCTTGCCGATAATGTGCACACAGAATTTTGCATTTGCCATAAAGCCCTTCAATTAGTTTATAGACAAGTTAACCTTCTAACTCCCAGCAAATATAATTCATGCACTTTTTATACCATGCAGCATCCTGCTAGCTATTATCCATCATTTACAAGTGTTATTTGTCTATAAAAATGACACTAAATTTTTGAAAAATGACACTGCTCTGCCTGCTTCTGGCTGTGTTTTAACAAATGGTACCACTGCAAAGGCTTTAAGTCATATAAGAAGCAATTAGTCAAAGAAGCAATAAATATTTTTTAAAAGGATATAAATGATTGCTTGTCCAGATAGCCAAATGTCTAAAGGCTGATACACAATAAAACAAGGGTTAACATAAAAGAGTTCACTTCATTATTTATGGTTAATAAAGTTAATCAAATTCAGTGCTTCTTACTCCTGCACACATTAAACAGAAACACGAATGTGATATGCATATTTTATGGGAAACAGCCTGAAAGATTATTATCTCTAAAAGGAAATCCAGCAAAGAAAGAGACGCATAAAAAGTTGCTGCTATCCTGTTACAACATAAACTGTTTTGCTTAAAACACAAACATTTATTTTAATTAAAACTGTTAAGCTAAATAATATTTTCCACAACTGACAACCATGACTTAAACATGAATTCCAGGATTAATATTACAATGAATTATTGAAGAGAGAAAAACATATAGTCAGAGCCGTTCAACTTTCTTTTTTCGTTTTCCTTTATTTTTTTTCTTTCTGCAATCTTATCCACCTATCCTAGAGCAATACTTTTCTTCAGGTCTAAGTCTATTCTCAAAAGATATATTTGTATCTTCTTAAACAAAATGAGATAAGCATAAGCTCATCAATCAGCAATTTCTAAATGCAATTTCTAAATCAGCAATTTCTAAATGCTTCAAATGGCCTGGACTTTTAAGTCACTTATCTGCTTAAAAGTAAAGGATTTTCCAAGAAAAGGAAATACAAAATTAACTTCATTTCGTAAGTTCTCCAATCATGCCAGCAGACAGCTGACCTGTTACAGCGCACACTTACAAATCAGTGATATCCACCGTTAAATGAGGAATGAGACGGCCATTAGGAGGTAGTGAAACCCCCCAGAAGCACATTGTAGTCAATGTTGCCAAGCAGCCATTCAATATATATATTTTTTAAACCCACCTCCGGATATTTTGGGGGGGTAGTGACTTTTGAGGGGGAAAAAGTAGAAAATCTACACAATTCATCTGACAAGCCAGCAAGCAATCAATAAATTGCAGATTTCTCTTTTTTTTTGTTTTGTTTTTTTTGTTTTGTTTTTAAAGTTGAATTCTAAAACTTCCATGTCATTACACAATAAAATAGTACTGAATCAAACTGAGGACAGGCTATTTGGGGGAGAGGGATGGTACCCAAAAACCTACAGGTATGCAGTGATGAATGAGCCAGCGGCAAGAAAAGACACCGGAAGTGAGCTGAGGGAGTTTTCCACACCCTCTCCTGCTCCATGACCCTTGACTAAGGGCCAAAATGCCAATTCTAATCTGATTTTCCATTTCTTAGATGTGTTTTATTAACTCCTCTTTTATTGCCAATTAAATATTCTAATTGGCACATGGTAGACATACAGCTTTAGTGCAATGTGTTTGTAATGGTCTGAAGCGGGATGGTGCTGGCAGGCCCGGGGAGGTCCTGCTGACTTCTCCACCGATAATGACCGCGTGGCAACAGACCGGAGCAGTGAGCGCATCACCGCGTTAGTGACCTCACGAGGCGAGAACGCCTCTTCCCTCTCCCTCACACCGCGTGGGAGAAACGAGGTCTCTCTCCAGGCTCCAAGGGAACCCAGCCATGTTTACCATTTCCGAGGCCCACGGATGCTCACCGCACTTCCCGCGCTTTGGTTCACGAGGTCCCAGCAGCCCTGCAGGGAACGCTGTAGGAAACCCTGTGCAGTCCTGACACTTTACAGGGAACGGAGGCAAATGTTGAGAAAACTTGACAATGGTCTGAGAGCTCCCACAGATGGAACCCGGAGGAGATGTTTTTATTCACATCTTCAGCTCCAGTGGTGTGTATGCCCGAAGGAAATGCTGCTCAGGACCCTGGGCAACTACACTTCGTCCACTTGTATCTTCACCTGAACCATCTAACCCATAACGATTTCCCTCTCAGCCAGTCAGCTGGAAGGTCCATGCTTGCACATGCTAACAACAGGTGGCGTTCAAGAGGCCGGGCAGGGAACCGCGCCCCCCACAGGAGAGGTGAGAAGCGGACTTCTCCCAGGCCCCTGCGGCCCGGGAGCGCCTCTCCATCTGCTTCCTTCCGAGGGGCGGACACGGCCTCTCCACACCATCTGAGGCTCAGTGCTGTTTCCGGGGCATCAGTCTGATCCCCAAGGGTCAGAATTTTCTAGTAAATATTTCTGATAACTCTATCCTGTCTGAACTAACAATAGCAGCAAAATTAAAAATGAAACAGCAAGCTAGAAAAAGAGACTAAATTCCACTGGTAATCAACGGGGGCATCAGTAACAGTAATTAAATATTCACAATAGTGTAACGGTGTTTTATGGAACCCATTTTTCTGGACCTCTCAAGACTCCAGGCAGCCTATGTTTTAGCAACCTTTACTCCACAAGGAAGGGAGAGGGACTCGTTATCCCTGCGCCACAAAGAAAGCCTTGGCCCAGAAAATTAAGAGACTTGTGACAAGGTAGAGACATGAATTCTGGTCTCCAAACTCTGCTAACTAAATAACAGCCCGGACGAGTCATAGAAAAGTCAACACAAACAGAGTGTCAGCTGTTATTTACACTGCCTACAATAAATGTTTGTTCCAGAAAAAAACAAAACAGTTCAAACAAGATGGGAAATAGTTTAAACACAAAGGGTTCAGCATAGGAGGAAGATGTGTTTGCCTTTGCTGCGGCGCAGGAGCTGGTCGAGAACAGCCGTGGGGCTGCGGACCCAGGACCGGCGAGGGGCCTGAGCACACTCACTCCTCCCCCTGCGCGCGGGCTCCCAGCTTTGGCCCGGAATGTGACTGATCTGCAACAAGCGAACTTCAGATCTGTGTTATAAATAATGACCAATGTCCTCGTTCTGATACAGGGCTAGGAAGCAAAGGAGGAGGAGAAAGGTACCTGGGATCTAGGAGGCCACACAGTGACAGAACCTGAGAGAGGCTGGGAGGTCTGTGCTGGAGGCTTGTGGGTGACACCACATGGTCTGTGTGGGCGGCAGCGGTGTTTCTTTATGGAGGGGATTCGAACGCGGCACCTGACACAATTCTCCTGGAGTAGGAAGGCCGCTGTAGGGAAAAGCTGGTTCTTTGAATATCCCAAAGGCTGTCCAGCAAAAGGGCTGGATTTACTCTGAATAGCGCCAGAGAGTAAGACTAGGGAGTGGCAGGCAGGAATACATGGCCCAGGGTAGAAAAGAACTTGCTAATAATCAGAACTGCTCAGCAGGCCGAACTGCCTGGGGACACGGAGCCTCGCCTCCCCCCACCCCTCACCCCCAGCTTCCAGCAGGGAGGGGCTCGGGAGCCCACCGGCCTCCAGCAGGGAGGGGCTCCGGTGCCCACCGGCCTCCAGCAGGGAGGGGCTCGGGAGCCCACAGGCCTCCAGCAGGGAGGGGCTCGGGTGCCCACCGGCCTCCAGCAGGGAGGGGGTCGGGAGCCCACCGGCCTCCAGCAGGGAGGGGCTCGGGAGCCCACCGGCCTCCAGCAGGGAGGGGCTCGGGTGCCCACCGGCCTCCAGCAGGGAGGGGCTCGGGAGCCCACCGGCCTCCAGCAGGGAGGGGCTCGGGTGCCCACCGGCCTCCAGCAGGGAGGGGCTCGGGAGCCCACAGGCTTCCAGCAGGGAGGGGCTTGGGTACCCACCGGCCTCCAGCAGGGAGGGGCTCGGGAGCCCACAGGCTTCCAGCAGGGAGGGGCTCGGGTGCCCACCGGCCTCCAGCAGGGAGGGGCTCGGGTGCCCATGGCCTCCAGCAGGGAGGGGCTCGGGAGCCCCCCGGCCTCCAGCAGGGAGGGGCTCGGGAGCCCACAGGCTTCCAGCAGGGAGGGGCTCGGGTGCCCACCGGCCTCCAGCAGGGAGGGGCTCGGGTGCCCATGGCCTCCAGCAGGAAGGGGCTCGGGTGCCCACCGGCCTCCAGCAGGGAGGGGGTCGGGTGCCCACCGGCCTCCAGCAGGGAGAGGCTCGGGAGCCCACCGGCCTCCAGCAGGGAGGGGCTCGGGAGCCCACCGGCCTCCAGCAGGAAGGGGCTCGGGAGCCCACAGGCTTCCAGCAGGAAGGGGCTCGGGTGCCCACCGGCCTCCAGCAGGGAGGGGCTCGGGTGCCCACCGGCCTCCAGCAGGGAGGGGCTCGGGTGCCCATGGCCTCCAGCAGGAAGGGGCTCGGGTGCCCATGGCCTCCAGCAGAGAGGGGCTCGGGTGCCCACCTGCCAGGAGGCAGAGAGGGCAGCCAGCACTGGAAAGGGGTGGGGCAGACAAAGCCAGGGTTTTGTCTCATGCTAGAATTCCGCGGCGGTTTTCTGCGGAGGCCTCCATGATGGGACTGCCACGGCCTCACCGCTGACCCAGGGGGGGGGAGGGCTTCCCAAGCGTGGCCGCCCAGCCTGGGTAATCAGCTGGGGAAGTGACTTAACTATAAAGCACGCAGACCCATATTCTAAAACTCCTAAATCCCACCCTCCGGAGTGGGCCTGCGAATCTGTGTGTTTAAAAAGCTCCCAAGCGACTTTCTGGCAGACCAATCTGGAACCACTGGTACGTTCTTCTGTGCCTACGTCTTCATTTGTAAAATAGAATTAATGATAGTTTTCCCTTAATGAATCATATAGATAAAACTATATAACAAATGTAAAATACTTAGTATGGTGCCTATTTTGATTAAACACACCTTTAAAATGTGTTTTTGTACTACGTGACGAAGCTTGAGAGCCTTCATTGATTAAAAATGAGGACAGTCAGGCCCTGGCTGGTGTTTCTCAGTGGTTAGAGCATCAGCCCGAGCACCAAAGAGTCTTGGGTTCTATCCCCAGTCAAGAGCACATACGTGGGTTGCAGGTTCAGGAGCCAACCACTGGATGTGTGTGTGTCTCTGTCTCTCATCTCTCTCTCACGCCCTCTCTCTCCTTCCCTCCTTTTCTCCCTCCATCCCTTCTACTCTCTAAAAATCAGTGGGAAAAATACTCTTGGGTGAGGATTAATAAACAAAAAAATGAGCACAGTCTGGCTTATGTCAACTTCACACTTGGCCATTTCCTATTTTCTTATCTGATGTCCTTCAGGCAACAACGAAAATCTGATGCAATGCAATTTGAATAAAATGCCTTACCTGTGTGCACATTACCTTATAGTTAACTTAACACAGAGTTGCATTTAAAAGTTGAATGTAGTACAGAAGTATCTGAAGTTTGGTTGCTTTGCAACAGTTAGAAGCTGAAGACGTAAATTCTCTACAAATAATGAGTTTAAAACTTCTGTTTATCCCCACACATTCAGGTAAAGATAAAAGACCCCGTTTCTCTCTTTCACACCCGCTCATTTACAACCCGCACTGCCCGAGCAGCAGATCCTGTCCTGACGTGTGGATCCCCACAAATGGCTTCCGATCTTTAATGGAAATTTGCCTGTAGACACCTGCGTGAGGGTTACCCCCGACAGAACGGAAGAAAGGAGGTCACTGGAGCCATTTTATATCACGTGAAAAAGTCTCCAGCTTTCTGTATTCCTAGTCACAGGTTACCAAGCTGTTTCTGTTTGGGTGGTTTTATACCAAAAAAATTCCAAAGCATGGCTGCTTAAGCACCTCTAAAGGTTAAACTCCGAGCCACACATCCGTGTGTGAGAAGAAGGAACTGCCACACATTTCACCTTCTGCGGACTGGAACGAGCCGACCAACATGTGTGCAAATCACTGCTGCTGTAATTGTTGTTAAGTAGAAACGTGAGCGTTTTTACAGCATCCATCATTCTCGAGGCCGTCATTTAACCGCTCTGGGTCAGCTCTCCTGCTCAAGGCTGACACAGGATCCTGTGTCTCACTGATGCACACTCTAATCCCGGAATTGTCACCCAGCACTATCATTATTCCCAGACGTGTTCCTGGAAAGCTGGAAGCGGAATGCCAATCAGCTCCACTTCCACATGTTCCACCCGTGATAATCTTAGCAACGCCTTAGCTGCAGTTCTGACTGATTGTAACTGGCCACGGCTTCTAGGGTTCTCCCCCTCCCCTCTCCATGCCCACTCCAGGCTCTCCCCCCTCCCCTCTCCATGCCCACTCCAGGCTCTCCCCCCTCCCCTCTCCATGCCCACTCCAGGCTCTCCCCCCTCCCCTCTCCATGCCCACTCCAGGCTCTCCCCCCTCCCCTCTCCATGCCCACTCCTGGCTCTCGCCCCTCGCCTCTTCATGCCCACTCCAGGCTCTCCCCCCTCCCCTCTCCATGCCCACTCCAGGCTCTCCCCCCCTCCCCTCTCCATGCCCACTCTCATCACAGGCAGTGCCTGGCTCCTAAGAAATGCTCAGTCGTGGTCTGTTGAATAAAAATCATAGTTAACACCTGAAAAACCTCTCTAAAGGCAGTTTTTATTAAAGTCATTTTTGTATTGTAAGACACTATCTCTAATTAACTTGTTTGCTTATTTTAAATTCCATTAAATGCGGCTCTTCTTAAAATGGAACATATTGTTTCTGGCTCTCAGTTATAACATTACTAATAGGAAGGAACACTTTATAACATATCAAATCACACAGAAGAATAAAAGAGGGCAGTTAATGTAGATGTAATAAAATCTGACAATGTAAACACCTTCCTATTTACAGTGGTCTAAGAGTATATGACCTGTTTCTAAGAAGGCACAATGTGTGCCAAATCTTTTATTTTGATTCTGGAACTGTTATCATATAGAGAACTTTTAAAAAACAGAAATGGCTGTCAAGAGAAAAGTCTGAGGTATTGTGAAAAGAAAATGTAAAGGCTTCAGGAGGAGTTCAAAGCCCGAAGTTCTGAGTTTTTGTGTGACAGTGCACAGAGCATGGCTGTGGGTGCGAGTGTCTGAGAACGAGGTACCTGCAGCACACCGCATTCCCCGGCCATGGACTTGGGTCTGAGACAGCAGTCCCCGTGCACTAACACAGTACACGTACTTACTGAACCCCAGAACGTGTCTGGAGAGAGGGAGTGGGCCCCCGTGAAGCCCCTGGTCTGACGGTCCATTCTGAAGCTGGACAAACGGCTCCTGGGAGAAGCTGGGAGGAGCGCCCTAAGAACGCTCTGAGCAGAAGCACAGGTAACACCGGACGATGCGCTAAATGGCCTGGCACTTGTTAAGAAACAGAACTGTGGTTTTTCCTTTTTTTTTTTTTTTTTTTCCCTGCGAGTCAGCTGCCTTTTCTCGTAAAGCAATTCTGCCCATTTCCCAGGCTCAGGGGGTGTGTATTCAAGGTGCACTCGGCCCAGCAGATGTGGCTGTCCGCAGCGTGCTCAGTTAAACACCATCCATCCTGCACGTGTAGCCTTCCAATGTCTGCAACTAAATATACACAATGAAGGAATCACTAACTGGAGATTCCTAGCCAATGAGATAGGATGGCTGGGAAAATCAGCTCTGTCTTACCCACAGAATGGGTTACTTTGGCCTTGTGTAAATGGAGTCAGTTAAAATTAAACCAGTACAGTAAGTGGCTCAGGCTGTCCTCTAAGTCAGCAGTCGCCGACCTTTCGGGCCTCACGGACCACCAGTATCTCTGAGTGACCCCCTGGTCTGTAAGGGAACACGCGGGGGACCCCTGGAGAGCAGCCCCTGGAGGAATCCATCGGGCGGGGCGGCTTGCTGGCTGCTGCCCTGCGAGGAGCCAGGCCTGTTGGCGAAGGCTGCCGTCCCCGGAAAGCGCCAAGTCTGACGACGCTGGTTCCCTGCGTGTGGGGCTGATGCCATGAATGCTAGGAATCCACCACATCGTAAACACTGACCTGTGTGGTCTTCTTACAACAAAGTGTCTGGGACACCGCGCAGATTGCTGCACCACGCATGCCATTTGAAGCATGCGCCCAAGCAACTGCCATTGCTGTTTCTTCCGTTTGTGTTTTCTTTATTCTTGCCATTTTATCTTCACTTACCTTCTTCCTGCTGCCCCTCTGACCTTAACTGTGGCCTTGGCTACTTAATGCACAGATTTCATTTTATGACTCGTGTCATTTTTCAATGAAGTCCAGCGCTTTCCTTCTGGATGTGGAGGAGAGATTCCCAACCCTCCGCCTTGGACCATCTTTCTGTGCTCTGGTCTGTCATGGGCTGAACTATGTGCTCCAGAATGTGTGTGCTGAAGCTCTAACTCCCACTGCTTCAGAGCGTGGCCTTATTTGGAAATAATGTCATTGTAGATGTAATTAATTCAGGTGAGGTCAAACTGGAATACCGTGGCCCTAATCCCATATAGTTTGCGTCCTTATAAAAAAAGAGGGAAGTCTGAACTCAGCAGGCATGCAGGGAGAAGGCAACGTGCACACGCGATAGAGATCAGGATGACGCCCAAGGGTGAACAGATGTGTTCTCGCGGCCTCCGTAGGAACCAACCCTGCCAACCCCTGACCGTGGTCGGGGGCCTCGTCTCCAGAAATGAGGCAAATGTGTTGGGAAAGGCTCCAGTCCGCGGTGCTTGGTTACAGCAGCTCAAGCAAACTAATACACATACCCTGCATTTCCTGTGTTTATCCAGAAGCTCAACAAAATGTGCTATCTGGCCAAATAACATGCAGCACAGAGCCAGATAAATAAGACACTAATGTTTCTCGAGTAAAGGCAAGTTCATAGGTCATGGTCAGAAGTAAAAATTTAAAAAAAATTTACTTGCTACGAGTCAAGAGCCTTCAGATGACCACTTTCATGGCAATCAGATTTATTTTTTACATTTAAGTTTTAAAGTGTTACACCAAAGTTCAAAACTGTAAATAAGTAGCTCCCTGTGCACAAAGCAGCATTTTATTCCATCCATGAGATCTTATCTAATAAAAGGGTAATATGCAAATTGTCACAAAGATGATGGCGCCCATAGCCACAGATGGCGGCACTCAGTCCCCTCAGCCCCAACAGAGTCCCCCAGACCCAGGGGGGCGGCTACTGAGAGCGGGCAGCGAGAGTGGCCTGGCCGAAAACTTGCTTCGTCGCTGTGGTGACCAGGCAAGCATTCCATCCCAGCCGCAGAGGCCTCCGGGCAGTGGGCGCGCAGCAGGGGGAGGGCAGCCATGGATGGGCCTCCGGGCAGTGGGCGCGGAGCAGGGGGAGGGCAGCGATGAATGGGCCTCCGGGCAGTGGGCGCGGAGCAGGGGAGGGCAGCCATGGATGGGCCTCCGGGCAGTGGGCGCGGAGCAGGGGGAGGGCAGCCGTGGATGGGCCTCCGGGCAGTGGGCGCGGAGCAGGGGAGGGCAGCCGTGGATGGGTACTACTAACGAGTCAGATCAGAGGAGCCCGTCTCTCACAGACATGGAGGTTCAGCAGAAAATCCCAGCAGAAAGATCACCGCCAAGTCCCCGTCATGGCTTAGCCACAGGTCAGGCACTTGATCATCCTGAGCACTGGTGTCCTCGTGTGGTTCTGTCAAAGCGCCAGGCACAGCTACCCATCCAGTGCGAACATCTGGCTCTCACTGAGCTGGACGACTCCTGTATTTCACTCTGTGGATCTTTCACCCGCTTTCTGGGCTTCGGGACTTTTCTGCCCCCTGGCTCTCTGCCGCTCTGGTCCTTCCCCACCTGTGAAAGGCGCTCCTCAATTTGCTTTCATTCTGGTCACGCCCTGGGCCCTCCCCAGGGAGCCGGCCCGCCACCCAAGCCTGCATTTCCATCCTAACCTCTCCTCCCTCCAGAGCAGCAATCGCCAGGAGACCACCACGTGACTCTGCACTTACATATACTTAGATCTATACTTTTCCTAAATAGTATTCTCACAGTTGATCAACACAACATGAAGAGATAAGATGACTTGAAAAATGATCTGTTAACAGAGTAGTCTCTTAAAGAAGGTTAACTCACTCCAGACACTTGCTTACAATATTTTTTGGTTTTTACATCATTTTACCTGGTAAAAAGTTACAGCACAAAGTTGTCTCTGAATTCTGAATCAGAGGGTACAAAACAGGTAACGTGCTTCCGCAGTGTCCCACAGGAAGATCCCAGGTCCGCCCTGAGACGGGGGGATCGGGGAGAACTGAAGGCACAGGCCGGGCAGAGTGCTCCTGACCGTGCTCCTCCTGATCTGGAGAACTAAGGAGTCATGTGCAAATGGCCACTACCGCTGAGAGCCATCGAAAGTCCTCCTGTGAGTGCCAGCAGATAGAGAGGCAAAGAGAGGCAGCAGAAAGCTTGGAGAGGTCAAAGTATTCTAATCTAAATGTTCAAAAGAGCCATTATAGGATCCTACTTCCTGCCGGTGAATAGAGCATTTAATTATACGGCAATGAGCTATCAATCCATCCTCTGCACTGGAAACTCAGCGGAGAGCTCTGCGCTCCAGGGAGCAGCCTCCTTCCGCTCAGCAGTCTAAGCTAACGCCCAGGACCCCGGTGGTGATGAGATCGTGTAGAGAAGGCCCAGTTAGGGGACAGAAGGCCCAAGCAGCTGGTGGCCATGAGCCAAGTTAGATGCCAAGGCTCCCAAGTAAAGCATGGCAAATGCCCGTCCCCAATCCACCTCCACCTCTGCTAAAACCTCGTAGACATGCCAAGCTCAGTGCCTTCATTCTGTAAACAAGTCCTTAGGCAGCACGGGACGTTTGGGCCAATGGTCACGCGCTTCTCGCAAAGGCTCTTCTCCATTGGAGAGCCTGAGAACCGAGGGGCAGCAGCACACAGTCGGAGCACAGCGGACCGCCCAGGCTGCTGGCTCCTCCTGCTCTGAGCATCCGACCTGGGCTCCTCCCTGAAGCTCCCTCCCCCAGAGCACAGCCACAGCACCAGAGTCTTCTGGACATTGTCAGGCCAGAACAATCCTGTTTCCAGACACGGCAACAGCAGTGGCAAAAAATAAAAATAAATAAAATAAAATAAAGCAACCTATTAGCTATGGGAATAGCCAAGGAAATGTCACTATAATTAAGAAAAATCCCAAATTCTGATATTTTATCAATATTTCCAGGTTTCACTTCTTTAAGTGAAATTCCCAGCATGCATTTATCTGATGAGGTTTCAAACGATGGCGCGCACTAACCCGCTGCAGTTCCGGCTCAGCAGCCTGTGGTGCCCTGTGTGGCACAGGCCTGCGGTCCAGCTCCCGGCCCCACGCCGCCTGCAGCGGAACGCAGCAGCACCCCACGCTGCAGACTCAGCCGAGGCTCCGCCACTCTCGCGGCAAGTCGGGTTCGGAGACAGGTTAGCATCAAGGCAGAGTTGAAAGTTAAAAGAGATCAGAGAAATGTAAATCTCTCACAAACCAGGTGGATTTCCTGCGATAACACAAGACTCTGTCAAATCAGAGTAGAAAAGCAAAGTTGCTGGAGTCCAGGGCATGAAAAGATGCTCCCACCACTAATCTGTCCCCTGAACTCTGCCTTGTCCTCTATCAATTATGTCTCCCACTGCAAACAGAGATAACTCCTTATCTAAGGCGGCGATAATTAAAACGTCGCCCCTGAGACGCCCAGAATGCTTCTGCGGCTGCGAGGACTACGAACACGCGTGTCACGCTCAGACCCGCGCCAGGAGCGCCCTTCCCGTGGAGAGCTCACTCGCTCCCAGCGCTTCCAGAAAGCTCCCACGGGGGCGGGGGGGGGGGGGGGCGGGGTGCGGCCCGCAGCTCAGCGCCCGGAGGCCACAGCCCCGTCTCACACCCCGAGGTCTGGCCTGCGGACCCTCCCGCCCTCCGCTCCGCACACCGAGTCAGGAGCCCACACTCTCCATCCGAAGGCCTTGCTGTTGACTCCGTTTGAGTTGGTAAAACTGCTTCCCAACTGTCAATTCTTCTCCCACCCTCGCCCCTTTTTCCTTTTAATAAACTCCCTGCTGAGGCACCAGAGGCTGGAGCAGTGCAGCGGAGGTCCCCCAGGAATGCCAGAGATGATTTAATCCGCTGGCAATCTCCCCTTCGGGCGCGGGGAGCGGGGCTCGGGGCGGCGCCCGGCCATCGGCGTTATGGATGTGCGGGAGGGAGAATACTGGCCCCCGAAGACATCGCTCCGAATCCCGGAACCGGTGACGGCCTTACCTTACAAGGCAGAAGAGGCTTTGCAGATGTGATTAAGTTAAGGATCTTGAGCTGGGGAGATTATCCTGGATTATCCCCGTGGGCCCAGCCTAATCACAAAGAGGGAGGCAGCGAGGCTGAGAGGCGGAGGTCAGAGCCGGCGATGCTGGCTTTGAAGGCAGACGGGACGGGACCGTGAGTCCGGGCACGTGGGGAGCCTCCCCGAGCGGGAGAAAGCCAGGAGCAGGTCCTCCCTGGGCCCCGGAGGAGCACTGTCCTACCGACATCCTGACTTCAGCCCAGTGACACCCACTTCAGCCTTCGAGCTTCAGAACCTGAAGGCAGCAAATTACAATCAAAGAGTTTGGGGAAGCAGGGGAGGGGACACCCTGCTTGTCCCCAAAGTCCACTCCTATTATCCCAACTCTCGATGACCGGCTCCATTAGGTGAAGTGCCCTTTATTTAAAGAGACCCGGCATGCAGAGTTCTCACTAGACCAGACCCATTTAAGCCACACCTCTACTGTTAGCCAAGAGGAAAATAAGCACTCAGAGAGGTCAAAGAATGCCCAGAGACACCCAGCCAATCGGTGACATCTGCTGACTTTCTAACCCAATTCTCTTAATGTCCTGTCTCCTGCTGCACCGTGAGCAATGCTGTCTGTCCCTCAGAAACATCCTTCCTTCCTCTTCTAAGTTGATTCCCTTGGCAAACTGCCCTTTGAAGTAAATAATTCAGTTATTAAAATGTACACTGTTTGCATATTCCAACTGGGAAGCAGCACAGAGTGGCTCAAAGGAATTCAGTTCGCATCAGTGTCAGTCCGCGGGCTGAGAGGGAGCACTGGGCGGCCGCAGGCACACACCCGGAGGCAGGCGCGTCCGGCTTCTCCCACACGCAGAACATATAGGACAGGTTTATCCGGGTATAGGTTCTGTGGACACTATCCAAAACACAGCACAGCTCCTGCCACCTTCAACGCAGAGCTTTATAAGGCTTTTTTATTTTATTATTTTGACCCAAAAGCACACCCAGTCAAAGTCCCTTAATGACCGGGGTCCCTTCTGAGAGAGGAGCTGTTTGGTGATTTCGGCATTGTGCAAACATCATAAATGTACTTAGGCAAACCTAGATGGCATAGCCCACCGTTACCCTGCCTGGCCTGGCCCACTGCTCCTGGACCACAAGCCTGGACAGCGGGAGCTGTGCGGACAGCACAGGACAAACACAAGCGCAGAGGAAAGGATGCGATCAAGAACCGGGGAACGGGAGATGCAGGAGGCTGCTGCCAGCGTAGCAGAGCCCCCGCCTTACAGCAGATTCTGTTTTATAACTAGCAAGGGTACAATCTGAAATAATGATGGAAGGCACAGTAAAGACATAAGCCAGTAACACGGTTATTTACTGTCGTTATCAAGCGTCACGTCCTGTACAGCATTGTATCCGCTGCACGTTCACACGCCCGGCAGCAGGCTTGTGTGCACGGCACCACCACAAACGCGTGAGCCCTGTGCTGAGCCGTGACATCGGGATGGCCACGACAGCACCCGGCAGTGGGCATGTTCAGCTCCGCTGTAATCTCATGGGACTGCCATGTCTATGCGGCCCTTCATTAGCCGAAACGTCGCTGTGTGGCACGTGCGTATATTTAGAGCTGCAAGAGACTACAAGAGACCCCACGATCATTAGTTCAATCCTTCAACTGGTCAGAGAATTCCCTCTACGAGAACATGTAAGTATGACTTGGTCTTGACCCAGAAGCACACACAGAACCTCAGAGGGCCCTGTTCTGGCCCCAGCATCACATCTGGCTTTTAATCAGCAGCACCAAACGATGGCAGAGAGCAGGCTCCTTCGGCTGACGGCTATGCTAAGTGAGTGAACTTGCAAACATCTCTTAATGAAGGAAATAAAAAATCAAATCCAAAACAATACGTCAAATGGAATTCAGCGAGGTATTCAGACGAGCATACCTAATCTACAAAAGAGCCAGATAAAAACTAGCCAACGGGCTGAATTCGAGTTCCTCCGCTGAGCTGTAACTCCTCAGGGCAGACACTGTGTGAGCACACTTCTCTTTCTTGCCTGTCGCCCCTTCCTTTACAGCGGTGCCTGCCCAGCTCACCTGGAACACACGGACCCTGCGCACAGCTCTGGGAGCGAGGAGATGCTCCGAGCACGTTCTCAAACTGACTGCACCTTCCGCTCGCCCCGCGGCAGAACGCGGAGCTCCCAGCGTCATAAACACTTGCAGATACAAGCTAAACGTTTCCTGGTGGCAGTTCCGGGATCTGAGGCTCACTGTCCTCTGGGCTCACTGTCTGTGCCGTGCGGAGCGCTGGGTGAACGGGGAGCTGCCAGACCCACCAGGGAAAGATCCGGAAGCCCGTTGGCGGTCCGTGAGCTCCTGGCCATGAAGACAAAACGTCAGCCCTGACCGGTGTGGCTCAGTGGACAGAGCGTCGGCCTGCAGACTGAAAGGTCCCAGGTCTGATTCCGGTCAGGGGCATGTTCTTTGGTTGCGGGCACATCCCCAGTGGGGGGGGGGAGGCGGGGGGGATGCAGGAGGCAGCTGATCGATGTTTCTCTCTCATTGATGTTTCTAGCTCTCTATCCCTCTCCCTTCCTTTCTGTAAAAAAATCAATGAAATATATTTTTAAAAAAAGAAAAAGAAGAGGAGGAGGAGGAGGAGAAAGAGGAGGAGGAGGAGGAGGAAAAAGACAGAACATCGCCTTATTTCCCCTTGTTCTTGACTGTTACTCCTGTCGCTATCACTTAAGTAGGGTATCACATCCTGCGCGCCACCCCCGCCCGCTGTCATCTCCCTAGACTCAGACATAACACACTGACCGAGAATAAGGGCCAGGATGGCAGAAACAGTTTGAGAGAGCAGCAGCATTCTCTAAGAGAGACAGAGAGAGCACCTGCTTGGTTGGAAAACCAGAATGCCACAGCGACTGGCACTGTCACCAGTGTCCTCCCTGAGCTTAAGCCCAAACGTGTCCCGCTTTCCTCGCCTGCCTGCTGTGGCAGGCTGTGCAGATGAGCAGAGAGAATGCCGATGGCACGCTGTTAGTTACTGGCCGCTCTTAGCCATCATTGCCATGGGTATGGTATCACATGCCATTTATTGCAATTCTCTTTGGCTCTGTCAAAGAGTATTCTACTTCTAATTAACACATTCATCTAGTTCACCTTGAAGGTTTTTCTTTTTCACTTTAGATTTCTATCTGGGGCCTCGGCTGAAACTGAAAACCAAATCCCTGTGCAGAGGCGTTACCCCTCCTACAGACTATGTTCGGGAAGCTGGAGGGCACGGGGCGGAAGGAAAGCCTCCCGTCACAGCTGCACACCGAGAGGGAAGGTAAGGTCTGTGCATCAGGAGGAAAACAGGAGGCAAGACTCAGGAAGAAAACACACAGTCAGCACCTAGCACTAAACAGTGTGCCTCAGATGTCCTCCTGGAAGGAAATAATTTGTACAGTTTGGGCCAAATGACAAATTATAGGTAAAGATTATGAATCGTTGCACTTCGGAGGCTTCTGAGGCCAATGTGTACGTCAGAGCGGGAAGGCACGGTCCTCTTCGGAAGACGGCGGGAAGGAGAGCCTTTGCTGTCAGAGCGGGGCTGTGCCCTGCCTCCAGCGCCCACTGGCCACACCTGGCATGTGCCTAACCCCTCCCTGTGCACTTGCCCCGTCTGTCAAGTGGAACCACAGGACTGGCTGCCATACAGGGCATCCTGCCGGCCCGAGTCACCCAGCTGTCCTTTACAGCTCTTGCGCATATGTGTATTTTTTAATTTTTTAAAGAAAGAAATTCCTGTTGACATTTTCTTCCTTGCTTTAATAATTTTTTAATATCTAGTTCCTTGAAAAACTTTTAAAGAGGGATTTGCCAAAGTATATGAGCGTATATGTTTTCTTAACTTTAATTTTCCATGATAAGTTTTTCTCATAAAAAGTTCATATCCTTCCTAGGTAAACATAACGTCAGGAAAAATTGGGATATACTGAAATATGAACTAATGAATAAATGAGCAGACTAACAAAGTCGAGAGTGGACTGTGCACTGTCCTATATGCCTGAATCATCTAACTTCAGAAGAACTGTGACTAACCAGAGACAGCCCCACAGCGGTTTCTGGGTGCTAAATATAGACCGGGTCCAAATTCCCCAAATCTCACTCACCCTGGCCTTATCACACATACTTGGCAAAAGAATGTGGCTCTGCTAAAGCCCTCCGGTCTGGCCTTGCTTACTGAAATGCCCCCAACTTGTACTGTCTTAAACGCAACAGCCCTCGAGCCAGTCTGTGCTAAGAAGTCCTGATCCCACCGCCGCCACAGAAAGTGCACCAGTTGTGCCCACGCTGTTGTGTGAATAATCTGACCTTGCAGGATGGAGGGCAAACACTGACGGCTACGTTACAGCCAGAAAAAATGACACGTGAAGCTATCTGGTCATGGTTTTATCACTGAGTCATGATTTTCAGGATAACTCAAGCTATAATAAACCCTTTAGCATATAGTGTGACATTCATTCTTATAAAATGGATCTTGCAATAATATATTTGAATTCCTAAGCCCTTATAGACAGTATTGGTCTCCTTAATTTTATTTTAAACACCAAAGAGCACTTTTTTCCCGCAACTATAAGAAAGTCTATCAGCCCACTCCTTTGTAATTAAGGCAAACCTAAGCCGCCTGACCACCACACCATAAGAGAGAGTCCTACAGGCTCCAAGTTCTTACTGGCTCACTTTCCAAACACTCGCCTGTCTTCATGCTCTGGCTGTAACTCCACGCCTCCTGCTTGTTTAGGGCAGCCAAGGAGAGAGTCTTCATGGTAAAACCACTCTGCCTGGCACAAGGGCTTTGCCAAGCAACCCTGTCAGTGCCCACTCGCCCCTGCAGCTGGAAACACTAACACAGACATACAGTTCTCACCCCCCCCAAGTGCAACCTCAGCTTCTGCTCATAACGGAAAGCGGCTGCTGACAGAGCCGCTTCCTCCCTCACACAAGAGGGGTCGCCAGGTGCCTTCAGGAGTCTGGTGAGAGCGGTGGGCTCTTCTTAGAAAGGAAAAGAAACGGGGTGGGAGAAGGAGGAGGGAGGAAGGGGAGGAGAGCGGAAGGAAAGACAGGTGCTGGCCTGTGTGGCTCTGTTGGTTGAGTGAAACATCTCCTCTGTACACTGAAACATCTTGTTTGATTCCCTGTCAGGGCACATGCCCAGGTTGCAGGTTCGATCCCCGGATGGGGTGCATTCCAGAGGCAAGTCATCAATGTTTCTCTCTCTCTCCTTCTCACTCTCTCTCTAAAATCAATAAAATATATATATTTTTTTTAAATAAAGAAATGCACATATGATGTGAGGGGGTTCCCTGACCTCCGGGTTAAGAATCTCAGCTTTCCAAGGCTGAGAGGGAGAATGGGCTGATGAGATGGGTGAGGCACAGAAAGAGGAGGGGGACACAGAGAGCCAAAATGAGCCACACAGCACCGGAGCAAGTGCTTCGGGGAGAAGCAGCTTTCTCCCCTTCTCTCGAGCCTGTAACCAGGAGTCTGGGTCCTGGTCCGGGTTCTAACTTCTGTCTTGAGCAAGTTCTTAGAAAGCATTCCTCAGTGAGCACAATGAAGGGCATTAGTGAGACAGCTTTAAAGCACTTTACACATGTGTGAACTCATTTAATCTGACACCAATCCTTTGTGATTGGTATTACACTTTCCAGGATTCATAGTTGACAAAATAATTATGCCTCACAACGAAGCAACAGAAGGGGATTAGAACTCGGAACACCTGGTTCAGAGCCCATGCTCTTAATCACTATGTGTGATTCTGCCTTCAACTAGGCCACACCGGGAGAACAATTACACTACAAAAAAAAGAAAAATAAAGAAATGAAATAACTATAAAATATACATACAGAGGAGATATTTAACAAAAAAAAAAGAAACGCCGTTTTGTGTCTTACATACACTGATTAAAATACATTTATTTATCATGAAGGTATTGTCTAATTTCATAATCTTAGTATTAAAAATATCATACAGATAACTCCCTTTCTTGAGAGAACAAAGTTATCTTCAACAAAGAATAATTGACAAATGAGGGTGTTTTCACTGGTTACCATGTGCACTGCTTAGACACGGTTATTAGCATCCTCAGATCAGCCACTTTATTACCAGGAAACACAATAGCTGAGTAAACAAAATGATCAGTGTCTGTCTTAAGCAATCTGGGGAAGGCAACCAGGATACTAACCATGACACTAATGATTAACTACAAAAAAACACATTTAGTCAAGTACAATAAATTTGGGATTGCAGAATTACTTGTGATGCAATTTAACGCTTCCTTAATATCTTCCCACACATTTAAAAGGAAAAAAAAAAAGAAGTAAAAATGATGAGCAGAAGGTCTTAGCTCTTTTTTAACACAAGTGTATAAGTGTATGAATTCCCCCCTAGGGCCTCTTGCCAAGAGAGTCATCTGATATAAAACATCTTTCTCCTTGCCTTGACGAGGCCAAGTCCGAGCTCCACGCCCTGGCCGATTACTCCCCGTCCCAAAGTTCCCAGGCACCTCAATGCTACTACCGTTATTGCAACATGCAAGCCTCCATCAGGCCCTTTCAGTCAGCTCCCTGTACCCTCAACTCCAAATCCACTCACAGCCTGGCTGCTGCCATTCCCAAATCCAGTAAGCACACTGGCCATGTCAGAATCACCCAGGACTGTGGGTCCTCTGTGCCTCAGTAAATCCCACAGACTCTGGATTCCCCGGTGATTCTGGAAAACAACTAGACCTGAGGACCACCAGACTCACATTTAGTTGTGGACATTGGCTTTCTCTATTGCAAAATGAGGGGCCTGGCTGGAGAGATGACCGCCAAGGCTCCCTCCAGCTTCCGGAGCTGTTTCATGGACACTGCTGTGCACGGGCTACTTGCAAATCGTGTGCAGATGCTGGTTAGCTCTTGCTCCAAAAGAACCTTCTACACAGGTTTTAAGGTATCAGCACTTGACTTACTTTAGACAGAAAACTGCAGAAATCACTCTTTCAAATGCACGGTACCAAGAAAATACAAGTTCTGACTTTCTGTTTATTTGTTAAGGAAATCCCAGAAAGTGCTACCTATTACACAGCTGGTCTGTGAGAACTATCATAAGAATTCACACCTAATAGAAAGTAATAGTGAGAAAAATAAGACAATGGTTCTTCTAGTTATGATGTCAATGGGATAATCCAGGTAACAAGTCAAGTCCAGGGAAATATATTAATGGGCCATTCTATTAAAAGGGACTTTTCTAGCTGGCCTTTGAGTCAGAGGTCTCACAAAGGAAGCAGTTGTGTGATGTATGGCCAGGACAGAAGGGGTTGGGGGTTATTTTGTTCACTTTATTGGTGTTTTATTTTACTTTGAATTTGAATGCAGTGAAACAAGATTGCAGATCTTCCAACTGGCTACAAGCCCCATCACATCCACTGTGTTACTCCTTCTTGGCCCAGAATGTATTTGAATTTTGACCATTATGCTAAATAATTATGTTAACATGATTATATAAGCAGTTATATCTTACCATCATTTAATATGAGTATATTCACATACCATATTTTATTTGTTTCTTTAATCCTGTTTACTAATTATTAGCTTATATATATATATATATATATATATATATATATATATATATAAAAGCCTAAGCACCATACAACAGGTCAACTGAATAAACAGTCGCTATGACGTGCTGACCACCAGGGGGCAGATGCTCAACACAGGAGCTACCCCTGGTGGTCAATGTGCTCCCACAGCCAACCTCTGATCAGGACTGGGCGAGATGGCCCATATGGACCCCAATAGCCAGCCAGGATGAAGTGCACGAATTTGTGCACTGTGCCTCTAGTAAGAAAAATAAATAATAAATAAATAAATAAATAAATAAACCCTAAGTAACTTGGAAGACCAAGACCTAAAATCTGAATTATCATTTAAAGGTCAGTCATTCTGTATTTCCATGGGAAGTCAGGTGCCCTTGTTTTTCTCTCCAGCATTCCTGAGCTTCCAACAGCAAAGAAAAAGTTTTAGAAAATGTTAGTTTTCAAAAGCAGTCATTCAACAAAGCACTAACAAAATGAATCTAGCAGTGTACAAATGGATTATACACCATGACTAGGTGAAGATATTGGAGGAATGCAAGGTTGGTTCAATATACAAAAATCAGTCAATATAATGAGCTACATCAATAGACTAAAGGACAAAATCCACATGACCATCTTAATAGATGCAGAAAAAGCCTTTGGCAAAATCAAATACTCTTTTCATGATAAAAAACAATATAAAAACTCAACAAACTAGAAATAGAAAGGAACTTCATCAACCTGATAAAACCTATGAAAACCCACAGCTATCATTATTAAAGTAAATGACTGAAAGCTTTCCTCCAAGACCACAAACTAGCAAAAGATATTCATCCACCCTTACCACTGCTTTTTAACATTATTCTGGTGGTTCTAACAAGCCAATTGAGCAAAAAAAGAAAAGATATCCACATTGGAAAGAAAGAAGCAAAACTATTTCTATGCACAAATGACATGATCTTGTATATATAAAATCTTAGGCAAAGCACACAACACACTCTCTCTCACAACTATTTGGACTAACAAATACATTCAGACAAAAGATCAATATACAAAATAAAATAAAAATATCAATGATTCATTCTTCCATCTCTCAATAATTACTGGCAACTAAAAATATTGCTCTTTTAATGTCATTAATCTCAACCTGACTAAAAATAATATAAAATTCAGAATTTATTTTAGCATTTTTAAAACTATGACATTTGGTTAAGAGAAGTGTTTCCTGGTATATACACAATTCTAGAAAATGTGGAGGGAAAGATACTTTTGTTAATGTAGCCCAAAGGCTAAATGATGATAATTAGAAAAGAATTTGAAGCCACAAAAGATCTTCTGTTAGACCCACTAAAGAATACTACCTTCAAGTTTTAATTTTCCTCTAAGGGTTTTTTCTTCAGGGTGATTGCAACTTTATAGCAATTTTAATCAGTTCAAAACATTGCACTGTGTTGCCCTAACCGTTTGGCTCAGTGGATAGAGCATAGAGCATTGGCCTATGGACTTAAAGTTCCTAGGTTCGATTCCAGTCAAAGGATGTATCTTGATTGCAGGCACATCTCAGTAGGAGGTGTGCAGGGGCCAGCTGATCAATGTTTCTCATTGGTGTTTCTAACTCTCTATCCCTCTCTCTTCCTCTCTGTAAAAAAATCAATAAAATATCTATATTTTTAAAAATTGCACTGTGATGCTCAAACAAACTAGAGTAATGACTACATCTTCACTTATTTGGTTCAGATTTGACTTTGATCCAGTCTTCTAGAGATATGAAACAACATTAAGCCCTCCTCAGTATTGTTGTTGACTATTTCCTTTATTAATTTCTGTAGAACTAACAAAAAAGCGGTATTCGATTCCAACAATATTGGATGTGTTTCTTTATAGGTAATACAAACCAAACATTCACATAAAGGAATACTGGTCTATGTTTCAGAAAGGGGCTCTATTTATTACTTTTCTGAAGACTTGAATACAGACCCTGCTATTCTAGAATCCACAGGCATGAAGCGGACTAAGGGTAAAGCTAAACTCTGAGCTCCTGCTAAGTTCCAGGAAACTCTGTTTGCACTCTCTGTCTCAGGACCTCAAAATAAACTAACATGTTTGTTCATTCACATCAATGGTCAGTTATCATTCCCTATGTATCTATAATACCCACATCTTCTTCTGTTGTTTAAATTCTTTCAAAAACAGAAACTGGGCTCAAGTTATAAGTAAAGGTTTAATGAAAACTTTAATAGAAGCTATTTTTCTGTAAAGCAGATAATTTGTTGCATGACTCCCTTCCAATATATGTGTAGATTTTGCTCTTTATTCATAATTTGATTCTAATTAGTGACAAGCAAAGTCAAGTTATTAATTTAAGAATCAGGGCATAATAATTGATTAAAGATGAAGTGTTAAATAAACACATTAAAAACGATTTCCCTAATGATGTAAGTCTATACCCGTGAGTCACATGCGGCTCTTCGGCCCCTTGAGTGTGGCTCTTCCACAAAATACCAAGGCCTGGGCAGGTCTATTTTGAAGAAATGGTGTTACAAGAAGTTTAAGTTTAAAAAATTTGGCTCTCAAAAGAAATTTCAATTGTTGTACTGTTGATATTTGGCTCTGTTGACTAATGAGTTTGCCGACCACTGGCCTATACCATGGAAACTTTTCATCAGTCCCCCATTTGTGCAATCAAAATTCAAAACAGATGATAAATTCAGTAAAAAGAAAGCCACTGGCCAGTGGCAGAACTATTTATAATACAAAAGAGCATCCTACCAGGCAGTTCAATAGGCTATTTCGTAAATCTTGCTATTTTTTTTTTTTTAATTTAAAATACTGACTAGCTGCACAGTACACGGTATACTGTTATTATTCATACGCGGCTCACGAGCCACGGTTTGGAGCTCTGTTGACTAATGAGTTTGCCGAGCGCTGCTCTAGGAGGCTATGCATCCTGCTGGCCACCAGCGACTTGCAGTCTGTGTGAAAGGAGGCTGCTTCCTGCCTTCGCCGGGGCAGGGCTGGCCTTGTGACTAACAAGGCCAATAAAATGGGAGCCAAAAGACATCTGGCTCCTTTTCTCCCTCCGCCAAGAGGATGGCAGGTTCCGAAAAGGCACTCTCTGTCAGCCCGGGCCCTCAAACAAAAAAGACACCGGAGCACAGCTGATGTCAACTGCCTTGTGACATGGACACGAACTACACTTTGGATTGGTAAGCCTCTGAGATCTGGGGGCTATTACACAGCATCGCCTGAGCAAAGCCGACTCACACAAGCTGCACTCCTAGCATTTAAACCCCATTGCGGCTTTAATGTATCTGGCAGATGTCATAAATAACCGTCCAGGGATGCTGACTTCACAATTCGGTATGAAACACATACGTAATTACTCATCCCCAGGTGTGCCAGAATCAAGTGATTTGACGTAAAGATGCCCTGTGTTCTGCATCAACAATTGACGCAGTGATAAGAGAAGGGAATCAAAACAGCAGAAAGCACCCAAATCTGAAGTCTACAGAAACAATGACTCCGTGACTTGGGATCACTGTACCAGGACCACAGTGGTGTCACCCAACTGGAAAACCTGAGTTCATTCTACGTCCAGGAACTGAGCAGTAAGCATATGAACACGGATCAAAGGAGAGATATGAGGTCAAGGTACAGCCATTGATCTGAGATGGCAGAGAAACCTCAGTTTGTTACTGCCAGAAAAGAGTTAGTAGAATTTTGTCATTTGAGCTATTAAAAGTCATGGCTCTTAAGTTCACCTAAACTAAAAAATTTAATAATATAATCTTCTCAGGCCAGTATTTCTCAGTGGGTAGGGTGTTGGCCACACACCTAAATGTCTTGGGTTCAATTTCTGGTCAAGGGCACAGTACCTGGGTTGTCTCTCTCTCTCAGTGACGTTTCTCTCTCTTTGTTTCTCTCTCTTGCTCTTCCCCCCACCCTCCCTTTCACTCTCTCTTGAAAAGCAATGAACAGCTGGGACCGGTTTGGCTCAGTGGATAGAGCGTCGGCCTGCGGACTGAAAGGTCCCGGGTTCGATTCCAGTCAAGGGCATGTACCTTGGTCGCGGGCACATCCCCAGTAGGGGGTGTGCAAGAGGCGGCTGATCGATGATTCTCTCTCATCGATGTTTCTAACTCTCTATCCCTCTCTCTTCCTCTCTGTGAAAAATCAATAAAATATATTTAAAAAAAAAAAAAAAAGCAATGAACAAAAAAAATCCTCAAAAATAAAATGTGTCTTCACCAATTTTCAAGTTGTATTTTAATTAAAATACATGTAATAATTTTGAATAGTTCTTAGCACCTACAATGCTTAGAGCTCATTATATCAGCACTGAGGATGTTTGTGAAGCCATTAAGAATGAATCCTTGTGCACAACAGAAGAAAGTATTAGACTATCCTCTATATCTATCTGCCATAGTCATTAAATAAACTCAAGAACAGACTTCAAAAAAAAAAAAAAGATATCAGTTTTTTTTCAAAAGATACAAACTGGAAAAGTAATTCACATTTACCTCTGAATATGCTTTAAGCAACATAATGGATATAAATACTGAATATATTTATATGAAGGAAGCCATGAAAAAGAAAAGAAGAATCTACACTAACAAAAGAAAAAGATGCAAACTGACCATACCTCTGTTATACCCACCAGCCAATCAGGAGTGAGTATGCAAATTAACCTGACAAAGTTGTTGGCAGCCTCACCCCCCAGCCGCTTAGGTGGCCCAGGAGGTGAAGAAGCCACCTGCCCCATTATCCCAGGCAGCAAACAGCTGGAGAAGCCTTACATCCAACTGCTCCATGTCCTGGGGGAGACGGAGAAACTGGGCCCCAGAGCCTGAGGCTGGCTGCAGCCCGGGAGACAAAAGCTGCCTACCCTGTGATCCCAGGCTGCAGCCCCTTGCAGAAGCCTCACATCTGCTTGCCCCTGGGGTAGACAGAGAAACTGGGTGCCAGGGCCCGAGGCTGGCTACAGCCTGGTAGATGGAGAAGCTGCCTGTCCTGTGGTCCCAGGCACCAGCACTTGCAGCTGCAGTACAGGCAAAGCCACCTGCCCACCATCCCGAGTCTGCAGCCAGCCTGGGCATCTATGGCTGACCAGAGGGAGGGAAGCCCGGATCCGGGGTGCCTATGGTTGTCTGGAGGAGGGAATCCTAGGTCCCGGGTGCAGAGCCGAGACAAAAGTGGTTAGGGCAATCAAGCCAGCAGGGGAGCCGTTAGGGATGATCAGGCTGGCAGGCAGAAGCAGTTAGGGGCAATCAGGCAGGCAGGTGAGCAGATAGGAGCAAGCAGTTCTGGACTGTGAGAGGGATATCTGACTGCCAGTTATCCTCCGAGGGGTCCCAGCTGGGCTGAGGGACACCTCCTCCCCCCCCCCCACAAATTTCACACACTGGGCCACTAGTTAATAATAAAGTACCATATACTGAGGCCCTACTATGGGCCAGGCTATTGTGTGTATTATCTCATTTAGTCTTCATATCAAGTCAACAGCATAGGCATTACACCTCCATTTTACACCTGAGGAAACTGAGGCTCAGAGAGTTGTTAAGTTACCTGTTTAAGCGAACACCTAGTAAATCTCACAGCCAGAATTTAAACCCACTGCATGCTGTCCATCAGCCCTTTCCCTTCCTGTTACCAAATGGTGTATTTTTAGCCTACCTTGAAATTTCTTATTCTTAAGAATTTTTAAACATGGCATTTAAAGTTATTCTTGTCATGGGTTTCAATATGTCACAATTCCTTAAGCCAATAGTCTCGTTAAGGTTACTTCACCCAAATATCTCATGACATAAATTAAGCCCATTTACTCTGTCCATATCATCAAAGAAACACTTTTTAAAAAATATATTTTTATTGATTTAAATGAGAAGGGGAAAGGGAGAGAGTAATAGAAATGTCATTGATGAGAGAGAATCATTGGCCAGCTGCCTCCTGCACACCCCCTACTGGGGATCAAGCCCACAACCCGGGCATGTGCCCTGACTGGGAATCAAACCGTGAACTCCCGGCTCATAGGCCAATGCTCAATCCCTGAGCCATTCCAGGTGGGCCAAGAAACACTTTTTACAGAGTAAGTCATAGAGCTAGAAGAGACAGCTTGTTTTTAATGTAGAAAAAAACAAAAACCGCAAAATAATCTACATGAAAAAGAATCACAATGTCAGATTACTCTCAGAGGTAAAATTAGTTGTACTAATTTTACTGCTGTGCCATTATTATTGTTATTGATAAAGTTATACTTAGGTGTTATGGTAGATCTGACCAGCCGTAATAAACAGTTGTTACCATTTTCTTTACATGTAATACTTGCCAAATTAGTGATTTTATGAGCCTACAAATAATTAAGAGAAGATATATACAGTGTATATATGACCATTTTATACATTAAATACTGACAACAAGCGGTACCTAAATTACAATTACAGACAGTCCTTGCACAGTAAAGCCTGTTTAATTCAAATTCCATTAGTCCAAAGTACAGAATAATTCGAACACTCTATATTATTCATTCTAAGTTAAAAAGCCCAAGGTAGTTCAGCCGGCGTGGTTCAGTACTTGAGTGTTGACCCTCAACAACTCAGGAACCAAGAGGTCACTGGGTCAATTCTCAGTCAGGGCACATGCCTAGGCTGCCTGCTCCATCCCCAGCAGGGGGCGTGCAGGAGGCAACCGACAGATGATGTTTTTCTCTCATCCACGCTTCTAACTCTCTATCCCTCCTCCTCTTCTCTCTCTAAAAATCAATAAAATATATTTTTAAAAGCCCAAAGTAAATCTCAAGAAATTTTTTCATGCATACCCCACTGTACCTTTTGTAGACCATACACACATACACACACACACACACACACACACACACAACTCTGTCAGGGAGACAGACTTCACACCACATATAATGACTCCAGACTCCAGAGCCGGACAGCCTGGGCATAAACTAGCTGTGGTCTTTGGGCAGTTACTTGGCACCTTTGTTTCCTTCTCTAAAAACGACCAGACCTCCCTCACAGGTTTGCAGGCTAAATGAGACCTGGCCCTGGTAAAGGCTCACTACACTTCCTTACACGTGAGAAACCCTGCGGCTGAGGGGCTAAGTGCCCTTCTGCAGAGTTACTGCCGTTAAATGGCAGGGCACATGTCAGTCTCATGTGTCTGAAAATGACTTTTAAAAATCCATTTAAGTATTCCACAGTTAGAAAAGTCCACTAATTTTTCCTGGCTCTGGAACCTCATCCAGTTACTTCTAACTCAAAGCTACTTCTATAAAGACACTAATTAAGTATGGGTGGCATAACATAAATTTATGCTGAAGTGATTTGCGCAGATTTTTCCATTCATTAGTCACTGATTCAGAAATATCTATGAAACACTAATCATTGACATTTCAGAGGCTAATATTTGAGGCTATCCTCTTCTCTGTGGTTCCATTTGCTGAAACTTCCATTTCTCACAGATTTTTAAAAATATATTTGTACTGAATTTTAAAAAGAGAAGGAGAGGGAGAAAGAAACATTGATGTGAAACATGGGTCAGCTGCCTCCTACAGGCCCCCTATGGGTTATTGAGCCTGCAACCTGGGCACGTGCCCTGACAGGGAATCAAACCGGCAACCTCTGAGTGCATGAGACGATGCCCAACCAAAACAGAGCCGCACGGACCAGGGCTCTCACAGACGTCTTTATAAAAGTCTCCACTCCCCAACATATCCACAGCTACAACCACCCCCGCTCTTCCTCTGATTCTGGGCACACCCACTTCCTTCTCCGAGACCTTGCCCACCTTTTCCCTCAAGAGTGAGAGCATTCATAGTCTCCATTCCCCGACTTCCCACTCATTCTTTCACCCCCAATGCCGACACTGCCAACTCCACAGGCCACCTGAATCTTTCCAGTCAGGTGACTGCCCTAAAGCCACTGACCATGAACTCCACTCTCTCATGGTCTCCACCCTCCCTATTCCTTTTTAAACTCCTTCATACACGCCCTGCCCCTCACTGCCCCCTCCTTCTCGTTCTCTCCTCACTCTTCCTGGATAACCGGGTCCAATTTCACGGCTGTCACCAGCATCTGTATGTTGATAACTCCCAAATCTTTATTTCTGTCCTTATCACCTTCCTAAACGCCATTTTCATGCAGCAAACTTTCTTCAGGCAATTTCACCTGGATGGCCCACAGGCACTTCAAGGGTAACATATTTAAATCCAAACACTTTATCTTTCCCCACTCAGCTTGTTCCTTCTCCTCCTATACTCCCTACCTCATCCCACAAGTAGAATAGTGTAAACGGCCCATTATCATCTCTCATTCCCCCCACTCTGTCAATTCTGCAAATGTCATCCCCTAAACACTTCTCTAACCCTTCCCCTCCTCTCCATTCGCGCTGGCCTGGGCTAAGTACCATCAATCCCTGCCTGACCTTCTGATCCCCCAGCTACCAGATTCATCCATAATAATAAAATGCAAATGTGACCATTGTGTTCATCTGCTCAGAGCCCTCAAAAGCAGGCCATCACCTACTAGAAAATGTGCAAGCTCCTTGGAACGCCATGCAGGGCTCCAAAGCCTACCCCTGGGCCTCCGCCTCCCAGACTCCTCTCCTGTCCCTTCCTACCGCTGATGCTCCAGACCTGCGCTTACCGTGTCACTGCTGTTCACAACAGGCTTGTTTTTTCACCAGCTTGCCTTTGCTGACATTATTTCACCTACCACACCCCTCGGGCTCCCAGCCTTACTCTAATCCATCCTTTAACTCAAAATAGAAGTTACTTCCTCCAAGAACTCTTCCCTAAAACTCCAAACTGGGCAGGGTACCCTTTCGTGTACTCATTAGGATTCCCTAATAGAGCATTATTATCTGAAATAATCTGTTACAAGCTAAAGTATAAACGCATCAAGAACTAGAAAGGTGGTCTATTCACTTCTCTCTGGTTCAATTAACAGCTGTTCACCGCCTCTGGCCGGCTGGGCATCTCATCCGGGGCTGACCATTGGCCTATGAACCAGGAGGCCATGGTTTGATCCCCAGCCAGGGCACAAACCCAGGCTGTGGGCTCCATCCCCAGTAGGAGGCAGCCAATCAATGATTCTCTCTCATCATTGAAGTTCCTATCCCTCTCTCCATCTCCCTTGCTCTCTCTAAAATCAATGAAAACTTATTTTTTTTAAATAGTTGTTCATCTCAGCCTAGAAACCTAGAAATCTAGAGGAAGAAAGTTACAAAAAGCAGCTTAAAGCATCAATACTATTTTACATTAGTAGATATAATATTTTAGGACTTTAAACATTACTTTTGTCCTGTTGAGGTGTAAGATTAAGGAAAGGAATAGAAATTAATTTATGTAACTTATTATCTACCTAAATATTAGAACCTAAAGTATTATACTTTCTTTTTAGACTATAAATATTTAATTTTCACAATCAGAACTTATTAACTTAGACTTGAAGTTTTCATTCAAGTTGAAGGAAGGGTAGCTAGGTGGTAGGTAAAATTCCCTGGCTTCCCCATAGAAGACTGTCCTCAGGTATTCTGCACATACTGAAAGATTAACTCTACGTATCAAAAGACAAACACTCCAAGGACAGCCCTGAGAGGTGTAGTTCTCAGAAGAGGCTGTGGCATGTTCTGGGGAAGGACCTATCTTCACTGAGAGAAACAGGCGGGAGAGTCCATGTGCACCAGCTGAACAGGCTCTGCACGCACTGGCCCAGCTCCAGCAGCTCCCGGCAGGTGAGCAGCGGTGCTAAGGCACAGCGTGGACTTCACCGACGTCACCCCACCCTGAGCCCTGACAACAAAGGCCAGGCCAGGGGTCAGCAAACTGCGGCTCGCCAGCCACATGCAGCTCGCGAGCCTCGGTTTGCCGCTCTGTTGACTAATGTTGCTGACCAGTGACCTAGACTCTCAATTCCAATAATTATAGGCTGTTGTTGCTCCTTGTGATTAAGCCCCTAGACCAGTGGTCGGCAAACACATTAGTCAACACAGCGGCAAACCGAGATTTGAGAGCTGTGTGTGGCTGTCGAGTTGCAGTTTGCCGACCACTGTCCTAGACATTTACCCAGCTAGAGTTCAACTGGTATACCACCGTAAATAGTAAATCATTTGGTTTAGCATCAAAAAGAGAAGGCGATTTCCTATGGATGCTCACTGGAGTAGGAAGGTCTGCCCATTACTGCTGACGCGGTGGCTATGACAGACAGCTCATCTACTTCGCTCAGAGGGTCTCTAGAGCTATACCTGCCCGCAGGTGAATCACCATGGCTACAACCTCAGGTCAGTAAGGTGCAGAGTCCACGGTCAGGCATGATGCTGCCTCTCAGCCTGAGGCACAGTCCCAGCCCCACGGCACTGTCCATCCAGCGCAGCAGCTCTGGGAAGGAAGCAGCGGGCTGAGCCTGGAATACGGCATGAGAGGGAGCGGGAGGGCCCTGCTGACTGCTGTCTCCTCAGTCAAGGCCGAGAGCCTGAGTAATGTAAGCAAAGGGCAGCCTTTACCTGACCATCATCAGTTGTTTCTGCTTCATAAGGGATTTATTTTCCTTAGGACCCTCCTGAGCAAACCGCTGCCTTGAGTCCCTTTCCCCCCAAGAGTTGTCCAAGTCACCTGCCTTCGCCAGTCTTCATACCACATACTGACAGCCGATAACACTGTCTCTCCAATGTGAGGAAAAGGCATGAGTTTGATGACATTAGTACAAACCAAAGCAACAGCCAACCGTTTCCCGCCCTACGAGCCCAGCCTTTCCCCACCCTGGAGGGTACCTGTCTCCCTCCCCCTCCCCATCTGAAGGAACGTCACCTCAGTGGAACATAACGTGGCATATATGAGAAAGGGCCAAATACAATTAGGTAACATGTTGGATTACGATGTAGAAGGCAATATTATGGCCACGGGAAGCACAAATGAGAAGTGCTGGCCCAAACAATGGCCTAAAAACGACTGAAGTCCTTCCTCTGAGGGTCACCTGTGTCCCACGGCCGCAGCTTTAAATCAGTCACCGTGTTCCTGAAAAGCCAGCTGCCTTCAACTCTGAAAGTCACACTGTTTAAATCAAGCCTGGCTTTCTCTCATTAGCAACAGTCTTCTCTGCCCATCTCAGAGAATGGAAGTGTGTGTATGATGTGATGTGATGTGTGTGTGTGTGTATGTTTGTGCTCGCGCGCGCCCATGCGCGCACACACACACACACACACACACTCATTAAGAAGATAAAGTAAATAAACTTCCTGCCAATCTCACAGCACATTCAAAGTCAATTGTGCTATATTTGCTCACATAATCAGTCCTGTCTGCACATGTTTTTCTAATGGAATAAGGCTGAAAATTAAACACGAGACTGCCGCTCAGGCTGACCATCTGATGGACGGACTCGGGGCATTGAGGAGGGCGGAGGAGAGGGGGCCTGGCAGGCCTGATGGAAGGCCCCACCTGAGGCGCCTGGCACTTACCTTTGGTCCCACGTGGAGCTGAGGTGTGATTTCCCCCAGGACAGGAGGAACGTTTCCAATTTGCTGCTGTGACCACAGGGCTGTGCAGCAGTAATTCTGCAAGTAGCTGCCCCCACACCTACACCCATGTCATGACCCCACCTCCGCCTCTTTCCCCACCCTCAGCTCCCTCCCGCAGGAGGGTGGCTGGGAGAGAAGGCAGACATTTGGCCAGAGTCCTGGGCACCTACAGAAGCTATGGTGAGACTCCCGGCAAATCGAGAAGTGTCTGTAAGGCCATCGTTACTCGGCATCCCACCTGACGCAGAAGGAAGCAGCCTTTGAAGGGCTGATAAGAAGTGCGAAGCTGTGAACGTGATTAGCCTATTTATCACAAACTTTGTTCATTCAGGTTTTTATTTTCTGCTGTATCCCACCAGGATACAATTAGCCACCCCCTCACTCATCAGAAATATCAGAAAGATGCCCCAAAATAAATGTGGCATCTAAATGTAACCTCCTGGCATTATGGAATTATAATGTTATCATACAAAGCCACCCCAAAATAAAGAGGAAAAAATAAAGCATTTTGAAAGATCTTCTTTTCAAAGGCATTTATATCCCTTTAGTTCTTGCTACTCCAAGTTAGGTGTGTGGACCAGCGGCATTACCTGGGAGCTGATCGGAAATGCAGAGTCAGAGCCCTGCCCTGGACCTTTTAAACCATCGGGATCCCTAAGCTCCCTGGATGCACAGGGATGTGTGGGAGGCCCTGGCCCAGTGAATACTGTACTGACCTACATTCTCAACCAGTTTTCTCCACCCTTAATATACTTTATAGAAAAAACATATATGTTTTGAAATTTTAAAACAAAAAATAGATTCTTTCCCAGAACTGGTGATGATCCACTAGAGTAAAGCCCTTTTTCTAGCCAAACTGCCAGGTAACTAATTAACATTTCCGTGAACAGTGACAGAAAATATGTTCTGTCACTTCACAACTCAGGTAAGCAGCACAGGTGTGACAAGAAAAACTTAAGTCGGACAGACTCACGTTACAGCACTCTAGAGGATTTCTGGAAACCAATTTTCTGTCCATAAAAAGGAAAGCTATTTTTCAGCATCAAGGTAAGCGCGTAACTCTAAACTGAGCTGCTGTGCTAGTGCGGTCGCCAAATGGCAGACATTGCATTTACCTCAGCCAACAATGAGCCTGCTGGGCAGAAATCCCGTGAAGAGGTTTGAGTACCCTCTGCCTTTCTCCACCCGTGCGTGAAGAACTCCCAAAGGGGAAAAGACACAGCACGCACAGTGAATGACTTCTGCACTCTGATTCTGCAGCCCAAGTGCTGGGATGGCTGTAGAATGTTGAAGGTGGGAGGACTCTCAGAGGCAGCCTATTGCTGCTGGTCCACTCACCCAGGAATCTCTTCCAAAAGCGCCTGGCAGGGGGCCACAGCCTCCTAGAGACAGCTGTCACCTCTGAACCCAAACCCCAGGGTGTCACCCCCACTGGTCCCCCTGTGCCCCTGGGCAGCCCACCGCCTGCCATCAGTCTGAGGGCCCCTCCCCTGCCCCCGTGTCACGTTCCCATGGACTCACCCCAATTAGTTTCTTGGGGGGTGTGGCATCCTCCTTCCCTGGTAGAACTGTATTTGTTTCTATTGAAACTGAATTACGATTAGCCTGACATAATTTAATGAGACCTGCAGTGCCAAATGAAGTCATTTGATGTAATGGGTAGTAATTCAATACATTCTCGGTGAAACATCAAAGATTATGTAATGGTTAATATATCTACATATGTTAGTAGTACAGCCATAAGCAAGGGCACATTTGTCTGCTCGACTATGGTGTGCAATGAAGGAAAACCACCAATCTCTTCTCAGAAGCATCCGGGCCCCACTGCCAGGGAGAGGGAGAGCTCCACCGGATGGACGCCCGGCCCAGCGTGGCCTCTCTGTACCTTTCCTTGTTTATGATAAAGAGGTGTTGTGTTTTTCAGTGAAGCAAAGGGTATAAAAGAACTACATTTGGCCTTCACAAAGCAATTGACACTTTTATTACTTAACATCACAACCCTATGAGGTAGGCCAGCGTAAGTGCTGTCATTTTAAAAGTGATTAAACCAAGACTGAGAATAGGAAATGAGAAAAATCGTGAGCTGCCCAGGGCCAAAAAGACAGCAAGGCTGGAGCCAGCTGAATTCAGAAACCTCCATTAAATTCCCAAACAAAAGGGAACAGGCAACACTGAATACACGTTGTATGGATTTCACTTTGACATAAAACAAGGAGAAATTATGTTAGCCTTAAATGATATTAAAATTGTCTTTCATGGCCTTGATTTTGCCAAGTAGGCTTTATTCCCAAATAAAGAGAATTTAAACAGGTTACACACACACACACACACACACACACACAGAGTTCTGCATTCCATTTTAAGAGATTAAGTTTTTTTTTGCTAATTTGACTGTTACTGTAATCAAGCATATGTCAAAGGGCCTTGGTTCAAGTTGCTAAGCCTGAAGTGTCATTGATTTGACCCTCTCTAGTTCCGAGGGACATTCTCCCAAAATAGATCCTTAGCATTTTATAACCCTCACACATTTTCACAAGAGAGAATCTGGAACACAGGAAGGAGTCATTTCCCCACGCAACACTCATCCTTAGCGTCATCAAAAGGCATTTGGTTAAAACCCATCTGTGTATCCGACGCACAGTCTCCCTGTTATCCTGGCAGCCCTCACCGCACCGCCCCCACCCCCACCCCCACGAACCTGGCTTGCTCCAAAACACACCACCTTCGGCGCTAGGCGGTCCAGCACTCGGCTCCCTGGCCCCAGCACTTCCCTGCTTCCCACCCGCATATCCCTGCCTCCTCCAAGCTGGCCGCCAGCCCCTTCCAGGCTGCAGCCCACAGGCCCTGAGCCTGGCAGCCATTCTTCTTGGATATGCATAGGGATGGGCAAAAGTAGGTTTACAGTTGTGAGTCCATGAAGCACAGCGTTTACCCTTGTACTAGAGGCCTGGTGCACAAAATCGTGCACAGATACAGTCCCTAAGCCTAGCCTTCCCTGGCAGCCAGCACCGGGCCCCATCCCCCCTTCTCCCCCCCCACCCCGCTGCACCCACCCCAATTTCACGGTCACCATCAGTGGCTATTGGAGCCTGTGGGGGAGGGACAAGAGGTCAGCCATTCCACCAACTCACCAGTGCTACCACCTCCACCCCAACCCTTGTTCCCCATTCCCCATCTGGCAATGGGAGCCTGATGGCCAGGGGAGGGGCTGAGGGGTCAGCCGTCCTCACCCATCCACCAGCCCCACCCCTGCCGCCAGTTGCCCTCTCTGTGTGGGACGACCAGTGGGGCAGGGGCCTTGGCCTGGTGCCACCCGCATCCCTGCCACCCCCTTCGGATCCCCATTCACCATTAGCGATCGGGCTGGCCAGCCGGGGAAAAGGACCGAAAGGTGGTCAGTGCACCTCAGAGCGACTGGTCGTTCTGCCATCATGGTCCCTGGGCTGTTATTATATAGGATTATGTATTTTCCCAATGAACAACTTTTGCCCACTTTCTGTATTCACACGGCACATGCTGAGATCCTCTCCTGAGCCTGGAGAGGGGGGAACCTTGGAGGACAGGGGAACTCTCAGCCAATCAGAGCCAATCACACCACCACTTCTAGCCAATGGGAGTGCTGCCAACTGCCTCTCTTGTCCTTCCACCGGCCTTCAGAAAGTTCAGAACCTGCTATTTTTCAGTCTGTGCCATAAGAATGTTTAAAACATGTAATACCTGACTATTTAGTCAAGGGCACTGACCTCTTTCCCCTTAGATGGTCAAATAAAAGAGTGACAACACCCAACACAGTACATCTGTCTGATGTGAATGAATCAAAATTATACCAGCCCAAACCGGTTTGGCTCAGTGGATAGAGCATCAGCTTGGGGACTGAAGGGCCCCAGGTTTGATTCCAGTCAAGGGCATGTACCTTGGTTGCGGGCATATCCCCAGTGGGGGCTGTGCAGGAGGCAGCTGATCAATGTTTCTCTTTCATCGGTGTTTCTAGCTCTCTATCCCTCTCCCTTCCTCTCTGTAAAAAAATCAATAATATATATATATATATTTTTTTTAATTATACCTATTATTTGCAAAAAAAATGCACTGAGTGGCCAGATTACTATGCTCTCTGCATGCATAATAATCTGGCCACTCAGTATATATACAGCACTATATATATTAGAGGCCCAGTGCATGAATTCATTCCCAGCCTGGTCAGGGGAGGGGACATGGGTGGTTGGCCGGCCTACCTCCTGGTTGAAACTCCTGGTCGAGGGAACAATTTGCATATTAGCCTTTTATTGTGTAGGATATACACTGAGTGGCCAGATTATTATGTGTTCAGAGATCGTAATAATGCGGCCACTCAATGTATATATTTTAGTATGCCACGGAATTTTAGTATTTTATGTGCTATGAGTTGAAAAAGGTTGAAAATCACTGCCCTAGACCACTCGCTGTGGAACTGAGGCCGGACTCAGCTCACCCAGAGGGTGGTGGTCCCACCTCCGGGCGGGCACTGCCACTTCTGCTCTCGTGTCCTGGTGAGCCGCTGGGGTCTCTGAGGGCTGACGAAAGGAATGGGAAAGGCCTTGAAACACCTGCTTCACTGGGGCAGGAGGAGTAGAGGCACCTGAGGCTCAAGAGCAGGGTCTGGGCAGTTTTCTGACCCTCGGAAGCGCCAGGGAAGCCCGGCTAAGGAAGCCGGGCAGAAGCCAGGGCCTCGGCACATCCGTCCGCTGGCAGCTGACCTGAGAGAACCAAGTGGGTCAGTAGGCACCTCGGGGAGGCGTCATCTGAAGACTAAGCTGTTAGGGCTCTGCTCCGCCCTCTCCCTGAGGAGCGAGTGCGTCCCCACCTGCTGCTGGCGATAACTGTGCCTCTGCCTTCACTCGGTCCTAGTCCTAGTCAGTCTTCCCTCCAAAGGCCTTTCCTCCCCTAATTTCCTCCTTCTGAACATCTATACCTCCAGCATCCATGTCAGCTAATCATGAAGGTCTCCCTCTCTCAAGGGGATGTGGCCTCATGTCCTAGAAACTGGCAAAGTCAGCTTTTGCAGACATTTATAGGTATGACTACTCTCCTACAAGCTCCCACTAACTCTTTCTTTTGCATCCCTTCAGTGGGGTTTGTGGGGTTTTTGTTGTCGTTGTTGTTATTTTGTTTGAAACCCATGAATGGGAAATTTTTTAAAAAGAAAAGGAATAGAATAGAAATTGTCAGTGCATTATACATGTACCAGTAAGTCTAGCTTCATGACACTTTATTTCAGTTATTTGTATGTTTACAAATATAGTGGGTTGCGATGTTAAAGGTATTTGTTACGGTGCATGATGGTCTGAAACATTTGTAAGCCACTGCTCTATAGTACCTATCCTAGCCCTAATACTCCACGAATGCTTATTATCTTGAACAAATTTATGAGCATAAAATATCCATTAATTACAACTTCAGAGATTCAAATTTGAAAGAATATAAAGTATACTGCTAATCTGGACAAAAGTAAATAGATTCTGGCCTATGTGAAGCTGTTGGGGACGGGAGTGTGATGTAGAGGAATGGGAATATTTACTATTATACTTCGATAGACTCTCTCCCCAATAACTACACTGTATTTATACTTAAGGATGATTAAGATCCAATTTTGACCAAGCTCACTTTGGAAAACTGTTCTCACTCCCTGAAAGTAACTCGTGATGACAAAGTTCTGCATCTTTAAAACACTCGCTGTATCGGTAACCCCGCCATGGCTCATGAAAGGATCTTTCAGATACATCGTGAAAGCCTTTGTTCACGCTCTTTCTTTGCCCAAGATGCCTCCATGTCCTGTCAATACCCACCCCCTCCCTCTGTAAAAACTCCATTCATCTTCCAAGGCTTAGTTCAAAGGCCACCTTTTCCATGGAAGCCTTTTTTTTTTTTTTTTTTTAACTCAATTTTTTCTCTCTCCCTCCTCCACCTCCCACCCCAGTCCCAAGTGTGGTCTTTCTGTCCTCGGAATAAAAATTGTTCAAAACTTCCTTTTTCACCTTTCTCATTCCCCTGCTAGACAATTACGTATTAACCCACGTTTTATTCATCTTTGTATCCCCTACAGCAATCAGCACAAGGTCTTGTACTTAAAAGGATAATCAATAAATATTTGTTAAATGAGTAAAAGCAACAGTTAGCCTGTTATAAAGGACAGATGTTATTTAAAGGCCCTGAGGAATGGCTTACATGCCCAGCTGATGAGAAGCTGGTGAAGAGCAGGGAGGAGGGAGCGAGGGAGGGGGTGTGGGAGGCTGGGACCCTGCTCTTGGGGGTATCTGCTCCTGCGAGCACCCCAGTGACTGAATCCAGACTCCTCACGGGGTGCACTCACAGAGGTGGCGCTGGTGAGAACGAGCATCTTCACCTTGTTCCAGTGTCCACTCTTGCTTCAAATCAGAAGTGGGAAACAGAATCAGAAATGGAAATTTTTTCTCAACATTAAGGTGTGGCTGAAATGAAACATTGAAATGGCTATCTGGAGGTCAAAAGACCTTCCTTGAAAAATAAGGGTAGTTGTTCCTGAGTTTGTGTGTGTATGTTGGGGGACGGGGGTAAGGAGGCAGAGAGATAGGTCATGAATTATCAACTAATTGTCCATGTTAATTATATTCTACAGCACAGAGCTGTTCTCTTCATCATGTCTATACAGACATCTGGGGACACTTTCTGTGACCACTAGACTAAACTATTGAAGGTTCAAAACTACAGACATAACAAACAAACTGCAATTTGTTTTACTGGAAAATGATGCTGACCAATTAGAAAAAAAAAATTATTAGGAATCAAAATACAACTCTCTTTTCCATTAACCTATACCTCTCTGAAGAAAAATGTTTTTTCTAAAATGAATTAAAGGAAGAAGTTTATAGTGATTTTTATTTTAAATTTATATATTTCAATTATATAATTCATATTAAATTTATATATATATATATATTTGAAATATACATAAGTTAACTCAAATAAGATAGGCATAATTTCCTAAATCTTGGTATTTCATTTTAAAATTTTTAGTTTTAGATCAATATCATTTAGGGCTCTGACCTTCTCTTTCTTTCATATTTTAATAAAACCTTAATTTCAAGTCCACCAAAATTTTGTTTTGTAATTAATTTTAGAGCCTCATAAACTGGGAGACATCAGCAGTATCATAGAAAAGGCACTGGATTTTAAATCAGAAAACTGAGCTTTGAAATTAATGTCTATCTGACTCTAAGACCTCTAGTTGTAGATATGCAATGTTGGACAGATTACCTGATCTTCCCCACCCTTGTTTTCCCAAACTATAAAATGGGAATAACAATAGTATTTGCTTCCTAAAGTTGTTTGTTATGAGGATTAAATGACACAAAAAAACATGTAATGTATTTAGAACAGAGTTAAAACATGTAATTACTTAGAACAGTATCTGGTAAGTGGTGAGTGTTCACTCAATGTCCATTTGTTTTATAGTCTCAGGAAGTCACTTCACAGTTCAAACCTCCATGTCTATGTCTATAAAATGGGATTACTAAGCTTGTCATCTCTAGGATTGTTAACATTCAAATAAGAAAACAATGCATATGAAAATGTCTGACATGCAGAAAATACCCAAATGTTAGTTATTTTGAATATACTATATAATAAAAGGGTAATATGCAAATAGACCGAATTCGGAACAACCAGCCATTATGAGGCACACTGACCACCAGGGGGCAGACGCTCAGCGCAGGAGCTGCTCCCTTCCCTCCTCCCCAAGGTCAATGCACTCCCACAGGGGGAGCACTGCTCACCCAGAAGCCAGGGTTGTGCAGCGGGCAGTGCTAAGGAAGTCTGCCTGCCTACTTAGGCCGGGCCCCTAAGCCTTCAGTTAGACATTGCCGGAGGGCTTCCAGGCTGCAAGAGGGTGCAGGCTGGGCTGAGGGACTCCCTCCCCCCACCACAAATGCATGAATCTCTTGCACCAGGCTTCTAGTCTATATGTAACCTTAAAAGTAAGTCATAAACTTAAAAATTTATAAGCTTAAAAGTAAACCATAAAATGTAGTTAGAAAATATCGTCCAAAAGTGTATCCATGACTCAGAAACGTCTCTGTTAAAATGCATACGTAAGGATTTATTTTTATCAGAAACATGTAAGCTTGTGTAAAATGTAATGTCTACGTCTGCAAACTAGAAAGACTCCCTTCAGTCAAGCACTTTCATAAATGTGCAGACTATACACTTGCATAAGCCAAAGATAAATTAATGCATTGGTTAAATCTGACTGAATGTATATCAACTTTTAAAAATGATTATTTGATTATAGTAAGTATACTGTAGCTGATGTAAATTTCAAGTCAACTCAGCAGATATTTACTGTGTGACCGTGTTCCAGGTAACTCACCTGGGAACTCAGGCTGCAAGGGGACGGCTAAGGCCCTGTGCAGAAAAAGCCCACAGATTATGGCTGACACTTCAAAATATCACTTGTAAAAATCACGAGGGGGCTTCGATTTGAATAAGCAAGCAGACAAGTAGCATTAAAAATATGCCAAAACAATGTCCCTCTCTACAACTGAAAAACTGCTTTTTAAAAGCAAAAGTCACATTTAAAGCACAGTTTCTTTCTAGAAACCTATTGAATTTGTGCCAGAAACCAACATTCCTTAATGTAAACCTGTAAAATAATAGGTGTCTGTAAATGAAAGGCTGCAATAACCCTGGAGCAACAACGCAGTAATTAGCAACTTTTATAGAGTAATAACATGTTTCATATTCATTTTACACCGGCTCTTTGAAGTCCCCCATATTCCACAGTGTAATATATAAAAGTTTCATTACTTCAGGGCCCATCCGCATGTATTTTATAAGAAACCATGCCACCACGCGCCAGCTTTGTGTCAAGTGTGTGTGACACCTGGCTTTAGAAAGATAAAAGTCACTAGAAACCTGAATCACTAAAAATACTCATCCATCTATAGGTCATCTGGACGATCTACAAATCAGAAAGCAGCGGAGCCTTAAAAATGCACATTGCATATTCATGTGCACACCACTTGGAGTTGTAGACACATGTGGACCCTTTTCGGAATTAACCCCCCCCCCAAAAAAAAAAAAAAATCTCAGCTCTACAATAAGCCACTACCCAGGGTAGAACAGAGTGCAGTTAATATGCCTGTTTCAGCAGATGTGCATTCCCGTAAATATTAAACAGAACACACGTTCCTCCAGGAATAATATGCAGGCAGCAATCTTACCACCTGAGCAGGGCTGGTTGGAAACATTTAAGGGGGTGGGGGGCGCGAAAGAGGGGGGTGAGCGGCAAGAAGGATGTCGAAACAGCCAATGAGGTTTTTAAAACACCGGGAACCGGAATCAAACTGCTTCTAGCGGCGATTTACCCACAGCAGCTCCTCTACGTGAGCGCCGAGCGGAGCCCGCGGCTCCCAGGCGGCAGGCGGCCGGCGCAGGGCTGCCCGCGGGGGCGGGGGGCGCAGGGAGCGGCCCGGGGCCCGGAACCTCGAGGAAAGGAGCCCCCGGGCCGCGGCCTCTGGTGCCCGCGCGGAGGGGCTCCCTGCCCGGCGCTGCCTCCCGGGCGGGAGCGGGCGGGGGGCGCCGGGCGGTGGCGGGAGCATCCTCTGCGGCGCTCCCCGCAGCCAGCTCCGGGCCGCGCTGTGCGCCCGGGAGAGGCGGGGACCGGGCGGGAAGGGAGAGCGGGGCTCGGGGCCGGCGGGCGACCTGGCACCAGTGACACGTTCTAGCGATCGGGTCTGTCTTTTCTCTCCATGGCTGCGCTCTGCCCCGGCTCCCGCATCCCGGCCCGGGGCCGGGCGGGCGGCACCGGAGGGGAGGCTGGGGAGGGGGCAGGAGCCGGGCAGGCGGCCGCCCGGGAGGAGGGGGAGGGGAGGGCGCCGGACCACCCGCCCCCCCCCCCACGGCGGCCCCGGCCCAGGTGAGGTCGGGCCGCGGCCCCGCCGCCCCCGCCGCCCCGGCCGCCGGCGCGGGACTTACCACAGCGACTCGAGGTCCCACTCCTGCAGCAGGGCCAGGTCGAAGCTGTCCATGGTGGGAGGTGTCGGGGTCCGTGTCAGCGCCGCCGCCGCCGAGGCTCCGGCCGCCCGCGCGCTGCAACGAGAAGCGGCGCTCAAGGTGCATCCCAGCGGCGCCGGGCCCCGCGCCCCCGGCTCCCCGCGCCCCCCGCGCCCTCCGAATCCCCCGCGCCCCGGGGCCGGCGGAGCGGCCACACTCACCCGCTCCCGGCTCGCGGCCGGCTCACTCCGGAGAGCGGCGAGCTCGGCGCCGCCGCGCCCCGCCTCCTCCTCCTCCCGCCCCGCTGCCCCCGCCGCCGCCGCCTTTCTCCTCCGGGAGGCGCGTGTGCGCGAGGCCGAGGCGCGCGCCCGGGGCCCGAGCCGCGCCCGCCGCGCGCCCCGGCTCCGCGCCGCCCCCCGGCTCCCCGCCGCCCCCCGGCCCCCCGCCCCCCGGCTCCCCGGTGCCCCCCGGCCCCCCGCCCCCCGGCTCCCCGGTGCCCCCCTCCGCGCCGCCCCGGGCGCCTGGGCCGGCGGCGGGGGATGCGGAGAGGCCGCCCGCCCGCTCTCCGGGCCGGGATCGCCGTGACCCGCCGGCGCCTGGCGGCGGGGACTGCAGACCCGGAGTCGCGGCCGGGAAATTTCCGACGCCCCAGGCCCCGGAGAGTTAACAGTGCCGCCTCCAGCAGCGCCGTAAACAAACCGTTTAAAATATCTGGAGCCACTGAGTTAAAGGAAATAAGGGGACCGGGAGGCCAGTTCTTCTGCCCGGCCCTGCAGCGCGGCCTGCAGCGGGGGTCTCACCGTCCTCCCGCTGGCAGCCAGTCCCTGGACACCAAGCCCCCTCTTTTCATTTCTCACAGGGAGGGGGCTGGCCTCTGGGAGCAGACTGCAAACTTCCTGCCCCATTCCAGGCTGGAGAGAGGCGCACTGTCAGCTGGAAGATGATAGAGTGTCACTGTGGCTCCTAAAAATCAAGTCCTTATTACCCCCCTTCCCCCCATGTTAAAGAACATTTCGCCTCCTGACTCTTACAGACATGCTGAGGAGCCCAGGTCCAAATCTGTTTCTCCCAAACCGGAACCCTCCTGAGCCCCACCCTCCTGTCCTTGGACGCAGCTCTGGAGCCTCGCTCGGGATTCCAGAGGTTTCCTGGAGAGAGAGGCTCCGGGCAGTGCAGCGAGGGCCCACCTCTGGCACCAAACCCCGCTCCTGCCGGGAGGCCCTTCTGGTCCTCTTCCCCTTTGTTCTCTCTCAGCGAGAAGAACCGCTGCCTGGGGACCCCGGAAATCTAGACCCTGGGGTAGAAGGCACAGGATGGCTCCCGGGTCAAGCCTGAGCGTCACCCTCTCACCTCCCTGACCCGTGAGCGAGGATTAGCAAACCAAGGCTGGTGAACATGCCAGGGAGAAAAGACCAACGAGAATTCCTTCCTATTTGGAGTTGGATTACAAAATGCTCGCCTTTTCCTCCCCCCTTACCTCCCCCTCAAAGTAAGTCCTTCCTTTATTAGCATCCGTAACTAATGTGCAAAATGTAAAGCAATAAATTAAGGCAGAGTCAGTGTCCACACAGTTTGAGAAAACGGAGTTGTTATTTTACAAGCTGACAGCGCGGGTCCCTCAGAGCCTCCCTCATTAGGCAAAGGTAGCACCGAGGCTAAGGGAGAACAAAGAGACTGAGCAGCACAGGTGAGAAGCTGTCTCCCCACATCCCGTCCGCGGATCTGGAGAGGGGAAAATCTGTCTTCCTAACATCTCCTTAGCAGCCGCCTTTGCTGGAAATGTTTGCTCTGGCAAAAGTGAGGCGCCTGAGCCACGCAGACAGCATTCCCGGGAACAAAAGGTGCGGGTGGAGGGTAGAAAGGAGAAGGGAACAGCCCCTTTGGAAGAACTGCAAGTTCCACAGTCTGGATGAGGAATGCATCCTGTCCCCGTGCTGGGGGCTGCAGCGGGGAAGCTTCCAGAAAGCAGACCTCCCACCCTCGCAGAGATCTGGCCCTCCCTGCCTTCCCAGCACATCTGTTTATACAAAGGAGGGCTGCCGAAGGACAAACAGAACGTGTTTGTTGGGAGTCCCAACCAGAGCTTGAAGCTGGAGATACAGATCTGCCTTCACCGTGGAGGCTGGAGGCGAACAGATGACCCCAGAAAGGGAAAGAGAAAGCTCTGGGTGCGCAAAGCCAGGGTCCATTTACCACAGGCCTCTCCCCTGCAGCCGATCTCCGAGGGAAGATTTCTGTGTGAAGTTAAGCACGGTGCTTCCTGTTAATACAGGAGTGTTCGTAAACCTCAAGCGGTTTCACTGGTATTTAGGTTTTTTTTCATCAGAGACAGTTCCTATTTTCTGCTTGGGGCCTGTAGCCAGCATGAATGCTTTTTATTTCCAGGGGATAGAATGTCCAGGTGGAGACCAGCACCTTTTGAAGAAACCTAATAATAGTTGTAGGTACCATTTTTACTAAGGCGTCATGGAAATACTAGTAAGTCTAAATGAATAACATTTATAAGTACAACGTAGAACAATAAGGACCTTAGTGGGGAGATCTTGGTGGTTGTTGTTATTTACCTGGTTTATTAAGATAGCCCCATTATTCTTCAGCCCTTCTACCCATACCAAAACAAGCATTTAATTTAGTTGTCAAATTTTAAATCCTTAATACAAAGCAAAAAGGGGCTTGGCCTTCCTGGGATGAGAATGCCAGAACTAAAAGGGAAACATTTTTGTCAAGGAGTAAGAGACTATCTAATTAAAAATAAAAACTGATGTTTCCTAGGAGGTCGATGTAGCATCTGTGCACACTAACGACCTTGAGGCTTGAGGGACCTTTCTCCTGAGACAGATCGGCATTTCCACAGACGCTGAGTGGCACCCGCAGCTCCTGAGGCCGTGGCGGGAGCAGCAGAGGGAGGGGAGCGGTGGGCTTTCCAGGTCAGGGCTGTTTTGGCAAAATCTATAAAGGGACTCAGGAATGAATCCTTCTCAGTCTGGGGCTCCACTCACACCCCCTGAGCCTGGAGTGGAACCCTCCTTGGTGGACCCAGAAGCAAATCTGTGGCAGCCAACTCAGACTGGCGTTGGCTACGAATGCATGGCTTCATTAGCTCAGCCCTGACTCTGAAGACGGGGCTGCAGCTCAGAGGTCGCCTTTGTGACTCGCTGGGGGTTTTCCTTTTATAATCTCTATTACCCTAGAAAAAGATGCTTGGCTGGCAGCCAGCTGTGCAGGTGGTCTTGCTGGAAGGTGCCGGAGCCTCTGCTCCCCCTCATCTCCCCCTCCAAGGCTCCTCGTGGCACCTTCCCCCCTGCCCAGCCAGGCTGCAGACCCACAGGCAGCCTTTCTCCAGGGCTGCCTGGGTGTTCCGCACCGGAGCTAAGGATGGCAGAACAAGCCCTGGAGGCGTTCTGCTTGCAAATTACATGCTAATTTGTGGAGCCCAGGATTGCTGGGGTTTAATCCACCTGGGCATCCTAGCCTCTTCGGCCTTTGTCTCTCCGCTGCTGTCTCAGAGTGGTTCTAGCCCCGGATCGAGGTGCTTTTCTGTTTCCATTTTTTTTCCATCATTCGCCAGGTCCCAAGCAGATGGTGTGGCTGTGCAGGCTGTCATCACTCCTCCTATGTTTCCATGGAAACATGGGGCATAGGGACCATCTCTGCCTTGGGTTCTCTGACAGTATCCTCTGGTGGAGAACTTCAGCACTCCGGGCCCCTCCCCCTTGTCTGCCCACATTCTGGAGAGTTTGAGAATATTCTGTGGCAGCGGCTGGAAGCCAGGGTCATTTCAGAGATCATCTAAGCACCCATTCCCCACCCCTGGCTGTTAACTGGCCTGAAAAGGGAGGGAGAAGGGGGTGGGGGGCAGTACTCCTGTCACATGGCTGAGGCCGATCCGAAGTGGTGGCTTATTTGAACTATTTGCCCCTCAGCCAGCTTCCATCATGGCTGAGTATTGCTCAGATGTCATCAGGCAGCAGATACTTGAAGAGCAAAGTGGGTTACTAGCATTTTACACTTGACTGATGTTCTACCCCCTCCACGTGCATTTCTTTTCATTTGTTTGTACAAAACCAGATTTTCTCAAGGAGTGCACCCTCCTCCAAGTTTATAAGATCCTCCTGCCTATATAATTCGCTTCTATAGCCACAAAGACATTAATTAGATTCAGAAGTCCATGGAAACGGCAGAGCTGGGCAGGGTCAGAGGCCAGGCAGGGCGGAGAAAAGAGGGAAGAAAATGACCCTCGGGAGAGGGTAAGAAAGTGGAGGGAAATTTTCCATGCCACTCAAGTGCAGACAAGACAAAATAATTTCAAAATGTGGTCAACTACCCTAACCTTGTTGAGCGGATTAAAGTATGGTCCAATTAAAGAGGTTTTACTTTCGAGTCGATCTGATATAATTCCATGCATGTATGTCTTTCGTGGTAGTTGCTTCATATACAGCTGGTACAAAAGACTAGTGTGTGAAGCCCGCCACATTTTTTTAAGTACATAAAACAAAGCAGGCACATGAGCTGAAGATGAAAATGCAGGCTGCAAACACACAGGCTATTCATGAAAGTGGATCAGAAAAGTATTTCCCAGATCATCTATTTCGTGTCATGCTGACTTACTTGTGGGCTAATCCCACTCTGTGTGATAGAAGATCCCTCGGTGCTGCTAATAAGAACCAAACATCTGATTTAAAACGCAATACCCTCCTGAAACCTTGTGCTTCTTCAAGACGTGTACGCAACATTGTGCAAGACCCAAGGACTCTGAGCCTGGTGCAATTTGGAGATTACGATAGCAAACACTTATTTGTTATGATGTACTGGGTACTGTTCTATCAACTCCATGTATTCTTCCTGAAGCCATATGAGATATGCTACCATTGCTCTTATCTTACAGGAGAGTAAACTAAGGAACAGATAAGTGTCGCCAACCAAAGCATGGCAGATTGGGGACTGGATCCAACAGCCACAATGCACACCACCCTCTCCCCTCCTTATCTATGGCATTGGCTCACTCCCATGCCTGTGGGCGCTGACACAAACCTAAACAGAAGGCAAGAGAGAGTGCCCTCTGCCTCTCTCTCTCTGGTAATCTTTCTTCCTCTAGCTTTGACCCCAGACCTCTGCCTGCCATACCACACCCGGAGTAAGGCCCTCGTTCTCTCAAGTCCCGGTGTCCTCCTTTGCAACCCGAGATGGCGAGGCTGCACATTCTCTGTCTCTGTCAGTTCTAAAATGTTGGAATTCTGTTTTCAATTGCTCCTTCTGCCTCAGTGCTGCTGAGCAGAAACCCCTGGAGTAAGTCAGAAGAGCCCCCCATCTTTTCTTGGCTAAAGGTAGGAGGAGCTTCTCCTCCGCTTAAGCAAACCTCAAGGTGTTGGTCTGCTCCAAACAGGGGTGACTGCGATTCTGTTAAGAGTTAGCAGCCAACAAGACTCAAGTGTCCAGGAAAAGGACACTTAGCTTAGGTGATGGGGGGGGGCGGGGAGGGGGGATGACGGGGGGACGGGGAGAAAGTCAGTGGCTGTGAGTGTCAGACTTGTCTCTATGGCTCCAGGGAGATTGAGCATGGAGCCCCTGGAGGGCCCTGAAGTTCAAAGTGGAACAACTAGGCCTCACCCTGAAGACAGCGAATTTCATAATTATATCGTAATGAGTTAGACATCGGCGCGCAAAAGGCAGCAGTGTAAGATCCTCACAGATAGAAGCATCGCCTACAGTTCCAAGGTCCATGGCAGAGTCCTCCAGCCACATAACAAAGAAACAGGCAGAACCTACCCTATCAGGAGCTTGAGACAAACGAGTGATGGCAGTCACACCTGGTTGCCTACTCAATAGCCATCCGCCCTCTCTACTAACAAAACCCCAGTTTGGTTTGCAGAAGTAATAGGCCCAGCTGAAATAACTGTATTTCCCAGTTTCTATTATAATATAACTTTAGTTCAGCAAGCACTGGTCATGTAAGACTTTCCTGGAAAGCTTTGCTGTTCTGGAATAGGCACCATCTCTCTCTCTAGGCCACTCCCTTGTGTCTGTCCAGAGCGACGCTGGAGGTCTGAGGTGGAGCCCATCTTGGACCTTGAGGGCAAAACCCGCAGACAAGTTGGCAGATCTTCAGCTAAAGGAGGCTATGTCCTTGGTTTCCTCACACAATTGTTCCATCTGTGAACCACCAGTTTGCTCCGGGCTTCTGAGGACAAAGCAAGACCTCATTTGGCTGAACCGCTCTGGTCCTGCTCTGATTATTACTGATGGAGAATGTGGTCCCCGAGGTTGCCCTGCGCACTGCCACAGCCAGGTCTGCCGGCTGTCCCAGCCTGCGCCCTGCCGAGGCAGCACTGCGAGAGGATTTGGAAAAGCCCGTGTTTGCTTTTTTGAGTGAAGTCTTGCCTTCTGAATTCACTCAATTAAGAAACCCGTGTTTGACTGTTTGAAGACTGGCTAATGTGGCCCAAGCATTTTTAAGTATTCCATAGTAATAATTAATTATTTTCATAGTAGATATTAACCTGACTAAGTTCCTGTTACATCCTCACAGGATACTGGAAGATCTGTGCTCTGGAAAAGCGGGCAGGAATAATAATAGTCTGCCTTTCTTAACTACGCATGTTTCAGATCCTGTCATTGTTTCTACCAATAAACTAATTACCACTGTATGGAGCTGATTTGCTTCAGAAGGAGTTTAGAAAAACAACTAATTAAGTGCAGTATTTTGAAATATAAACTGCCTTAAGGGTTAGAACCCTATAATAAAATCAGAAGCTTGCAAGTTAAGAGGAGCCATAGAGACTCTCTGACTAACCCTCCTTGCCAGCCCTGGTATGTTCAGCCTCCACAGGAACATGTCTAGTGACAGGCAGCTCACTCTCTCCAAGGAGCTCTGACTGGAACAACATTTCCCCTTACATTTATGATCCCAACTTGATCTCCCTATAATTTCCAAGCATATCACCAGCTTATAGCAGGCATTCCCTCAGTGCTCCCTTCGCCTGGCCCTCCATATATTGAGTTTAGCCTCAAGTACTTTCCCCGTAACTTTTGGCAAAGGGAATTCCTTCTGCCGTTGAAAATGCCATGTAGAGAACAGGAGCCAGCCTCCAAAGGAGCACGCGGACAAGGGAATGAGAGAAACCCTGCCTTCTTCCAACGAGGAGTTGGTTTCTTGGGGGAAGGGAGTTTCACAAAGAAGTTGGAGCTGGCCACAAGGAACAGGCACGCCACAAGATAGGGAGGCAGGGGAATCCCCCAAAGAAGGTTCCTCCCTGGTGGGTCTCAAGGAAGGAGCAGCACAGAGGGAGGTGGAAAATAGGAACTCAGGCCATGGGAAGATGAGAGTGAGGACAGGATGGAGTCCCGATTAGAGCTCTGAGTCTAAGGGTCCACCCTCACCCTACCCCACCCCGGCCCTTTTGAGGGGTGGTTCCCAGTGTTCTTCCAAAGCTCCCACTCTCCTGTGATGCTTATTATAATTGCAAGGGCACATACAGTACATTTCTATGAATTTTAGCATTACTTTCTGTCATTCTCTAGATAACAATATGAGTTTTATTACAACATAAAGAAAAATTCATCCTCTTGGGTGACTGTCAGCCCAGATACCCATGCTGTCATCCCCCTCATCCTGTTTTGAAAAGCACGACCTCACCCTGGCCTGTTTGGCTCAGTGGATAGAGCGTCAGCCTGCGGACTGAAGGGTCTGGGGTTTGATTCTGGTCAAGGGCATGTACCTTGGTTGTAAGCACATACCCAGTAGGAGGCAGGAGGCAGCTGTTGATGTTTCTCTCTCATCCGGGTTTCTAACTCTCTATCTCTCTCCCTTCCTCTCTGTAAAAAAAATAAAATATTTTTTTATTTTTATTATTTTTTTAAATATATTTTATTGATTTTTTACAGAGAGAAAGGGAGAGAGATAGAGAGCTAGAAACGTCGATGAGAGAGAAACATCGACCAGCTGCCTCTTGCACACCCCCTACTGGGGATATGCCCGCAACCAACGTACATGCCCTTGACCGGAATCAAACCTGGGACCTTTCAGTCCGCAGACCGACGCTCTACCGCTGAGCCAAACCGGTTTCGGCATAAAATATTTTTTTTAAAAAAGAAAAGAAAATCACAACCTCAAATCAGGGATGATGCCCTTGGGGGTACCTACCGAATCCCATATCTTAGGGACAGGCCCCAAGAGAATAATCTCAATAATCACATAGATCATTACAGATTTTTTTTTTTTTTTTTACTGAACAAACATTCTTGAGCACCTAGTCCATGCCAATCAGTGGGTTAAGAAATAAGGAGAGGCATGTAGCATGCCACGTTCCAGTGGCAGAGAAGGTCCTCTGTGGTCAAAGCGCTGTGCTAGGACGGGTGGAGGTGGCAGAGTCAGCCCGGGTGGGTTCAGGGTGGGACCGGAAGCAAGAGGGCGGGACCGGAAGCAGGATGCGGGGCCAGGGAGAGGAGCCAGGCCAGGAAGAGGGGCTGGGCCAGGTGTGAAGCCCCTGTGGCTGCTGTGAAACACCCAGCGAGCAGGAAACGAGCCCCAGAGAGTCAGCAGAGCCGCAAGTGAGCGCCCAGCCGCCAAGAGAGACCAAAAGAGGAAACGGTTTCTGAGAAACCAGAGAAAGTCCTTCACAGAACACCAGGCTCTGAGGTTTTTCCTTTTTGGTTGTAAAATCAAGCAAGACTGTAACCCCACCTCCAGTCGTTGGAATGGCCCCCGGCAAAATGAAAATGTGTAGCCCCCTGTGCAAAAATGACTGAGAATTTCAAAATGATGGCGGCAGAGCATTACACCAAGCACAGGACCCTGCCAGGGGGCCCTGGGTGCCCACCCATGAAGCGGGGCCTGATGAGGTGCGAACGGCGAAGCACTAACTCCTGGGAGCCCGGGCCCAGGACGGGAGAGCAGGACGTCTATTGCACAGTGTGGCATGCGTATGTCCGGCACCATGGAGCCCCCACTGCAACTGAGCTAGCTCCGCAATGAAAATGTTCCGTTTTTCCTGATTGTATTGAAAACACACTCAGAGTAAAACAATCCAAGCCATGCACAGCTGTATGTGCTGGAGTGGGGGAGGGGGAGATGCCGGGAGGTGGGGGTTAAATTACTATAAATAGTACTTTCAATCTCTCTCTCCCCTTTCTATAAGAGCGAGTCCTCAATAAACTCTGTTTGCTAAGCAGGGTGATAAAGGAGATATAGGTTAGGGAAACTGATGGAAGGGGGAAATGATTCTGCAAAATCGAAAAATATCTAAAAACAGGATTATAGGAAGAAATGAATAGTCTGGCCAAAGAATGAAGGGACGAGGCAGTAGCTTAAGGGAGAAGAATTTTGGGGAAAGACAGAAATATCTAAATGGGCCTTAGCTGGTTTGGTTCAGTGGGTAGAGCACCAGCCTGTGGACTAAAGAGTTCTGGGTTCGATTCCGGTCAAGGGCACATGGGTTGCGGACTTGATCCCCAGTGTGGGGCATACAAGAGGCAGCCAATCAATGATTCTCTCTCATCATTAATGTTTCTGTATCTCTCTCCCTCTCCTCTCTGAAATAAATAAAAATATATTAAGGAAAAAAGGAAATGTCTAAGTGGGATTTTGAATGTTTATGCAGTATGATGTAATCACATTCTCCATTCTCCTAATGAGCCTTAAAAAAAAAAAAAAGAAGAAGAAGAAGAAGAAGAAGAAAAAAGGCTGCAACGCTTATCAAAGTTTAGAGAGATAGAGATATGTTTATGTGTGTTCATGTGTTTGTGTTCTGGGAAGTGGTTTTCAAACTTAGCTACAGATTAGAATTAAATGGGGGGGGGGGGTGGATTTCAATGGCCTGTCCCACCCCAGAATAGTTACCTAATGGGTATGGGATGAATTGAGGAGTCCCAGACTCAAGGGAAGCCATCACAGAAGTAGCTCAGACTAGGTCCCTTCCGGCCCTGGTCCAAGTCCTTTTCTTTGGTGACTGTCATTGCCATTGGTCTGTTTGTCTATCCTTGGTCAGCCCCACACTTTTATAACAAACTTTATAACAAAGTTATGGCTGAGAGAGCTAGCTTTACTCCCATCGTTTTCTTGTTCAAGATAATCTTCTACGTCCAGGCCTTTGTTTTTTTATTATCATTTTAGGATCAGCTTGTCAAGTTATACACACACACACACACGTGTACATACAAAACGATCTGTTAGCAGTTTAACAGGAAATGCTTTAAATATATAGATCAGTTTGGGGAGAACTAATATGTCAATAACATTGAATCTTCTGGTACTGAATACTAGTATCCTTCAGCCTTCTGCTTATTTAGATTTCCCTTTACCTTTATCAATAAAGTTTCATATTCTTCTGCATAAAGGTCTTGCATGTCATTTGTTAGAAGTTTTATCTAATAAATTATTAGAATGAATAGGTTGGTTTCTTATTCATTATAATAGTTTGTCAATAGTTCCATTTCCTATGCACACAATAATTCAATAATTCACCAGATGAAGGTTGGCTGGTTTTGTTCCCCCTCTGCAATCCTTACACATTTCTTTATTTTCTTATTTTCATTTGCCAGCTAGAACTTTAAATATAGTTATGACTAGTCTCAGCAATGGTAGACATCTTTAAATGTTCCTGATTTCAAAATGAGTGTTTTTGGTAGACTCTTTATGAGATTAAGTAATTTCCAATCTACTCCTAGTTTATTAACCTCAAAGCTATTTATTATTTTGTTTAATGAAATTATGAATTGATGCTGAATTTTATAAAATGTCTTCTGGGACAATTCTACTGTTTGATGTCTTTTTTCCCTAAGTTAGGAAAGTTTTCAGTCTTTTTAAAAAAATAATCTTTTGATCTTTTCTTTTTATCTCACTTCTGTTTCTTGGACCCTATAATATGTATATTGGGTCTCTTGATGGCTTCCAAATAAGTCCCTTAAGCTCTCTTCACTGTTTTGCATCTGTATTTCCTTTGGCTCCTCTGACTGGATGAACTGCACTGCCCTGTCTTCATGTTCACTTATCTTTCCCTTCCCTTGATCTAGTTTGATGTTGAACTCCACTATTGAATTTTTCAATTCTGTTTTTTTATTCTTTAGCTTTGTGATTTCTATTTGGTGCTTTTTAAAAAATGTCTATCTCTTTTTTAAAATTCTCAATCTGTTTATGCATTGCTTTCCTGACCTCAGTGAGGATTTTATGACTATTATTTTTAACTCTATCGGGTGAATTAATTATCTCTCATTAACAACTGTTTCCGGGATTTATTTTGTTCTTTTATTTGAAACATTTTCACGTGTTTCTTCTTTTCCCTTGACTATTTGTTTTGGTTTCTGTATGTTAGATAAAGCAGCCACCTCTCCTAGTTTCACAGCATTAACTCATGTAGGAAATGGACTCTGTCAATCAGCCCAGCCTGAGCACCTGATTGTCTCTCAAACCTTTGTGGTTGTCCAAGCTACCTTCTTTGTTATTAGTGGCTCCCAGTAGTTGAGGGTGTGCCAAGACCTGTTAGAATCCCAAAAGGGGGAATCACATTCAGACCCTCAATTAGGAGCTGGGAAAGTGTGTAGTTAAATTCTTTCCAGGGAGAAACTGGGAGGGGGTTATTTTGCTATTCCCTCTCTACTGCAGCTGGGTATATATCCTCAGGGGAGTATCCTGTGGGATTTTTGAATGGAAGCCCATTGGCTATCACAGTCAGGAAATCTGGGTGGCATTGCAAATAGTGGGGTGAAGAGATACAGGCAAGTTCTTTCCAAGGAGATACTGACAACTTGGGAGAAGGCTAGAGGAAGATGGAGAGACAGGGAGGTGATGTCTGCTCGTTTCCCCAGTCTCCAGGGTAGGTAGCCAGCCTCTAGAAGTGTGCTAAATTCGAGGACTGATCCCAGGCATCTGCTTTCAAAGTATGCATATCAACCACCTTCAGGGAAAGACTGAGATGGTGATTTTTTCTACTCCCTTTGTGCTAAGCCCTAAAGGGATATTCCTGAGGGGTACCCACGAGGAGTGCCATTAATAACTGCTTCTTAGTTTGCTATAGCCTGTAGGTCTTAGGGATGCAAGCTCCATAGCTTTCTGGACTGATTGCTTTAAGTGCCTGTCCCTCTGATGTGAGTCTTAAAAGAGAACCTGAAGGTGGGGGTTCATACCCTTCACGCCTCAGGGAGAATCCTGATCGTTTGGCACTGTGCCAGGGTTGGGGTTTATGGCAAAAGGGTGTCTCAGCCTTTCTTCTCCATTTCAATCTGAGTGTTTTCTCATTTGCATGCTGTGTAGGATGTGTTTAGAGGTAATTGATCTGTGCACAGCTGCACACTTGGTGTTCCCAGGGCAGGAGGGGGTCGTTTCCTATGTCACTATCTTGGTTGGCCTCTCTATTTTACCTTTATTATTAAAGAATATTTTTGCTAAGCTTAAGGTACTAAGTTGACAGATAACAATTTAAATTTACTTAAAGATATTATATCTTGTGGAGTCAAGATGGCAGCCTGCAGGACAGCAGAGAGGAAGAGAATGTGAGTGAGGGAGGGAGAATAAGGAGAGTGTGTGGACATGGTGTGTGTGTGGTAGATAGATCCTGCAGGAGTCTCAGGGGCCTGAAGATCAGGCTTTCCTAGATAGGGAGCCCCTGTTACCACTAATAGCATTCCCAGGCAGCAGGCTCTGGCACAGAAACCACAACACCTTGAAGGGGAGAGCTGCTGTGACTAGGAGCCCAGCCTCACCACCACCCAGACTGGACTCAGACACCATCCCAGACCTTACAGCCACGCCAGCCAAAGACCTGCTACCTCAGCTGCAGACCTATGGACGCCAGGACTCCAGCCTCCCCAGCTGCAGACTCCTGAGAATCCCGGAGTAAATGACCCTCCCACCAACCTGCCACTGCAGTTATGGACCCTGCACCTCTCAGTGAGAGCAAAAATTGGGAGACAAAACAATCCCCAAAGGAAAGAAAAGGAAGAATTGCCAGAAAAGAAGCTAAATAAAACAAATGCATACAATATGTCAGAAAAATAATTCAGAGTAAAGGTCATAAAGTTCATAAATGATGAATGAGAAAATCAACAACTTATATAAGAATCAAGTGAAAATCAAAAATAATATAGCTGCAATAAAAAACACAATGGAATATTTCAATAGTGGACTAGAAGAAGCAGAGGACAGAATTAGTAAGTTAGAAGATAGATCAGAAAAATGCACCCAATCTGAACAGCAATTGAAGGGGAAAAAAATAGAAATCAGGAGAGCTTAAAGGAGCTTTGGGACATGAAAGGAAGTAACATATATAAAATAGGGTGCCAGTAGGAAAAGAAGAGGAGCAAGGATTAGCAAACCTATTTGAAGAAGTAATGACAAAAAAACTACCTGGATTTGGGGAAGAAAAAGTCACACAATCATAGAGTGTTCCAGACAAGATAAACCCTAAAAAACACACCAAGACATATAGTAATTACAATGCAAATGTTAACAACAAAGAGAGAATCTTAAAGGCTGCAACAGAGAGACAGACAGACACCTACAAAGAATCTCCCATTAGATTATCAAATGATTTCTCAACAGAAACACATCAGGCTAGAAGGGAATGAAAGGAAGTATACAAAGTGATGCAAAGCAAGGGACTGAATCCAAGAATAGTCTATCCAGCAAGGCTATCATTCAAAATTAAAGGGAAAAACAGGAGCTTCCCAGACAAAAAACAAAGAAAACAAAACAAAACAAAACAAAAAAAACCTTCTGGAAGATCTCAAGGGAGAGATTGACAGCAGTACAATCATAGTAGGGGACTTTAATACCACATTGACATCACTGGAAAAATCCTCTAGACAAAATAAAATAGCAAAGAAACAGCAATCTTAAATGACTCACTAGATTAGATGGACTAAATTCACATCTTCAAAGCATTACACCCCAAAGCTACACAATATACATTCTTCTCAAGTTCACATGGAATATTTTCTTTAAAAAAAAAAATTATTGAATTTTTACAGAGAGGAAGAGAGGGATAGAGAGTTAGAAACATCGATGAGAGAGAGACATCAATCAGCTGCCTCCTGCACACCCCTCACTGGGGATGTGCCCGCAACCAAGGTACATGCCCTTGACTGGAATCAAACCTGGGACCCTTCAGTCCACAGGCCAATGCTCTATCCACTGAGCCAAACCGATTTCGGCCACATGGAATATTTTTAAAGATAGATCACACAGTGGGACACAGGCAAAGTCTCTTCAAATTCAAGAATATTGAAACCATATTAAGCACTTCTCAGATCACAATGGCATAATATTAGAAATAAACTATGATAAAAACATTGTTAAAAATTCAAACACTTAGAGGCTAAATAGCATGTTATTACACAATGATTGGGTTACCAAAGAGATCAAAGGAGAAATAAAAAACATCTTGTAAACAAATGACAATGAAAAAAGAACAATCCAAAATCTATGGGACATGGTGAATGCAGTTCTGAGATGGAAGTGCATAGCATTGCAGGCCTACCTCAAAAAAAAAAAAAAAAAAAAACTATAAAAAATTACCTAACTCTACAATTGAAAGAATTAGAAAGAGAGCAACATGAAAAGCCCAGAGTGAGCAGAAAAAATGAAATAATAAAGATCAGAGCGGAAATAAATGACAGAGACCAAAAATAAGCAAACAAAAAACCAAAACAATACAATACAAAGATCAATAAAACCAAGAGCTGGTTCTTTGAAAGAATAAGCAAGATTGATGAACCTCTAGCCAGGCTCACCAAGAAGCAAAGAGGGACTATCAAAGTAAAAAAATTCAGAAATGAAAGTGGAGAAATAACAATAGACCCCACAGAAATTTAAAGGATTGTAAGAAAATACTATGAACAACTCTATTCCAACAAACTGGTCAACGTAGAAGAAATGGACATATTCCTACAAAAATATGACCTTCCAAACTCAATCGGGAAGAACAAAAAATCTGAATAGGCTGATAACTATAGAAGAAATTGAAGCAGTAATCAAAATACTTCCAGCAGCCAAAGCCAGTTTGGTTCAGTGGATATAGAGTCAGCCTGCGGACTGAAGGGTCCGGGGTTAGATTCCGGTCAAGGGCATGTACCTTGGTTGTGGGCACATCCCTAGTGGGGGTTTGCAGGGGGCAGCTGATCGATGTCTCTCTCTCATTGATGTTTCTAATTGTCTATCCCTCTCCCTTCCTCTCTGTGAAAAATCAATAAAATATATATATTTTAAAAAAAACACTTCCAGCAAACAAAAGCCCGGGGCCAGACGGCTTCACAGGGAAGTTTTACCAAACATTCAAAGAAGAGTTAAAACCTATTCTCAAGACTAGTCCCAAAAATTCAAGTGGAAGGGACATTTCTAAGCTCTTTCTATGAAGCCAGCATAACCCTAATACCCCAAACCAGAAAAAGACACTACAAAGAAATAGAATTACAGGCCAATATCTCTGATGAACATAGATGCTAAAATCCTCAACAAAATTCTAGCAAATCAGATTGAGCAATATATTAAAAAGATCATACACCATGACCAAGTGGGATTTATTCCAGGGATGCAAGGATAGTACAATATTTGCAAATCAATAAACATGATACAACACATAAGTAAATTGAGAGATAAAAACCACATAATCAAAATAAATTGATGCAGAAAAAGCATTTGACAAAATCCAACATCCTTTCTTGATAAAATTTCAGCAGAGTGGGAAAAGAAAGATCATACCTCAACATAATAAAAGCCTTATATGACACACCTACAGTCAATATCATAGTCAATGGGCAAACACTAAAACCATTTTCCCTAAGAACAGGAAGAAGACAGGGATGCCCACTCTCACTACTCTTGTTCGACATGGTACTGGAAGTACTATCCATAGCGATCAAATAAGAAGGGAAAATAAAGGCATCCAAATTGAAAAGAAGAAGTAAAACTGTCATTGTTCACAGATGACATGATACTGTACATAGAAAACCCTGAAGACTGCAGCAAAAAACTGCCAGATTTAATAAACGAATTCAGCAATGTAGCAGGACACAAAATTAATGCACATAAATCTATGGCTTTTTTATACACCGATAACGAACTCTCAGGAAGATAAACCCTGTATAATAAGAGCCCAGCAACTGAATGGTGGAACGGCCAGAATGACCAGTCAACTAGTCACTATGACCTGCACTGACCACAAAGGGACAGATGCTCACTGCAGGAGCTGCCCCTTGGTGATCAGTGTGCTCTCATAGTGGGAGCACTACTCAGCTGACCTAGATGAGCTGCTCGCCCACAGCAGGCCAATCCCTAATACTTAGGAATAAACTTAACTAAGGAGGTAAAAGATATGTACTTAGAAAACAGGATATTGAAAAAATAGTTAGAGGAAGATATAAACAGATGGAATAATATACTGTGTTCATGGATTGGTATAATCAACATCATTAAAATATCCATACCACCCAAACCAATCTATAGATTCAATGCAATCCCTATTAAAATATCAACAGTATATTTCACAGACCTAGGAAAAACTCTCCAGAAATTCATGTGGAATAAAAAGACTCTGAATAGCCACAGCAATCCTGAGAAAGAACAAAGTTGGAGGGATCACAATACCAGATATCAAGCTATATTACAAAGCCACTGTTCTCAAAACTGCCTGATACAGACACAATAACAGGCATATAGACCAATGGAACAGAACAGAGAACCCAGAAATTGACCCAAGCCATTATGCTCAATTAATATTGGACAAAGGAGGCAAGAACATACAATGGAGTAAAGACAGTCTCTTCAATAAATGCTGTTGGGAAAATTGGACATTTGGAAATTTTTCCATTGAGTATGAAAATTTGTCATATAAGGCTTTTATTATCCAAAATATCCCCCCCCCAAAAAAAAATGAAACTAGACCACCAACTTACACCATACAAAAAAAAATAAATAAACTCAAAATGGATAAAGGGCTTAAACATAAGACAAGAAACCATAAAAATCTTAGAAGAATCCACAGGCAGCAAAATATCAGACATATGCCCTAGCAATATCTTTACCGATTCATAGTAATGATAGTAATGGAAACTAAGGAGATAATAAACAAATGGGATCTACATCAAAATACAAAGCTTCTGCACAGCAAAAGAAATCATCAACAAAAACATATTTGCCAATGTTATCTCAGATAAAGGTTTAATCTCCAAAATTTACAGGGAACTCATACAACTTAAAAAAGGTAGATTAATTAATCTAATAAAAAATCGGCAAAGGATTTAAATAGATACTTTTGAAAGTGGACATACATAAGGCCAAGAGACATAAAAACATGCTCAAAGTCACTAATCATCTGAAAGTTGCAAATCAAAATGACAATGAGATACCATCTCATACCTCTCCGAATGGCTATCATCAACAAATTGACAAATGACAACTGCTGGTGAGGATGTGAAGAAAAAAGAACCCTCATGCACTGCTGGTGGGAATGCAGACTGGTACAGCCATTGTGGAGAACAATATGGAGTTTCCTCAAAAAATTAAAAATGGAATTCCTATTTGACCCAGTCATCTCACTTCTAGGAATATATCCCAATAAATCAAAAACACCATTCAGAAAGGACATATGCACCCCTTTGTTCATAGTACATTTACACAATGGGATACTATGCTGCTGTAAAAAAGAAAGAACTCTTACCATTCACAACAGCATGCATGAACCTGGAGAGCATTTTGATAAGCGAAATAAGGCAGTTGGAGAAAGATAAATATCATATGATCTCACTTATATATGGAATATAATAAACAACATAAACTTATGAACAAAAATAGATCCAGAGACAGAGAAGCATTAACATACCATCAAACCTCAGAGGGTAGGCAGGGGAGGTGGGAAGGATAAGAAATCAACCAAAGGACTTGTATGCATGCATATAAGTATAACCAATAGACACAGACACTAGCAGAGTAAGGGTATATGCTGGGGGGAGGAGGTCAAGACATTCTATCTAATAAAAGATAGACATCCTATTTAATAAAAGAGTAGTATGCAAATTAACCATACCTCCACCACACTCACCAGCCACACTCACCAGCCAATCAAGAGCAAATATGCAAATAAACCCAACTAAGATGGCTGTGGCCACAGAGAGCAGGAGGGAGGCTTGGGTTTCCCTGGCAATGGAGGAAGCCAAGCTTTCCACACACCCTGGCCAGCCCAGGTCTCCACTAAAGTTTCAATTATAGAAGGTAAATAAATTCCAACAGAGATGGCTGCAGCAAGCAGGAGGCTTGGCTCTGCTCCAGGCTACAAAGTTTCAATTGTAGAAGATACAAAAATCCCAGATACCAGGGCCTCTGCTTGGATATCCAGGGGGTGTGACTGGCCTGCAAACCACCACAGGCCCTTTGCCCAAGCCACCCCACACCCCAAGAGAACCCCCACCCTGATCCGGGACACCCTTCAGGGCAAACCAGCTGGCCCCACCCATGTACCAGGCCTCTATCCTATCTAATAAAAGAGTAATATGCAGATTGACCATCACTCCAACACACAATATGGTTGCCCCCATGTGGTCAAAGATCCTGCCCCCATGTGAACACAAGATGGTTACCACAAGATGGCCTGCAAGGGAGGGCAGTTGTGGACAATCAGGCCAGCAGGGGAGGGCAGTTGGGGGTGACCAGGCTGGCAGAGGACTTTACTGCACCCATCTCCCCTTGGCTGAACCCCTTTCTCCAGTGACCTGCAGGAAACGGACTGGTGGGTCCCTGGCAGTTGAAAGTTACTGCCTATAATGTCTGGACTCCTTTTGCTCCTTTTCTCTTATTAATAAGTAGAGGCCCAGGGCACAGAATTCATGCAGGGGGATCCCCTCAGCCCAACCTGCACCCTCTCCAATCCAGGACCCATCAGGGGATGTCAGACTGCCGGTTTAGGCCTGATCCCAGGGACATCCCTCTCACATCCCTCTCACAATCTTAGACTGCTGGCTCCTAATTGCTCACCTGCCTGCCTGGTCCACCTGCTAGCCTGATTGTCCCTCATTGTCTCTGCATGGCTCCCCCTGCCGGTCAGGCTGCCCCTCATGCACTCCCTCAACCCCCACCCCACCGGCCTGGTTGTCTCATGCAGTCTGCTGTTCAATCATTTGGTTGTCCCTCACTGACCCCCCTGCCGACCTGGTCGTAGACAGCCATCTTATAAAGGTATGAAGGTGAGTTTTCATATCACATATTTATTATATAGGACTAGCTAATCCCAGTTTTTCCCATTTGGACCCTGACTCTCTTGTTATCACCTGAGCCCCAGAAGGTTGTCCACAGCTTGCATTAGCCCCTCATCTACTGCCTCCAAAATCGGGATAGACCTCCAGGGAATAGTGACCCTAAACACTACATTCACTTCCTTTAGTCTCTATCTTCTGGAGGTTGGTTATAAAATTCTTCACTCAACTTTTAATCTCTAATTCCTTTGTATTCTAATTATTCTAAAGGTCTGTAGAGACTGACTACATGCATATGTGCTGTGGGGCGGGGGAGTTTCATTTGGATTTGGGTAACTTTCTCTTCCAGTGGCCTTCATAGGATGGCTGTAAAGTATTGTGTGTGTTGGTTAAGAGCACAGGGTTTGGAGACAGCAAATCTGGTTCAAATCCTTGTTTTGCCTGCATTAGAAGTGTGATTTTTTGGTAACTTAAACTTTCTGATTCCCGCTTCCCTCGCTGGTAAAATGTGATGATTATAGCTTTTATTGCTGACAAATAAATGGACTAATATAGCAAAGATATACAGAGGGCTGGCCTTTACTGTAAGAACCTAACTATTTTTATTCACTATTAACTACTTAAATATCTAATAACATCTGCCAAAAGTACTATTTCAGATTTTAAATTATTATAATTGTGGGATTTTTTTTTTCTGGTGTTTTATTTCAAGCAGGAACTCTTAGGCCATGACTTTGGGGTTCTGGCACCACTTGCTTTGTAATTTTCCAGACCCGACGCTTAGCCGTGTTCACACTGTGGAGCTCGGGTCCCCAGCGGAATACTTCCCTTACATTCTGGGGTCAATTTCCAACTCCAATTAAGAAACATTCTGGCTTTGCCTACATGTTGCCTTAAAGCACGTATCCCCACAGAGATGTGTGAGAGTCTGGGTTATGTGCCTACTTTTCTACAATTGCCCCAATTATTTTAATGTTTTTATTAGCTCCCTCTTGACCCACAGGTGAGGCCAAGGATGTGCCTTGGGAAAGAGCCTCTGTGGGTGCCCTGAGGGGCTCCTGTTACAGCGCTGCTCCACCCCTCCGCCCTGTGTCACACGCGCAGACATTGCCCCCCTCCGGAGCCTGCTCCTGCGGACGCTGCCTGTGGGGCACTTGAACGCAGGCTCGATTAAGCATCAGTAACAAGGAGTCTTCCTTGACCTCATGCTGCTTAATTCCTAACCTGGTCTTGACCCGCAACTCCAAACCCTGGTGAACAGTCAATAAAAGCAGCAAACAACATTATGTTATTCTTGGCAGACTTTTCAAAACAATGAGAGGGCTTCACAATAGTTCATTATGGTTTAATAGTTGCTAACAAGTATTGAGTGTTTACAATGTGGCAAGCAATATGCACACTTGCTCGCATAGGTTTCACATAACAGCCGAGCGAGGCGGGCGACACCGTTACCCTGGCTTTACGGGGGCCGTGGTTTATGGGGACAAACTGTGTAACCGGAGGCCACACACCAGCTCCAGGGCCATGTCTGTCCTCTCCAGGGTCTGTGCGCTCCGTGTAGAACATCACATGGAGAAACAAGAACGTTCCGCTTCTTACGGAGGAAGCTGGGGAGAAGCTTTGAAAGAATGTCCAGCCAAGTATCAGGTCTGTAGTTATTGTACAGATTTGTACTTAAAACTGTGCTTTTAAACACTTCCCTGATGAGAATGGAGCCTGAGGATCTAATGAAAACAAACAGGCTAGCACATAGCAAAGCAGCCTGTCAGAACGGGCGGGCAGAGCCGGGAAGGAAGGGCTGTCACCCGGTCATGTGAGTGACGCTGTTTAGTAAAGGCAGGAGGAGGCAGGGCAGGTCTGGGGAAGAAGCATCCTAGAGAGCTGTATTACAGGGGTCAGCAGGAAAGGTCACCCTCCAGCAAGCCTGCTTGGCTAGGTCCAGCTGGCCCTCGTGGCTCCATGGCACCTCTGACAGGACACATTTGATGGGTAATCATGTTACACAGTCCACCCCCACTAGGATTCTAATAGTCCAACCCAGTGGTCGGCAAACTCATTAGTCAACAGAGCCGAATATCAACAGCACAACGATGGAAAATTCTATTGAGAGCCAAATATTTTAAACTTAAACTTTTTCTAATGCCACTTCTTCAAAATAGACTGGCCCAGGCCGTGGTATTTTGTGGAAGAGCCACACGCAAGGGGCCAAAGAGCCGCATGTGGCTCGCCAGCCGCAGTTTGCCGACCACAAGCCAAGGCCTTCCACAGAAATCATTTCACTCGGGGATCTTCAGTGGAGGTAAAAGGAACTCGTAGTAGGGATGACATTTGGTAAATTACTTAGTAGTCCAGCTGCCTGCCTACTTACACAAAGTCTGTGGGTTTCTTCCCCCCCCCCCCCGAAAACCTTCCTCATTCACACAGATGGATCCGGGCACAGTTGTTTATGTGAGGAGAGAAAAGAAATTTCCTCTTCACTTTTCGAGACAATTAAAATGTAGCCTCCGGAGATTATCATGAAACTGGGGAGTCTTTCCCATCACTTCAGCCTTTTAACCTCATCCGACCAGAGTGAGTATAACAGAAAGAAATGGAGTCAGGGACTACGAATGTTAAGATTTAGACTGGAAGTGAAATGGTCTAAAATGCTGCTTTTGGGGTGGTGGGGACACAGGAAGGCCGGGTCATATGGTCCATAGCAGTGGCCTCCCTCAGGGACTCTACATCCATGGGGATCCCAAATGCTTGCTCTGGACCCTGCCAGCCATGCCCTGCCGGCTACTGCCCGGCATTCTCAGTGCTCAGCAAATGCCTGTTGGGTGAATAAATTTATTTAGAAAGTGCCTGCGCTGGCCACGGCTTTGAGTTGGATCTTAAGGGATGACTCTGCCCAGAGGAGAAGGGATTAGTTCAAGTCAGACAGGGAAGGACGTGCAAAAGGATGAGGGTGACTGTGAAGTTCTCACTCAGGCAGATGCACAGGTTTGGGTGCCATAAACCAAACCCCGTGGCAGATGGAGGAGGAGGTGTCAGTCGGATTAGCAGCACACACATGGTATTTGGCAACAAATTGGAAAATTGTGTTCAAGAGACTGGTACATCTTGATGAAAATTTCTGTCTTAAAGTTGCCTTTCTCCATCAACCCCTATAATTTTTGTTGTGGTTGTTGTTATTGCTAATCCTCACCCAAGGATATTTTTCCATTGATTTTTAGAGAGAGTGGAAGGGAGGGGGAGAGTCAGAGAGAAACATCAAAGTGAGAGAGACACATCAATTAGTTGGCACCCTCACACATCCCGACCATGGCTGGGGATCCAGCCTGCAACCAAGGTAGGTGCCCTTGACCGGAATTGAACCCAGACCCTTTAGTCCGCAGGCTGATGCTCTATTCATTAAGCCAAACCAGTCAGGGTCGCCTATAACCTTTTTGTTAGTATTTTTTATCCCTGTCCTAGAACTATAGTCTTTGTATATTTTCAATGTTCTTCTTTACCACAGTGGGTATTGCTTACTGTGAGATGATCATGAGAGATGATCATGAGAGATGATCATGAGAGAATGCTCCAAACATTTAGTTCAAATATTTTATTATTATCTTTATGTAATAAGTAGGCTGTCATTTTCTTTTTTCATTTCTTACTAAAGCCTGAATTTTGTGTCAACATTTTGTAAATGAGGAGATTGAGGCATTAAAATACAGCATTATTCAAGGACATGGGCAGGTGGTTGCAAAACTGAGGTTTCCTAACCCAAAGTAGTAAAAACTGAATAGGGCTTTGGAATGAGATGCTGCATAGCTGGGACACACAGCTCCAGCTTGCGTGGTTGCGATCCTGTCTTTGGGGAGGAGGGGAGAGCAAAATGGCTCCTTAATAAGCCAGCGTCTCTCAAATTGTGAGCTTTTCTAAATTGAGTGTTTCTCAAAATGTGCATCCCCCCCATTGTAAACCTGTTAGATATTCACCATGCATATCAGCAGCGAAAGGGTGTGAGAAGACAAGCAGCAAAAGAAAACTAACTTCATTTAACTCAGATTTGATCAAACTTATTTGATCTTGGAATACATTTTTCATGGGACATGGTAAGGGAACTCACTTAGGAGATGCAGTGTGACTGCAGCAGCAAAGGCAGCTGGGACATGTGGGGCTCTGTTTAACCTCCTGTGACTGTTTAACTCTCTGCAGCCCCAGGTTGGGCTGGCTACCAGGAAAGCCGGAGTGCCGCCCAGAGATAAGTGCCGGGCCCCGGGAAAGAGGTAAATGAATGCACGGAGTGTGATAACTGCCTAAGCCTGTTCACTTCGGAAGGCGTTGTTTTCTCTGGTGATCTTCATGACTACCCACCCTATGCTCTTACTAATCACACCCAATTAAAAGGAGACCCTGACTGGGACAAGGGGTGTGGATAATTCCCAGCCGGCCACCCGGAGCGTGGCTGCTTCGCCGGTGGATGTGACTCTCTTCTACCAAAGCTCTTAGGAGTTTGGATTAGGCTACGTGACAGCTGATTGATTCTTCAGAATCAATCCTGAATTTAGACTTTTCAGTCCTTCCCCCATCGGACAGCTGACCTCATTTTCCAGGAAGGTGTGGGAAATGTTGATTTCAGAAACCTATATTTAATTGCATAGTGTTTGTTACATACTAGGTGATCAATAAATGCTTATTTTTTAATTTGTGGAAGTAATTTCTACTAACAAAATTTTTATTTGTTGTTGACATTTATTTATTTTGGTTTCTTTATTGATTAAGGTATTAAATGTGTACATATCTTCCCATTGCTCCCCACCTCACTCCCATACATGCCCTCACCGCCCAGTGTCTTGCGTTCATTGGTTATACTTATATGCTTGTATACAAGTCCTTAGGTTGATCTCTTATCTCCTCCACCTCTCCTAACCTTCCCACTGTAATTTGACAGTCTGTTTGATGCTTTACTGCCTCTGTATCTATCTTTTTGTTTATCAGGTTATAATGTTCTTTTTAAAAAAATATTTTATTGATTTTTCACAGAGAAGAAGGGAGAGAGATAGAAAGAAACATCGATAAGAGAGAAACATCAATCAGCTGCCCACCCCAATCACTCTTCAGAGTTTCTCCACCTCCCTGTGCTCCTGAGGGATGACTGGGGTGGGCAGCCACCTCTTGCACTCACTGTCAGCAACTGCCCCGCTCACACCCACTGCTGGTGCCATCAGTGGGTGTGAGCAGGGCCAGTGCCATCAGTGCATGGGAACAGTGGTGGCAGGAGTGGGGCTGCCGGCAGGCACGGGGCTGGGGGGAGGCCACGGAAGATGAGCTGAGACCTGCCCCTGTGCCCAGCACAGCTCAATGTGCACAAATTCATGCACTGAGTCTTTAGTTTAATGATAAACAGGTCTGTGAGTTTTAGTTTCCTCCTTGTAAAATGGCAGTAATCATATTGGAATACCAGAATAAAGCCTTCCTCACTTTAGCATTAGAAATCTTCAGGATTTGTACCTTAAAGCAAAGCTGCCTAGCAGAACTCACCACCCCGCTTCCCACACACAGCTCTAAAGAACAGAGACCCAGTCAGAAAATAATCTACTAATAATAGGGGGGGAAAGTCTTATATGTAATACCTTAATCAATAAAGAAAAAAAAATAAACACATAAAATGCATACAGTCACTAATCCTTCTGCTGTAAATGGACACGTGTAACTAAGGATCACCAGATACACAAAACAATCACGGCAATGAAAAGAAAACCCAAAAGAAGCAAACACTGACCCAGGGGTGTGTGTGTGGGGGAAGGGGAGTGAGGAGGTGAGGGGGAGAAACACAATTAGGGAACAGAAGACAACATTGGAAGCACTCTAATTAATATGCCAGGGGAAATTTTGGGGAAAAAATATTATATCCTTAAAATTAGAACAAAATGCTAAGAAAAAGGAACAACTAGAGAATAAAAGAGAATGAATGCTTGAAGGTTAAGAAAAATCAGACTAGCTCTGGCCGGTGTGGCTCAGTTGGTTGGGTTTCATCCCCTGCACCGAAGGGTTGCTGAGTCGATTCCCAGTCAGGGCACTTGCCCAGGTTGCGGGCTTGATGCCTGTGGGAGCACGCGAAAGGCAGCCAACTGATGTTCCGCTCTCACATTGATGTTTGTCTCTCTCCCTCTCCCTTTCTCTCTCTCTAAAAATCAATATAAAATCTTTTTAAAAAATAAGACTGGTTGAAAAACATTTAAATTAAAAAGAATTAGGGAAAAAAACATCAAAATTCTCTCAACATTCTCAGAATGTAGGGGGGAAAAAATCAAGAAATGGAAAGCTATGAGACAGAAGATCAGTCTAGCAGGTTTGACATACAGGGTTGGAAATGCAAAAATTGTAAATAAATAAAATACTCAAAGAAAAAATGTCCAAATCAAAGGACAAAAATTCTTTGGAATTAAAAGAGCTTCCTGAGTGCCCAGCACAATTAATAATAAGAGATCCATACCTAAATACAGAGTACCAAGGGAAGGAAGAAACTTCTGGAGGTTTTTATCCCATACAGATATCAATCATGTATGAGGGCAGAATGATGATATTTTCAGACAGGAAGATCTCAGTATGTTTATCTCCCACATATCCTTTCCTTTAAAGGTATTTGAAGATGTAACCCAGAAGAACAAAGAGTAGAATAAGGAGATTGTGAAGTCTAGCAGCATGTGGTTCCAATCCAGACTCCTGATGGCAGTGGAAAAAATCTACAACATGACAACTGCATATCATGACAACTGCATATCAGGCTGCAGGGCAGCCAGATAGGTTGGAGCTGGAGAATGTTGGGCAGAAATCGAGGGGAAGGGGGTGTCTCCAGTTGAAGACAGTCTATGAGAAAATTAAACACAGAAATAATACAAGAGAACACAACATCATCCATTGGGAACTTCAGGGATCAGTGGTAAGGTGAAATAATCCTATATAATAAAAGCCTAGCCGAAACTGGTTTGGCTCGGTGGATAGAGCATCGGCCTGCGGACTGAAAGGTCCCGGGTCCGATTCCGGTTAAGGGCATGTACCTTGGTTGCAGGCACATTCCCAGTAGGGGGTGTGCAAGAGGCAGCTGATCAATGATTCTCCCTCATCGATGTTTCTAACTCTCTATCCCCCTCTTTTCCTCTCTGTAAAAAAATCAATAAAATATATTTTTTTTCAAAAAAGCCTAATATGCAAATCGACCAAATGGCAGAACAACTGGTCACTATGATGTGCACTGACCACCAGGGGGCAGATGCTCAATGCAGGAGCTGCCCATGGTGGTCAGTGTGCTCCTCTTGTGAAGCTGGCTCCCGGCTGGTGAGCATACGGCAGTGCAGTGCCGCGCACTGCTCCTGCTCCAAAGCAGCACAAGGAACAAGGGCTCCTGGGCTGGGAGAGGGATATCTTCCTGCCGGCTCAGGCCCGCCCTTCCACAAGAGGGTGCAGACCAAGCTGAGAGACCCTCCCCTCCCCAGTGCACGGATTTCGTGCACTGGGCCTCTAGTGCATAATAAAACTATAGTTCATATACAAAGCAAACTGAAATGTGGCAATATCGGAGGATAAAAACAAAGAAAGCTTCTATTGAATCCTGATGCTGGTAACATCCTTTCTTGATTGGTCCAGGGTTTATGACTCATTGAAAAGAACGGACTCCTAACGTATGACCTGGTCAGTCCATGGATGAATCATGGAGACTTGTTGCAATTACAGAACCAAATGTAAAGTAAATGTTTATCCGACGACGCGGGACACGGAAGGTGGAGAAAAGGGCAGGGCACCAATAACTTTATCTTTCTGTTGTTGTTGTTAATCCTCACCTGAGGGTATTTCTTCCATTGATTTTTAGAGAGAGTGGAAGGGAGGGGGCACAGGGAGGGAAAAACCGAGAGAAGAGAGAGAAACATGTATGTGAGAAACACACATCCACTGGTTGCTTCCTTTGGTTGGGGGAGGAGAGTGGGATCAAACCTGCAATCCAGATACGTGCCCTTGACCAGGAATCAAACCTGAAACCCCTCAGTGCTCAGGCTGATGCTTTAACCACTGAAAAATGCTGTCCAAGGCAATAACTTTTATCTTTTAAATTGAAGAACCAGAGATAGAGTATTATCGAAAGTTAATGAAATAAGAAATGCAGATTTAGTATACTTTAAATTACAGGTATAAACACAGGAAAATCGAAGATAATAATAGATGCCAGACTTTTGAATGCTCAGGATTCTGGGAGGAGAGGGTGATAGTATTGAGCTAAATCCTCATGTTTGCTATTAAAGAGACTATACATAATATATTTTATCGACAAATTAAAAAAAATAGAGCTATAGGCATATTACTTATATGGAGGCAAGAGCAAAATTGAAAACGAAAACCTTTTAGAATGGGGCCCTGTCTGTCTCATGGCTGGACAGTGTATCCCGGTGCCTGGAGTGGTGCCTGGAACACCCGCTACACCTGCTTGTCAAATGCTGAGCAGGAAGAAGCTGGCTGAGAAAGCCCTGGGAGTGAGGAAGGAAGGGCCAGAGGCGCCCTCTTGCCTACATTGGATGGTTCCCGGGTGAAGGTATTATTTTGATGAAAAAGTTGTCATTGTGAAGAACACAGGAAAATGCACCACTGAGAGTAGTGACTTCCTTTGGGAGATGAGAAGGAAGATGAGACCTGAGTGAGGAATCAGCCAGCAGAGGGAGGAGAGCCAGGCAGAGGGAGCACAGGTGAGGACAGTAGGAAGGAAGGGGATCCAGAAGGCAGGGCTGAGGGCTGAGGGAGGACGCTCGGTGAGAGCCTGGCAAAGAGGGCCAGGCAAGGCCCGAGGCTTTGTAGGCCACGTTAAGGCTGATTAATTTCTCATCAGCAACGTGAGGCCCGGTGTAGGTATCCCATAACCTGCCCCATGAGGCTGGGCACTCCTGCTCTGTGCAAGCATTGGGGCTAGGGCGCCCACATAGCTCTGCTCTGGGCAAATCGGGGGTGTACTGGGCCTTTGGATTTGATTTTTAGTACCTAATAACGCTGAGCTACCACAGGAAAATAAAATACTGCTGATCAGATAACTGGATAGAAAATGGTCAACTGAGGGCATAGACTGGCCACTTGAGGCATGAGTTGAACGAGCTGTGCTGAGAAAGCTGGTGGAAATGGCTGGATTTCCTCATCACCCCAGTATTGGTGCTTGTCGGGCAGGCGGGATGCCGATCTGCGTGGGTGGAGGAAGACACCATCAGGGCCGGTTAGGCATTGATCGGGGACAAAGCCTGTTCTCATCCAAGAGCCAGAGAAGGGTTCACGGGCTCGCAGGAGCAGGGACGGGCCAGGTGCCCGTGGTGATTGGGAAGACGTGGGCTCTGCCCTGAGGAGTGCCTGCTCTGAGCCACGGGGATTGGCGTGGCCGAGCCCAGATCCAGGCTCTCACGGAGCACAAAGGCTGCCCGGGGAGCAGGCTGGTCTCAGGAGCATCACCCTCCTGTGTCACAGCAAGGCCTTTGCGTGAGCCCCTCCCAATCCACGCGGGACCTTGTGAGTCACCGCAACCGTCATTTACTCGACGCGAGAGTCCGTGCCGCTTTGCAGGCACTTAGCTTCCTCCCGGGATGCTGGTTGCTCACCAGGGGACTCCGGCTCACTAATCTTTAACACTCGTCATAATTATTTTTCCTTCAATAATGCTATTCTCCCCCTGAGAAACTCAAAATTATTACATAAGAAAAATGTAGAAATAGAAATGTGTGATATTTTTTAATAAAATGTAGACAGTGGCCCTGGGGAATTTTTTGTAGCAAAAGCCTCTCAAATCAATTATATTTTCTCATTTCTGGCTCCAATTATTGAATATTTTATTCCTGTATTTATTTAAGTTCTTTCCGAATGAAAAGGTGGAGCTATGCCGACACATGGAGGAAGGGGGGGATTGCCCTGTTTCCCCGAAAATAAGACAGTGTCTCATATTAATTTTTGCTCCCAAAGTTGCGCTAGGTCTTATTTTCAGGGGATGTCTTATCTTTCCATGCGCTAGGTCTTATTTTCGGTGAAACACGGTATTAATTAACGTTGTTTAGAGTCAGAGATAAAAACAGTGCCGCTGCATGTGAATCTGCTGTGTTGCGCTGTCAGGAGGCGGCAGGAGCCGTGGGCAGGCCCGGGAGGGGCCCAGCGGTGTGTCACCCCTGGTGTTTGGGAGGGGAGTCTGTAGTGACAGCCAGTTCCTCCAGGCGGAGGAAATAAAGGATGCACTGAGGCCGGCAGTGCCTGCTCTGGGAAACCCCGCACTGCTGGCCGCACGTGCTGCTTTACCGGGAATGCTCAGGGCTGCTCCCTTTGTCTGCCACTCTACTGGGCGCTCCTGTCCTTCACGTCCGTTGTCTCGCCCCGTTCTAAAGGCCTTGCTGTGATACGGGAGGGTGATGCGGGTGGTTATTTCCCTTTGCTGCATAAGGAACACCCGGCTCGGGAAGGCTGAGGCTGCTTGTCCAGGGTCACAGGGCTCCTCAGTGGCGGAGCCGGCCCAGATGGGCGCTTTGATTCCCGGAGGGCCCTGCTTGCCAACTCCCTGAACTCGGGCCCTGCTGCGCCTGACCCTGGAGCTCCAGGTGCCACCTTTCCCCACACCCCGGCTGCACCCCGAGCCAGCAAAGACTGAGAAGGCGGCTCCAAGGAGATTCCTGCTCCCAGCTGTTACCCGCGGGTGGCATCACCTCAGGCAGGAGGCGGCATTGGTTAGTCAGAACACAGTAACCATGGAGCAGGTGGATCTCTAACCTGTCCTGCTAGTTTCCCTTCTCAGCTGGGGGCTCCTTTGTAACAGGTATGAACAACCCAGCCCTAGTTCTCATTCTCTCCCTCTCTCTTCCCCCCTCTCCCTCCCACCCTCCTCCCTCCCCTCCCTCGCCCTCAGGGATCGTTCCCAAGAGACGGTTGGTGTTTCCTTGTGGTTGGCTGAGGATGACCAGAGTGACTCACTCAAAACAGGTTAATTTCCCAGTTCAGCAGCGGGTTTCCAGATCTGCCCTCTCCCACCCAGGCCGCTGGAGATTATAAAACCGCTGGTCATTGTTCTGTGGCCGGGAGGATGCTAGGAGAACCGAGAATGATTATCTCTTTACTTCAGTCAGGGTTACATTTTTATTCATTGTGACACCAGAAGGCAAAATGGGAAACAAGGGTGGAAATTACAAGGAGGCTGATTTCGGTTTGAAACGAAGGCCTTCCACGTGATTGGAACTCTCTGAGGAAGGAACGGCCATCGAGGGGCCGGGGTTTCTGTTGCCGGAGACGGTAAAACAGCCCGTGACTATTTAACAAAGTGTGTGGGAGACGAAGAGAAGGCTGGGAGAGATGACCCCTCGGGTCTCAACGCTGAGGTTTCTAATTTATTTGTCCCTCCACCAGGCACGTTTCCGCGGACAGCGAGAGGGAGCCGGGTCGGGGTCGGGGCAATGGTCAGGCACATCCAGCCCATCTGTCGCCTGTGCTGAGCCGTGCTGCTCGCCACTAAGCCCAGCCAGCACATGCGGGCTGTGTCCCAAAGAAGCAGCTGGCAGGACGCGGCCAGGCTAATGGGCCAGAGGCTCCCTGATTTCGGCTCCGTTGTCACCACCGACAAACTCAGCAGCAGTGGCCACTTAACTAAGCCAGAGGGTCCGCTTTGATGAGATTCTGAAACAAGCATCCCTATGATTGCTCCCTCCAGAACCACAGGCAAGTGCAGCAGGCTATCATCCTATCATGTGAATGTGCACTCACTCTCCAATTACTCTGGATTTGTGCTTCCGGATGTAAAAAACAGCTGCACGTAAACTATAAATCATTTGTTTGACACTTTAGTCAGGAAAACGATTGGCTCTTTAGATCACAATATCAGCCTGGTAGATTTCCTCGCAAATGTGCTATCACTAAATATACACGGTGTCCCCCCAAAATGCACACACACATGGAATAATTATAAAGGCACTGTTTATTAAAATGTAATTGAACCTGCAGACATTGTGTGTACACACTTTGGGGGACACCCGGGTGTTCATACACACCCATACAGTCCACACTATGAGCAAGTAATGGTCGGGCCAATCCAATGGGCAGCTAACTCCCCAGGAACCGCCAGGACCTGTCCGACACGCACGATCTTTTCCAGGTAGTTCGGAGCCATTTAGAAAATCACTATTGTGGTTCACAAAATGCCCCACCCATCTGAGGACTTAACCTCACCCTCTTCCCCAAATATCTAATGTGCCCATCCTTCAAGTGCCTGGCATGTTAGAATTGATGCGGGCCCAGGGTCTAAATAATAGAGACTGAGAGCTCAGTATGACCCAGTCACTCTGCACACGCTCCACACAACCTCATACAGTCCTCACAGCAAGCCAGGTGAATTATGATCCCTATTTTAACTGAGGAATAAACCGAGGCTCAGAGAGAAAGGTAATTTGCCCGCAGTCAAATTGCTCTGTCGCCTGTCCACAGGAAGTGCTGGGTGCAGGAGCATTAATTTTATTTTATTCTCGGAGGCGCAGGTCTAGGAGTCGAGGCGTGACACTCCTCAAAGCACTCACTCTTGCCTTCGTGAGGTTCTGTCTCAAACGATGTGCACTGTCCACGAGAAGGAGGTGTGTCACGGCCAGCTGTCACTGGCAAGACCCTCGTCTTGAGGGAGCCTCCTGCATACGCCGCACTCTGAGCAGCTCCCTGTTGGTGAGCATGCAGCATGACGAAGAGAGGAACCTTTAAGCTTGGGTAGGCGGCACAAAGAAGTTTCCAGAAGTTTTGAGAACTTTGTCGATACCTTCAGTTTTCAGTTTGCAGGTGTCGTTATTTCTAAAATGATGTGCCAAGACTGCTGTGTAGGCCAGGCTCCTGTCAGGGTCCACTCCCGCCTCCCGTCACCATAGGTGCTGCCTCGGCAGACACTGTCACCCAGGCCGGGCCTCAGTGCCTGCGTCAGACCCCCACCCAGAACGTGCGGCCTGCGGGCACAGGGCGCGGTGAGGCCTCTGAGGATTGGAGAACAGGTGTCCCTCCTCCTGGAGAATGGAGTGTGGGCTGGATGTCAGCTCCTCCCCACGCGCCCGGCAGTGTGCCCCGTGCCAGTCCCTGCCCCACAGGAAAGCACCACAGAGGCAGCGTCACGTCTCACTGAAATGACAGAGGAGCGTTTGCCAGCTGAGATGGTCAACCCCTCACCCTTTATTTCTAAACAAAGACTTAAGCTACAAAAGGAAAATCGGGCCCGCCAACAACCAACATTGAATAATAGACTCATAAAACGAACGGCCAGAAATTCCACAGCAACATTTCCGGCCCAAGCGTTCCTCTGGAGCCCAGACGGTAAGTGTGCTCTGTGACACACAGGGAAGGACGCAGCATCCCACACCCCTGTTTGTGCACGGGCAGGGCAGCGCCTGCCCCTGGAAACGCAGTCCGGGGGCCCCCTCTATTCTTTTCACCAGCCAAGGGGGTGCTGGTTGGGTGCTTTCTCGGCACTGAAACTCCTTGAGGAGTGAGATTTTTTTTAAAGTTAGTATTATTCATAGGATATGAATGGAGTGTTCCTGGGAGAAGCTGCCTTTTAAAACACACTTCTCGAGAATCTAAGTGCTGCTGCAGCACCTTTTTATATTTATAAGTCAGGAGGGGGAGAAGCTAGGTGATGCTTCTGAAGAAGGGTAACATGAGCACCTCAGGGAATGAATGAATGAATGATGATTAAACATTTACAAGTTCCATCTATGTGTCATGCATGGCATTAGAAGATAATAACAATGAAGCATTAAGCACCCACTATATGCCAGACAATGTTCTTTAAGCATCACTACATGCTTAAGCATCCACTGCATTAAGCATGTGCATCCACTACATGCCAGACACTGTTCTTAGAGAGGCACATATATCCCATCACTGAATCCACATGGTATCCCTATCACAGAACTGAGTAGCTTGCCCACCACCAAACACCTGGTGGAATTTTCCTTCCCAAATGCTTATGAAGCATTTCTATATTTTTTAAAATTTATTTAACAGAGCTCTTTATATATTAAGGACTAGAGGCCCGGTGCACGGATTCATGCATATCAGAAGGAAATTAATTATAACGTGGCCAGCAGGGCAGGACTGGGTGAGATGGGCTGGACACACCCTGGAGCCAGCCTGGACTGTGAAGGCACCAGAGCTCGAAGGGCGTCTGTGGAGTGAGTGGGGTCCCTCTGGCAGGGGGATCCCCCAGCCTGGCCTTGCCTGTGGGGACTGGCTGAAACCGGCAGTCCGACATCCCCCTGAGGGTCCTGGAGTGGGAGAGGGCACTCTGCAGAGTTGCTGTTGCTTGGCAGCTCCTGTGCTGAGCACCTGCCCACTGGTGGTCAGTGCACATCATGGCAACCGGCCCATATATATGGAAGTATCTTTCTAAGTAGGCTGTTCCTCTTTTTATTTTCCGTGTGGTGTTTTTTACAGAGTCAAATCTGACTTTATTTTCATTTATACTGTGATTACTTAGTACCAGGCTCACAAAAACCTTTTCTGATCCCAAGATTATTTCATCTTTACTTGAATTTTCTGGAGTAAATTTCACGCTTTATTATACTACATTAAAATCCTTCTAGAACTTATTTTGGCTTAAAGCACCTGAGGGTACATCTAATTTTATTCTACTCCCCAACAGTTAGAAAGTATGCCAATATCATTTACTGAAAAGCTACTCATCCAATCATTCACTTATTCAACAAGTATTTATTCAGAACATACACAAGCAGGCATTTTTCTAGGTCCTAGGAATAGAGCAGGCAGCTTACACTCGAACGGGAAGAGGCAGGTCATGTCCTATACTTGGTGGTGCTAAAGGCAAGGTGGTCAGGGACGGTCTCTCTGAAGTGGTGATGTTTGGGTGGAGGCCTGAAGGAAGTGAGAGGTGACTGTGCACCTGGCCTGGGCATCAGAGGGCAGCAGCACTGAACCGGGAGGGGGTGACACTCGGTGTGCTTCAAGGATGACAGAGAGGCTCCACCTCGGATCAGGGGAGAGCACCAGGAGGAGTCAGAGGGGGGCAGGAGTCAGATGAGGTAGGGCCTGAGAGGGCCTGGTTAGGACTTTAGATTTTGGCCCTGGGTGAGTGGAGTGGATGGCATTTCCCAAAGATGCCATAATCATATCACAGGTGCTCTTTGCAGTGAGATATCACCGTGCCCCATCAGAGGACAGAGTCCATCTCTTGACCTATTTGAACGTGGGCAGGCCTAGAGATTGCTCTGGGCAATAAGCTTTGGCAGAGTGGGTGCTATGCCCATTTGGGACTAGCGCTTCACTAGTCTGGCAGCTTCTCCTTTCTGCCTCTTAGAAGACAGTCATGATGAAAAGAGTGTGAATATGTCCTGGATGGTATGCTCAATGGTTAGAGTGTTGGCCTGCACACTGGAAGGTCGTGGGTTCGATTCCCAGTCCAGGTCATGTACCTGGGTTGCAGGTTCAATCTCCGCCCTCGGTTGGGGTGCATGTGGGAAGCAAATAATTGATGTGTCTCTCTCACATTGATGTTTCTCTCTCTCCCTCCCCCTTCCATTCTCTCTAAAAATCAACAGGAAAAATATCCTCGGGTGAGGCTTTAAAAAGAGAGAGAGGAAGACAGAGAACAAATACCTTGGGACGGCCACTTTTTGAAAAGTCAAAGTCACAGGGAGAGCCCTGGAGGGTAAGCTGCCACATGAAGGGGAGAGAAGCCAAGGAGCTGCAGGCACCAGGCATGTGAGTGGAGAAGCCGTTATGTTAAGAGTCCTCCAGCCGAAACCGGTTTGGCTCAGTGGTAGAGTGTCGGCCTGCGGACTGAAAGGTCCCAGGTTCGAGTCTGGTCAGAGGCATGTACCTTGGTTGTGGGCACATCCCCAGTAGGTGGTGTGCAAGAGGCAGCTGATCAATGTTTCTCTTGCATTGATGTTTCTAACTCTCTATCCTTCTCTCTTTCTCTCTGTAAAAAATCAATAAAATATATTTTTTTAAAAAAGAGTCCTCCAGCCCAGCCCTTACCAAACTGCACCGGCTCCTGACCCACAACCTCTTGAGTAAAACGGAAAGCCTGAAGCCACAGTGTTTTGTGGTAGTTGGTTTTGTGGCAACAAAGAGTTGAAACAGTGAGGTAGGAGGTTAGTGGAGGGTTCTGAGCGATCATATGATCTGACTTAAGTTTGACAAGATTTCCTCGGGGCCTGTGCTGGGAACAGGATGCGAATGAGAAGGGAGAGTGTGGAAAGGTGAGCAGGTTAGAGACATAAAGTAGAGGCAGAAGTTGGAGGAAGAAATTCAATTCTGAGTATACTGTTATTTCAGAAGTCACATGGATGGGATTTGCCGATGGATCAGATGTGGGTATAAAAGAAAGGCTTAAAGGATGGCTTCAGGCTCTGGCCTGACACTGGAAACATGAAGGGGACCTTCACTGACAGGTGAGAAGATTGCAGGAGGAGCAGGGTTGGAGTTAGGGGAGTCAGGAGTTCTGTTTTGGACAGGTCAAGTTTCCGTGGCGGAACACGCATTCAAGTGGAGATGCAAAGTGCTGTTGGGCCGCGGAGTGCCTGGTCCGCAAAGAGGCCAGGCCTGGGAGATGTACGTTTGAGCATCATGGTGTTTCCATGGTCACGTTGGACCAGGTCACCTGGGGAGTCAATTGACAGAGCAGAGAAACAGGAGGACGGAGCCCTGGGCACCCTACCAGCTAGAGATGTAGGAGCGGCAGAGAAGGAACCTCAAAGGGGACTGCAGGGGCAGCCGTGAGATGGGAAGAGAAATAAGAGAAGAATGTTCTGGAGGGAGAGAAGTAAGCTGTTCTGGTGAGGGCAGAGTGCAGAACTATGTCAAATCCTCTGGAGAACCCAGTCAGATGGGGACTGGCCATTCTTGATATTACTGTCTTCATTCTTGACATTACGGCCTTCATTCTTGATATGACTGGCTCAGAAAGGTGCTTGTATCATATAGGAAATTGGTGTGTGTGTGAGCATGTGCATGAGCACTTTCTCTTCTCTCCCATCGGTCTGCTTATCCATCTGGAACTGTGTGACCACTGAAACTCTCACACTTGACAAGGCAAGTTCCATGGACCGCGGTCACCTTTTCTTCTTTTTTACAAAAATATGCTGGTTATTCTCATCTCAAATTCACCCGAATTTTACGTTGGAATTTTAGCAAGTCTCCTTCCTCCCTGAATACGTTGGAAATTTTATTATATATGTCTATTTCTGCATACGAATTGGTTTTGTAAAAGTTAATATTGAGTGTGCTTATCTACCCTCCACATGGTATGTGTTTCCATTTATGCTTCACATCTCCAAGTAGGTTTTTTAAATATATGGTCTCATGTGTTTTCTCTTAAATTCTTTTCTAGGTATTTAAATTTTAGTGGTTTTTGTGAATTATATCCCCCCCCCCTTTCCCATTGTATTTTCATACTGGCTATTTTTTTGCTAAAATAAATCTATTTTTCTATAAAGAATTATCTTGTTATTTCTAATGATTTTACAGGTGATGCAAGCATATTTCAACACCTTTGCACAGCTCTGGAATCATACAGTTTGTGTATAAGGCTGTCCTGACTTCTGCTGATAAAATCCCAGTGTGGAGAATGGAATTGCATATGTCAGTATTTCAAAGTGTTCCCCCGGGAAGTCCATGGCTTCCAGGTGCTCTGGGAGCGATTGCAGCCACACATCTCAAATTGTCCCAGAAATTCCCTATTGCAAATATTTTTCCCTTTGTTAACCTTTGAGTCAGACCATATGTCCTTTGATCTTTGCTTCAAAAATACTGTTACGGTTTTTAGAAACAGGGACAGCCCAAACAAAGTTAGAACATATGGGGTATTTTTCCTCTGAGACCCTAACTTTCCTCTTAGCATTCTTCCTGGTGATGTGTGCCTGTGCACACACATGCATGCGCGCGCTCGCGCGCGCGCACACACACACACACACACACACACACACAGGTATCCTGGAGGGAAGGGATTTCACTCAAACAATGCCACATGGGCTGCCACTGTGCAGCCTGGACTCAGGATCCCCTGAGGCAGGTTCTCATAGAAAGCTCATGGACAGCCTGGGTCTGAACCCACATCTAACGTATGCACAGGGCCAGGTCACTCAACCATCTGGAGCCTCTATTCTCCACATGTAATAGAAATATCTGACATAGACAGTGTGGGCTGTTGTGGGGACTCAGAAAATTATTGTAAAAGGCGGGACATTGTAGGAGCTGGGAGCAGCATCTATTACTTGGGTTGGAGGGAGTCCCCTGTCACCGCTAAGGTTCTTAAGAAAGTTCCTTGGTCTCACTTTCCACTCTCAGCCTTAGAAGCCAAGTGGCCAGAGGAGGTTGCAGGAAGCAGCGGTGTCGGTCCCTAACTCCCCTGGCCTGCACCTGATCACCAGTGCTGATCTCTCACATTTGTCACTAACCAGCCCCCACCAGGGACTGCCGTGCAGTAACCACGGGGAAGGCATTGGTCATTTCTGCTGTCACCTTCCCATCAGCCACTCCTTCCTATTTCCATCCAGCCTCCTTTGGGGGAATGCCTTGTGTGCAGAGCCTTGGGAGGGAGACCTGTAGTTAAATGGACGGGTCTGACCACCCCCTGGAGACAGGAACGTGACCCAGATGCACTCACCTCTCTCCTTTCTTCCTGGGATTCTGTATTTCACATGAGCGATGCCCCATGGGGGGTCATTGAGATCATGCCTTCACGGCGGTGGCCATGTTTCCATTACTGTGGTTTTTAATGGTGTTCTTACTGGTTCTGGCTGCCTGGTATTTGGATCCCCTCACTTGCTCAGCACCCAAAATTGTTCCAAAAGATTGGCTTTTGGTTCAGCGCAACTCAATTTGGGGTTTCTCTCTTGCAACAGGAGTATTGTCTGGTACAACCAGATTACAAGAGGGAAAATAAAAGAGGTTCATTCCACTCTTCGTTAGAATGGTCAATAGCTAGGTAAAATCTTAAAGCTCGGGGCTTATCGTCATGCATCAGCACAGGACTTGGGAACAGAATGCCTTTCGTTGAGCAAATGTATCATCAAAGGGGTCAAGAGCATGGAGGGGTAACAAGGGTAGCAAATATCAACGTACATAACTATCAACGCATGCACAAGCTCTCTGTAATCCTTTAGGATAACTCGGGACAGTTTCCTTTTCCAGGGCAGGAGAAGAAAGCACTCCGCCGGCCCTGTCTCTCTTCACTCTCCTGAGCTCAGCACGGCCCCTGTTCCTCAGAAAGCTGCCACGGAGCATTCTGCTAGTTATGTGATTGTCATCCTGCTTAACATGCTCCCTGGTCTGCTGGCGGATGCTAGTTTAACCAAGATCTAATTGGTAACATATTGTCAATTGGACTAAGTGCCATATGATGGAGATTTAAACCCTGGTAATTTTTCCATAAAAAAAAAAAAATCTGTCAACAGGCTCCAGCAGAGGAACAGCAATAAATCAAATTGTCATGTTTATTAGTTATTGCAGGAGGCTCCTTGTCTTGTATTCATTATAACCCGGTTTTAGCACCAATAAGAGCTATAAAGAGGAATGTGTGTGCAAGGTGCTCTTTAGTGGGTGTATTTTTGTATGCAAATACCTGCTTGTATGTTAATTGTGAGAAACATGTTGCTACTTCACTTTAAAAAGAACACGAACTTGGGCTGTTTCCGGAACAGGCGTAATGTTCCTCGCGTTTACCAAGCTGTGTCATATAACACTGAAGTCGGTTCACGGATAACCAAAGAGAAGAAAATGAAAACAAAAAAGAGATGGCACCAGACCCTTCTCAGGCTTGCAGATTAAAAGAATGCGCTAAAGGGTTTGTAGAACAGTCACTGCCATTTGGCTTGGGAGGTTGAAAAATGGAAATAAAAGAATTTTCCAGACATGAGACAGGTTAAACAAATTATAGAACGCCATCACCAGAGAATCAGGCAGCCATTTAAAGAGTGGGTGGAATCATATTTAATGACGGGTCATTAAGAACCAAGATCATTCGTACTTTTAACTTGCCATTACTGACGGTCACTTTCGCCATCTCTTCTTGCCCGAATTGAAGAGATGTAACAATGTCTCACACATGTAGCCTCGCTGGGACCTCATAAGGCCCTGGGAGGCTATAGGACGCGTTATCACACCCTCTTCACAGAAGAGGAAACTGCAGGGTGGGAGATGGAGTGGCTGTTTGCGGGGTTTCTGCCTCTGTCAGCCTCAGGCAGGAGGCAAACCCACCCCACCCTCCCACCTCTCTTCAAGTCTGGCAGCTCATTGCACAAAAGGTGGTGAGAACAATAATAACAAGAATAGCATCTAGCCAGTTTGGCTCAGTGGATAGAGCGTAGACCTGTGGACAGAAGGACCCAGGTTTGATTCCAATCAAGGGCACATGCCTAGGTTGGGTCTTAATTCCCACTAGGGGGCGTGCAGGAGGCAGCCTATCAATGATTCTCTCTCATCATTGATGTTTCTATCTCTCTCTCCCTCTCCCTTCCTCTCTGAAATCAATAAAAAATAAAAGGATAGCCCCTAACCCTATTGAGCCTTCCAGTGTCCCAGATGAAGCGCCTCCGTAGAGCTCCTCTAAGCCTCACCTCAGAGGCAGAGACCGTTGCTGCACCACGTCCCCAACGCAGGCCCTGGTGTGGAGACCTGGGTAGCCTGGCCCGAAACCTCAGTGAGCGTGGCAGATGGGACTTGACACAAAAGTCAAGCAGAGGAGCAATGCCTTTTCCCATTTTGAAGAAATGCGAAATACATAGAAATGTATCCGGCACAACTAAACCCTGAGAACAGCAACATCCAGAGCGAGGGAGCAGCAGCAGACAGAACAAAACCAAAAGCTGTGGTCTCCGGATAAGAAGCAGGTGCTTCTGTTACTTTCACTGTGAACATCTCTTCACCAGGGAGAGGGGAGCCTGACAGCCTGGTTAAGGGAAGCGTCCTTCCTCAGCTGCACCCAGGGCAAGTGCTTTTGGTAAAAGCAAACACCATGACTTTAAAGATATTGGTTATTAGGCGTGCACACCCAAGACTCACAAATAAGCCTACCGCCTTGTCGCCATGGGTGTTAGTTAGCATCTGGCCTTCAGCTGTTCTTGGTGCCAGATCAGGTCTCAGGCTAACTGAGCCGGTTTCACCTCACGGCTTCATTTCCCTGGGAGTGGAAGGGATTATGGGATGTACACCTGAACAGGATTTCACCTTTACACACATAAGACTTGAATAGCAAGGAATCACGCTAGGAAAAAATTCTTCATCACACCATTAGTCCTCTGTTTTCACAAATATGGTAACTATTGCTATTTGGAATTACACGACATGTGCTTATGTGCATATATGTGTGTGGCCCACCAGCACGCATGCATGCTGTCTGAGGGAGACAGAGAGAGCGCTGGTAGCCCTGATGGGCAGGAGGTCACGCGTCCTGAGTTATTCCTGCAGGAGCGGTGCTGGCCTCCGGGCGAACCATACACTCCGTGCCTGTGCCCAGGCCTGCGGGGACCATGCACTGGGTCCAGTCTGTGGCCATGTCCTGGGCTCTTTCTGAGGTATAGCTAGTGGCCTTATCCTCCCAAGACCCACACTTATCCTCCCAAGACCCTCAGGCCCAGCCACCATCCTAAATGTGTGTGAACCTGTTCATATCTACATAGTCATTCCATGCATATTCACTCCATGCTACACCCCATGCAGTCTGATCGCATTCCAAGCCTGCCTCCCTCGGTGCCCAGCCATTCACCAGAGCTGCATTATCTCTGGGAAGCAGCCTGGCTGCTCCTGGCGGCCCACCCTGAGGGCCCCGGGCCAGGCTGCCCGCATGCCCTCCTGAATGGTATACGGAAGGGTGACTCTTTCCCCCCCAGGCAGCCCAGAGGACAGGGGCTCTCCGGCTCGATCTTACCTCAAGGCTCACAGGCTCATCTTCCTTCTCTGCCAAATAAGTAATTCAACTTCTTTCTTCCGAGGCTGAGCATGCTCCCTGCTCCCCGGAGCTTTCTGAATGGCCCTCTCTGCACAAACAGGAAGAGCGTGTGTGGTCAGGACCCCGGGCTGCAGGTGTCAGTAGAGGATGTGAAAGTGTGGAGGCGAGTGACTGAGCCAGCCAATGGCGTCTCCCCACCAGACACGGCTGCCTCCTCTCCCCTGCTGCGGGCGGGAGAGGTCTACCCGGAGGCTGGAAGCAGGGACCGGGCCCCACGGGTGGACCACCTGACACAAAGCAGAAGAATGTGGCCAGGGAGCCCCGGGGAGCCTAGGAGGCGTTCTCTGTGCTGTGCCTCTCCCTCCTTCTGCCTCTCCCTCAATCTCTGCTCCTCCCTCACTCTGCCTCTCCCTCACCCTGCTTCTCCCTCACTCTCCGCCTCTCCCTCACTCTGCCTCTCCCTCACTCTGCCTCTCCCTCACTCTGCCTCTCCCTCACCCTGCTTCTCCCTCACTCTCCGCCTCTCCCTCACTCCGCCTCTCCCTCACTCTGCCTCTCCCTCACTCTCCGCCTCTCCCTCACTCTGCCTCTCCCTCACTCTGCCTCTCCCTCACTCCGCCTCTCCCTCACTCTGCCTCTCCCTCACTCTCCGCCTCTCCCTCACTCTCCGCCTCTCCCTCACTCCGCCTCTCCCTCACTCTGCCTCTCCCTCACTCTCCGCCTCTCCCTCACTCCGCCTCTCCCTCACTCTGCCTCTCCCTCACTCTGCCTCTCCCTCACTCTGCCTCTCCCTCACTCTGCCTCTCCCTCACTCTGCCTCTCCCTCACTCTGCCTCTCCTTCCTTCTGCCTCTCCCTCACTCTCCGCCTCTCCCTCACTCTGCTTCTCCCTCACTCTGCCTCTCCCTCACTCTGCCTCTCCCTCACTCTCCGCCTCTCCCTCACTCTCCGCCTCTCCCTCACTCTGCCTCTCCCTCACTCTGCCTCTCCCTCACTCTGCCTCTCCCTCACTCTGCCTCTCCCTCACTCTCCGCTTCTCCCTCACTCTCTGCAGCCTCCTGAACAGAACCCTGTCCAGAGCGTCTTGTTGCCAGGGGTGCTGGGTTATATGCACACTCAGCTTGTCCAAAACTCTGCTGGTTCCCTAAACTGCCCAGACACCCAAGAGGCCAGAACCAAAGCCGCATTCTCCTCTGTAAGCTCTTGTCTCCTAGAACTTTCTAGAACAAATATGTACCAGGAGAGGAGAAAAGGCACTAATGAGGAATCCCACGAACCCGGGCTGTGCTACGGAGCGGGGGAGAGGGGGTTTCTACCTCCTCATCTCTGTTCCCTCCTCAGCTCTCGGCAGCCCCGTTTCTGACCCCACATCCTCTCCCTCTGACCCATCACCCATGGAAGTGCTTTCGCTGATGGCACCAGGGAGCTCACCAGCGGCCGCTTTTCCAGCTCCTGTCTCCTCTGTCCCTTCCAGTGTCTCACACCAGGGACCCCCCTTTCCTGGGAGCGTCCCCTTAGTCCCCATGAACGCACGATCCCCTGGGTGTGGTCAGGTGACCCCCTCACCGTCAGGCCTCCGTGCCGCTGCCAATGTCTGCGTTCCTGTCTGCCCCGGCTCCACTCAGTCCAGTGGCTCCTGCCCACGGAGCCTTTGACGTCCCCACAGCTGCTTCCCAAGCTCAGGACTATGTTTGCACAAGTACCTGCCGCTCCCGGGCTGTCCCCGCCCTCAGGTCAGCGGCCATCCCCTTGCTCTGGCGCTCCAGGGGCTGTGAGAGCCTCCTGCCTCTTCCCAGCTTGCTCCTGCTCCTCACTCTGAGCTTCACTCCTCCCGGCCTCTCGCTTTGCTCGGCTGATACGGCTTCTTCAGGTTTGACCCTCAGGTACCCTCGTCCAAGCAGGCCTACCATCTGTATCCTCAGGCTGATTCACGTCCGACACCCTAGGACGACCCCACCCACGGAGAAGGTACCCCAGGCATGGCCGCCTCGGGTCCGAGGCGAGGGGAAAAGCTTTCTTTCTCCTGTCCTGCCCTCTTCCCTGGCATGCACACTTCTCAACCGCGCCCTGTGGATGCTACCTCCCCCAGGCGCCAAGCTTTCTCTCTCCTTTCCACAGCCAGGCCCCAGCCCAGGCCCCGAGCCTTGTCCACCAAGGGGCGTGAGCACCAAGGCTGCAGAAAGTGCACCCAGGTCTGGAAGGAGACTGGGACATCTACCTGTGCTTATGGTTTATTTATTTATTTATTTTTTAATATATACTTTATTGATTTTGTACAGAGAGGAAGGGAGAGAGATAGAGAGTTAGAAACATCGATGAGAGAGAGTAATCGATCAGCTGCCTCTTGCACACCCCCTACTGGGGATATGCCCGCAACCAAGGTACATGCCCTTGACCGGAATCAAACCCGGGACCCTTCAGTCCCCAAGCTGACTCTCTATCCATTGAGCCAAACCGGTTCCGGCATGGTTTATTTTTACTGACGATAATGTTCGCACAATATAAAATTAACCATTAATAATTTAAAATGTATAAGCCAGTGGTATTAAATATACTCACAGTGTTGTGCACCACCTCCATCTAGTCCCAAGACTCATATTTACTGGTATTTTTATGTCATATTTTAATTTTATTCATTTTTCGGATAGTTTTTTGAAAAATAATTTTATTGATATTTTTAGAGAGAGAGGAAGGGAGAGGGAGAGAAACATCAATGTGAGAGTGAAACATCAATTGTCTGCCTCCTGCACACACACTGGGGATTGAACCTGCAATACCCAGCTAACTGAACCCGCTGGCCAGGTCTTTATACCATATTTTAGCGTTTTTGTTCTGTGTGTGTGTATATCTTAATGCATGTAATATATGAATGTAATTGTATTGTGATCACCTATGAATAACCATACACCCATTGGGAGTATGTGGTGAAGACTTCTTTACGGAGGGGGTTGCACATTAAGAAATAAGGACATGCCGAAGCCGGTTTGGCTCAGTGGATAGAGCGTTGGCTGCGGACTGAAGGGTCCCAGGTTCGATTCCAGTCAAGGGCATGTACATTGGTTGCGGGCACATCCCTAGTGGGAGTGTGCAGGAGGCAACTGGTCGATGTTTCTCTCTCATCGATGTTTCTAACTCTCTATCCCTCTCCCTTCCTCTCTGTAAAAAAATCAATAAAAAATATTTTTAAAAAGAAAAGAAAAAAAGAAATGAGGACATGTTTGATCTCCAAACTCATCTCTCAGGTGCAACTTCCAGAGCATTTTCCAAAATGCCTCTAAATGTTCTTTATAAGAGACTGCAGAAGTGAGCACATTGCATGCCCTCAGTCCCAAATCCCAAGTTTCAGTCGCTGGGTAGACAGAATGCTTGAAGCTGGAGCTCTGCCCCCTCGGCATGATCTCCTGTCACGCCACTACTTTAAGGTGACCATTGATAAAGCGGGACACCATTGACACGAGGGGGGGGGGTCTTTGATTAAAACTTTGGTCTATATGGAGCAACAAAAATTTTCATAGAACACAAAAATAGTATTGTAATATATTTTTTAAAATTTCAACATAAATACAATTTACAAATATAACAAATTAAAAAAATTATTTATACCTAGTCATAATGTCACTTTCAAGGCCGGCGCTAGACTTTTTGCCGCCACTATAAAATATAAATAATATGAGTACTGTCTGCTAAATTCAAGAAAATTTATGTATTACAAAATAAATAAATAACTTACCTAAATTATCTGAATAGCTGATTTGTAATGACATCACTTGTTTAACTAGCTTACTAGCCCGCAGTATGATGTGTATCATCTGAGAGACAGTTACAAAATGTTTTCGTTGTTGCCAATCCCCCAAAAAGCCATTGTTCATTAAGTCCAAACAATGGTGGTCAAATTCTAACAACTGATCAACAATGCGAACTTTGATAAGTAGTTCTCGATAATCAGTGCTCAACATTTATTTATTATTAAAGTTTAACATTATAAAATTAACAAAAATAATATAAAACTCATATCCTGGCTAAATAGCCACATGGCCGCTGAAAACCGCATATTCCCTTCCCGTTCTCCCGCTGTTCCCTAGCTTGCATTCTTTCAAAAAAATCGGGACTTTTTTAAAACTCCTCCAAACGCAGGACAAATTGTTAAAAATCGGGACTGTCCCGCCAAAAGCGGGACGTCTGGTCACCTTACACTACTTCTCTCTGCAGCACCGACAATACCACACCGCTGGTGATTTCCTGAACACCCAGTTACGATAGGCCACTCGGCCTCTTCCCCTGCTATTTCCTCCTTGGGGGTGGCTCCCATTGGCTGTCTAGCAGACCCCACGGACGCTAAAAGCCCCTCCTTTCCCTCCTCTCTTAGGCAGAATTCATTCCACGTGCCCGCTGCCCCGGAGGCCATTGCCTCCAGGCAGGATGGCACATCTGGTGGCCAAGAGGCTCTGACGTCAGCAGGACCTGGGTTTGAATTCTGCCTCTGCCACCTACCAGCTGTGATCCCGTGGGCCTGTCAGCTTCTCCCTCTATGTGCTCTCCACCTCACAGGGCGATGGCAGAGATTTAACGGCAGGGTGCAGAAAGTAGGAAGCGGTGGGAAGTAGTACCATAGCTATCTTGATTGTTTGCCTTACTATTCAGAGAACTCCCCCTAACATTCATAAATTTCATACAAAGGTGAGCTACTCCCAAGCAGGCAGACTACCTTAATTTATTTAAAGCTAATTCTTTGGTGTACATCTGTAACAGGGGCTCAAAGCATGCATTTGCGGCCAGCTGTCTATGCGTGGCCCTCTGCCAACGTCCCCTCCCTCTGCTCGCCCAGCCTGACCCACCGCGGGCGGGTCGCTGAACACGCTGGGCTGTGCCTGGTCCGTGCTTTTGGAGGAGCGCTTGGTTGCCGCGGCCTGACGGGGGCACTCAGAGGCCCTGCCTGTGCTCCTGTCAGTGAGCGTCCCCGGTGCCCCACACGGAGGCCGGCCCCGGGGACAGGGAGCAGATGAGAAGGCAGACGTGGAATGTGAGCTGCAATGGGTCCCCGGAGGCAGGGCTGGGCACAGATGTGTGCGTTTAAAGTTTTTCCCAGCCTCTGGCAAAATACGTGGCACAATATTTAATAAATGCACTTCCTCTGCCTCGGCACCTGCCACACATAACTACATTCAGTGACCTGGTACCCACCTGAGGGAGAGTGGGTACCCGCCCCCCCCCATGCCTGTCTCCCCATGCCTGGCACATAGTAGGTCCTCAATAAGAATTTGTTGAGTGAGTAGATGAAAAACGTTATTACAATTTTGAGCCCAACTTTGGTCAATGTTGCCCTTGTCATGCCGTGTGACCTTCAGCAAGCTGTAATATCTCAGGGTCTGTTTCCTTCTTCATAACATGGGGAGCACAAGACACAGTCTCCATGGGAACAGGCAGTGACCACAGCAGGTCGTGCACTGCAAAGCCCTTACCGAGTGCGATACCTCCAGAATCAGGCTTTCCTGCCTGCCAGGACCTGGGCCGCGCCACCTTGTCGCTGGACACCCAGGGACCATGGGAGTGAGTCTCTATGCAGCCGAGAGAAGTGCTTTTGGGAACCCAGCAGTTCCCTGTTGGGCAAATAGACCAGCTACGCTGGTCGTGGGCGAGGAAGGACTGGTTAGTGCTGACCGGGGCCTTCGGCATGATCCCCAGGCCGAGTGGGTGCTGGCAGGCTGCTCTGTGAAGGTGTGGGCTGGTACAGAGGCGAGGTGCACCCGGGGAGGGGACTCTCGTCTCACGCCTGAGCCGGCACCAGGCACGCGGCAGGTGCTGCGAATGATTTTAGCTGAATTGCCTGGGGCAGTGGTCGGCAAGCTCATTAGTCAACAGAGCCAAATATCAACAGTACAACGATTGAAATTTCTTTTGAGAGCCACATTTTTTAAACTTAAACTTCTTCAGAACAGACTTGCCCAGGCCATAGTATTTTGTGGAAGAGCCACACGCAAGGGACCAAAGAGCCACATGTGGCTCGCGAGCCGCAGTTTGCTGACCACGGGACCAGGAGCTCTATTATGTATATATCTCTATCTGTAGTTCATTCTATGTGATGATTAAATTAACTGATATTTACTGACTGCCTACATGCACTGAAGAGCACTTTGTATGTATTAATTTATTCAAACCTCACAAGAGCCTTATGAAACAGATGCCACCCTTATCCTTACGTTTCTCAAGAGGAAAATGCAGTTCAGGACTTTACAAGACGGCCCAAATTAATGACAGATCTGGAGTTCAACAGGGATTGCTGTTCCAGAGCATCTCTCTCTCTCTCTCTCTCTCTTTCTCTCTCTCTCTCTCCCCCCCCACACACACACACACACATACTTCATTCATAGACACTTGTACATATGTGTAAAGGCAGGTAAACACACTGTGTTTGCATTTCGATGTAAATCTCTATGCATAATATCTGTTCCTGCCAGGTCATACCACAGGAAATGTTCATTAGATTTCTCAGCCTTCCTGAGCAACCCAAACCTACACACGTGAACAAAGTCATTTTACTTCCTATCTCAGCATCACATAAATCAGACGGAGGGAGGGAGTGGGAACAGGCTAAGCTAGTTAGTTGAACAACTTGTCTGTTAAAATAAATAACCGAAGGAAATGCACAAGTGGGAGAGGAACACGTCTCAGGTGCCTGGTTCAGAAAGCGGGTAAGTGGGTCGGTGCCAAATGAAAGGGTTTGGGGTAGAGCAGCTCAGCACCCGTAAGGAAAATTGCTGCCCGAGCCACGGTGTGATCCGTGACTGGAGCATGGAGCAGGACGGCTGCAGTGACATAATAGGAAGCGAACTGGGCCGACAGGGATGGGACATAATTACAGACACTCTGCGCGGGTAAGCATTTACCGGAGAATAAGTTGCCTGGGGAGAATTTGCATACAAATGAGGTGCTGAAAGCTCAGGAGCAGGACAGCGATAAGACCTCATACGTGCTATTAAAGCATGGCAGTGGGGGGAATCGGTAACCTGATGCCATGTAGCTTTAACTCCATTCTATTACCAAGTAAATGTTAAATGGAGTCCTGAGCTTGGAAACAGGTATGTGGCTCTCAATTCAGAATGTTAGCTGATATTTTGTGTATGTCTGTCTCATTATTTTTGGAAATATTTTAAAATAAATATTAAATCATCGCCAAAATTGGTTTGGCTCAGTGGACAGAGCGTCGGCCTGTGGACTGAAAGGTCCCAGGTTCGAATCTGATGAGAGAGAGACACTGATTGGCTGCCTCCTGGGGATTGAGCCCACCACCTGGGCACGTGCCCCAATCGGGAATCAAACCGTGACCTTCTGGTTCATAGGGCCAGGCTCAACCACTGAGCTACCCTGGCTAGGCTTATCCTTTCAATTTTAATATTTCTTTGTCATTTTTATTTATCTATTAGGAGCCTAATAGCTCAGTTAGAGTTTATGTTTCACCTGATATTTGCTCTTTAGAAAAGGATCCCCTCATTTACTCTAATTGACAAGTAATTTACTTGACTTCTATTATTTTTAAGGCTTCTCCTTTTTCATATTTCTTGCTACTTCTTGTTTTAATTTTTCTATATGCATTATGCATTACTTTCTTTGAAAGGTAGATATCCTGTGTTCATTCTACTGGTCTTTTATTCTTTAAGTGATGTCAGTTTTAAACTGGCAGAAACATAAGCAAAATTTACAGTTTTAATTTTAGCAAGGCGGATACAGTGTTAAACAGAGCAGCATGTTAAACAGAACTACTAATGGCATAACGAGCTCGGTAATTCTGGGAGGAGCCGACGTTAACTATTCATCACGTCCCGGAACCTGGGCTGAATGCTGCAGAGGCATGACTCAGTGATGGGCTCCCAAGGCCGGCGTGCTCTGAGGAGGGAGAGTGTGCTGGGTCCTCCGTTCTAAGGGCTTTACGGTGGAGATGTTAGGGGAGGTGCCAGGGAAGATCTCAGTAGAACATTCAGCAGCTTCCCAGGGGTGTTCTTTCAGGCTCATGGTCTCACTGACTGGCCGGCACCAGGGCAGGGTCATGTTCCATGCAGCGGGTCCTGAAGTTAACTGTGGCCCATCGCTTGCCTGGTTTTGCTGCTTTTCTGGACCTGAAGCTGAAACACAACTGAGGCCCAGATGTTTTCTCTGGGGAGGACAAGGTCAGGGCATCCAACTGCAAGGCCAGTGATGTGCTAGGGAGGAAGGCCACCCCGGGGGGGAGGCCCCACGTGCAACTGTCCTTCACTAGGTGCCTGGAGCTTTCCACCTGGTGACTTTCTGTATCTGGCCCATCGTCCTTGCCCTGCTCACGCCGTCTAACTGCCTACCACACACACCAAGGGATGGCACCTATGGAGCATGATGAACCGAATGCGTCATCCGGCAAGAATGGACATTTCAGCTCCTGGGATGCTTTCTGCCATTTTGAAGCCAGGAGGCCATGTTTAAGCTTTCAAGCCTTAACCACCACTTTCATAATCTCACCTGATTTACAAGGTCTAATGAGCAAAATGCAATTTTCAGAAAGGATATAAGGTGGAAGTAATTTCATTTTGTGTTATACTTTCAATGGTTTAAGGAAGCTTAAAAATAACAAAGTTACTTCTTTTTCAAGCATTTCAGGAGATCTGAAATTAATGTCAGCTAGGATAATTATTAAACATCTATTTGCTTCTAAACATTCAGGATAATTTCCTTGTTTTTGAACATTCTGCTCATTAAAACAGAACAAATGGGGCAAAAAGAGCAGAATACAGTATCCTGTTAAAAAAAAAAAAAAAGAAAGACAAAAAACCCCAAAAACTTAGTCCAGGCTACACTTGTAAAGAAAAGCATGTATTTTTAGCTCGTGAGTTATTCATTTATTTTCAAGATATACACTGAGTGGCCAGATTATTATGATCTCTGAATGCATAATAATATGGCCACTCAGTGTATATCCTATATGATAAAGGGCTAATGTGCAAATTGTCCCCTTGACCAGGAGTTTGACCAGCAGGCAAGCTGGCCAACTGCGCATGTCCCCTCCCCATGGCCAGGCTGGCCAGATCCCACCCATGCACAAATTCATGCACTGGGCCTCTAATATATATATACCAACTTGGACACAGACCACTCACTAGTGTAAAAGATTCTCTTTAATCCAACACTTCAACAAACATCCTGCCAGGCTGACCATGGTCCATGGCCCAAGCCTTCACATTCAGCCCTGGGGTCCTGTACCTCCTCTGGTTGCTGCCTGGGGGTAGGTCCATGGCATCTGCACTGGTCTAAGCCATGTCTTAGCTTTGGGTTAGAAGTAGACTTTGAGTTCCATGCTTTCACGTCTCTGAACCTATTTTGTTCATCAGTTTATTTGGTTCATTAATCTCAGAGGGAAGGGGAGGGGGCAGGAAGAGATTAACCAAAGAATTTATATGCATATATGCATAATCCATGGACACAGACGGAAGCAGGTGTGGGATGGAAAGGGGTCAGTGGAGAGAAGAAAGGGGACATCTGCAATACTTTCCACAATAAAAATAAAGTTTTAGAAGAAGTAGACTCAGACGAAATTGTAGTGCAAGTCATTTCTTTGGGAGGCCCAGAAAACACCAGCTGAGGAGTTTAGGAGAGAGACAGGGAAGAGAAAATGGTCAAACAGGGGCATTATCAAGCCACCAAGGCCGACTGGAACTTAATTCCTGGGAAAATGACCTTGGAACCAGTGTAACACACCCAGCCCAAGGGCTTGTGGGCTGGAATGTTTACATGCCAACTGCTACCTGTCATTGTTTGAAAACTACTTGCTGGAGACACTAGTTCATCAGCACTTCGGGTCTGCCATAGATGGAAGCAAAGTAGGACGTGGAGGCAGAGGAAACCCTCAGTCAGAGAAGTACAAGTATCGGCAGGTGGAAGTCAGATGGGCAAATGCTAAGGCAGTCGGTTTTGGCCAAGGCAGAGGCAGGGCATCAATGGCATCTGCTATCTCCTCTGTCACTCTCTTTTCCTATCACCACCAGCTCAGGGGAATTAATTTCTTGTTCTGTAGTAGAGAAAGCTCTACTCTCTCCACTCTGTCTCTGTCAATGATTTTGCTAAGGCCTCACATTCTCTAAGTTGTCCTAGAGGCCTAAGCTTTTAGAACATAAAGCCAGAGAACCACAGACCTCTGTGGCTCTGAACTCTATCATCATCACAGTGGACACTGAGCAGTGACTGTGTCAGTGGATAAAAACAAAAGGTGATTTCTGGGGAGTTTAATATCTCAAAACTTCGCGCTTCCATAGAATCTACCACTGTTATACCAACACACCATTAGTTAACTACTACTGTGAACACCACAGAAAATATTATCAGGAGAACATTCATGAACACAAGAATAAGTGTGAGCAACCGTCATAAAATAATCCTATATAATAAGGGGTAACATGCAAATCAACAGAAAGGCGGAACGCCCATGGCCCCTCACTCGGCTAGCCCCACTCCTGAGCACCCTCCCCTGGGGAGGGACTGACCGGCAACCCACCCTGGTTCCTAACCCTGGCTGGCCCATCCCCAATGGCCCCATTGGGGCAGGCCAGCTGGACCCCACCAGTGCACAAATATATGCACCAGGCCTCTAGTCCTACATAATAAAAGCCTAATATTCTGAGTATCTGGTCATCCAGTCAGCCGTTCAACCAATCAAGGAGTGATATGCTAATGATATGCCAAAGCCACTCAACCACTCACTATGAATTTCACTGACCACCAGGGGGGCAGACGCTCAACTCAGGAGCTGCTCCCTGGTGGTCAGTGTGCTCCCACTGGGGGAGTGCTGCTCAGCCAGAAGCCCTGAGCCAGGCTCATGGCTGGTGAGCACAGCAGCGGCAGTGGGAGCCTCTCCTGCCTCTGCGGCAGTACTAAAGATGTCCGACTGATGGCTTATGCCCTAAGCTATCAGACGGACAAACCTTGAGGGCTCCCAGACTTCTAGAGTGTGCAGACCAGGATGAGGGACCCCTCCAAGGGCACGAATTTCATGCACTGGCTCTCTAATATTAATATATAATCTTTGACATTTATATTTTCAAAATTCAACCTTATTTTTATTAAAATCCTATAGAGTATTTCTCTATAGGCTATGATGGAATTATTTGTAGATAAAACTCAAAACACATAGAAATGTAAACATAAAGGATTGATCACAGGGCATTGGAGAGAAGCTGGGACTGATGGCCAGGACTTGGGAGGCCAAAGGGAAGCTCACTAAGGAGAACTCAACCATTTCATTCCTCTGAGGACATTTGCTGGTTTTTGACACGGAGAGTGTGAGGTTGAACTGGGCAGAAAAAAAGCTACCGAGATTCAGATGAATAGAAGAGTTGTGGATGATCACAGGGATGAAGAGGCAAAACAGGAGCTGGGGGTTTCCAAGGCAGTTAAGGGTCAAGTAGGCAAAGGGAAAATTTCAAAAAAGTGAGCCTGAAACACCACAGCAATCCCTTCGAAGCATTGTTGATTCTTAATTTGTGCAATACAAAAGGCTCAAAAATCTAAGAAAAAAACAGCTGGAAATACAGCAGAAGCTTTTTGTGATCCTGTATATCTGGGGAGACAAAAATTAGAGCCTAGTACCCCACAAGCTCTAGTGAACATCCAGGTTAGAGTCTGGAAGATATTCTAAATGCAGATTTGAATCAAGTAGGCTCAGTCTTACAAAGGCTCTAGCATGCACCACGGCGTAAGGTGAACTGCCTGTATCTGAGCTGCCTGGCAGAGGATGGCATTAATCCTCTCTGAAGGAAGAAAAAATTACCCTCAGTCTATTCAAGTTTTCATGTATAATGCTTGACATTTAATTAAAAATATCAAGTATTTATGAAACAGGGTGGAGAAAAAATAGGCAATAAAAATAGACACAAAGGTGATCAAGACAATCAGTTATTCACATTCACATATTTGATTAATATTTTTGTGGAAGCAGATGATAAGATGGAGAATTTCAACAAAAAGCTCTAATATACTAAAGGGAAGTTCTAAAAGTTAAAAATATAACTGAAGTTTAAAAAGAATAAATAGGTTTAGCAGCAGACTGAAACAGCTGAGGAGAGGATAAGTATATTTGAAGATCGATCAGTATAAAAATATACACATTAAGACAATGAGATAAGATACAAACAACGTGTTAAGAACATAAGAATTATAATGAAAATGTCCAAGATATGTGTACCTGGGATTTTAGAAGAAGATAGAGAGATTGGGGGAGAAGTAATATTTAAAGAGATATTGTCTGACAGTTTTCCAAAACTTATAAAAGACATTGTCATATTTAGGGATCACTCTGCTCTCAAGCAGTGTAAATAAACTAAAAGAAATCAAACCCCACATGCATATACATCATGGCAAAAATGAAGAAATTTAAAGACAAAGAGAAAACACTAAAAGCAGTCAAAGAAAAAAGACACCGCACTTTTAGATGGGCAATGGGCCATAAGGCTAATACCTGACTTCTCAATAGAAACTTCCAAAGCCAGAAAACAAACTAGTAATTTCCAAATTTATACTCACAAAATATGTTTGGTTTTTTGTTTGTTTGTTTGTTTGTTTTTAATTCATTGGGTGACACTGGTTAACAAAACTGTACAGGCTTCTGGGCACAATTCTAGGACACAACATTTGTATATTATGTTGTAAGTTCATTGCCCCAAGTCAAATCTCTCTCTATGTATCCTCTCCCCAACCCACTCCCATATCCTCCTCCGCCTCTCCTGGCCTCCACACCCCTCCTCCCGGGCAATTACCACACTGTTGTCCATGCCTATGGGTTATGCATATATGCTCTGTGGTTAATCCCGTCACCTTTTTTCATCTATTTTCAGATCTTGGCTATTGTAAATAATGCTGCTGTGAATATAGGGGTACATATATTTTTTTGAATTGGTGTTTTAAGATTCTTGTTTTTCTTTTCCTCATCTGAGGATATTTTTCCATTGATTTTTAGAGAGAATGGAAGGGAGGGAGGAAAGGTGGGGAGAGAGCTCTAACATGCAAACCAGGTACATGCTCTTGATTGGGAACCAAACCCATGACCTTTTGGTCAGCAGCTCTAACCACTTAGCAATACCAGCCAAGGCTCCTTGTGGTTTTAATTTGCATCTTCCTGATGATTAGTGATGTTGAGCATTTTTTCATATATCTACTGGCCATCTAAATGTCCTTTATGGAGAAGAGTCCATTTAGGTCTTTTGCCATTTAGTTTTTTTAATATTTATTTATTTATTTATTTATTTATTTATTTAAGAGAGGAAGGGAGAGGGAGAGAGAGAGAAACATCAGTGATGAGAGAGGATCATTGATAGGCTGCCTCCTGCATGTCCCACACTGGGGGTTATGCCCCAACCAGGAATGGAGCCATGACCTCCTGGTTCATAAGTCAATGCTCAACCCCTGAGCCACCTGCTGGGCTGCCCATTTTTTAATTGCAGTGCTTATCTTCTTGGTGTTAAATTGTTTAAGTTCTTCATAGTTTAAAAAAAATTAATCCCTTATTAGATGTGTCATTGGCAAATGTGGGTTCCCTTTTCATTTTGTTGATGGTTTCTTTTGCTGTGCAGGAGCTTTTCAGTTTAATATAGTCCCTTTTATGTTTTCCTTTATTTCCCTTGCCCTAGGAGACACATAGGCAAAATATTGCTATGAGACATGTCTGAGATTTTACTGCCTATGGTTTCTTCTAGAATTTTTATGGTTTTGCAACTTACATTTAAGTCCTTTAATCATTTTGAGTTTATTATTACACTAGAGGCCCGGTACATGAAAATTCATGCACTGGAGGAGAGGTCCCTCAGCTCAGCCTGCCCCCTCTCACAGTCTGGGAGTCCTCAGGGGTGGGAGGTGACCCAGTGACCAGGGGAAGGCGATGCCCCCATCACACCTCTGCTGCTGCCACTGCTGGCAGTGCAAGCCTTGGCCAGCCCTGGTTACCTGAGCCTCAGGAGGCCCTGGGCAGCTGGGCAGCCACCACCCGAGGCTTGCCTGTTCCTCTGGCTGGCCCTGTGCAGCTGGGGGGCTGAGAGGATTGGGAGAATCTGGAGGCAGGCACACGAAGTGGCCTGATCCACCTGGGGGTGGGGCTAAGGGGATGGGGGGCTGCTATCTTGTGGCTGTGGGCACAGCCATCTTTGAGGGTGTTGCAATCAATTAGCACAATGGTCGGAAAAACCATGGCTCTCGAGCCACATACGGCTTTTTGGCCCCTTGAGTGTGGCTCTTCCACAAAATACCATGTGTGGGCGCACATGTACAGTGCGATTGAAGGAATACCCTAATTCAGTTAATAACAATGGACCTACCTATATACTTTAACTTTAAAAATGTGGCTCTCAAAAGAAATTCCAATCATTGTACTGTTGATATTTGGCTCTGTTGACTAATGAGTTTCCCGATCACTGAATTAGCATATTCCCTCTATTAGATAGGATACAATGTAAGGTGGTGGTCTAGTTTCATATTTTGCGTGTATCTGTCCCATTTATTAAAGAGACTGTCTTTACTCCGTTGCATGCTCTTCCCTCCTTTGTCAAATGTTATTTGACTATAGAGGCATGGGTTGCTTCTGGGCTCTTTTTCTGTTCCATTCATCCACTAGTCATGCCTGTCTGACACCAGTACAGGCTGTTGTGACTTCAATAGCCTTGTAGTATAGTTTGATATCAGGTTCTGTGATACCTCCAACTTTGTTTGTCTTTCTCAAGATTGCTGAGACTATTCTGGGTCTTTTTTTGATCCATTTAAATTTCTGGAATATTTGTTCTATGGTCTTTTAATAGGAATTGCATTGAATATATAGATTACTTTGGGTAGTATGGACATTTTAATGATGTTGGTTCTTTCAATCCACGAACATGATATATGCTTCTACTTATTTGTATCTTCCACAATTTCTTCTTTCAATGTCCTAAGTTTTCCTAGTGCAGGTCTTTTTTACCTTTTCCCCCCCCCCCAATACTAATTGGAATTATTTTCTTAGTTTCTCTTATTGATAGTTCACTGATTTCTGAATATTAATTTTGTATCCTATATACTTTGCTGAATTAATTTGTTAGGTTTAGTAGCTTTCTGATGGAGTCTTTAGGGTTTTCTATGCATAATATCATGCCATCTGTGAATAATAACAGTTTTACTTCCTTCTTTCCAGTTTGAATGTCTTTTATTTCTTCTTTTCTGATCATTGTGGCTATGACTTCCAGTATGATGTTGGCTTTGAATTTGTCATATTTGGTCTTTATTACATTGTGGTATGTTCCCCCTATTTTCATTAAGAAATTGTATCATAAATCGGTGCTGGGTTTTATCAAATACTTTTTCTGATCTAATGACATGATCAGATGGTTTTTATCCTTTATTTTGTTTATGGGCTGTATCGCATTTATTGATTTGCTGGTATTGTATCAGTCTTGCATCCTTGGAATAAATCCCATTTGATCATGTTGTATGATTTTTTAATGTATTGCTGATCTAGTTTGCTAATATTTTGTTGAAATATTCATCAGGGATATTGGCCTGTAATTCCCTTTCTTTGTAGTGTCTTTATTTGTTTTGGAGTTAAGGTAATGCTGGCCTTAAAATAAAAATTAAAAAAAAGAGAGAAAAAAAAAGAAAAGAAAAAAAAGAAAAAGGAAAAAAAAAAAGAAAAAAGAAAAAGAAAAAGAAAAAAAAAAAAAAGGCTTTTAAGTTCACCCTAGCTGGTTGGCTCAATGGATAAAGTGTCAGCCTATGGACTGAAGGATCCCAGGTTTGATTCCAATCAAGGGCACATGCCAGGATTACGGGCTCCATCCCCAGCAAGGGGTTTGCAGGTGGCAGCCTATCAATGATTCTCTCTCATCATTAATGTTTCTATCTATATGTTCTCCATTCCCCTCTGAAATCAATAAAAATATATATTAAAAAATCATTCAAGTTCTCCTTTCCCTTGAATTATTTGAAATAGTTTGAGGAGGAAAGATGTTAGTTCTTCTTTGACTGTTTGGTAAAATTCATCTGTGAAGCCATCTGGTCCAGGACTTTACTTGGGAGGTATTTTTTTTTTAAATTCCTGCTTCAATTTAACTAATTGTAAACAGTCCATTCAGGTTCTCTTCCTGTTTCAGTTTTGGAAGATTGTGTGCTTCTAGGAATTTGTCCATTTTGCCCAGGTTGTCCAATTTGTTGGCATGTAGTTATTCATAATATTTTTTTTTTACAATTCTTTGTATTTCTTTGGTGTCAGTTATTACTGTTCTTTTATTTCTGATTTTATTTATTTGAGTCTTTTTTCCTTTTTTTTCTTGATGACTCTGATTAAGGTTCATCAATCTTATTTATTTTTTCAAAGAACCAGCTCTTAGTTCCATTGATTGATCGTTTGTACTCTATTTTGTTTATTTCTGCTCTGATATATATATATATATATATATATATATATATATATATATATATATTTTTTTTTTTTTTTTTTTTTTTTTTTTTCAGAGAGGAAGGGAGAGGAATAGAAAGTTAGAACACTGATGAGAGAGAAACATCAATCAGCTGCCTCCTGCACACTCCCTACTGGGGATGTGCCCGCAACCAAGGTACATGCCCTTGACTAAAATCGAACCTGGGACCCTGGAGTCCGCAGGCCAACGCTCTATCCACTGAGCCAAACCAGCTAGGGCTGCTCTGATCTTTATTATTACCTTCCTTATGCTCACTTTTGGCTTTGTTTATTGTTGTTCTTTTCCAGTTCTTTTCAGTGTAAAGCTAGATGATTTATTTGAATATTTTCTTGTTTGTGGAAATAGGCCTGTAATCTTACGAATTTCCCTCTTAGCACTGTTTTTGCTGTATCCCATAGATTTGGGGTTGTTGTGTTCTCATTTTGATTTGTCTTAAGGTAACTTTTGGTTTCTTCCTTGATTTCATTGTTAACACATTCATTCTGTAACATGTTAATTAACTACCATGACTGTGTGTTTTTCAGTTTTTTTCCCTTTGGTTGATTTCTAGTTTTATTCCATTCATTATGGTCAGAGAAGATGCTTGTTATGACTTCAATATTAAATTTATTGAGACTTGTTTTGTGTCCTAACACGTGGTCTATCCTAGAAAATGTTCCATGTGCACTTGAAAAGAATGTATATTCTGCTGCTTTAAGGTAAAATACTCTGATGATATCAATTAAGTCCATATAATCTAGTGTGTCATTTAAGGCCATCATTTCCTTGTTGATTTTCTGTCTGGAAGATCTAGCCATTGATGTCAATGGGATGTTAAAATCCTCTCTGATTGTATTAGTGTCAATCTCTCTCTTTCTGTCCATCAAGATTTGCTTTACATATTTAGGTACTCCAATGTTGGGTTCATAAATGTTTATCAGAGTTATAATCTCTTGTTGGATTGCTCCTTTTATCATTATGTAGTGTTATTCTTTGTATTTTAACAATAGCCTTTGATTTAAAGTCTATTTTGTCAGATATAACTATTGCTACCCCAGCTTTCCTTCATATCTATTTGTAAGAAACATTTTCCCCCATCCCTTTATCTTTCATTCTGAGGTGGGTCTCTTGTAGACAGCATATACATGGGTATTGTTTTCCTATCTACTCACCTACTCTATGTCTTTTGACTAGAGCATTTAAATCATTTAGCTTTAAATTGATTATTGATAGGTATGTACTTATTGCCATTTTATTCTTTAAAAAATATGTTTTTATTAGTTTTTAGAGAGAGAGGAAGGAAGAGGAATAGAGAGATAGAAACACCAATAAGAGAAATATATAATCAATTGGCTGCATCCTCATGCCCCACACTGTGGATAGAGCCTGAAACCCAGTTATGTGCCCTAACCAGAAATCAAACCATTGATCTCGTGGTTCCTGGGTCAATGCTCAACCACTGAACCACACCAACCAGGTGCCATTTTATTCTTTTTAACTTTGTTTCTTTTGTTTTGTTTTCTTCTTCTTCCTTTACTTCTTAGAGCAGGCCCTTTAACATTTCTTGGAATACTGGTTTGGTGATAACAAACTCCTTTAGCCTTTCCTTGTCTGGGAAGCTCTTTATTTCTCCTTCAATTCTAAATGATAGCCTTGCTGGGCAAAGTAGTCTTGGTTGTAGGTCCCCCTTTTCATCACTTTTAATATTTCATGCCAATCACTTCTAACCTGAAATGTTTCTGTTGAGAGATCAGCTGACAGGCTTATGGGAGCTCACATGTAGGTAATCAATAATTTTTTCTTGTTTCCTTTAAGATTCTTTCTTTGTTTTTAACCTTTGCATTTTAATTATGATATGTCTCTAATCATCCAAGAAATGCAAGTCAAAACGACAATGAGATACCATCTCATATCTGCCAGAATGGCTATCATCAACAAATCAATAAACTCCAAGTGCTGGTGAGGATGTGGAGAAAAAGGAACCCTCGTGCACTGCTGGTGGGAATGCAGACTGGTGCAGCCACTATAGAGAACAGTATAAATTTTCTTCAAAAAATTAAAAATGGAACTCCCATTTGATTCAGTAATCTCACTTCTAGGAATATATTCCAAGAAATCGGAAACACCAATCAGAAAGAATATATGCACCCCTATGTTTATAGCAGCACAATTTACCATAACTATGATTTGGAAACAGCCTAAGAGCCTGTCAGCAGATGATTGGATCAGAAAACTATGGTACATCTACACAATGGAATACTATGCTGCCATAAAAAGAAGGAATTCTTACCATTTGCAGCAGCATGGATGGACCTGATGAGTATTATGCTAAGCAAAATAAGCCAGTCACATGATCTCACTCATTTGTGGAATATAATGAACAACATAAACTGATGAACCAAATAGAGTCAGAGGCATAGAAGCATCAAACAGACCATCAAACCTCAGAGGGAAGGCAAGGAAAGGTGATGGGGTGGAGGGCAGGTAAGAGATCAACCAAAGGACTTATATCCATGCATATGAACATGACCAATGGACACACAATAGTGGAGTGGTGGCACGTGTGGGGGTGGGGCGCGCAAGCAGGTGGGGAGAGATCAATGGGCGGAAAAGGGAACTTATATAAAAACTTTAAAAAATAAAGAAATTTTAAAAATAAAAAAGGAATAATAAATATTTTAATTATATAAAAGTAAAGAAGGGATAAATAAAAGGTCTATAAAACAGGTAGAATGGTAAGAAATTGATAATAGACTAGATTTCATGGAAATAAACCCCAACTACATGCTGTTATCAAGTTACACACTTAAATAAAATGTAAAATGAAAAGATTAAGAATTAAAGGATAAACAAATATGTACCATGAAAATACAAAGTAGAAGAAAACTGGTATAGCTGTATTAATTAATCAACTACTAGACAACTGGCAAGGCAGACTTTAAGGTAAGAACATCATCACTAGAAATAAGGAGACTTTCATAATAATAAAATGGTCAAGCTGCAAGGAATATACAACTATTATAAATTTGTATGCAAATAGTTACAAAATATATAAAACAAAACTTAATAGAACTAAAAGCAGAAACAAATTCACAATTCTATTGGGACATTTAAACATGCTTTTCTCATTAACCAAAAGAACAAGCTAACAAGAAATTCAGTAAGGACATAAAGGACTTGAATAACTGATTAATACATTTGACCTGATTGGTCTATATAGAGCACTGCACCCCAAAATGATAAACTCGCTATTCTTTTGAGATGCACTTTGAATATTTATCTTAATTGAACATACTGTGCTTCAGAAAGTAAGCAGTGAAATATTCAGAGCATGTTGTCTGTCAGTGAAATTAAGTCATAAATAGTAACAAAAGATAAGTCAAAAATTGCTAAAAGTTTAGAAATTTTTAAAAATTTCTAAATAATTTATAGGACAAAGAAGAAATCAGAATGGAAACTAGTAAATATTTTGAAGTGAATGATAAGAGTTTTGGTTTCTAGTAATGGTGGAGTAACCTGTATTAGATTAACACTTTCACAAATAAAAATGATAAGTTCTGGGCAAAATACTAACAACCTCTAGACAATAACAGCAATGGAAACAAATGACTGTTTGTAAATTTGTCCTATCACAATCAAATCACTTAAAATCAGTGAAAAGAAAAAAAATCAAAAGCTTTCAGATTAAAAAGAAAAACTATGTACAGAGGAAATGAGATGAAGCTGATAATACATTTCTTAGAGGAAATAATGAAAATTCAGACACTGGAGCAAGTTTTTTAAGTACTGAAAAAAATTGTCAATGTAGAATACTTTTCTTTCTTTTTCTCTTCTTCTTTTTCTTCTTCTTCACCTCCTCTTTCTCCTTCTCCTCCTCCTCCTCTTTCTCCTTCTTTTCATCCTCACCAGAGGATATTTTTCATTGATTTTTAGAGAAAGTGGAAGGGAGAGGTAGAGATAGAGAGAAACATCGATGTGAGAGGGACATGTCAATTAGTTGCCTCCCACATGAGCATTGACCAGGGTTAGGATTGAGCCTGCAACCAAGTTAAATGCCTTGACTGGAATTGAACCTGGGAACCTTCAGTCGCAGCTAAGGCAATGTAGAATTCTGCACTCAGCAAAAATGAAGATATGTGCAGATATATAAATGTTGAAAGAATTCATCGTGATCCGATTTCCACTACAGTAAATATTAGGAGAAATTCTTTAGGCAGAAGGAAAATTATACTCATTGGAAATCTGGATCTACACAAAGGAATGAAGAGCACTAGGAAAAGCAACAATAAGTGAACAGGGGATGTTTCTTAGTATTGAAATTTCTATGAAAGTATAATAATAATAACAATATATTATGGGTTTTATAACATGTAGAAGAAAAAAAAATGTAAGACAACAACACAAAAGCCAGGAGGGGAAAAATGAAAACAATCTGTTGAAGGGCTCTTAAACTACATGTAAAATGCTACATAATATTATTTGAATGCAGATTATGATAATTAAAAGTTGTATACTATAAACTCTAAAGCAACCATTAAAATAAAACTACAAAGAGTTATATCTAATAAACATTGAAAAAGATAAAATTAAAGCAAAACATACACTCAATTAATCTAAAATAAGGCAGAAAAAAATAGGAAAAGGGAACAAAACACAAATGGAAAAATAGAAAATAAATAGTGAGATAGAGTGAAACCCAGTCATATCAGAAATCACATTCAATGGTCTAACACCTCAATTTAAAGGTACAGGTCAAATGAGATTTAAAAACATCCAAGTACATGCCACCTATGAGAAATATAATTAAAATATAAAGACTCAAATGGGTTAAAAATAAAAGAATGGAAAAAGATATTACAATTAATCAAAAAAAATCTTGAATTTGTATAGTATTACCAGATAAAGTCCAGTATCAGAACCAAAAGATTACCAAAAACAAAAGACCATTTACAATGATATAAAGACATACAATTGAGAAGACATACAATTTTAACATTTATTTGTAAAATAGAACTTTAAGATACATGAAGGAAATATTGAAACACTACAAGGAGAAATAGACAAATGCACAATTATGGCAGGAGATATTTCTAATATTTGATCATGGTGATTAGTGATGGCTTCACAGGTGTACACATATATCCAAACTTTAAAAATTATTTTTTTTGTTTCTCACTTATACCTCAAAAAACATGTTTTAAATGTATTTTTTATTATTTTTTAAAATATATTTTATTGATTTTTTACAGAGAGGAAGGGAGAGAGATAGTTAGAAACATCCATGAGAGAGAGTCATCGATCAGCTGCCTCTTGCACACCCCCTACTGGGGATATGCCCGCAACCAAGGTACATGCCCTTGACCAGAATTGAACCCAGGACCCTTCAGTCCCCAAGCCGACGCTCTATCCATTGAGCCAAACTGGTTTCAGCCATGGTTTAAATTTAATTAAATGTTTTCTTGCAGAGAAATCTTCAGGCCCAAATGTATTCACTGATGAATATTTATAAAATTTAAGGAAGAAATAACACCAATCTCTTCTAGAGAACAAATAGAAAAGAAAACACTTCCTAACTTGTTTTATGAGGCCAGCATATCCTTGATACCAAATCAGTTTAAATAAAACAATACAAAAAAAGAAAAATTGCAAGCCAATCTCCCTTATGATGCAAACCTCCCCAAAACAAGCTTAGCAAGTTATATCCTGAAACTTTTAAAAAGAAATTGGGTTTCTTCCAGTAATGATTTTGAAATATCATTCAATGTAATTTACAAATTATCAGAATAGATGTGGAAAATCATATTATTATTGGAACAGATTTATAAAAAGCATTTGACCAAATTTAACATCTATTTATTTATTTTTAGGAAGTTAGTAAACTAGAAATAAAAGGAATGTTCCTTAATATGATAGTATTTACAAAAGGTCTATAACAAACACTTATAATGGTGAAATAGTGAAAAATTTCCCTTGTGATAAGGAATGAAACTAAGATACTCAATATCACTATTTCTATTTAATATTGTAATATATAATGTGGCCAATACAACAAGGTAAGAAAGAAAGTTACAAGAATTGGAAAAGGAAAAATAAAACTTTTTATTCACATACATGGTTATGTATGTAAATAAGCCAAAAGACTCTGCAAATTCTTATAATTAACAATCAATTTAGCAAGACCATTGAATATAGGGTCAACATATAACCATAAGTTACATTTCTATAATTAGGAACAATAATAAAATAAAACTTTTAAGAAGCAATCCCTTAAAGTAGTATCAGCAGACGTCATATAACTAAAAATAAATTTAACAAATGTTATGTAATTCCTCTGAATTGAAAATTACAAAGTAGCATATGGACAAATTACAGAAGACCTAAGTAAATGAATATATCATATTCATTTTTATATCATAAAAATCTCCTGTATCCTCTTTGAGTCAACAAATTTATGTGGGAATGGAAGGAGTCAAGAAGAGGCAATACAATCTTGAAGAAGAAAGCTGAAGATCTTATTCAACCACTGACAAATTCTCATGCAACACTTCACTGAATCCAGAACCAGAGCTGCACCTACACTGTAACTGATCTATGACAAAGGCGTCACTGAAATGCATTGGAGAAATGATCATGTTTTCTAAGAGCAGTGTTGGGCCAATTGGACTCCATAGAAGACAACCATGAATCCTGACATCTACCTCACCCCATACAAAGAACCTTTTCTAGATGAGCTGCATATCTAAATGTGACAGGTAAACGCTGACACTTCTAGAAGAAAATATTGGAGAATAGCTTTATGAGACAAAGGTAAGCAAGATTTTCTTATATAAGATACAAAAGCACTGACCCCAAAGGAAAACTGGTCAATTAGATGGTTAAAATTAAGACTTTTCGTTTACCTAAGGATAGCATTAGGGAGTTAAGATACTACCAAGAAGAACAAGGAATTTGCAATTCCTATCTAACAAAATATGATACTCTTAACAATCAATAAGGAAAATCCAAGTGATAGGAGAAAAAAAACAAACATGTGAGCAGCTATGTCACAAAAGGAATATGTAAATGTTTAATACAGATATAAAAAAGTGCATGTTTCATGAGGCATCAGGTGAAACTAAACCAAAGCCACACGGAGATACCACTACATATACACCGACATGATTAACTTAAAAAGACAGACAGTACCAAGTGGTGACAAGGATGTGGAGCAATTAGAATTCTCAAGCACCGCTCCTGAATGTGTAATTTTTGGATAACTGTTTGGCAGTATCTACTAACAATGAATAAGTCCATATTTTACACCACAAAAATTCTACCTCTGGGTAGACCCCCAACAGAAATGTATACACAGGTACATCAAAGTGCAAGGGCAATAATGTTTATAACAACACCCCTCCTGACAGCAAAATGTAAAAACAGCCCAAATCTCGCTGGGTAGAAGAGTGAATGAATTGTGGTATATCCAAACAACACAATACTGCGAAGTATGGTTACCAAGCTTCTCTGTCAAGATTTAGAGAGTAAATATTTTATGTCTTAGGCCACATGTTGTCTCTGTTTCATCTTCTTAATTTTTTTTCAACCAGTCTTCACCAGTGGCTATACAAGAACTGGCTGTGGTGGGCTGTGAGCTGCCAGTCTCTGCTCCAGAGCCATAGCAATGAATATGTTACTACTACATACAATAACACATATGGACTTCACAAACATAATTTTGCATGAGAGAACACACACACACACACACACACAAAAAGTGCATACTTAATATTTTAGGCAGAACTAATTGATGATGATAGAAGTCTTGATAGCGGTTACCTTTGGGGGTAACAGCAGTGATGAAACAGGATACAAACAGGCCAGCAATATTGCTTCTTGATCTGGTTGGTGGTTACACATGATCCATTTGGTGCAAATTCATTGAGTTATACACTTATATCTGTACAATTTTCTGTCTGTGTATTATAGTTGAAAAATAATTTTACTTAAAAATACTAAAAAAATTTACAAAAGTTCCATTCTTTTCTCCCACAATTTAATTGCTTTCCTCTCGCTGCCATTGTATACCAGTTTCTCTTCAGCTTTCAAATCAGTAAGGACCTTAGCCCCCCTAGCTTCTGCCTTCCTCTAAAAAGTGTGCCTGTGGCCCAGAGCAGAGTCCCTGCACAGATGTTAAGTAACGGTTTTCAAAATACCGGCTTTCCTTTCCCGAGTGTGTGTCCCGGAGAGACAGGGAGAACGCGGTGGAGAGGAGCAGAGCGCACGGGACAGTGGCTCTGCGTCTGGCCTTCGCTCGGACCTCCGATCACAACACATTTCTTCCTGGTCCTGGCACTTGTGATTCTGTAGGAGAGACTTGAGAGCACACATTAGCCCAAATGAAAAGCCTAGCCGAACATGTTTTTCTCGTTTGTGCTTCATCCTAAACATTTGTAAAGACTTAGCAGCTCCCCGCAGCAGGCCTTTTTAATCCACATTCCAGTAATGGCGTTTCCAGTAAATGCTGCTCAAGGACCTTTTTATTCCAGGCTTCCACAGAGCCAAGTTACCCCATTGCCTGTGGTGGCCTGGGAAACCTTCCGATCGGGATCCACAGGACAGACAAGGCGGTGGTTCCTCGGCTCGGCTCGGGGTGCTCCTGTACCCGGTCCAGAATCCCAGCAGAGTGGAGATTGGGGTCCAGCCCCAGGGGTCTAGACGTGAGCGGAAATACAATAGCAGAAAACACGTCTCCCACTGCTGGGAAATGCTGCTGTGTCTCAAATCTGTGTTGAAAGTAGTATGTACTGACTTTCCTTTCCTTCGTGAACGAGGCAGGCTTATTGATTCCTGGGGGGAATGGGCTTCACCAGAAGGAACTGTGGGGTGTTTAATGGGAGCAGAGCACCAGGGGCTTGTGACCTCAGAAGGACAAGACAATGTTTAAAATGATCAGAATAGAGAGAAGTGTCAGAATGCCAAAAGTGTGTGGGTAGACAAGACTAGGAAGGAGGGAAAAAAGGTGGATATGGGGAGAGAGAAACAGAAAGTGAAACAGAGAAACGAAGGGGCAGAAGGGTGAAGCGAGTCTGGGAAAGATCCGAGGCCAGGACACCTCGGCCTGCATTAGCCTCTTTGCCTGCAGATCAGCAAGAGGTGAGGATAACTCAATCCAGCCCATCCCTGCCCTTGGTTACACAATGCATATACATGAAAGAACCCTAGAGGCCAGAAGGGAAGAAATAAGTTTATAATGACATGTGGGGGTTCCAAAGAAAGTGCGGCATAGGGATATTGTATAACCTACCTGTGGCTACTCACCCAGTGCTGGTATTGATGGGATTTTAGATCTTCAGATTCCAAAATTAATGATCTTCTCCAAATCACCCAAATGTTTGAGATTCTTCAGAGATCTTTCCAAAACATACTCCATTCTGACTGCCATCCAACTAATTCCACCACTGAAGATTCATTCCAGTGAGACAAAGACGTCCTCCCTAAGCACCTTATGGGTTAAGCCAGTGGTTCTTAGACTTCAATGAGCACAAAAGTCCAATGGGCGGGGGGACACTAACAGCAGATTTCAGTCACTGACAAGGACCAGGGCGGGGGCGGGGGACAAGAGGCCGCCAGCTCACTGATTTCCAGCGGCAGCCTGGGTTGGCGCGTGGGTAGAGGTCAAGCGTTAGGAGGCAGGAGGCAATGTTTCTCAGTCACCATGCAATGTATTAGCTTCTTAGGGTTGTCATAACAAAGTGTCATAAACTAGACAGCCTAAAGCAGCAGAAATGTATTTGGAATTCCAGAGTTCTGGAGGCTAGCAGACCAAAATCCGGATGTTGACAAGCCACGCTCCCTCCAAAGGCTCTAAGGAAGATCCTTCTTTGCCTCTTTAACTTCTAGTGGTTTCCAGAAACCCTTGTTATTCCTTGGCTTACAGCGCGTCACTCCACTCTCTGTTTTCATCTTCACATGGCCTTCCACCCTGTGTGTCTGTGTGCAAAGTTCCCTCTTCTGATGAGGACACCAGTCATATCAGACTAAGGCCCACCCCAATCTAGTGTGCCTGCCTTCTTAACCTAGTTATGTCTATAAAGACTCTGTTACCAAATAACTTTACATCCACAGGTTCCAGGTGGACAGACTTTTTGGGGGACACCATCAAGTACAGTGCAGGCAATAATAGTGATTATAAATTATGTGGGCTCAGATGACTGCCTCAGAAAGCTCTAAGGAGCGTTTGTATGGAAAAGACAAAATTAAAAGAAAACCAGAACATTCAAAAATCAGAAAATCTCTATGGCAGCATTGAAAAGGGTCCCTTATTTCCTATAGTTGTAGGGCAGGCATAGCTGAGGACCAAGGCTAATGTCTTGGAGTAGCCACTATATTGCCGCTGTTTCCATTAAGCCCAGTCCCACCGGGTCCCTTATGCTAAGATTTCTTATGTCACTGGGCTAGGACGCTGTAAAGAATAAGATGAACCCTAAGAAATGGGTTAGGAACGTTTGGGCAGACTTGAAGGAGCTGAGAGCTTTGAACTACCAAATCTCCCTTAATCCTTTGCTAGTGGAAAGTAGACCCTTGCTCTTCCCCAGACACCTTCCACACAGCCCTTCAAGACCTGCGCTGGGCAGCTGCAGCACAGACCCACTGCCACCACCCCTCCTTGTCTGGACCCTAACAGAGTTCCATCCAGTCCTGAAAGTGATGTAATTGTTAGGATTAATCTAAGTCTTCACTCAAATGGTGGCCTATGGTCACTTAGGCTGAATCTGCTGGTAATGCTGTGCAAACTTGGGTGAGCTTTTTAATATGCAGGTTCCTGGATCTCACCCCGAGATTTTGAAGAATTAGGACCGGGCTAGGATCTGATAACCTAACAAGCTTCCAGGCAATGCCTGTGCTAAATGTGGACTTAGATGAGCAGTGTGGCATTCAATATACCTGAAGAGAAAGGTGTCTGAAGATTAAGGGTGATAGGAGTGATGTGATGAGTTTACTACCCTGTTTCCCTGAAAATAAGACAGTCTTATATTAATTTTTGCTCCCAAAGATGCGCTAGGTCTTATTTTCAGGGGATGTCTTATTTTTCCATGAAGAAGAATACGGTACACATTTATTGTTAAATGAAAATAAAGGAAATTTATTACCTGTATACGGTACGGTAGTACAGTAGTTGTCAACACAAACCAGACAAACTGTGAATCCTACAGTATCAAGAATTTACTCATTTATTCAATGACAATCATGTCATCATCTTCTGGAACATCATCATAACAATCCAATTCCTGAATTTCCTGGTGAATTTCTTGTGACTCCATTTCTTTCAGAATCAGTGGACCAAATCTCCCATGTTTAGCCTGGGGGGGGGGGCTTATTTTCAGGGGGGATGCCTTATATTTCACTCAGAAGGAAACCTGTAAGTAGGTCTTATTTTCGGAGGATGTCTTATTTTCGGGGAAACATGGTAAGTGCAATTTGGTCAGACATCACCGGAGGATCAAAATCATGAATGGCTCTTTCCTTCCTTGAGGCCATGAGAGGTGCATTGGTGAGAATCCTTTAAAAGCTCTAAGGTGGATGCCCTCTGAAGGCTGGAGAATCTGGTAGGTGTAGCTATAATGGAAACTGATCATTGTCAACAACCTTCTTTGCTCTGAAAGGTCAGATCTAGTTTGCTCACTGTTTAGTTGAAACACTGTTAGTTGATTGTTCTGAAAGGTCAGAGCTAGTTCACTTACTGCTTAGTTGAAACATTGTTAGCTAAAGCAGTCTCCACCTCTGCTGTCTTATGTAAATTTCTGTTACTGGAGACTCCTGCCCAAGGGCTATGGGTGTATCCCATAGTCTCAATAAAAGGGACAGCTAGGCCAGAGCCCAGTGTAGTCCCCCCATTGAGGTGGGCTCCCGCTTGGCCCCCAATATCGCCAAATTAGTACATTTTCTAGTCTCTCTTCATTTGTGTGCAGCCTTCTACAGAACCCAAACCCTGAACCGGAATCTTGAACCACGCGGAATGTGAAAGGGGCTTCCACATATCTCCCCAAAATGTATATACACATTTTGAATAATTAAAAGGCAGTGTTTATTAAACATTTCATTTTAACTTAACAGCTATCAGCTTTTAAAGTGTGTATACAGGTTTGTTTTTTTTTGGACACCCTGTATTTTGGGTTTTCAATCTCCATGATAACGTGAGGTTTTATCAGCCAGGTAGTGGTGTTTAAAATTCAGAGACAAGGTAGGTACAATGATAAGCAACAGAGATAGAGCTGCTATCAGAATATTTTGACCTGCATAAGATGAGAGGTGAGTCCCTAATGTCCCTTGGGATAAAATAGATGGGAAGCTTTCTAGAGTGCTGCCTGACATATAGAGGTGGGAGGGAAATCTAGGCCTGTGGGTGGAAACCTAAACAAGATGCCAAGGAAGGAATTTAAGGTCGCTTATGCAATTCTCAAACATAAGCCAGTTTATAGATCAAAATCTTCTAAACGGAGGGGGTGACTGGTTCCTGTGAAAAAGGATCTAGCTATAGCACACAGAGGTGCAACCTGCTGTGAATATTCTCCCAGAGGTCCCTGTGAGGCCAGTTTCAGGGCTGTGCCCTGAGATCATGAGACTTCCCAGAAGTTATTAGTTATTGGCTCTGAATTGGTGCTAATTCCTGGAGAACCAAAACCCACGGGGGCAGAGGGCATTTTGGGATAAGTAATAGATGAGGTTTTCTAGCTTGTTTCACAGTAGGTCTAGGGAGACTGTGAACTCATTTTGTGGTTAATTTCCCCATCATCAGATTAGAATGGGAGTAGATATACCAATAACTACCCAAATCTTAACTCTGGTTCCCTGATTTATGGAGTGAAGACTATTATGATAGAGACAAACAGAAGTCCCTGAAATTTCCGGCAAACCTATCATTAAGAAAGTAAACTAGATGAGAGATGAATTCTGCCATCAAAGACTTGACCTATGCAAGGGTTCAGACTCCAGCCATACCTCTATTTAAATAACCTGTTGAAACATCCCAATAGCTCCTGGAGAATAACGATGATCACAGACTCAACCAGATGATAATGATGATCTCACTGGTGTGGGATAATCAGAAGCAAATCCACATGGTTCCTGGTATCTGATATGTAGCTGCAGAGCTAGCACATCCTTTTTTCCCTTTCAATGTCAACAAAGATAATCTGAATCAATTTGCATATACAGGGAAGGCAGATCCCTGTCCTGCCTTAGGGCTCTGTCAAGTCTCCCGCTTTTCACCAAAATATAGCCCAGAAGGAACTTGATCTTGTTATCTCATGCTGATCCATAACATTGATGATATGCTAATTTGAAAAGCAATGTTCTCATCTGCTGATAAATCTCTCCTTGAGAAGCAGCTCCTGGCATGCTACTGAGTCCTAATGGAGACTAAACACCTCCCCGTGGAAGACTGTTTCAGTTTATCTATTGCTACATAAGTTAGTTTAGTAGCTTAAAACAACCATTCATTATCTCTCATGATTCTTTGGATAGACTGGACTTAGCTGAGCTATTTTTGTATTCCACACGAGCTTGGGCTGTGTCATCTGGGAACTCATTTGACCTGGAAAGTTGAAGATTGCTCACCAGGTCCAACATGGCTGGTGACTGAAGTTGCCTGTTGACTAAGGAGTTTGGGGCTGTTGATCAGAGTATCTATATGTAACCTCTCTGTGACAATTGGGCTTTTGACAGGTTGATAGTTGACCTTCAGAGAGGAAGGAAGAGAAGACATGAATGCTCCCAATCCTTTTAATTTCCAGGCCTATCACACAGTGGCACTCTACCACATTATCTTGGCTTATCAGTCTAGTTTCCAGGGGAAATGACATACACTACCTTATGTTGAGAGAGAGTGACAAAGACTTTGCAGACATTAGTAATCCATTATAGATACCAAGTAGCTATGCAATCTTATCTGGCTACCATAAATATGTTATTTGATCTATCAAATCATAAAAGAGGACATGCATAACAAGCATTCCATTGTAAAATGTAAAATGATAAATATAAAATTGAACTAGAGCAGTTCTGAAAGGTCATTTATACACTGTCCAAGTCAGTGGATAGTCAACAGGCAACATCAATCACCAGCCATGTAGGACCTGGTGAGCAATCTTCAACTTCCCAGGTCAAGTGAGTTCCCAAATGACACAGCCCAAGCTCATGTGGAATACAAGTTCTATAGTACCTACTCTTGTTCCTCTTTCTTTTTTCTCCCTCAACCTATAGGCACATGGGAGTTCCTTACGACCATTAAAATGGGGATGGCTGACAAAGGGGAAAGTAGACAGATGCTGCAGTACAATCCCACTTAGAGTAGTACTGAAATACAATGGTAAAGTGAATCCTCCACGTGGGCAAACCTTTAGGCAGTACATCCTGTTATCTACTTCCTATGGAAAGACACAGGGGCGGAAATAAGTCTACATTTATTTAATTGCAGTGGCTATTAGTTCAGCTGGTTGTTAGGGTTGTGAAACACAGGATTGAAAGATTAGTGACAAGAAGCTCTGAGGGAGAATTAATGAATCTTTGGAAGATATTCACGCCCCTGTAAGTGCCCATTGCTGAGGAGGTTGTCAATAATTGAGTGGACAGAACCATCTGGAGATGCATTTCAGCTTCTTTCCCCAGACCTCTCGGTCCTTGCTCAAGGGGCCCATTCACAAAGTGGCCATGGCACCAGGGATGGAGGCTGTGCAGAGCTGTGACTATAGCAGGTGCTTCCCGTTACCATCATGGATCCGGCTGCTCTCATTGCTGAGTGCCAAACCTGCCTATCACAGGGCCAGAGCTAAGGCCCTGATATGGCACCATTCTCTTGGTGGATCATTCATCCACTTGGTAGAAGATTGATTACATTAAATCACTTCTATGATGAGGGGTTAGGTGTTTGTAGTCCTAGAATCAGATATACCTTTCTTATGTGAAGCACTTCTGCCAATACCACCATTCATGGCCTTAGAGACTATTTTATCTATCATCATGGTATCCCACACAAGATCTCTGATGGTCAGAGTATACATTTTATAGCAAAGGAATTGGGGCAATGAGCTCATGACACAGAATCCACTGGCCCTCCCATATGTCCCATTACTTAGTTGTAGCTGCCCTGACAGGTTGGCATGTTGTCTTTTAGGAGGCAGTACAAGTTTTACACCAGCTACTGTGATACAGAACCATCTTCTCCAGAATGTTGGCAGCCAAGATTGGAAGTGGGCATGGCTTCTCCTACTAACACATCAGATAACACTGAAGGAATGTGTGCTTTCTGTCCCCACAATCTTGGCTGCAAACAATGTAGAGTTAATAATATTTAAGAAAAGGATGCTTCACCTGGGGCCGCAGTCATGGTTCTGCTGTAGGAGAAAGCCTTCGGTCATTTTGGCCTCCTCCCGCCATTAAACCAGGTAGGAAGAAAGGGATCAATACATTGTCTGGGTTCTAATAACCAAAAGGGGTGTTAGATGATGTTCTGATAACCAACAGGAATGTTGATTGGGGACAAGAAAAATTATGTTTGCAATCCAGGATATTCCCTGAAGTGCCTCTTATACTCACTTGCCCAATAGTCCTGGACAAATAAAACACTGGTAACCAACCCAGGTAAAACTGCTGAGAGTTGAGATTTTTCCAAAATAAATATCTGGGTCAGGAACATACCTCAACATAATAAAGGCCATAGATAATAAACCCACAGCTAACATCATATTCAGCAGTGAGAAGCTGAAAGCTTTTTTTCTAGGATCAGGAACAAGAAAAGGATGCCTACTGGTACTGAAAGTCATAGCCATAGCAATCAGATAAAAAGAAGTATCCAAATTGAAAAGGGAAAAGTAAAATTGTCACTATTTATAGATGACATGATGCTATATATAGAAAACCTTAGGGGGGAAATGGGGATATTTGTAATAATGTCAACAATAAAAACAAAGTTAAAAAATAATTACCCAATAAAAAAGAAAATCCTAAATATTCCACACAAAAAAAAACTATTAGAACTAATAAACTAATTCAATAAAGTTGCAGGATCAAAATTAACACTCATAAATCAGTTGCATTTCTAAATACAAATAATTAACTATCAGAAAGAGAAATTTTTTAAAAATCCATTTATAATTGCATTAAAAAAATAAAATACCTATGAATAAATTTAGCCATGATGGTTAAAGACCTGTACAAAACTAACAAACATTGGTGAAAAAAATTGAAGACAATTAAATGGAAGAATACACCATGATCATGTATTAGAAGAATTATTATCATTAAACTGCCCATATCCCCAAAGCAATCTACCAATTTAATGCAATCCCTATCAAAACATCAGATCTAGAAAAATAAGCTTAAAACATATATGGAATCACAAAAGACCCTAAATAGCCAAAGCAATGTTGAGAAAGAAGAACAAAATTGGAGGTATCACACTCCCTGATTTCAAACTATAAGACTATAGTAATCAAAACAGTATAAAAATGGCACAAAATACAGACACATAGATCAGTGGAACAGAATAAAGAGCCCAGAAACAAACCCATATTTATGTGGTCAATGAACCTATGACTAAGGATACAAGAATATACAATAGGGCAAAGACATTATCTTCAATAAATGGCTTCTTTACTAAACTTTCCAACTATCTATTTTGCATGTGCTCTCTGTGTCCTTTCAGGACTCTGACTGACATATAGATGAAGAGTTATCAACCCCCTTCTAGAAGTGTGTGGGCCTGAGATCAGGCAGATGGGGCTGCAGCCACCAATGCCATTGCCACCTGTTTTTCTTTTCCTTCCAGTCACCCAACACCAGGGAGAACCAGAAGCATCTATCCACCCTGCATATCTCCCACCCCCCACCCGGCCTGGAGCGTCATTCTCCGATGCGCCACTTCCTTCTGCAGGTGTAGAGTTCCCCTCTACACCTGCGGTGCCACGCCCAGACCCAGCCCACTGGCCATCAGATCTTTCCTCCTCTCGCCATTTCCATCTCCAGCTCCATGTCTCTAGGTCCCCACATCTCCCTCTCTACAGACCATGGGCAGATCTCCGGAAACCAGGACTCAGTTTCCCTCTGCTTTTCCTTGGCTGCCCAATTGGTCACTTAGATCTACCCATTTCCAAAATCAGAACCACTGCACCCAGTCCAACAAGATGCTTGACCACCAACTGCACTTTCTGAGCTAGGTCAGCCTCTTCCTCCCACTTCTAGTTAGTATTTCTTGGCCTCTGCAATTCCAAATATTTTACATTTGAGCTGTCCTTCCCTACCCCTCAGTAGACAAGCCAAGGACAGACAACCTCACATCACCAAATGCAATGCTTGCATAGAAGTTCCTCACCAGATGCAATGACATGTCAGGAAGCATTTTGTAGACTGTGAAGTCTTAGAGACAAACAATGTAATTTTTTGTTGGAGAAATTAAATGACCAGCATATACACCAAAGTTTTATACTTGATATAGTCTTTTACACAGTTGATATTTGAACATGACAGTGAAGAAGACCACATGTAATTTTCTTTTATAAGCATCTTTTTTTCCTGCCCAAGGTTTATTAGGAAAAGATCCACCTTGAAACCCGTGTGGAAATGGTCTGAACATTCTCCCTCTCTGGGAATGAGCTGGAGCCGTAACTCACGAAGAGAGTAGTGCACCGCATTGCCTGAGGATATTTCTCCACTGATTTGTAGGGAGTGGGGAAGGGAGTGGGAGAAATGGAGAGAGATAAGCATTGATGTGAGAGAGATGCATCGATTAACTGCCTCCCACATAAGCCCCAATCAGGGCCAGGTATTGAGCCTGCAACCAAGGCATGTGCCCTTTTATATATATATATATATATATATATATATATATATATATATATATATTTTTTTTTTTTTTTTGATTTTTTTTTTACAGAGAGGAATGGAGAAGACTCGAGAGTTAGAAACATCTGTGAGAGAGAAACATTGATAAGCTGCCTCCTGCACACCTCCTACTAGGGATGTGTCCTTAACAGGAATCAAACCTGGGACCTTTCAGTCTGCAGGCTGATGCTCTATCCACTGAGCCAAATTGGTTTTGGCAAGGCATGTGCTCTTGACAGGCATCAAACCCAGGACCCTTCCGTCCATGGGCCAACGCTCTATCCACTGAGCAAAACCAGCCATGGTTATTGTGTGCATCTTTGTGCATGTATGTGTATATGTGTATGTGCGTATATGTGTACATGGGTATGTGTGTGATGTGTGCCTCTATGTGCATGTATGTGTATATGTGTATGTGCGTATATGTGTACATGGGTATGTGTGTGATGTGTGCCTCTATGTGTATACCTGCATGTATTTGTGTGAGGTGTGTGCACATGTGTGTTGCATGTGGGTGTAGGTGTGTGAGAATGACTATGGATGTGTGCAGGAGAGACAGTCAGAGCCTAGAGCAGAGACGGGAAGCAGCAGGCAAAAGCTGTTTGAACTCCAGGCGAAGGAGGCTTTGGCAGAGGGCTGGCAGGAAGCTGGTGGCTACCTTTCTCTGAGAGAATGGAACGATGCGGCCAGAGGAGGGGGGAAGGTTCCAGCCAGTGCAGAGCCAAGAAGGAAAACTCCACATTCTTAGGTCTCAAAGGAGACACTGTTTAGTGACATAGGGATTACGACAGCTATGTGCTGACATGAAGGCTTAATGTAGTTAAGGAGTTGTATTTTAACCCTTGCTGTACTGGGCGGTAACGGGGGACTTAGGAAAAGAGAAATATGATGATGATGATGATGATGATGATGATAGGCATATTGAGCACTACGTACCAAATGCCATTACAAGCCTCTTACATTAGCTCATTTGATTCTAAGACATAGGCTTTACTATTGGCCCCACTTTACAGGGAAAGAAACTGAGGCATGGAGAGATTGAAGGGTAACTTGCCAGAGTTCCTAGGGCAGGTGGGTGTTGGAGCCAGGGTTCAAGTCCCTGTCAGTCACTGGGATCTACCTGCTGAGTGGCTTGCAGTTATTTCTGTAGAAAAGCTCGGGAGTGAGCCATCGTGTCCGGGAAACGTGATCATTGTATCAGACAGTCCCAGACCAGCTGCTCAGGGTGACCATCTGCCCGGTTCAGCCAGAGCGGACCCTGGGAACAGCCCAGGCGAACCCGTGGTCATCCTCAAAGGCCTGCTACTTAAAGGAATACCTGCCTCTATGGACTTCACCATCTACTTTGTTTTGGCAACAAGAACGGCACCAGGGTAGTTTCTGCACTTTGTCTCTGGCCTCCATTCCCAGCTGTCATTTAGGTGTAACGGCCTCATTTGTTTCTCATTACGCAGTGGCTTGCTTCCCAGGCATCCCGGGCTGGGCCTGCTCTGCTGTGGGGTGGAGGGGAGTGGGTGGCCCTCGGACCCTCTGCAGGGGCGTGAGTGTCGCACAGCGGGACGAACAGCGCTCCCTACCCCCGTGGAGAGGAAGGCCCGCGGCGGTCTGACCCCAGAAGCTCCCGTGGCGCTCACAGTGCAGGGTGGGCTGGGACAGGAAGGCCCAGAGCGGCTCACAGGCACCTCCTGCATTCCTTTGTTCGACGATGTGCATGGGGCTGGCCTTCCTGTCGCCAAAGCACTCCGAACCCAAGTGCCTGGTGCGCAGCGGCACCTTTGCCGTCTTCGTAGTGATAGGCCCCCGGTCCGTGCTGCTGCCTCTGTGCCTCTGCCTCGCCGGTCCTCCCATGGTGCCTCCCGCTCTCTTTGTCACTTGGCCGCCTGCCATCTGCTGGAACCCTTCCCTTGAGTGACTGGGAGACGCACATGCTGCCTGTCTCTGCTGAGATCTTGCTGCTCAGCCCAGCACACTGTCTCGTTTCATGAAAGTTCAATGTCCGGCCGGGAGACAGGCCCCACCGGCTGGCTCGTTTCATGTTACCAGACCAGGCCACGGTCAAAGAGGAGCGACCTGCAGCTTCTGGCTGCAGCGTGGAGGTTTACAGAAACAAACCCTAATGGCTGCTGTCTCAAGTGGAATCAACAAAGCCACGAGGGCAGAAAGAAGGTGCAGGTGGCACCGACTAAATGTGCCATCTATAGCTAGGACGCTGCCGAACTCAGTTCCTGCTTAACGTGAGCAATAAACTATTGAGACACAAATAACCTGGGACTTGGGATCGTCTGTGTTCGAATCTATTTGCATAAAAGGATCCTGTGCACCGGAACCAGGAGCTCTGGTCTCTGCTGAGTTGTCCCGCGTGGTGATCACTAAGTCGGATCCCCACGTAACTTCCTGGGGTTTTCCCGTCTCTTCTGCTTGAGAAATTGGTTCTCAAATCCAAACCGCTCTTCAGGGAAAAACAAACAAACAACAAACAAACAAAAAACCCACCACCACAACAAAAAGCCTATATGTGTTCAACTAAATATTATTTTCTTTCTTTCTCTAGAGATAAAGGGGCACTACTTCAAGAGAGACACGATGAAATCCCTTAGAACTCCACTCCTAACCTAGCATAAAACTGCAAGAGCACAATTTTTTCTGGGGCGGGGAGGGGGGAGGATAAAGCCTGCATTGAGGTCCCTGCTTATGATTACTTCACCGTGAGAGGCAGGACCGTGTTTCCAAAGCCTGCTGTTCACTGTTCTGGTCTGTTTTTCTCACTCATGACCATCCGCTGCTTCCCAGGTGCGAAGGTGGGCCGGCAGGAAATGAGGGCCTTTCTCAGGACAAACACAGACCATCCTTCTGCACGTGGTGTTTGCTGTGTCTGTCAGCGTCTGGCAGGCAGACAGGCTGGGGAGGAGGGAGGAGGAGAGGATCACACAGGAATCCGTATTGCGGGAGAAATGACCTGGGTCCTAGCCCAGAAACCAGGCGGGATAGTTCCCAGGTGCTCGGTGATGCTCCTTCCTTCACGTGGAGAGAGAAATGGAGGGAGGGGGAGGGGGCTCTGTCCGGAGAAGCCAGCACTCTGCTGCTCCCAGGCAGGCACCTGGCGCCCAGACAATTGCATCAGAGCTTACCGTTAATTTACAACATAAAGCATGCTGGGAAAGATTCCTGGTCGCCTGGTCTGGCAGACTCTATAATCTGAAAAGAAGAGAGATGGTCCCTTTCTGGCCAGTTTTGCTTAATGGACAAGAGAAATCATGCCAGGGGTCAGGTTTAGGGCGTGCTTAAAGGATATTCCTAATGACATACGAACTGGGCTTATCTACTCCCTGCTTCTATCTCTCGCATGAACTCTGCAGCTCTGCTCTGAGCCGGCAGGGTGGAGAGCCTGGGTGACGTGAGGGAGGCTGCAGGCCGGAGGGTGGCCATAGCTGGGGTCCTCCTGTCTCAGTCCTCCCCTCCTCCCTCAGCTGGGCAAGTCTCAAACAAATGTGCCTCCCTGCGTGGCCTCTGAGCACTGCCTCTGCAGAGGGTGCCCCCCCCCCCCAGACCTGCTTTGCTCCCACAGCCTCTCGGTCCAAGTCCATCTAGTTCCTACCACAGCCCCTCTGCCCTGACCTGTGTGCTTGCCGGGAGAAACCCGGAAAGTTGACTTACTGGCTAGTTCTTCAGGCAAGGCCAAACTCAGCACCATTTCCAACCCCAATACAGGCAGCAGTGTTACCACCCTACCGTCCGGCTCAGGGCCCTGTAGCTGGGCACAATGTCCATCTGTAAGTACCATCCCTGATGCTCCAAACCCACCCAGCCTCCACCCACACACTAGCCAGCAAGACGGCTCAGCGCGTACCTGGGACTCCTGCTGTGCTCCAGGCCCACAGCGGGAAACACAGCAGAGGCCATGACCGCACATAGATACACCATGTAATCCTGACCCGGAAAACAAGGTAATCAAGGAAAATTGAAGCAGCGCAAGAAGATGGCGCGTCCTGAGGGAGCAATGCTGCTGGGGGAGGTCAGAGCAGGCGGTGGAGAACCGTGAGGCAGCCAGCCCAGCAGTCGGCAGCAGGAGGTTCTTCCAGGAGGAGGGACTGGCCCGTGCAGAGGCTCTGGGGTGGGAGCCTGGCTGTTCACTGTTCTCGCCCCCTGCCTGCCTCCGATCCTCGGCCCATCCCACCTCCCACTCTGGGCCAAGGCCACTCATTGCGCAGTCACTGCTCACCCACAAAAGCGCCCTTCCTTCTCCTGTGTCTCGGGGCCGAGGGTCCCGCTGGGTGGGGAGAGTGTGGTTGAGGTGGCTACCATCCCTCCTAGAAGCTGTACGGATACAGAAAACAACCCCTTGTTTTGCTTTCCGCCCAAGTGCTGACCCTTCTTTCTAAAGCACGGAGATCATGAAGAGGGGACAGCTGACCTGTTGGCCAGTTCCTCCTGTGCCTTTTAGAGAGGTTTTGTGCCTTCTTTGGAATTTTTAGGAGCTTCCCTCTACCATGTTAAGTCCCCTCCTCTTGACTAACTCTCTTCCCTCCCAGGTGGTCTCCCCTCCCTCACCCAACCTCATGCCCTGGGATGAATGCAGATTTGGGGTGGGGGTCCTCCCAGCAGGTCTGCTCCTCAGCTCCGAAATGCCTGTTGCCCTGGAGGTGGGGCCTAGGAACTCACCCTCTCCTCCTCCCTGGGAGGAGCCAAGCCACACAACGCTCACCAGAGGCACAGTGGTGGCCATTCCATCCGCTCTTCCTCCGGCTTGCTGGCCTGTGATTGCAGATGGCTCTCAGGTGAGCGCGGACCCAGCCCTGCACTGCGTCTCACGGGAGGTGCCTCAGTCCTGGCAGCGCTGTGCATTCGGTTTCCAGGGCACGGGTCCACGCGGAGTGGCTGCGTGTTTTCTGGTGATGCTACGGATGATGGAAGTCTTTGGATGCGTGTGGCCCAGGGCACCTGGAGGTGGTCACTAAGTCAAACATTCATCTCAGCTCTCGTAACAAACCCATCCAAATCTCCAACTGTGAATCCAGAGGCCTTCTAGAAGGCCTGCCCTTCCTTTTGTCTGGATCTCAGGCCCATTTCCCACCTGTCACGCTGTGTGACTGAGCAGCAGCTCCCGTTCGCCCTTCCAAAGCCCTGGGAGCCACGGTGCAGCTTCCTCTCTATGAACCTGACTGCTCCAGGTCCCTCATGGAAAGGGATTCAGACAGTATCTGTCCCGATGTGACTGGCTTATTTCACTTAGCGTAATGTCCTCAAGGTTCACCCATATTGTAGCCTGTGTCAGAACTTCATAATTTCTTAGAGGTGAATAATAGTCCATTGTATGGATACAACACTTCTGTTTATGCAATTTATTTTCTTCATCCCTTTGGCTACTGTGGATATGACCATGGGTGTGTAAATATCTGGTTGAGTCCCTGCTCTCAACCCTTTCCGGTATATACCCCAAAAGTGGAATTTCTGGGTCATTATGATAATTCTATGTTTAGTCTTTTGAGAAAGCATCATACTATTTTCCAAGTGCCTGCACCATTTTACAATCCCAACATCAGGGCACAACATCAGAGAAAATATTGTACTTTCTCCACATCCTCAACATTTGTAATTTTCTGTTTGTTTTTCTTTTATAATAACCATTCTAATTAGACATACATAGGTTTTTTATATATCATTCTTGTGCATCTATAGAAAGGAAAATATAGGTGAAATCAATTGTTTCTGACATTCCTAAAACTTCTTCACATTCGGTTTGTCTTCCTGCCCAATGTCACACTGTAGAAGCATCGTGTGCATTGTCCACACGGCATTTCTTAAAGAGGCCCTAACACACCGGTGCTGGGTTCTTCCACTTATGTGCTTTTCTAGAGCGTCATGTCATAACCATTGACAAAGAATGTAAGATGTCTTTGATTGCAGAGAGTATCTTAATTTCAGAAAGGTTAAAATAAAGTTAAAGAACAATAACAACATTTCATCAAAATAATGAGACATATTGATAAAATGTGAAAGTAGGTATGTTTTATACCTGATCACTTGGCATGAAGATGTTCTACAGATCAATGCAAAATTAGCATTTAATAACTCAGGTGGGCAAGGAGTCCACAGCCCCCCATCTCATGGACCCAGGGGACGGGAATGACAAACAGGGTAGTCATTCAGGAGGAGGCGTCCAGGCTCCATGCCAGTGGCTGGGGTGGAGGGATGCACAACTTTTCTGTTAGTATGACTGCTCATCTTGTTTCATTTGGAGAGGGAGGTGGTTCTGGTCTTTCATCCCAAAACAAGGCCTAGCCCGGCCAGTGGAGCTCTGTTGATTAAGTGTCAGCCCAAGAACTAGGAGGTCACTGGTTTGATTCCTGGCCAGGGAACATGTAGCCGATAAGTGTTTCTCTCTCATTGATGTTTCTCCCTCTCTCTTTCACTTTCTGAAATCCATAAAAACATTTTAAAAACCCCACCAAGGCCTCCTTGGGACAAACACGGTCTCCTTCCCCTCCTTCTCCCACCCTTGAGGGGCAGAGGCACATTTCCAGCACTGAAGAGAACTGCCCTGTTTTCTGATATGTGATTCAGATCTCCCTTGGTCTGTCAATGCTTTTGGAGAATATTAACCCTTTAATTCTTCCCCAAACTCTATCCTGGTTACATACTGTAAGTGGGGTTATAGAGATATGAACATCTGGGATTTGTGAGTCTGAATCAGTCTTGAGAACTTAGAAAGGAATTAGTGGGATAGTGGAAACACCCAGAATAATCATGGAAACTAAGAGGCAGCTCCCAGAAGAGGGGAATTTAGAAAATCATTAGATTTACAATGAATTTATCTTTATAATTCACTTAAATTTGTATCATTGGAAAATATCTCTAGCTATATCTCTATCTATCTATCTATCTATCTATCTATCTATCTAAAAGCCTAAGTAACCAAACAACCATATGAACAGTCAACCAGTCCCTATGACATGCACTGACCACCAGGGAGCAGATGCTCAATGCAGGAGCTGCCTTTGCTGGTCAGTGCACGCCCACAGCCAATCTCCTATGGACAACCAACCACCTGCAGTCCCTCCGCGCCCCCCTACCCCCCCAGCTGGCCCACCCCAATAGGCCCTGGTCCCCAATCAGGATGGGAGACAGCCCTCATCAGCCTCAATCACTGTCCAGGCCAACAGATCCCAGCCATGCACAAATTCATGCACTGGGGCCTCTAGTAATACATATAAATAGAATCCATAAAAACATACATTTGCAGTGACCTTTCATTATAAAGCCACTAAAATCATAATTGGAATTCTGTTAGTACTCTAGAGGACCTCCCCTGAGTGTCCCTCTGCACTAGCTCCCCCTTATTTCACTGTGGACCCCACAGCCTGGGCTCTCAGCTCCAGGCAACATTGGCTTCATGGGCTGAGACGTGTGCCTCTCAGAGACCCACGCTCTTAAGGGTCCCCTGCTTGAGATTTAATGCTCTGGTCTCACCATCTTTCAAGTCTTAACAGTTCTTTGAACTTGTGTTGCACAAGTGAAGTCCAATGGAGCATGTGCATGAGCAGAGGAGATCCATGTGGAAAAGGATAAACCTTTGAAGTTTAGTGCTGTTGAGGACAGGTCCCTTTATTTTCGGACAAAGGACTCCACGTGGTTCGTTTGCAGTGTGTGCTGTAAATGACGCAGCTGGTTGGACTGCAGGAATACTTCATGCCTTACAACAATAATTGTAAAGTTAACTGCCCACTCTTGGCAAGAGCCTGTAGGTGTTTTCTATGTGACACAGCTGGGGCCATGCAGCAGTTGAGCGCATTCACTGAGTGAACACTGAGTGCCAACCATATGAAAAGCATTGTGACAAATGAAACATGATTCCTACTCTCAGGGAGCCTAGAGTTTCCTGGGCAAAATGAGACATACAGTTTCCTCCCTGTCACCAATCATATGTCTTTATTGCAGCCAGAGTGTTCCCGCTAAAACTTAGATCTCCCTGTGACACTCCTGTCCTTAAAGCCCTCCAGTGGCTTCCCAGTACCCTCAGAATCAGGTTCCACCCCCTGACGTGGTGACTCAGTCATACACTTCCTTCGGTAATGATTAGAGACACCACACTCCTAGGGGCCAACAATAAGAATACCTCACATGATAAGAAGTCCCAGGCCTGGTGCATGCATCAGCTCAGTGACCTCATCATGGATGTAGGTCTCCCATAGGACTGCTCTGTTTTTCCAGCATACTGGTTTGTCTTCCAGGGTTGGTTTTACTTTTAATCCCTAGGTGGCAGTTAGGATATATCCACAGGGAAAATACCATAAAGAGGGGAAGGGGTGTCTGTTTCTATGTGACTCTTTCAATGACCAAGACAACCTTTGTTCAACCCTCTCTCCTCTCTGTCTCACTGGCAAGTATTGCCTTCTGGAGAAGGACTGAGATTGCTGTGATTGGCTCAGATTCTGGTCTGGGAGGGTCTTCCCTCCTCTCAATCACATGCTGCCTGGTAGCTGAACATCATAGAGATTCCAGGAGCAAAGAAGGAAGGCTGGCGGCATGGCAATCAGTAGTGCCCCCACCAGGCCGGTGAGACCTTCAGCATCTGGCCCTGTTTGCCCATCCAGCCTCCTCTCTGGTCATGTCTCACTCACATTCTGTCCTTCAGTTACACTACATTTGTCAGTCTGCCAGACTCTGACTGCGTGGGGTATCTGCTCATGCAGTTCTAGTTATCTGGAATTCTCTTTCTCCCGAAGTACCTACCCCCTGACCTCAACATGTGCATGTGAGAGAGAGCATGAACACACCACACACTTTCACCCAGTTAACGCTTGGTCATTCTTTTGACCAGGAGTTTAGGAATGGGAAGCTAGCAGCATCTTCTCTAGTGACATGTTGTTTCCCATAGTGTTTTTGTATTTTTTTATTGGTTTTGGACATTTTAAAATAAAATAAAGCTTCTTGATTTCTCTTAAAAATTGGGAACAGGTTTGGCCACTGTGGCTCAGTTGATTGGATGTTGTCCTGTGCTCTGAAAGGTTGCCAGCTCAATTCTTGGTCAGGATACATACCCAGGTTGTGGGCTCAATCCCCAGTGGTGGCCATGAAGGTGGCCATGAAGGAACCATGTTTTACTCTCATATCAATGTTTCTCTCTCTCTCTCTCTCTCTCTCTCTCTCTCTCTCTCTTTCTGTCTTTCAAAATAAATAAAAACATTAAATTTAAAAAAAAAATTGAAATGGACCCTGGCCCCACGTGGCCACAGGACTCCCTTTGCTCAAGCTAAGACAGTAGCCACTGTAGACAAGGCTTGCTCTGGCCAGCCCATTCGGTTTTCACCTGGATGGATTAACTCATTGTGTTGCCCGTTTAGCCCTGTGGGCATTTGAAGTTGGCAACCCTGGCTTGATGGCCCAGACTGCCCACTCCCAGTTTGGACTGGCTTCTTCTTGGGAGTTTACAAAGCACCCTTCCCGCCCCTAGTCCCAGCACTTCACACACACACACACTGCTGTGACCATCTGCTTTCTTGTCAGCTCCCTCAACACTCCCTTAGGTTATAAACTCCTCCAGGTTCACGAGTGTGTCTGTCTTGTTGGAGGTTTTTGTTGCGATCACCTAGCACTGGGCCGAATGTAGCGGGTGCTTAATGAAAGTAAGAAGTAAAGTGTATGCAGTTTGTCTCAGAAGAGCATTCAGACCCAATTTGTTTGCCCTGCAATTACATGTTCATCCAAGCAGTCTCAGTTAACAGATAGTGCAGTAGGTCAGTCGGAGCCCTCAGGAAGCCCATAGGCTAATGGGGAGACCAACAAAAACAATATAATGACTCTGGAGGAGGTAATCAGCGGCATCTGAGAAAACGTGGAGGGTCACTGATGGGCAGTTGATTAATTTATCTTGAGTCGTGAAGGAAATCTGCATCTGGGTCTCAGCAGAAAATAAAACGCACGCCTGATGGTTCAAGCAAAGAGTGTGGTGACGGGGTCAGACACAGGATGCGGGCAAGTTACAGCAACAGCAGGGGATGGTGCTGGAACCGTGGGGAACCTTTGCCTCCTGGGGGCAGAGGGGCAAGCAAGGAAACTGCCCTCAGAACGCGTGCCAGCTGGGGTTGTGGGACTTGGTTAAAATTAGGGACCTGGCACCGACCTAGGGAGGGAGCGAGGAAGAAATGTCCAGCCTCTCTCTTTTCCTACCTGCCAGTTTCCTGCCAATCCCTCTCGCTAGCTGAGTCCAACCGGAACCCAGGGGCTAAGGTGCCAAGGTGATGCGCTCCTGGAGCAGGGAGGAGGGGGGAGAAGGGACCTGGTGGGCAGCAGAGAAAAGCTAGCGCAGAGTCTTTCCAGGAAGAGCTCATCACTGTAAATTAATCTGAGAAAAAAGAACTGCAACCTAGAAAACACAGAGGCAGCAACCCCATTTGCCCTCTGGTGAGGACAAAGCCAGAGGTTCCCGGGTGGCCCTGTGGGGCAGCACAGAAGTCCGAACCTCGTCTGGTGCAAATGTGTGTAAGTCTGATTTCTCCAGCGACCTCCCGCCAGGCTCTATTTAGGGCCCTGATGTTAGTGACTGGTGTTAGTTCCCATCACCCCCAGAGGGGCTGAAGTCTGAAGGAAAAATATGATTTTCACCTATTTTACATATTTTTTGTTGATTTGCTTTGTTTGCTTGGTTTGTTCGACATCACTTTTGCATACACAGACATGTCTGCCTTGTTTCCAGTTACTCTCCCATGTCGATGTGTCTGCGGAGCTGGCTACCCGTTGTAAACCACAGCTATGTGCTCATTCCCTACGGTGGACGTTCTCCGCCTCAACCACAGGCTTTGGGAATAGAAATCTAAACACATATGAGGTTTTGTTTCGTCGCTTCAGTTCCAGAGCCCACCAGCGGGAGTGGAGGGAGTGCAGGCATGGGCGGTGGCGGAGGTGCGTGTTGTTTTGGATGCAACTGGAAAAGGTGGGAAACCACTCCTGTGATTAATCCAGATTTCCCTGTAGCTCTGAGAACAGAACACTTGCCTACATGTTCTCTCAAAATTTAATTCCCTTAAAAAGTGAGGTTTGGATTGGTTCGGTCCTTCTATTTGCTCTCATAAAAAAGGAACATTTGCGAAGGATTTGGCTCCTCCGCCATTAGAGGAAGAACAGCCGTCTGGGTTTATGCCCTGAAGGGGATGGAAGTGGTGAGTTGGGAGGGATTCAGGCACTCCTTATGACTCAAATTGTGCAAGCTTCGAATGTAAAATTTTGAATAGGTTTCATGCTGAATTTCCCGGAGAAAACTCTCAAGCCTACTCCACTCTATGTGAGCCGAAACATCTGGCTAAAAGCTGAAATCAAGACTACAGTCGTGCTTTTCGTGGCCTTCCCCATAAAACCGATGGCTGGCCGGCTGGCGGCACACCTGGTGACACATCAAAGGGGCTCGGGGTGATGCCACTTAATACCCTCAACGCCCTGGAGCAGACAAAAGGCACTTAAAGGTCTTGAAGGGAGCGAGGGCCTTTGGAAAAGGTTTTAACAGTAGTGTACACTCAAGTGTTTAACCCCCAAAATGGGTTGATTTCTGATTCTCCATTGGTTTGTGCTGTCAATACTGGGCAATCTTGTGGAGCATTTTCTCGGTATGTTGTAATTTTTTAAGTTTTTGAAGATTTTTAAAAAATTAGTTATTTGTGTCCAGGTATATTTCAAAAGGATATTCTTGACATCCTTCCAACAAGACGCCTTATGTGGTGGGGTGGGGCCATGGAGAATCCTGTGCTGTAGTGCAGGCCATTTGACCCGGGCAGTGACTGCGTCTCTTTGTGGCTTGATTTCTGGCTGAGTCACTGAAGATGAATGATCCTCTTTGACCCCTTTGCCTCATTGAGGGCCAACAGGGGCAGAATGAAAACGTGTTCAGGAGCTCAGAGAATCACACACAGGCAGGCACAGCGCGACTCATCCGCCTTTCTGGGTGTCTGCCAGGCATCCCTGGTCTAGTGGCAGCATTGCGCCTGGCCACTAGGAGGCACTGCAAGAGTTTATACAACATGAAAGGTTTTCACAGGAAACGGGTGGGGCAAGGGACCTATTAACAAAAGAAAATCCAGAATTACACCTGGGGGGGAGGGGGGAAGGAAGGGGGGAGAAATGGGGAGGTTTATATCGTGCAGATTGCTTTTGTTGCTAGGCAGGAGTGAGGAGAGGGCCCAGATTACCTTCCAGGTGTTTGACCAGAAGATTCCAACTGATTGATTGATCAAGATTACATCAGATGGCAACTCCAGCTTTGGTATCTGGGGTTTTTAGCATGAGTGGCACCACTAAAGATGGCACATGGTAAGAACTGGGAGACCTCTAGACTACAGACCCCTGAGTTAGAAAGCTTTTCTTCCAGTCCAGTTTTGATGCTCTGATGGAAGAAAGTACAGGAGGCTCAGACCATGGCAACCTGAAGGGTGTGGTCAAGGAACCCAGGGCGGGGGAATCCTTAGCCTGCCACTTCCCCCTCCACCCCCCCCTGCACACAGGAAATTCCTCACGGGGTGCGTGGTCACTCCCTGTGTGTCCTCTGAGGTCGGAGCACACTCTTCCCTGATCATTTTTCCGAGCCCCAGTGCCTCTCTGTCCCTGTGGGGCCAGTGACATGGTGTGAGCTTTGCTTGACTTAGGTTTGGCCCTGGCCTTGACCTCTCTTGATAATGAACTCATCTTAGTCACCGCTAGGGTTACCAGTGTGGGGCCACCTCTCACTCCATCCAACTGTGACTAATTACAATTTAAATCCTGAGATAAGGAGGCTTAGTCTTAGAGTGATCCTACTGCAGTGGTCGGCAAACTCATTAGTCAACAGAGCCAAATATCAACAGTACAAATTTTGAATGAAATTTCTGAGAGCCAAATTTTTTAAACTTAAACTTTTTCTAACGACACTTCTTCAAAATAGGCTTGTCCAGGCCATGGTATTTTGTGGAAGAGCCACACTGAAGGGGCCAAAGAGCTGCATGTGGCTCACGAGCCGCAGTTTGCCGACCACCAGGGCCCTAGTGCCACAGCTCCTATCTTTATCTTTCATCTCAAGGTAGTCACTTTCCCTCCCGCCACTGGGTCTTCATTTAAATTACATAGTCGCTGGATTCAGAATCACCCCTCCCACCTATGCAGCCTGAACATGGAAACCAGGGTTCGCAGGCCCTCGTGGCCCATCCCATCCCCTCCAGTCTGCCTCTCCTTTTGGACTCACAGGTGTTAGAGGGTCACAGTCTGGGGTTGCCATGACACACAGAGCCCCGAACAGTGCTCTCTCCACTGGGGGAGCTCGACACACAGCAATGGACAAATACAAATCTGTCCTTTAAACCCTGCAGCTTTAACTCCAGACCAAGACAAATATGGAGCTCTGAGCTCAAATGCATTACAGGGATTTATGCATGACTAAAAATAGAGGAAAATTCATTACATTCCTTTCTTGTAAGAAGCTGGATTCACTTTGCCAAATGTGTCTCAGAAATGCATCTTTTTCTCCCCTGTCAATAGTTATATTTGCTGCTGTTCCCAGCAGAGCAGATTGACCATTAAATAATCACAATATAAGGGAATCCTCAAAAAATACTATTTTAGCACAAGAATGCAAGGTATGCCTTGTGTTAAAGAATAGAGGTGTTCTTCAAAGTGACTTCTCAGTAAAGCAACTAAGAAATACCAGAAAAGCATCTGAAGGGAAATGAAAAATGTGGCTCAGATTCCAGGCGGGAGGGAGCAGCCTGGGGGAGGGGCGCGCCTGGCCACCGCCTGGCCAGCTAGAGGCCTGCTCCTCTGACTGAGGCTCCAGGAAGCTGGGGGTGGTGCCTGCCCCAGGGGGCCACTCAGCAAGGCCAGGAGCCTGGGCTCCCCTCTGTCCTCGCCTGCTGTGCACCGTGACCAGCCCTCCGCAGAAACAGCAGAAACAGCAAGAGCTGGGGCTCCGCCTCGGAGATGATTTTAGAGCCAACGGGAGGGCAGTCTTTGTCTCCCGGACAATTTACAGTGCTGTCTGCAGCAGTTGCTTCGTGATGCAAGGCACAGTGAGTACCGCTCTGAGGAAAGCATTCTGTGTACCAGGCGTGTCTGTGCTGAGCCCAGCAGCGGCCTCTCAGGCACACACATCGCTTATAGAACACAGATGTCGCCGGGCCTCCCTGTTCTTGGAGTGGAGGGAGCCTTGGCCTCCCCAGATGTAGTCTTGGTCTGATCCTGGCCTCCTCGTCTCCGTGCCCTCTGTCTGCTGGGTCCCCCACTGGAAGCCACTTATGCCAGCGCTACAGGAGCTGCCACGAGGACCTGACCAGAGGCGGAGGCAGGGGCCGGGCTGGGAATATGTCACATACTTCACAGCTTAAGACTTTAACCTCCTCTCACAGGTCTTCTTTGGAGGTGATGAAAATGTTTTGGAACCAGATATGATGGTTGCACAACACTGTGAATGTACTAAACGGCACTTAAGAGTGGTTCATCTTCCGAGAATTTCACCTCAATAAAAACAAAAGACAAACACCACCCACCAGCCCTTCCCGTGGGCAGCACCCAGATTCCCACCCCTTCAGTCCTCCTCCCTCTCCTTCAGTCCTCCTCCTCCTCCACACCTGCCCTCACAAAGACCCATGGGCACCAGCTTCACAGGCCTGGCCCTGGGGCCTCACCCTCCCTAAAGGTCAGTGAGAGGAGAGAGTGGCATTTCTGTCTGTTGCATTGATTATGTGAGGAGTATAAGGGCAGGCGGCATGCACAGGAAGGCTCATTGTTTAACTGGAGGCCTGGTGCACAAATTTTGTTCAAGGGAGGGAGAGTCCCCTCAGCTCAGCCAGCACCCTTTCCAATCCATCCTTCTGGGGATGTTCGACTGCTGGTTTAGACTCAATCACAAGGGCAGTCGGACATCCCTCTCACAATCCAGGACCGCAGGCTCCTAACTGCTCACCTGCCTGTCTGCCTGATTGCTCCTAACTGCCCCCCCCCCCCCCACCAGCCTGATCACCCCTTACTGTCTCTCCCACTGGTCTGGTCACCCCCAACTGCTCCCCCTGCCGGCCTGGTCACCCATGCAGCCATGTTCAGTCATTTGGTCATCCCTCACTAACCCCCCTGCTGGCCTGGTCGCCCCATGCAGCCTGCTGTTCGGTCGTCTGTCTGGTTGTTTTAGTTGTGATTGCCCCTGGCTTTTTATATATTAGGATGAGCTAGTAGTACCTGAGGCATTGTATCCCCTCAGAACTGGGCCCTGGTGGTAGAACCGAAAGCTGCCCCACCTACAAAGCTCCTCAAACTTTGGGAGGGCAGGACTAGGCTGTCCACAGCCTAGGGCTCAGGTGCGAGGTCTCTTAGAGTGCACTGGCCATTGGGCTGCCCTTGCCCCCTCCTTGCCCTATGACCTTGAGTGAGCCCTCAGTTTCTGTGCACTTTAGTTCCCTCATTTGTACCTGAGATCCACCCCTCGCATGCTCTGGGTGACAGTGATGGTCAATGTTAGAGATTCTGATACCTGGGAACATTGCTAGCAGAACCACTTCTCTGTGGAGTTTGGGCTTAGAATTCCTGGAGTATTCCATATAGCTCACCTTTCCTCTCAGCATTCCCTAAGAACCTGCCCCATATGGACTCAGGAAGTGGAGCACTGGGATGATGGCGAAGGTGCTCAGAGATCAGGCGGCTGAGGTCTCTGTGCCTAGACAGATGCATGTCGCCACTCAAGTGGAACTTGCTTCGTCGCTTGTATTTGTATTAATTACAGTTTACAAAACACTTTCACAATAATTTTCTCACTTGCTTTTACACTCACTATAGGCAGCAGATTTCACCCCCGTCTTTAGAAATGAGATAGCTGAGATGCACAGAGGTTAGGTGACCCAGCAAAGTGGAAACCAAGAGTCAAAACCAGGCGCTTTGACTTGTGTGTGACCTCCAGGCCGTGCTCAGCTGAGCCCTGGGCTGCAGGCTGGAGGGCACAATGTCAGGAAGATTCACGTTCCTGCCCCTGGCACTTACAGGGGGGCAGTTCCTGGTCCGAATGGTTACTCCCCAAATCTCCAGGACATTTGTAATGAATTATTTTGTTTTCTTCAAAGGCATGTTGTGCTGATGAGCTGTGTCCCCCGGTGAGCCTGTATCCGGCGGCAGGGAGAAAGGCATGTGGCCAGCTCTTAGCATGGAGACCAGGTCTGCAGTCGGGCAACCTGGGCGAGGGGCCCAGGCTTGCTAAACCTCAGCTCAGTTTTCTCATCAGACAATAGGCCCATCAGAGTGCCTGCCTCACTGGGTTATTGTAAAGATCAAGTGGGAAAATCTATGTGAGTTATTTAGCACGTGTCCAACGTTATTATTGTCCACTTAAGCAAGCTCTGTTCCACACGGACCATCTCCAGTAATAAGCAAATTCAACGTTAGCCGGTGCAACATGTTTTATGCAATGATTGTGTCCTATGGGATTAACTGCAATTCACTATTCAAACTTGGATGCTTTTCATCCTTATCTATGCACCTATACACAGACTAGAAATCTATAGAGCACTAAAAGCACCATCATGATGAATAGCAGGTATCAAAGTTATACTTTGAGGGCTTTTTCAACCTCAGTCATAAAAGAAATTTCAGGGGGAAAAGTTAATTATAAAGACTTTTTAAAAATTTATTTAAAAATATTTTTACTGATTTTTTTTTTTTTGTGTGTGTGTGTGTGTGTGTGAGAGAGAGAGAGAGAGAGAAAGAGAGAGAGAGAGAAACATCGATTGGCTGCCTCCTACATGTCCCCTACCAGGAATCAAGGCTGCAACCAGACATGTGCTCTGACTGGGAATCCAACAGGCAACTTTTTGGTGCATGGGACAGCGCCCAACTAACTGCTCGCTGGCCAGGCAATCATAAAGGATTTATAAAAAATCTACTTCATTTAAGTGTCAAATTGGGGAATAAACCTTTATGACAGCTTTCAATAAATGTACTTAACCCAATAAATGTGTTTTACCGGGAAGTTTTATAAAAGCTACCAGAAGACAGTAAAACAGATTAAGAAAGTGGGATGCTATGTCCCTTTTAGGAAAAAATTTGAGGCTAATACTAGTATAAGGAATGGAAACCTCCCATTCTCATCTTTGTGTTCGTTATCCACATTTGTTCTCAAAAAAATTAAAATTAAAAAAATGTTCGAAAGAGGATGCTCCTCAAACAAATGCTGAAGGTGAATTACTTTTAGGTGCAATGGTGAGTTGGGTCAGTCATCCTTTTTATTTATTTTTTATTTTTTTATTTTTTAAAATATATTTTATTGATTTTACACAGAGAGGAATTGAGAGGGACAGAGAGTTAGAAACGTCGATGAGAGAGAACCATCGACCAGCCGCCTCTTGCACACCCCCCACAGGGGATGTGCCCACAACCAAGGTACATGCCCTTGGCCGGAATCGAACCTGGGACCTTTCAGTCCGCATGCCGACGCTCTATGCACTGAGCCAAAATGGTCCCGGCTCAGTCATCCTTTTTAATAAAAGTGATTAATGACTAAAGGAGAACAAAATAGGGGAGCGAGCAGCCAGGTGGAATTTATGTTACTGTAAAGCTGGAGTAAAAGTCTATGGGATGGAAAAAAGGCCTTTGGCATTGGCCAACCGCTCCGATAGCCAGGAGGCTGAGCAGAGTGGCTGCTCTGGGGACCCAGGGCCCAGCTGTACGAACGGGGCCCGTTAAAAATTAACAAAACGGCTTGAGATCACTATTTTAACTTTGTGAATGGGCAAATGGCAAATACCTCACTGACCAGATGACTGGTTTTGATTCTTAACAGCGGATTGTACAGGAAAGGGGCCAAGGCCTTCAGACACCGAAGTGGCTGCAGCAGAGTCGAGGGTCTGGGGCAGGTTTAACTGTATGGATCAGCAACCCCAGGAAGCAAACAGGAAATGCCAAGTAATTTCCCATCAATTCTTGAGCATTTTGTAGCAAATTAAAGGTAAGTCTGGACCTGGAGGTGGAAATTGGGGAAGGGGGTCTGCTTGGGAATGGGTGATAGAAACAGAGGAGCCCAGTCAGAGGGGAGGCTGACTATTTTCCGTACTATTCAATAGTTTAATAGTTTAATGATGGAGGGGTGGCCTTAGTATTTAACCATGTTTTTAGTTTTCTGTATTCCCTGATGCTTTGACACCTGGGGCCTAGATAAGCCTGGAGAGACTGCTCCTCCCCAGGGCTAATTCCTAGGCCTGTGAGCATGCCTTTCACACACAAATTAACCTATCCAGAGCCCTTGGTCCCCAGCCACCTTCTCTCCCTGAGTAATAATAAAGCCCACATTTTAAAACAGGTCAAATGGCTCTCACACTCAGGGTCCCTGTTCCCCAGCCCTACCCACCGAGTGCCAGGCACCGGCCCACCTCGCAGAGCCCCTGAGCCCCTTCACTCCAGAGCCCACTGCAACTGTTCCAAATGGCCGGCCCTAAGCTGGCGTATACTCTGCTTACCTGGCCTCCCACGTTCGGTCTAATCAAATAGTTGAATTGATACCCTCTCCCCTGGGAACTGAGCTTTAGACCACTTCACAACCGACATTCTCTTTTGCTTAGACCACATTCCACTTGCTAAGACTGTTATTTTTCCCCTCTGGACTTGCCCAGGATCTGGATCCGCCCAGAGAGTTCCGGCAGAGAAAGCCCACCTAGAGTCCTTTAAACCTGTGACTCCCCATCCCTGGGCGATGATGCCACTTGGGGGCTCCGCCTCAGATGATCTAATCCTATATAATAAAAGCCTGATATGCTAAGTGTCTGGTCATCCAGAGGTCCCTTCAACCAATCTAAGCGTAATTGCTAATGACATGCTAAGGCTGCTCAACTGCTCACTATGATGTGCACTGACCACCAGGGGGCAGATTCTCCAATTGATAGGTTAGCTTGCTGCTAGGGTCAGGTTGATCAGGACTCAGCGAGACAGGCCAGACATGCCCTGGAGCCCTCCTCTGGGCCCTCCCCAGCCCTGATCATGCACCAGTGGGGTCAGTTGGCCTGGCCTGCACCATCTTGAAATTCAGGACCCTTCAGGGGATGTTGGAGAGCCAGTTTCAGCTCGATCCTGAAGGCCAGGCTGAGGGACCTCACTGGTGCACGAATTCGTGCACTGGGCCTCTAGTAAATTTATAATCCCTTACCACTTTGGCCTCATGCACTCCTCTTTCAGTGACCCTAACACTACAAGAACCACAGTAAAGGCTCTTGCCCACCCACATACTCCTCTCACTCTCTCTGCTTCCTGACTGTCCCTGTGCTTCCCATGTGGCCCTGGGTGGTGGCCCTGGGTGGTGGCCCTGGGTGCTGTGGCATGCACCTTCCACTTGGGAACTATGAGTAACAGACTCTCTTTTCACTGGGCCTTCTAATCAGCTGGCCTCACTATATCTAAATTATAATAAAACCCACATCTTAAAACAGCCACATCAAATGTCCCTGGCATCAAAGAAGCCCTCCCAGAATGCCCTGTACCCAGAAAAGGCAAGTGAGACAGTGAGTCTGGGCTTCATGGTGCAGGAACTCACCTGCCTGCACCACTCACCTGGGCTTCATTCGTGAGCAGTGGGGACCCCGACAAACTCCTGACGGGAATGACGGCAGCTACAGAGGAGATGATCACACCTTGGACTGTAGGACACATGGGGGGAGGGAAAGGGGAGCAGTGAGGAGGCTGGAACTGCTGCTGAAGCCAGAGGGCCAGGCCCAGGACCCGGTGGAGTGAATAGAAGGACACCTTAGATCAGAATAGGAAAATCTTCCAACCACTGAGATGTGATGAGCTGTGGAAGGAGAATGAACATGTCTGGAGCTTCCAAATGCTGGCCTTTCAAAAGGCAAAGGGATCGGGGGCAGAAAGAAGAATGGGCCAATGAGGTCTGGAAATTGGGGGACAATTGGCTTCTTCATTCTCTCTTTTAAAACTGGGGTGCTAGAGATCTTAATGGTGTCCCATCAACGCATGTTCATTTGTTGGGCAGCTCCTAGACCTTGTCCTGGGTGCTGAGGAGACAGCAGTGAAGGAACAGACAAAACTGGTCCCTGCAGAGCGTACATTTTAGTGGGAAGAATGTGCCCAACACACTGCTTTTCCTTAGAAGAGCGTATCACTCAGGAGTTGCCGCCAGGCTTGCTGTTCGGTTCACCCCTGAGAACATGCACATGGGGCATCTTCGCCCCATCCATGTGGAGGCAGCACCAGGGCTATAAACAGAGAAGCTGCAGTGCTTGCAACTAACTCAGAAATCCATAGTTGTTTGTCTTCCTCTCGGTTTATCAAATAAGCCTAGATGAAAATGGTGGCGGAGTCACCTGGCGCGGGCAGAGCAATGCCCTAGTGGTCCCTGGTCCTGGTTAAGGCTGAGAACCCACTCTCCCGGCCCAGGGACCCCCTCATTCACAGTGCTCATCATGGCTCTTGTCTCCCACCTGCCTACAGAATAGTCACTTTACTTCTGATTCCTCCTCAGACATTCAGCCCAGGAGCCACAGATAACAGCAAACACCGCAGGTTGGAAAGAAAGAGAACTGAACAAATGGGCAGAGCCCCACAAAGCATTCTGGCAAAATAGGAATTGAGCTTCTATCTCTCCTTTGCCCTCTGCCATCTCCTCTGGCGTGGGCACCTCAGCTGCTGTATGCCTCTGTCTTACCTTGAGCAGCTTCTGCAGCACATAGCTGTTTCTCACGGTTTTGGAGCCTCAGGAATCTGAAATCAAGGGGCTGGCCAATGCAGCCCTGCTTCCTGGCTTGTAGACAAGCTGCCTCTGGCGGCATCCTTACATGGCAGGGAGAGATCAACCTCTCACGTTTCTCCTTAATAATGCCAGTCTATCATCACTCAGCATAACTTGTTTCTGACAATTTTATCATCACTTACAATAACTTCCATTAGGGTAATAAGGCATTAAGTAGATGTTGATTGCAAATAATCCAGTTACATTCACCAATTATATGGAGACTGATTTTCTTTTCCTGTTTAAAATGTGATTTTTGAAACATCACTACATCCTAAAAACAAAACATGTCACAAACACCGTAGAGATAGAAAAGGAGATCTTTGTATATTTGTCAAGTGCCTGTTTACAAGATGAAAATAAACGAAGGATTCATCTTTAGGAACAATGTAAACGACTCGCTCTACTTACTTTGCTCTCACCTTCTCTCCCTCGGGATCAAATAAATATGTTTAGCCAAAACTGGTTTGGCTCAGTGGATAGAGCATCGGTCTGCAGACTCAAAAGTCCCAGGTTCGATTCCGGTCAAGGGCATGTACCTTGGTTGCGGACACATCCCCGGTAGGGGGTGTGCAGGAGGCAGCTGGTCGATGTTTCTGTCTCATCGATGTTTCTAACTGTCTATCCCTCTCCCTTCCTCTCTGTAAAAACATCAATAAAATATTTTTTAAAAAATTTATGTTTACCAGCGACGGGCCATTCTATACACCTGAAGCGTCCATGCTCGATGCCCTCTCGCCGAGTGGGGCTCTCCCTGCACACGCTGTTTTTGATGAGATTAAATGTGAATTGCCAGCCTCCATGACTGGGAAGTGCCTGTGTAAGTGAGGGGTATTGAGGCTGTGGGTACAGCGGTTGGTTGTTTAGGGGTGCTATGGCTTCTGTAAGGCTGTCCGTCCCACCTGGCTTTCAGGTCGCGATCACAGAACTCGATGGAAATCACGATGCCTTTACCACCAGCAAACGCTACTTGCATATTGGCATCTGCAACTTGGGTTCCAATGACTGGTTTCCAATGATGGGCCATCCTTTGGTTATATTTAAGTTATAAGATTGTGGAAGCCTCCTGGGTTCGTCTGGCTCGGGAATGACTTTTCTTTCCTCCACAGACACTTCCTTACATTTTCCAGCAGCATCTTCAGGTAATTTTGGCTTAGACAGTGGTCCTCAACCTTTGTAATGCCGGGACCCTTTAATACAGTTTCCAATGTTGTGGTGACCCCCAACCATAAAATTATTTTTGTTGCTATTTCATAACTGTAATTTTACTACTGTTAATGAATCGTAATGTAAATATCTGTGTTTTCCCACAGTCTTACGCTCTATAACAGTGTTTCTCAACCTGTGGGAAGACCATCAGAAAACACAAATATTTACATTATGATTCATAACAGTAGCAAAATTATGATTATGAAGTAGCAAGGAAAACAATTTCATGGTTGGGGTTCACCAAACATGAGGAGCTGTATTAAATGTCCGCGGCATTAGGAAGGTTGAGAACTACTGGCTTAGAGGAACTAAAATACGATTCAGATTTCAGGAAAAACAATGATAGAAAAAAATTTCAATGATTTGAAAACAATTTTCTTTTATGTTTCCACTCTCTCTTGAGAAGATCCTGAGCATTAGGAGAACAAGTGGCATTTTTACGCTTTATGGATTAGCCAGCTATTTGCCCCATTTTACAGATAAAAAACACTGAGGCTTAGAGAGACACATGACTTAGTCACAAGGTAAGTGTCCACATTGAGATCAGAAGGACTCCGGTGTCCTGATCAACAACCTTTCAACCACAAGACAAATGCCCGTGAGGGGAAATGCACACCACTCCTTCAGTGTTCACTTTTCCCCCTTTAAATACAGTTTCATCACACTCTCCCTGAGAATGTGTCCTACATGAGCACACGGGCATTAGTATTTGAGCTGGCCACGTGGGGCCAGTGCAGAGGACCTGGCTCGCCGTGCGGGGTGCAGCTCTGCACAGTTCCCGGCAGCTCAGTGTGAAGAGACAGCACACTGTGCCCAACCCTGGGGGAGGGCACCCTGAAGTGTCCTCAGGGAGCCCAGCGGTGCCATCTCCCCTCCCTGAGGCCTGCAGGGCATCTGCTCCCGGACTGCTCTGAGAGACACCCCTCGAGGTGGCTTCCTCCAGGCGCCCTGGTTTGCCCTCCTGAAAGCGAACAAAGGTGGGCCTGAGCTCTGCCTCCAAGGATTCCAAAGAGCAAATAAAAAATCAGCATCACTCACCTTCTAAAGTACACGGCGATGTGAGCTTATACCTTAAGAATGCAGACTGGGAGTACAGCAATCCCCTCGGACTTTATCAGGGAGGGGGATGGGGGGAGGTCAAGAAATCTTAGGAAGGAAGAACGAGTCCAAGAAGGTCAAGAGTTTGGGTGGTTTTTACCTTGCAGCCTCGCCCAGCTGCACGCACGCCCACAGTGAGATGAGCAGAATCTGAACCCCTGGGCTGGTTTACACCCCGCGGGGAAGAAACACCTGATCTTGAGGTGTTTCCTGCCACCGCTTCCTCCTCCTCTGCACCGCAAGCTGCATCCATTACGTGATAAAAAGGAGGTACTTGGCTTCCCTACGTAGAAGGTAAGTTCTTCTGTTTGCCACGTGCTGCGTCCCAGAGCTTGTGGCATTGCCCCCCATGCCCCGGGTATCTTGCGGGGTTCAAATGAGCACCTGCAGCCCTGGAGCCCCAGCGCTGCCAGTCTTTCTCCTAACCAGAACACAGGTCTAATTATTCCAGATCCTGCTAAAATTAGGCCCAAATGTTCCATTTTCCATGTGTTCCTTTTAATTAAAAAATGAAACGAAAGAGAAAAGGAAACCATCAAAATCAAATAAATAAAAGCAGATGGAAGGCGGCATTGGAGGCCCTGGCCTGAGACAGCATTCCTTTAATAAAGCCCATTGTTCGTTTGGTTGATAAGAGCAGTGTTAAAATTAAGTAAGAATTAGCATTCGCTTGGGTAAATATTTGTAGTTTCCTTCATGTGCTGCCGTGATAAAGGTAATTTAGCTTAAAAGCAGTCATCATCTTTCTTTATAACTGATAAAGCATTACTAATTGTGTGTGTTAATATGGTACAATATGGAACTGAACAGAGATTTTATCTTAATAACATCTCCATTCAATTAAAGCGGGTGTCGTCTGACAGGGAAGATAAGTGTGTTTATTCCATGGAGCCGGCAGAAGAGCGACCGCGGGAGAAGGCGAGGCAGCGCTCATTTTCCAGGCGATGCTAGCTGGCACCGTTTCATTCACGGTCACTGTTGTAAACAACACTTTTTTCAGGGGGATAATTCAGATAATGTTTCATTGAGAAAAGTGATCCTTTAATTATGTGCAAGAGATCCTCACCTTGTGGGCCTGGTAGGATATCTCCATAAACAAGGTGCTGGTGGAAAGGGAAATAAATGAAATAACCATCCTCACGGCTCCTTCCCTCCCAGCCTGTCAGTGTGGCAGAACAGCCAGGGCCTGCCAGGAAGAGCCCTCCAGCCTGCCGCAGTGAATAATAATGATTTAACTGCAAGAATGCTGGCGCCATGGGCCAGTTTTCCCTGCAGACCCTGTGTGCTCCCCTCCCACCAGGGTGCTCTGGGCTGTGTCCCCCCCAGGCTGGAAGGACAGGATTCCCGCGTGTGTGACAGGGGCGGGGAGGGGAGGGAGAGGGAGAGAAGAGGGGGGTTGTTGCTAGCCATGGAAGGCCCCAGGCCTGAGAAACCCAGCTCCCTGGGGGCCTAGGCGGGGCCTAAGCAGCTTTGCCCTGATAAACACATCATCGCCACAGACTGGCCGCCCTGCAGGACCAGGAAATGTTTTGAAGGTCAGTTCTTTTGTCTGTTAGTGTGTGTGTGTGTGTGTGTGTGTGTTTAAATACATTCCACAAACTGCCTATTAGGAGGCTGTGAATTTGCTGTGAAGTGAAATCCTCCCCCCCCCACACACACACACGTGCACACACACACACACACACACACACGCACACATGTGTAGAGCCTTGGAGGACACAGCTCTTTACTGCGATTCTGTGCACATTCGTCAGCCACAGACTGTCTGATACCAGGGGCATGAGTGTGAACAGCCCGAGTGGATGAGAACCAGCCAAGATGAAAGCAGTTTGGGAATAATTACCCCCCCCCCCCACTTCCTCAAATGCTGTTTTAAAACTCAGTCTGCAGAAGCCATGCAGCCCTCGTTTCACAGCCACCCCAGCAAAAAAGCGACCGGAGCTTCACATGCAGGGGCGCTGGGAGAGCTGACCAGCTGCTCTCACAGCTCAGCTCGGGAGGAGGCAGATGGAAAACGCCTCTCCCGAGATCTGCTTCCAAACGCAGAGCCAGGGCTTCTGGGCAGGGCGGGCTGGAGCATCCACGCCTGCATTTCAACGAAGCAGGAACCCATTTCAGTACAAAGGCAAGCCTTTCGTGTCTCCCTTTAAAAACACAGAGATGCTGGCTCACCTGGGCCTGGCCGGCTCCTCCAGGGAGGGGGAGCCCATGGAAAGGCAGGTCAGCAGGGACCGGGTTTCCGACAGGAGCGTCGCGATGCTGACATCTGTCCAGGAAAAGAGAGGAACACCAGCCATGGGCTGAACGTCATCAGAAAATTGCAGCATCGGGAACAGAGGAGTTATTTTCATGGGAAAAGCACGACTGGCCATTGGCGCACACGAGCTAAAAGGCCAGTCAATGACCCCTTCTCAGAGGCCGCACGGCCTGGTGTCCTGGGAGTCAGCCGCTGCAGGTCACAGCGCAGCCAGGCCGCCCAGCCTCCCCGCTCCGCACTCACCTCACCCTCATCACCTAGGAAAGAGGCTCATCATGGACGGACACACGAGGCACAGGTGATCTTGGTGACTTCACTTACCACAAAACCCGGCCCCCCAGTGCCCTGGCGTCCCTCCTGCCCAGCGGCCGTCTTCCCTGAGGTACAGGATTGTGCTTCTTTCCGAAAGGCAGGTGTGAGCCCTGGCATCGTGTCCACTGGCCTGGAAACTCCACATCTGGGCTCCAGCCCCCTCGGCCTCAGTTCCAGTAACAACGGGAATTCTTTAGATGTTCGCTTCTCAACTGTTTCAAAAGGCCTCTGCTAGTGTCTTCACCATCCTGCCAATCAGAAAGGCTCTGAGAAGTCTTCAAGATAAAAATGTGTGTAAATATGTTATCAAAAATACTGTGATGGGCCGAGACTGGTTTGGCTCAGTAGATAGAGCGTGGGCCTGTGGACTGAAGGGTCCCGGGTTCGATTCCGGTCAAGGGCATGTGCCTTGGTTTCGGGCACATCCCAGTGGGGGGTGTGCAGGAGGCAGTTGATTGAGGATTATCTCTCATCGATGTTTCTAACTCTCTGTCCCTCTCTTTTCCTCTCTGTGAAAAATCAATAATATATATATATTTTTAAAAAATACTGTGATGGGGTTTAGGGACCATCTGGACCAAGTCTGGCAGAGATGGCTTCCCTGGGAGAGCTGAGCCAGTAGATGGTCTGAAACTTCACCACAATCACAGGCCACTATGCTAAGTAGCCCCATTCCTGCAAGACCTGCTGACTATAGAAATCATGCATTTACCAGTAGTGGGTGCAGCTGAAGGGGGTCTCTTATATGGTGACAAAAGATGATTTGACTTTGGGTAGTGGGCACACAGTGCTATCTACAGATCCTGTATCATAGAAATCTATATGGCCCTATTAACTACTATCACCTCAATAAATTTCATTAAAATTTGAAGAAAAATTGCTCCTTTTCTATAACAACTTTTCTGATTTAAAAAAAATAATATTTTTTACTTACATTAAAAACAATGAATATGTATTCTCTTCTCTGGGAACACTACAAATAATGGGGTGCTCCAGTTTCACAGTGCCTCTGATGAGCTTTCAGCCCATGACCCTTACACACAAAGAATAATAGCACGGATGCTCTAGCTGGGCGGCTCAGTTGATTGGAGCGTTGTCCCTACACCAAAGGGTTTGGGGTCCAGTTCCTGCTCAGGGCACATACCTAGGTTGCAGATTTGATCCCCACTTGGAGTGAGGAGGCAACAGACCGATATTTCTCTCATACATTGATGTTTCTCTTTTTCTCCTTCTCCCTTCCCTCCTCTCTCAAAATCAATGGAAACATATCCTCAGGTGAGGATTAAAAAAAAAATAGTAATAGCATGGATACTCAAGGCAAACTCAAGTTAAAAATGTCAGAAAATAGGAGGTCGAGATAAGATTAACTTCTCTCTTAATTGCAGAAAAGTATAGGACATTATGAAATGGAAGACACTTAGTTCAAAACTATGGCAGTGTGTTTCTTCAAAACCAGCAAGAGACGGAAAGACTTCAGAAAGATGAGGCTACCATCTATGAAACACAATCGTGTCGCCATGTACATCTAGTCCCATACTGGGCGGTGCTGGTTAGAAGTAGGTATTAGGTCTTGCCCACTCTCAAGGAGAGGGATCACACAAGGCGAGAACAGCAAGAGGTGAGATCAGGGGCTGCCTTAGTGTCCGCTGCCATCACAAACAATTGCCAAATTCATGAGCTTCAGTATGGAGACTGTTCTTCTCAGAGCATTAGCGCCTGAGGTCAGTTTGTCCTGTTACTGGTGATAGGATCTCAGACCATCTGGTGAAGGTAGCATCTGCCAGGCTTCTCATCTGTAAATTTACCGGCTCCCCTTTGCAATTATTGTCAGCTTGATCTTCATCAAATCGCCACCCAATAATTTCAGCAAAATTGATGATTACCTGCCTGAATAAATTACCGTGAAAGTTGCAAAATGGTGATTTTTTTTTAAAACTCCATTATTCTTTCTACATTCACTTGGTTACATAAAAGAGCTTTCCCTCTTCCCATTTGTGTGCAGGTATACACAGAGGTGGGCAAACATGGGTCTGCTGTTGTTCATATGGAAAATAATACAATAATTAATTAATTAATTAATAATAGCACAAGTATAAACTCTGTGAGTTGTGTACTCACACTGTAAGCCTACATTTACCTACTTTGGTGTAGGGGTATGGACACATGGGTTTCTACTGTCTTAATGTTTTCTAATCAATTAGTGTATTTATTTTGATGCTCAAATTGTCCCGGATTTGATCAGTGGGAACAGTTTGAGCCGGCTCCTGTCTGCTGAGTCGTCTTAACATGCCCCATCCTTCTGAGTGCTCCCTTGCTTTCTGGCATAAGACAATCCAGGTCCCTTTGTACTTCCTGCCTCAGCTCTGGAATCAGTCGTTTTCCCAAGGAGCCCTGGTCCCTTGTATCGGAGAATGACATTTAGAAACCAAGATGCGTGTGAATGAGAGGGTTTGGAACTAAGATGGGCAATAGGACAAGGAGAGGCCGCTGCAGCGGGAACCAGCTGTGCGGCGGGTTCTCAGGCCGGAGAGTCCAGCTGTGGGCAGTGTTTCTCTTGAATGTCCCCAAGACTCCTTCTAGACTCCTAATGGGCCATCCATAGATAAATAACTGGTTGATTGATTTGTTCATGGATGAATTACATTTATTGTTTGATAATCAAGCTAGTAAGTTTATTATGTGCATTTTTATGAACTTTCTGCAATAGGTAAGCAAAGCACATGGAAGCTTGAAGGTCATCCTGGCCCCCTCCATTTGGCTACTGACGCCTCTTGGACCTCAGCGGGGGAGGCCATCCCCGGGTCACGCATTGACCTGCAGCAGAGTGGGCCATGGACTCTGGCCCTCAGGCTCCGGGCCCTGAGGCGTACGCCTCCCATCAGGACCATGTGTGAGGGGCTGCCAAAAGAATCTTTTCTTTTTACAGAAAAGTCTTTCCAGAGCCTCATGCATGACTTCCCTGGTGTGACTGGACCTGGGAGCCACACCTTCTGCCCAAGCCCACAGGCCCCCCATTCCCGGCTCACAGATTCACTTCCCGGCTGCTGGAGGGCGCTCCAGCTGAGGCTGCCCCACCCACCACAGGCCGAGCACATGCACTACTGCTCCTAGCCCACCGGTGAAACTGGCAATTAGACCAGCTGCAGGCCCAGGTCCTGGGAAGCAGGGATTCAGGAAGAGGCAAGGGCCCCACCTCTGTCCTAAAGCTCTCTGTCTATTGCACGGTAAGTGTAAGCAGCCTTATTCCTTACTCACTAAAAATAAAAAAATAAACAAACAAACAAATCTACACTAATAAAAGAGAAAGATGCAAATTGACAGTATCTCTGTGATACCCACCACCCAATCAGGAGTGAGTATGCAAATTAACCTGGCAAAGATGATGAGTTAATTTGCATACGTGAGTGCTGAGCAGCCAGGGTCCTGGGAATATCCTTCAGACCCAGACTGCTCCAAGCCTGTAGGCCTGAGCGGCAGGAGTCCCAGAATGCCCCCTGCCAGGAGAGGCCTATGGAAGCCAGTGCCAAGTGACCTGGGTTCTAGGACAAGTGGCCAGGGGCCCCATCCTGGCAGACACAGCAAAGGTGGGCTGGGAACACACCCCTAGTCTAGTGGATACAGCACAGGGGATCCTCTGTGCATGGCTGCAGAGGAAACACCTTTTCTTTTCTTTTCTTTTTTTAAAAAAATATATTTTATTGACTTTTTTTACAGAGAAGAGGGGAGAGGGATAGACTGTCAGAAACATTTATGAGAGAGAAACATCAATCAGCTGCCTCCTGCACACTCCCCACTGGGAATGTGCCCCCAATCAAGGTACATGCCCTTAACAGGAGTCAAACCTGGGACCCTTCAGTCTGCAGGCCAAGGTCTATCCACTAAGCCAAACCAGCTCAAGCGTAAACACCTTCCCTGACCGCTCATTGGCTAAGCTCCCTGTATGCTGACACTTGCAGTGTTCTTGATAACTTGGGTAATAAGAATCCAAGAAGGTGATCTAGGGTTTTCCCACCACACTCCTGGAGGAAAAAAATGAAGGTCCACTGCTGGAGGAGCTAAGAAATGTCATATCCCGCCCTAGTTAGTTTGACTCAGTGGATAGAGCCTTGGCCTGCTGACTGCAGGGTCCGGGTTCGAGTATAATCAAGGGCTTAGGTTGCAGGCTCCTCCCTGGCCAGGGCCCAGGTCAGGGCTCATGCAGGAGGCAACCAAAGTCTCCCTCTCACACTGACGTTTATCTCTGTCTCTCCCTCTCTTTCTCTTCCACACTCTCTAAAAATCAATGGAAACATATCCTCAGGTGAGGATAAAAAAAAAAAAAAAAAGAAAAGAAATAAAGAAATGTCATATCCTATGAAAGACACATCTTGAAAATGCTTCAAGAAAGTTGTCATTTTTCCGTGGTGAAGGGACTAGAATCCGTGTTGATGAAAACACCTTGTCGCTGTGGTGGCTGGCAGTGGCTGCAGCAGTGGTGATGGGGCTGCACCTTCCCCGGATCCGTTGGGTTGCCTCCTGCTGAGGGAGGCCAGCCTGTGGTGTAGGCCCACCCCCTGTGGGTAGGACATCCCCTGAGGGCTCCCGGTCTGTGAGAGGGGGCAGGCTGGGCTGAAGGACCCCCAACCCAGTGCATGAATTTCCTGCACCAGGCCTCTAGTAAATTAAAAAAACAAACAAAAAACCACGTTTTCTAAAAGTGCAGCTGCAGGTTCCTGAGCTCTCCCCGCCCACTGATCTCTCGGTCCTTCCTCTGTGACCCCCACAACCTCCGCAACTACAACTGCCTCCTGCCCTTCAGTGGGAGAGCCTGGGCAGGGAGAGACTCACTTTAACTGAAGCCACACTGGGGTGTGGACGTGAGAGCTGGGAGTGTCTCATCTCCTCACCCCCAACACAGCCCTCAGCGGAGTCTCCACTGCTGCTGCTGCGCGGTGCCACAGGCTCACTGCGATGCACTGCCACGGGCTTGGGCCTTCCTATTCCCGCTGGCTGGTTCCCAGGGCAGGGGGCCCTCCTGCCCTTCCCCCATGCCCCTTCCCGGGCTTCCCTGGCCCGCCGGCAGGGCCTGGGCTCCCCTCTCCTCATCAGTCATCAGCAGCATCGTCACTGGCTTCTCGCTGCCCTCAGAGGACTTAGCTCCAGCCCTCAGCTTTGGAATCTACCAAGTCTCCGGCGCGGCTGGAGGCAGCAGTGGCCACTGCAGAGGTCTCCCCCGCAGGCTTTGCAGCGAGGGCTCCCCAGGGCAGATGCCGCTTTAAGCCTGGGCAGGTGTTTCCTGGCACCTTTCCTGGGAAACGGCGACCCAGGACTCACCTGGGAGGAGCATCTGAAACACTGAACCAACACTCGGAGGAGGACATGTCAGTAACCCCAAGTAAGGCAGATGCCGTTCCCTTGGCGAGGAAGCGGCCTGAGTGCCAATGAGCTTTACCGGCTCTGGCAGTGGGATCCAGGCACATTACTACCTGGTAACGCATGCTACCGCTCCCAGGACTGGTCTGCCCTAAACTAGTGAATCTCAAGGTTGTTGTAGTTACAAGTTTGTATCACTTGTTTCAGAAGGTATCCTCAAGCTGCATATGCATCCCCCTAAGAACTTGCCAGGAGAGGAGCTCACTGGCCCCGTTTTGCAGGTCAGGGAGGCGAGGCCAGGGAAGTGCCGCGAGCAGTTTGCCTGAGGCCACAGGGCCCGCCATGCTGGTCTGTGCCCCGAAGCATCTGCTTTCCTCCGAGTGCTGTTCTGACTGTGGTCTCGTTCACAAGGTCTCATCAGAGGGAAAGCGTCTGGGTGCAAGGCTGGAGCTCAGGTGTGAGTAGAGAACTGTACACCTGCGATCCGAATGTTCACTGCACAGGTTCCCGAAATGCCTCATACCCTCTGCGTGGCCAGGTTTAGACCTGAATGACTAGCTCAGCCATGCAATTTGGGTGCTTTCCTGAGTTCCTGTTGAAATTTAATAATAAGGTGGCCTATAAATATTTAGTGCTCAAATAGACTTTTTTTTCATTTTTGGATAATTGCACTTGAAAGTTGCAAATGCTCTCTGACCCCCATGCTTTTCAAGATAACGTATGTAAATGACCTCTTTTAAAAACTCCAGTGTGGAGCAAATGGAACCCCTAATCCATTCAGTCCTGGAGGTCATTTCCCTCTGGAGGTGTAGGACAGCAGTCAGGCAGTGGTGCTGACATTCTCCGAAGTGAGGGTTTCTCTGAGGAAGATTTCTCTCCACACTGTCCCTGTCCGTTCCCTTCTGCCCAGAGAAGCATCTGCCAGATCCCGCACTGGCCTCAGATGCCTCAGAGCTGGGCCAGGAGCACAAGGTCCACCTTCCTCAGGGGCTGTCCTCAGGCATGGCTGAAGGATGGCTCTGGAGCTTGTTAACAATGCAGTTCAGCGGATCGGGGGCCGTGTTAGCGGGCATCCCAAACTCCTCCAGGCTGTGAACCACGCTTCAGAAATGCAGACTTAGGTCACGGACTTAGGGCACCTCAAAGATTGCTCCATCCAACCTTAGGAGGAAGAGGGTTTTTAGGGAATCCCCAAGAAGCTAGCTTTTCCTCTTTTTTGTCTGTCCTCCCATTCCACCCCCACCATCAGGGGTCTTCTCTGGGTGCCCCGTGGTGGCGGGGGGGGGGGTATGATGGTGGGGGAGGGGGATGTAGGCAGGGAGGAAGGAAGCAGGCCTGGGCAGGGAGGAAGCTGGGCTGCAATGCAATCTGGGTGAAGGCTTCAGCTGATCCCGCAGAGAGCCCGGGGTGGAGATGGCCCTTCAGAGGTGTCCCTCGCCAGGTATCCCACACCAGGTGTGTGGTCAGGCCTGGCCTTTGTTCTCCTGCCCTAATGAGTTATCCCCGAAGAGGGTTGCAGCCAACGGCTGTCTTCCCGCAGCCCTGGGGCATTCTGGGGAGTGAGTCCTTCGTTCCTGAGGGGATGTGGGTGGCCCTCCCGCTGTCCTCCATGACTCTGTGGCTATCTGCAGCCCTCGGCCTGGCCACACTCTGCCTCTGGGCACTCAGTGGGCTTCATGGCTTTCCCATCCAAGGTCATGCAAATATCTGAAGGTGGGACGTTCATGCAGCACCTGAAGCCAAGAGGTGGCAGTTGCAGTCCCGTGGCCCCTCTGTCTAAGGTGGATACTCTGACTATCATGTCTGGAAAACAGTTTCTATACATCAGGCCCTCTGCTTAGAAAATGCCCATGCACATAACCTTCATAACAAACCTGTGAAATAGAATCTACAACATCATGACTCTCATTTTACCAACACAGAGCGATAGAGATGTTCAGAGAAATTATAGAACTTTCCTGATGTCCCTGTGCGGTCGATGGTCAAGCCTGATGCTAAGACCGTCCCTCGGACCTGCTGCTCACCGGCCTAGAAGGATCCACTTAGAAACTGGGTCCTGGGTCCCATCTGGGAAGGGAAACCAGGGGCACTTTAGAACAGCTCCCTTCTGCCACCAGCAAGCCAGACAGCCCACGGCCTGCTTGGGTTGAACTGGCAGCCTCAATGAAGGTCTCTGCCGTTCTCCCTCCGACATCCTTACCCTCCAGACTTCCCTAAGCAGAAGGTCTCCAGGGAACCCCAGATATTAGATGAACCAGCTCAGGGAAGTGAAGTCACATGCCTAAGGTTGCTTAGCCCTCCTTGGAAGTCTGACCCTTTTAAGGTGCATGTTTAAAAAATATCCAGATTCTTCAATAGAAATACAATGCCATACACATCCCTTTGTTTCTCACTTGAGTGTTTTGTTAGAGGCAGGCAGGAAACCCTAAAATCACAGAAGAACTAATTAGCCGGGTGGGAGGTGACATGCTTCCACGCCATCTGCTGCCTCATCACCAGGGTCCCAACGAGTATGGAGAACCCCAGGTTTCACCTCGGGCTCCAGGGCGCAGAGCTGCAGAGGTTCAGATCGCATTGCTGAGTGAGCACAGCGTCTCACAGTGCTCAGCACCCCCAACTCATGCCCACCTCTTCAGCTCAGGGGGGCCTGCTCCTGGCCCCCAGAGGCCCCCTGGCCAGGCAGAGGAGAAGGATGGAGATGACCAAGCCTCGGGCTATGGGTGTGTGTGTGTGTGTGTGTGTGTGTGTGTGTTGGAAAGGGTGGAGGATCTTACTACCTTGGGGACCCTGTGCTGTCCCTGAGATGTCTTTTAGGCTGCTGCTTATCAGGAGAGGACTTGGGACCAGCATGCTCATCCCTCAGCTCCTAGTCCCCCATCCTACTCCACTGCACCCACACCACCCCAAAATACAGCCATGTGCTCAACCACCAAACCCCTGTGTCACAGCAATGCACAATTCTGATTCTTGCAGCTTCGATATCCAACGAGCCCTTAGGTAGGCAATGACCTACATAGTATTAAATATGGAAATATAAGAATGTTTATCTTAAAAAAATATACATCCCTGACCCACTTTCAGGCCACCAACACAGGTACTCCTGGGTAAGGCAGATTCCTATTGATTCTGAACAGCACATACGCTAATATAATTAGCGTTTCTCCTAGGATTTATAGTAATTCAGTCAAAGCCCTTCCCCCACCTCCCAGCAAGGGCCATTTCTGAAACATGCCTTAATTCATTTGTCAGAACATGGCTGCTGCATCAGGGGTCTGAATGAAGACAGCAAATTCTCACACACAGGTTCATGGCTCAGAAACGTTCCGCATCCTCTGTAGGCTGTGGCCTTTGGGAGAAGAGCTGATGCGTTCTGGTGATGAATTTACAAAAAAAGGTGCTTGTCATTCTCCCCTTTGTTTGCCAGTGGATCTAAGAAACCCTTTAATGTTATTTTTTAAAAGAATGGTTACACCATATTAAAGGGTACTACCCTGTTTCCCCGAAAATAAGACAGTGTCTTATATTAATTTTTGCTCCCAAAGTTGCACTAGGTCTTATTTTCAGGGGATGTCTTATCTTTCCACGTGCTAGGTCTTATTTTTGGAGGATGTCTTATCTTCGGGGAAACACGGTAGCTGTGATTTAAAATCCCTGGCTGGCAAAAAGCCAACAGAGCAGGCTCCTTCCACTCTGCTGTGGTGAGCAGAGCACGTGATTGGAGATCAGAGACCCAGGCCCAAGTCCCAGCCCCGCTGGTTAATGGCAGGATGACCTCGGGTAGTCATTATCTTTATGTCCCACTTTCTTCCCCTGAAAACGAGAATCACATTCATGCCTACTTTGTTGAGTTATTTATAAAGACAAAATAAGATCATGTATGTGCTTTGTCAACTTATATTGCCTTATCCAAGGATATGGAATCTTCTACATTTTTGATTCACGGGTAGAAGGGTTGAAGTCAGCACTGAGAAGCAAGAAAAGTTCATTTCCATCATGCTTTGCTTCCCAGTTTATCTTTTAGTCCTCAGAGGTACCCAATCTCTTTCCATTCTGTGTGGCATGAAATGGATTATAAATTCAATCATACAAACGTGTAAATGTCTCTTGCAGGAACATTTTCTCGGTTACAGGAACCAAACTTTAATCTGAACTGCTCACTGTTCTCTGAGAGAGGGACCGAGGGACTGATGTGGGGACACAGAGTCATCCTGGGGCCTCAAAATGTCATGAGTGGGCAGCTGCCTAAGCTGTGGGTATTTAAGAACGCCCCGTGGATGGCAGGGGTGTGATCTGAAAGGAGCGGTTTTCCACGAGAGCCCCAGTAAACCCATCCACCTTTGAACCCGTTCCATCCACACCTGCTGGGAACACCGCCGTCATGGGCCACTTGCAGCTGTGGTCTTGGATGTCACACCCAAACCCAGAGAAAACAGTTGGAGGCTCTTCTTTATGATGCTACTCTACATGAAATTGTTTTCTTCTTTGTATGTTACCCATTGCAAGTGTATACAAATAACAACTGGCTTTTATATATGGCTTTATCCTGCCACCTGCTGAACCCACATTTAGCTCCAATGAGTTTTCTGATTTTAAGTAAAGTCTTTAGGACTTTCTCTATACTCTATACTATAAGATCATCCCATCTGGGAATAGACAGGTTCTACTTCTCCCTTTCCAATCCAATGCTTTTTATTTCTTTCTCTTACCTGATTGCCCTGACTACCACCTCCAGGGCAATGCTGAATAGAAGTGGTGAGAGGGGACATCCTGTCTTGTTCCTGATCTTAGGAGAAAAGCATGCCGTCTTTCACCATCAAGTGTGCTATTAGTTGGGGGTTTCTCTCAGATGCCCTTTACAAGGTCGAGGAAGTTTCCTTCTAACTTTTTGTAATAATAGGTGGTTGAATTTTTTCAAAGATATTCTTCACCTATTGACATGAGCATGTGGTTTCATTCTTTATCCTATTAACATGGTGTATGACATTGATCAGTTTTTTTAAATAATAAATCAGCCTCATATTCCTAGGATAAGGCCATGGTGTATAATCCTTTTTATAGGTTGCTGAATTTGATTTGCTAGTATTTTGTTGAGGATTTTTGCATCTGTATTCATAAGAGATGTTGATCTATCGCTTTCTTTACTTGTGATGTCTTTGTTTGGTTTTGGTGTCAGGGTTACACTGGTCTCATAGAATGAGGTGGGAAATGTCCCTTCCGTTTCTGCTTTTTGGATCCATTTCTCCAGTATTGGCGTTAATTCCTAAACTGTTTGGTAGAATTCACCAGTGAAGCCAGCGAGTCGTTTTTTGTGTTTTTTTTTTGTTTGTTTTTTACTAATTTGATCTCTCTGCTTATTACTTGTCTAGTCAGAGTTTCTAATTTTTATTAATTGAGAAGCTCTTAAGAGAATCATGTCACCTTTAAGAGTGGACAAGCTCTGAGGCCTCACTGAGTGGCCACTTGCAGCTGAGCCCTTTCCTTCTTCTAAGCAAGTATATTGTAGTCACAGCATGCAGAAATTATTCTTGAGCAAGTTTAACTCCCTGAACATAGACTTTTAAATGAGCAGAAGTGGGATAAAATTAAATCCCATAACTCTTCAGCCCACCACAAAATGTGGCAGGGGTTCACTGAGTGCCCAGAGCTCTTGTTCTTCTTAAAAAAAAAAAAAAAAAAAAAAGTATATATATATTATTGATTTTTTTCAGAGAGAAAGGGAGAGGGATAGAGAGTTAGAAACATCGATCAGCTGCCTCCTGCGCGCGCACACACACACACACACACACACACCCCTTACTGGAGATGTGCCCGCAACCAAGGCACATGCCCTTGACTGGAGTAGAACCCAGGACCCTTCAGTCCGCAGGCCAATGCTCTATCCACTGAGCCACACTGGTCAGGGCCCCAGAGCTCTTCTTAAAGCTGAAGAAGGCACATTGGCATCGCATGGCTCCTTAGAGGGGGTCAGCCCCTGGGGGAGTCAGGCAGTAATGCTCTTGTCTTCATTCCTCTGGAAAAGCTCAGAAACCTTTCTCAACAATAGCCTCTGCTCACCCCCAACGACCAGAGCTTTTCAGAGTTGTCACCACGGACCCAGGTTCTTGTGATTTCTCTCCCACCCCACCTGGCTTCAGGGAAGTTGCAGTGTGCTGGGGTTTTTTCTTTCTTGCTGTTTCTGAGAGGCGTTTTCATTGTTGTTGCTCATCATTATGTGGAAACAGAATGAGGGTGCGAGCCAATGACTGTGGAGAAGCTGCAAAACTCAAGGAATCCAACCAAGTTCTCACAGTCGTGCTTGGACTGTATTTATTGACTCCCTTCCTTCCTGGGAGCCAGAGGCCCTATGTCTCCTTGTTCTCCACGTTTACTCCTAAAAGGAGAGCTTTCCCACTGCTCCAATTAACTAGGCTCCCCTTGTTTCTACGGTGCGCGGGTCTCTTGTTCCTGGAGCCTGCAGAGGCAGAATGAGGACGGCACCGGAGGACTGAATGGCCATCATGGCTGCCTCCCCGCTCCAAGCCGCCAGCAGCTCTTGTCCAGCGACTCCAGAAACCACCCGCTGCTCTTCCTGCGTCTGCCCTTGTGCCCACTGTCTGTCCTCAGCACGGAAGCCACGATGTCCTCATGTTCAAACACAAGGCAGATCGTGACATTCCACAGCTAAGAACCTTCCAATGGCTTCTTATTTCATTCAGAATAAAAGCCAGGCCTTGCTGTGACCCCTGAGGACCCCTGGTGGGACCCCTGGCTCCCCACCTGACTTTCTGCCCTCCTCTCTTTCCCCTCCTCACCTGCTTCAGCCTCAGTGGTCCCTTAAACACACCAAAGCAATTCCTGTTCCCTCTGCCTGGAACAGTGCTCCTCCGGGTGTCAGAGGTCACCTTACCGCCCCCAGGTACTTACACAAATATCATTTTCAAAGTGAGGCTGCTCTGGACTCTTCCATTTAAAACACACTCTCCATGCTCACCCCTAAAGCCTCTATCTTTCTTATTTCTTTTCATTTTACTCATCAGTTATGTAATTGTCTTTCTCCCCGCTAGACTGTAGGTTACATGAGAGCAGAAGTTTTGCTATTTGTTCTCTGAAGGGATTGGGGTTCAGTAAAGAATCTTTCATGCTTCCTGACATCTCCCCACCCAAGCAGCCGCAAGTGGTACTGAAAGGCCGGCTTTACCCTGTGACAGAGTTCCTCCTGGATCTGTATAACCGGCTGAGTGAAGCGTGGGTCGCCATGCTGGTTTGGCACTCCAAAGAACATGTCCTTCTTCTCCCAAGTAGAGAGATAAACAAAATTTAAAGCCTGGCCAGTGTGGCTCAGTGGTTGAGCATCAACTCATGAACCAAGAGGTCACTGGTTTAATTCCTGCCCAGGTTGTGGGCTTGTACCCAGTAAGGAGCGAGCAGGAGACAGCCCATCAATGTTTATATCTCTCTATGCTACTTCCTTCTTCTCTCTGTCTTAAAGGAAAAGTCAGTAAAAACATTCAATGCCCATAGTATTACAACCTTTATTTTAAAAGGCATTTTTTCTAGGAGATGTCTTATCAAAGTTCAGACTTTGCTGAATCTAGTTAATTAAGTTACTTAGGCATTAACTGTTAAGGTAATTTTCCAAATTATCTCTCTTCTTAAACTTTCCTAGCTTTAAGTTTAAGCCTCTGCAAAAGCATTGCAGTGACTCTGGCCTAAATATTGGAATATGGGAGAAGTTATGTGCATGAAGATCACAATAATTCCTCTATATTTTTGCCTCTTTCTTTGACAGCCTTAAATCCAATAGGATCCATCATTCCTTTGCTTGCATCATAGACTCTCTCCCTGCACTATTCTTGCTATGGCAAAACCTAAATCATGAGGAAATCTAACTTTCTTACACCTGCAGCTGAGCAGCTGAGAATGGGTGAAGAAAACCGTAGAGCAGACTGGTCTGACTAAAGCCCTGACCATTTACTTCAGGTGGCACCTAGTGCCTCCAGCAATCCTGCCCTCCGAGGTTCACTCACCTTCCCACTCTCCTTGACAGCTATTCAGACCTTTCTTCTCTGACCACACCATCATCAGATGAACTAGATTCTTATTCCATTGAAAAGATAGAAGCAGTTAGAAAAGAACTTCCACAGGCTTCCACAGCAAACATACTAACACCTCAACTGGGCCCAGAGACTCTGCTTCTCTCCTGTTACCATGGATGAACTGACCGCGTGTCTTAGTTGGTTCAGGCTGTTATGATAGAATAGCATAGACGAGGTGGCTCCAACAATATACTTTATTTATTTATTTATTTATTTATTTATTTAGTATCTGGAGGCTGAGAAGTCCAAGGACAAGGTACCAGCATGGGGCCCCTCTTCCTGGTTCACAGATGGATGTCTATTCCCTGTGCGTTTAAATGGCAGAGGGAGTGAGATCCATTCCCTTTCTCTTCCTATAAGGACACTAATCTCATTATAGAGACTCTGCCCTCATGACCTCATCTGACCTAAAGCCCCACCTCAAATACCATCCCAAAGGGAGGTAGGGTTTTAACACATGGATTTTGAGGGGACATAGACATGAAGTCCATAAACACGATGCTCCTACCTTAGCCTACCCTTCCAGTTGGGGTTGGATCCTGTCCCCTCTTGCCTATTCAAAGACTTCACACCAGCCATAATCTCCTCTCTTTAACAAATCATAATTTCCCCCTCTTTACATGAACATGCAAACATGCTGAAGCATCTCCCAACTTTAAAAATAAGAAAGAAAACTCTTTAGGTCAACTCCTAAAAGCCTTAGCCTCGTTCCTCCTTCCTTCTTTATAGCAAGATGGTGTGTAGTCTATCTCCATTCCCTCTGCCACTGTTGTCAGTTCATGCCAACCTGGTCCTCATTCTCATCACTGACAGCTCTAGTTAAGGTCCTTGCCGACATCTTCATGCTAAACCCATCTGTCACTCCCAGCCTTCATCTTTTTCTTTTTTCTTTTTTTTCTTTTTTTAACATTTTATTGATTTTTCACAGAGAGGAATAGATAGTGAGAAACATCGATGAGAGAGAATCATCGACCAGCTGCCTCTTGCACACCCTCTACCGGGGATGTGCCCACAACCAAGGTACATGCCCTTGACCGGAATCGAACCTGGGGCCCTTCAGTCCACAGACCAACTGAGCCAAACCGGTTTTGGCCCAGCCTTCATCTTACCTCCATCTCTTCCTGATTGCCTTCTCTTTAGCAATCCATCCAGGAATGCTAGGGTGTGGTTCTCTACTCTTCTCTCTATAAACACCCACTCCTGATGGTATCGACTGCTTCTCACCGCTCATGAGCGCTGAGTGTACACCTCCACCCAGGCCTCTTCCACGAGTGGCAGACTCAGACTTGACCTTTGCCTCCAGATTAAGTATTATCTCAAACTTACTGTGTCCAAATAAAACTGGAGGAAATGCAATTTTCCCTTCCAAATTAGTAGTACTCTAAGCCAAACAATCTGTGTCATCTTCATTGCTCTCTTTCTCTGACATGCCACAATCAACCCGTTATCTAATTGTTCAGACTAGTCTAAAATCCAACCCTTTTTTCACCACCTCCACCATTACCTTAACCAGGAATATTGTGATGGCCCAGCTGGTCTCTCCCTGTTTCCCTTTGTGATCCCTGTTATCTATTCTCCATCCAGTAGCCAGACAGATTGGAACTTTTAAAATAAAAAAATAAAAACTTATCATCTATATCATTCTACTCCTATGCCCCAAGTCTAGCAATAGCTTTCCATCTTATTTATAGGAAAATCTGGTTGCCAGCAATCTGTATGACCCCTCCTCTCCTCTCCTCTCCTCTCCTCTCCTCTCCTCTCCTCTCCTCTCCTCTCCTCTCCTCTCCTCTCCTCTCCTCTCCTCTCCTCTCCCCCCTCTCATCTCATCTCCTCTCCTCCTAACTTGCTGTATGCCAGCTGTGCTGGCCTCCTTGTCCTTTCTCTAATGCAAGCCTTAGGGCCTCTGAGTTTGCTATACTCTCCGCCAGGAACACTTTCTGCCAGACATCTGCCCAGCTCGCTCCTGGGCTTGTATTAGTCAGACCTTCTCAGAATGCTTTCTGTAAAATAGCACAGGCTCTGCCTACCCAGCCCCTTTTCTTCCTAGCACTCTGGTCTTGCTGACATATCATATGTTTATCTGTTTAGAGTCTGTCTCCCGCACCTGCAGGGGAATGTAAGCTCCTTAAAAGCAAACCCCTTTGATTGATTCACAGTGATTGACACATAGCCACCCTTTTAGCATCTTCTGTATGAATGAAGAATTAATTTACAATAGTAGAATTCATAAACAATTTGTGTGCCATGGCAGACAAATGAGTAAGTGAATTATAGTTTCACTATGGAATTTTGCACAGTCCATAAAATTGATGGAATCACTCATAGGTATTACTCAAAGGACAGGAATGATTTTCAAAAAGGACTTCAAATTGTTAACAGACACACAGGGGAAAAGTATTACCCACCTAGCAACCAAGGAAAAGCAATTTACAAGAACCCCGGGATACTATTTTCCCGTTGCTAAATTAGCACATGTTTCTCTTTAACTGTGCACCGGCAGGTCCCGGAAAGGCTTTCCGGTGGTGGACTTTCCCTCCAGGGGATGTAAATTTATACAACACCTTTGAAAAAAAGGACAAAAAATGCACATATTACATCAAGATGTTCATTTTTTTTTCATCTGGTAATTCTTTTGGGAGTATCACATAAGAGCATAATAAATACCATGGAGATATATACATATATCTTTATCAAATATACCCATATGTAAAAGCAGTTAGTCTACCTGTCTCATGGTTAAGAAAATGATGATGCATCTACTCCATGGAACACGATAAAGATACTAAAATTATGTCCATTAAGGGTTTTGTTGATGTGGAGAAATGTTTGTAATGTAATATGATACTAAGCACTAGCCCTGAGGAAGACAGCGGTTCCCCAAAAAGGAGTGAGGCGGTCCACAGAGTTCCTTCAGGAGCCAGAGGTTCTGACTTCTGCACGGGAATACTGACCTGGTGTTTTCTATCTGTGTCCCCAAAGGTTTAATTAAGTTTCTCTTCAGATAATGCTTTGTCTGAGCACTTCTCAGTGGCACATCAGTGGCATATGGAAAAAGAGACGTGACAAAGAGGGGTTCCACCAAGTGTTCTCGTTACCCACCACTCAACATCCAGGAGGAGCTGAAGGGAACAGCAGAGGAGCCAGTTAGTCTTGTGGAATCCCCAAGTCAGAAATACTACGCCTGGGCTGTTCTCTCTGTTGCACACAAGTGCACCTGCCCGGGCAGAGCCCAGCTTCAGTCATCCAGCAGAGTGAATGGCTCATTGACCTTTTTTTTAAAAACACAATCTTAAATTGTTGAGATTGTTGAGATAGTTGTAGATTCACATTCAGAATTACACAGAAACACCCAACACCCACCAAGTTTCCCCCAGTGGTAACATTTGGCAATACTGAAGTACAGTACCATAACCAGGGCATTGATGCTGTCCACTAATCTTATTCAGGTTGCCTCAGTCTTAAGTGAGTGAGTGTGTGTGTGTGTGTGTGCGTGTGTGTGTAGTTCTATGCAACTTTAACACATTTGTAGGTTCCTACCTCCACCACCACAGTCATAATACAGACATTCTGTCACCACAAGAATCCCTATGTTGACCTTTTATAGACATATCCACTTCTTTCTCCTCCTCTTCCTCCTCCTCCTCCTTCTTCTTTTCCTCCTCTTAAGGCAAAAATAGATTTATTGGCACACAAAACAGTGAAGGAAAGTAGTCCTCTGTCGAATGGAGAAGATTAAGAGCTTAAGTAGCTGAATTTGGGGCCTACTACAATGGGAAGGCTTGCTTTGTTGCCTTCAGATGTTAATCTCTTTACCTGACACTTAAGCAGGTTTTTAAGATGGGTCTTCCTGCTGGGCCTGATTTCTAATCCCTTATGATATGCAAGCTGGTGTTCCAGATAGCCTGTGTTCTTCTGTTTACCCAGGGACTTTCCCATGAAGCATAAGCGATCTCTTTCATTGTTGGCAGACATCACCGTCTTCAGGTCTAGCACGAACTCGGTGAATTCATTCTTCAACTCTAGAGCCTGCACGCCAGTTTCCCAGTTATCTCTATCAGGCCTCTCATCACCAGAAAGTAGATTTCACCCTCGTGTTTTCTTAGTTATCTTAGGAACTACTTCGCATGTTCCCACTTCGCCTCAACGTGGTCTTCAAAGAATGTGGCAGAGGCTATAGATAAATAAGCATCGCTGATGTGTGGCTCCTAAGGAGCCACGTGCTTCATAGCAACTCTACACTCTTCTACTAGGAGGTTCTGGACCTGGGCTAACCTCTAGCAACTGCTACTGTCTTCTATTCCTTTATTTTTTTCATTTCAATAAAATTATATAAATGGAATAATATACCATATAAACTTTTGGGATTGGCTTTTCTTCACTTAACATAATTCTATCCAAAGGATTCCTCCAAGTACTTGCATGATCAATATTTAGGTCCTGTTAATTGCTGAATATTAGTCTATGGCTGTGAATTTCAATCTTTTTCATGTAGGGCACACATACACTAATTACTAAACTTCTGTAGCACACACAAGACTAAATTTTATCTTTTGCCAATCTGACCCAAAATGTAGGTCCAATTTTGATCCATTCACACTGGATGTCTACTGCTACGTTGCCTGTGGTAACTTTTTATTTGATTATCTAAGGAAAAAAAGGTCAGTTTGTTATTTGAGCCTCCGACTGTACAGTCAGGTATGGCATGTTTTGAAAATTCTTGCTGCAGATGGATTGAAAATTACTGATCTATGGTATGGATGCACCACAGTTTCTCTAATCACTCACCCACTGAAGGACACCTGCATTGTTTTCAGTTCTTGGTGACTACAAATAAAGCTTCATGTTAAGTTTTTTTCTATGAACTTGAGTTTTCATTTATCTGGAACAAATGCCCAAGAGTGCAGTTGCTGAGTTGCAATTGCATGTTTAGTTTTCCAGAATAGCTGGGCCATTTTACATTCCCACCAGAAATATAAGAATGATCCAGTTTCTCCACATCCTCACCAGCATTTGCTATTGTAACTGTGTTTTATTTTAAAGGCTCTGATAGATTTAACTGTTCCGTCTATTGCATGCTTCAATATCTCTGGATCTATTTTGTTCATCAGTTTATTTTGTTCATTAGATTCCACATATAAGTGAGATCATGTGATACTTGCCTGGGTGCACATGTGGACACATGTTTCCAGTTCATTTGGGTGAACTCCATGCTGCCTTGCTGCTCCTCTAATTTTTGGTTTCTAATCTGCTCATCTTCCTCTTTCCACCTTTCTGAGATCTCCCTTCACATTTGAGACCTAAAGCCAGGCAAAGAGCTAGACTTGATACCAAAAGCAAAATAGTTGATAATTGGGACCTCGTCAAAATTAAATTACAAACTTTTTTCTGTGAAAGACCTTGTGAAGAGGATGAAAAGACAAGCTACAGACTGGGATAAATTATTTCCAAGCCATATATCCAATGAAGAATAGTTATCTCAAACCTCAGTATCAAGGTTGTGAGAAGGCAAGCCACAGACTGGGAGAAATCACTTGTCAAAGTCCCATCTGATCAAATACTGTTAATAACATACAAAAACCTATATAATAAAAGGCTAATATGCAAATCAACTGAACGGTGGAACCACTGGTCACTATGATGTGTACTGACCACCAGGGGGCAGATGCTCAATGCAGAGTGTTGGTCACTGTGTTCCTACAGGGGGATTGCCGCTCAGCCAGAAGCCCTAAGCCTGGCTCACGGCTGGCGAGCACAGTGGTGGTGGCAGGAGCCTCTCCCACCTCCGTGGCAGGAGCCTCTCCCACCTCCACGGCAGAAATAAGGATGTCCGACTACCAGACTAAGCTAGCAGTTGGACATCCCCCAAGGGCTCCCTGACTGCAAGAGGGCACAGGCCAGGCTGAGAGACCCCCCTCCCATCTGCACCCCCACTCTGAGTGCACAAATTTCATGCACTGTATACAAATAACTCTTAAAATGCAACAACCCCCAAGTGGGCAAAGACCTAAACAGGCACCTCACCAAAGAACATATGCAGATGTTAACAAAGCATGTTAAAAAATGTTCAGCATTGCACGTCACTATGGAATTGCACATTTACATGCTTCCCAAAACCCCAATTCTGCAATAGAAAATAGACAGGAGGCCCACTCAAAAATGTCAAGAGTCATGGATCAGGAACCTTCTGGACAAACCTGGGAGGGGAAGTCCTATCCTTTCCCACTGGCTTGAGACCTTCTCTTCCCTTGAGAAACACAAGGAAGCGGAACAGTGCTGGTGAGGGAGGTCTTACCATAGGAAGTCCTGATCCCAGGAAGCTTCGTTATCTCCAGACAAAGGCCTGAGACTCCTCTCTCTCACCCTGAAACACCAAAGAACAGGGTGGCATCAGCAAGAGACAACCTGCCACAAAAACCATCTGCCCCAAAGACATAGGGGATCCTGCCAGGAACCACCTTTATTTCCAAGCCCTAGGAGGCCCCTTTCCTCATAGCACCAGCTCAGGGAAAGTCACTCCACCCCTTATGGATAAATGAAGCAGACAAACTCAGTCCCTTGTGGATAAACGAAGCAGACAAACACAGCAGCACGAAGACCGTGGGAATTAAATTGTTATTGTAACCACAGCTCACAAAGGTAGCCCGAGTGCTAGATCTAAAAAGACAGGCTGCTAACATAATCACTAAAATGTCCAAAATATAATAAAGGATCACCAGTCATACAAAGACACCGAAAAATCACAAATGGAGAGCAAAAAGATAAGCAATCATCTGTTGCTGATGCTGAGATGAATGAGGTGCCAGGATCATTTGACAAGGATGTTAAAGCAGTCATTATAAAAGTGCTTCAACAACAATTATGAATTCTGTTGACACAAATGAAAAAAAAAAATTGTAAAACTCACCCCAAAAAACAGAACCAAATGGGAAATTATAGAACTGAAGAAACCCAATGATCATAATTTAAAAAAAAGAATTGGATGGGTTTAATAATAGGGTGAAAATGTGAAAGAACAGAATTGGAAACTTGAGGAAATGTTAATAGATTTCACCCAATCTGAACAATAGAAAGAAAATAAACACAACAATAAAAACAGAGCTTCAAGCCGTGTGACTATAATGAAAGATCCAACATTTGTTATATCAGAGTCCAAAGATGAGAGAGATTGTGGTTGAAAGAGAATTCAAAGAAATAATGGCTGAAAACTTTCCAAATTTGGAAAGAACATCAACCTATATCCAAGAAGCCCAATGAATCCTAAATTAGATAAATCCCCCCAAATCCATGCCAAGTCACATAATTAAATTTCTAAAAATTAAGAAAAAGAAAAATATTGAAAGCAGCCACAGGGAAATGATACATTATGAGCAATTTATATGACACAAACTACAGACACTAGAAGGAAAGGCCTATTTTTCAAGTGCTGAAAGAAAAGAACTGGCAACCACACATTCTATATCTGGCAAAATTATCCTTCAGGAATAAAGGGGAAATAAACATATTGTCAGATGACAGAACACAGAATTTGCATTTAGAAGGCCTATCCCTAATAAATGGCTAAAGCAAGTTCTGCAAACAGAAAGATAATAATAAAAGAAAGAATCTTGGAGCAACAGGAAGGAAGAAAAAACAATGGGAAGATAACATATATGGTACATACAATAGACCATCCTTCCTCATGCATTTCATAACCATTTATTAATATTTATGAAAATAAAAATTATAATAGTCTCTATTGCTTAAATCAATGTGGGGGCAATAAAAGGAATTCAGTGGAAGTAAGGTTCCACACTCTATTTGAAGTGGTAAAATGTTAAAAATAATAGACTGTGATAAGTCACAATAGAATGTTATAATATCCAGAGCAACCTCTAAAAAGGATATTCAAAGCCATATACTCAAACTATATATAAATCAAGATGGAATTCAAAATTTTTTGCTAATCATTTATAGGGAGACAAAAAGAAGCAGACAAATGACACAGAGAGAGAAAAAAATAATAAAATGGTAGACTTTAAATGCAAATAGTCTAAATATACCAATTAAAAGGCAGGGATTACTTTAGTGGATAAAAAAAGTTTCAGTTATATGTTGTTTACAATAAACTCACTTTAAATTCAGTGATATAGGTAATTTTAAAGCAAAAATATGACAAAAGGTATAACATTATGCAGACATTAAAAATACAAAAACAGGAGTAGCTATATTAATATTTAATAAAGTCAATTTCAGAATAAAGAAAATCACCAGGGTTGAAGAGAGACATTACATGGTTGTAAAAGGATCAATCTACCAGGAAAAAATAATGATCCTAAATATGTATACAACTAATAACAGAGCCTAAAAATCCATGAAGCAAAACTAACATAGTTGAAAGAAAAACTAGACAAATCTACAATTACAGTTGGGGACTTTAACACCCTCTTCTAGGCAACTGATAGGATTTCTAGGGGAGGACTTGGCAAGAATAGAGACTTAAACAATGCAGTCAACCAGCGCAATGTAGTCGACACTGAGTGAACCCTCCATCCCAGGACAGCAGAATGCACTGTTCCCCCTCCTCTACCCCCTTCTGTGCTCATGAATGCACCAACACCTACCATATTCTGGGCCATCAAACAAATATTGGAAAAAGTAAAGGCATTAAAATCATACCGATTATGTGTTCTGACCATAATGGAACCAAATCAGAACTCAATAAGATAAAGAAAACAGGACAAGCTCTTAACATTTGGGAATTAAACAAATACTTCTAAATAACCAATTGATCAAAAGGGAAGTTTCAAAAGAAATCTAAAAATATACATAGAACTGCATGAAAATGCTCACCAACTTTTAAAGGTGTAAAGGATTATAGTGGGGAGAAGTTCCATAAACTTTATATCTTTTAAGTCACTTGCCAGGGTCTTTCTTCCACTGGCTGAATTATTCCCGCGTGTCTGACCATCACATCTCCTTACCCTTAATCACCTTCCGGGCCCTTTGTCTCTCCTCACCCACTACAACTCTCGTCGAGGCTTTATTCATATTAGAGTCCACAATATCCTTCTGCGGGTATGAAAAAGTAAGGAAAGGAATTTCTCCTTTCAAAGAGGTGTCACAGAGCAAAAGTGTTAATAAAATCCCGATATTAAGAACGGCTCCTAAAGAGAGCTGGAAAGTTCTAATGGGGTATAAAATCTGGCAATTAATTCCTGAAAGAACGCCTGAGCAACTCTAACGAGCTTTGCCTGTTTCCTCTTTTTATAAGTGGGCTTGAATGAGTTATGTTATTCACACTTTTCAAGTGTAAATCTCAGCTAAAGGAGCCTTAATTATGTTTAGGCTAAGAGCTAGGAAAACAACATGGTACTCAGAAATGAGTCTTCAGAAATTAAGGAAATAGGTGCAGTGTACAGGTGTGAGCGTTTTCTTTTCATAAAGTCAGACCCCGTGGCAGGGTGTGTGAGCACACAACGCTGTGCCTTCCTTCGGGCAGGGGCCCTGCTGGGGTGATGACATGTTGATTTCAGGAGTCTGTGTCTGAGAGAAGAAACATGGAACATGTTTTATGGGAAGTTTCACTCTGGGGCAGAGGTCCAAGCTGACTGTGGGGGTGGTCTTACAGCCACCTGGACAAGTCAGGTTTCTTGCCAGTTCTGAAGCGGGCTCATTTCCAGGCCTTGTTAGAAAAAGGTAAATGGGAGCCAGAGGGAGGGAGAGCCGCTCAGGCTGCTGGGAACCTGGACAGAGTGGACCTGGGTGCCCAGAAGGGCCCTTCAGGTCCAGGGTGGCGTCAGAGCCCATCTGCCCCACAACTTCCTTTTCCTCGCCACCTGCACTGCCATGGGTGAAGTTTGGGCGCCGAATGAGGATAAGATCTGGTCTCTGCTCTCAAGAATTTTACAGTCTCAGTGGGAAGGTGAGACCCACATCCAACCAAGGAAACAAGCAGCCGGCATGTCCTGTGAGGAGGGGAGAAGCAGTTCAAAGGTCACAGGTGGGGGTGGACTGGAAAGATGGAGGTGGTGGCAGGCTAGCGGGTCTGAGGCTCCATGGCCATGCCTCTGTCCCAAGTGTCATCTGAAGTGGGACATCCTGCTCTGACTGCTGGAGGAGACAGCCGCCTGACTGGCTGTATAAAAGGCACCTTCCTTCGAGGTAGAATCACCCACATGTGCTCGCATCCCCTTTACCATCATTCCTATGGTGTCAGAGTAGCCAGACCGGCCTCTGCAGTGTGAGCTGGCCACGATTACTGACTTAGCTGGGCTAATGGAAGCATGCAGTGGGATCTCCAGTCTATGAGTCTCAGCTCTGCAAGATAGATAGGGTGTGAATTTGAATCGGATTTGCTTTGGGCTTTGCTAAGGCATCTACTAAAAATTATATCGATGTAGAGGGATCAGAAAAGAGCTGAGAAGCAAAAACTAGCCAGGACGAAATTAGTTCAGACCTGGGCAGCCTTGGCCCCAGCTTCCCAGAGGACATCATCAAAATACGCCAATTACACTACAAAGACATACTGCTGCATTTATCAGATGGGCTGAGCTGAACATGAGCTGCTGAGGATCAGCATTGGTGAGGGTGTAGGAAGTAAATGGGTGATGTTGGTGCAAGTGTAAATCAGAATACTTTGTTGGCTCACCATTCAGCAGTAGATACCAAAATGCTTTAAATTCATATCTTTGACCCAGTATTTCTACTTTTAAGATTTAAGCCTCCAGGAGAAACCAAGATGGAAGCATAGGTAAACACCTAACTGCAGCCTCACACAACAATTTCAAAAAATACAACTAAAATATAAAGTGGACATCATCCAGAACTACAGGAAAGTTGACTGACTGGAAATTCTACAACTAGAAGGAAAGAGAAAACCAGAAGGAAAATCAGAGGAGCTGTAAAAGCCAAAGAGTCCTAAAAACAGAATGGAAGATTGCAAGAATCAAGTCAAAGATTTGGAACACAAAGAGCCAGAAGACACTCCTCCGCAGAAGCAAGAAGACAAGAGAATCCAGAAAGTTGAAAATAGTGTAAGAAACCTCTGGGACAACTTCAAGTGAACCAACATCAGAATTATGGGGGTCCCAGAAGATGAGAGAGAGCAAGATACCGAAAACATATTGAAAGAAATAGTGAAAGAAAACTTCCCCCACCTGGTGAAAGAAATAGAATTACAAGTCCAGGAAGCACACAGAACCCCAAACAAAAGGAATCCAAAGAGGACCACACCAAGACACATCATAATTAAAATTCCAAGAGCAAAAGACAAAGAGACAATATTAAAAACAGAAAGAGAAAAGCAGGTAGTTACATATAAAGGAGCACCCATATGATTGTCAGCTGATTTCTCAAAAGAAACCATGCAGGCCAGACGAGAATGGCAGGAAATATTCAAGGTGATGAATAACAAGAACTTGCAGCCAAAAATACTCTACCCAGCAAAGCTATCACTCAGAATCGAAGGCCAGATAAAGAGCTTCACCAATAAAAAAAAGCTAAAGGAGTTCATCACCACCAAACCAGAATTATATGAATTGCTGAAGGGGGTTCTTTAGGAAGAGGAAGAAAATAAAAATAAAAATTATGAACAACAAATATGTAACTATCAACAAGTAAATCTAAAAACCAAGGGAATTAAAAAACCTGATGAACAATATTAACTTGAATATAATAGAATCAGAGGTATGGACGGGAAGTAGACAGATGATTCTCAGGGAAAAGGGGAGTGGGGAGTGCAGGAAGAGACTCAACATAAACTGTGCACCTATGGATGAGGACAAGGGGGTTTGGGGAAAGGGCAGAGGGTGGGATGGAAACCTGGTGGAGGGGGGAAAATGAGGAACTTTTGTAATAATATGAACAATAAAGATTTATTAAAAAAAAAAAAGATTTAAGCCTCCCAAACCCTTTTTATAAAAGCCACAAGGCTCAAGACTGCTCCTTGTGGCTTTGCCTAAAAAGTCAAAAGTATTAAAAACAGGGAAGTACCTCAAATGAAGTCTGGAGATGAAATAAATGTTGGGAATCCACACAATGGGATACTGTATCTTAAGGACGAGTTAGACCTCTTTCACTGAGAAGGAAAGTAAAAAATGCCAGCTCAGAGCAGCACTGAGCGTGGAGGCCTTATCCAAAGGAACCAATAGCAACAACAGAGCTGAGGCCAGTGTGAAAGAGGAGGCGGGAGTGACGCACAGCCTTGGGCAGTGTGTCCTGGAAGTAAGGTTGAGTGCATTCTGTAAAGTCTGGAATTCTATGGAACTGTGTCATTCAATCAGATGGAAAGGTAGGGCCCGTCTCAGTGTCCTTCTCCAACACATTTCCGTCCAATGAGTATGTGCAAGAGTCATTCGCGGCCTTGGTAAATGTGTGGGCATAGGAAGGGATACTCCATAAGTTTGTGACACGGAGCTCCTGTGTGATTAAGCCAGGGAAGCGAGGAACATGCGGTGAGGTTGATTCAGATCCCACATCAAGAGCTGCCGTTGACTGTGGGTCTTTGAACACGGCACTTTACGTCTCTTGAAGTCTTGCCTTTGTTATCCTTTGTTCCCTGGGACTTGCAGTTGGGCAAGGTGTCCTTTTGAAGGGCTGCGAGGGATGGGCAGAATGCAGGTAAGCGGAGAGGGAGTGACTGTCCTGGCACTAGTGGCGGGCGCTGCAGAGCTGCACACCTCCTCTGCATGAGCTTAATGCAGACCTTTCTAGAAAACCTTGATGGCCTTTCCCACTCTAATAGTTTCTCTCATTCATCCCTGGCCATCTGCTGCCCCAACTATACTTGAATGAAGGAAATTAGAAAGAGAGAGTTATGCATTAGGAAGAAGAATGTATGGATATGAGTGGGGAAGGGACCTGGGCCCCTTAGTAAGGAGGACAGTAAAAGATGAGTTATGGAAGTACAGAGCACACTAACAAACGTTTGGGAAGCAAACCAAGGCTCTCGGAGGTGCTGACTGACATGTCTCTCAAGCCCAGTGGTCTGGGCCGCCCCCGGGCCTGCTCCACACCGCAGCAGCCATTGGCCCAGCCCAGGTGTGCACAGCCTCGCCCTCTCACTTCCCCTTCCTGTGGCCTCGGGCTCCCTCTGTCAGGAAGCTGTGCAGTGCTGGCCTGAGCGGGCTGGGGCGCCAGCCCATTCCCAAGGTAAGAGTAGCTTTCGTGGCAAAGACAAGTTTGTGGTTATTGAGTGAACTTGGGGCAGTCTTGCAGGGCTTATGCCTTTACAACCAGACAGGCCTGGGCCCAGGGAGAAAGATGAGGTAGTGAACAACATTAAAGCCACTAAAACATATTCTGTGCCTGCCTGAGCCTCATAACACTCCACGAGAGGCAGGCATTGCGAGGGCATTGAACAGATGAAGAGGACAGGGTTGCCCAAAAAGGTCGGAGGACTTGTCCAGAGTCAGCCAGCCAGAAAGAGACCAGGTCAGGCCTCCAGCCCAGGGCCACCTGGGTCCTCTCGCTGTGATATTGCCGCCTTTGGCTCTTTCCAGGGGTCTCCTATCCCTGGCACGCTCGTGAGCCATCCAGTTGGAAATCTGGGCCTGCCAAAAACAGGCTTTCTTTATCTATCTGTCAGTGATGTCCTTTCAAATACATTAGAAGGTTAATCTTAATAGATATTTAAAATCAATTTGAAATCTCAGCAATGATTGCAAAGCAATCACACCTACAATGTTGCTTTGCCTCCGAGCTCCTCAAAGAGGGTCTGTGGTCATTCGGGCCTCAGCCCCGTGCCCCTGTGTGAGCGCCCGTACAGGCAGGTGGCCGAGAGCGCAGCCCGGCCCTACCTCCTGCCTCTGATCGTTAATGGCTGCTAGTCATGCCAGCTTTCCCATGTCTCCTGGTCCTACCAACCCAACGTCCCTTCTGAGGGATGAGCAGGAGATAGGATGGATGCGGTTTTATAAAAGCTCACACATTAATCCGAATTTCTGAGTGAAGACTTGTGGCACACAGGTTGAGAGCCACCATGCTAAAGAGCTGACCAGTGAGCTTAGTGCTGTGTCTTCTGTGCATGGCCGAAATCTGGGTGCGATCCTTGAAGACTAAGTCATCTTCAAGAGGCGACGGGACACGTCTCCAAGGGTGTTAGACGCCTGTGGGAAAGGCTTGCGGAGGGGCAGGAAGGAGTGTGGCTGGGGGGGGGAGGGGGAGAGGGGAGGGCGGGCTTCACAGTTTCTGAAATCATGCAGCACAGGCAGAACTCTCCATATCCCCCAACTTTCTATGTTGAAGTCCTAACCCCAGCACCTCAGAATACAACCTTACTTGGAAATATGGTCATTGCTCACATAATTAGTTAAGATGAGGTCATGCTCCAGTAGGGCGCGTCTTAATGCAATACAACCAGTGTTCTTTTTAAAAGGAGAAATTGGGACACAGACACAGGTAGAGGAGAATGCCACGTGACCATGAAGACTGCCATCTGCAAGCCAAGGAGGAGGGGCAGTTCCCACTGCAGCCTTCAGAAGGACCGACCCTGCTGACACCTTGATCCTGGACTTCCAGCCTCAGAACTGTGAGATGACTCATTTCTGCTGCTAAAGCCCTCCTCCATCTGTGGCACTTTGCTACGGCAGCGCCAGCAAACCAATACACCAGCTCATTTTCCAAGTTCTGTAAAGTGAAACCTGGCCAGTTTACAACAGTTCTCAGGTGTGAGGCTACATATTAAAACACAGCGAAGCCAGAGGCATGTGCCTCAACCTAAAATAGGAACAGGGCCTCTGCGTTATTCCCCTCACTTCTCAGGAAACCTTCCCGAACCATCTGTGCGTGCGGGCAGCTCGGTGCCACCTGCAGGAGGTATTTGTGTCCTGACTGGCAGATTTTACAGTACAAAAACCAGGGAGCTGATACCCTAAAGCATGAAGTCCCACATATTAAATGACAATTAGATTAAATGTATAGTGACCCCATTAAACCATGTTTCAGTCCTCTGTATAATTGCCCCTTGGAAATCTACACATGTAACAACAGGATCTGATTTTTTACTCACCGTTCTTACATTTTTATGGCTTCTGAAGAAAACATCCAGGGACTATGCACTCCAAAAGAAATGGGATCAAACGAAGATGTTCTCTGCTTCAGGAATGTATTCTGAATTAGGGTCATGAGGACACACACAATTTTATGGCAATTTTGCAAAGTCAGATTTACCTTGATGACTTTATAGAACTTTGCACTGCAATTTTACCTACAGACGTTCCAACTGTCCTGTGATCCGCTAGGCATCTTGCTGGATGACAGGATAAACATGAATTCCTTTTGTTTTTCTTCCCATCACTGGTACGTGTCACCAGCCCTCACAGGCAGGCAGGACACGCGCTCACCAAAGCTGGAGATGGTGTTTAATTTGCTCCATGAGGTAGGAGCATGGCCCAGTCTCCCGCACGTGGACACTGCATATTTCATTCATTCATTCATTCATTCACTCAGCAAACACACTCCGTGGTGAGGAAACCCGCAGAGCAGGGTGACAGTCCTGGAGGGCAAACAGTGTGAGCAGAGCTTTTTCCTGTCCGTGTAGATGTAGTCTGCACACATGCATTTTCACCGCCTCAGTGAGGATTATCGGGGCCAAACCCAACAGGCCAGTTTTCTATCCGTCCTCCGAGGGCGCTTGAAGGTCTGGGCTGGTGGCGACAGTGCCCCATCAGGGCTCGTTGGATCTTCCCTAAGGGCTCAGCCTTAGGACAGAGGAGGGCAGCAGCACAGAAATCTCCTCTAGCTTATCGCTTTTGACTCAAACAATAACATCCGCTCTGACATGGTGACCCCACCAATTACACTGCAGCAGAGGAAAAACTCTGGCGGAGCACATCTAATTGCAGGAATGGAAACCTCGCCACAAGTCCCTGCAGCAATGCTGTCTCCCCGGGGCTGGGTGACAGTGGGTGCCAGCAGCAGTCCATGGAGAGGCCCAGCACCCTGAGCGAGGGCCTCCTGTTTCCAAACCGCTCACTGGGCACCTCACCTGGCTGCCTGGGTTGTGCTCCTGCCACAGCCTGCTGTGGCGAGAGCCACCGAGAGGGCTGACCGCGGGGAGGGACAGCAGGAAGGACCCCACAACCCCCAGGGTGACGATTCCAGAGCCTCAGCAGAGCCGCTGAGGACAGGGCCTCAACTGTCCAGCTGTGCACACAGCAAATCCTGAATAAAAAGAATGGCTGGTCCAATGTCAGGGACATTGAGGTAAAACCATTCTTAGAACAGCCTGGGTCCTTGCTTGGGTGTCTGCACACACGGGGCTCCTCCAAAGCACCCCTTTGTGCACAAAAGTGGGGTGCAGGGCTGTTGTCACAATCACTTGGGGTACTGAACTGCAGGCCAGACTTCAGGCATTTTCTGGGATGGCTTTAAAAATGAACAAAATAGCCCTAACCAGTTTAGCTCCGTGGATAGAGCATCGGCCTGTGGACCAATGGTCCCGGGTTCGATTCCAATCAAGGGCATGCACTTTGGTTGCAGGCTCCTCCCCAGCCTGGGCCTGGCGAGGGCTCCTGCAGGAGGCAACCTATCATGTGTTTCTCTCACATTGATGTTTCTCTGTCTTTCTCTCTCTCTTCCACTCTCCCTAAAAATCAGTGGGGAACTATCCTCCGGTGAGAATTTAAAAGGAACAAAATAAAAGAGGTTCCATAGGAAATCATTTTTGAGTTATCCTTTAAAAACACAAATTCCACTCACTGTGGCCCGCAGGAATAAGTGCTTGTTCTGTTTTGTTTTTTAGATGAAACTGTCAGCCAAGTTGAAAAAGTCCTTTTATCCCGGCTGCTGCCCAGGAGCACCGACGGGGGAAGCTGTGTCCCTGCCACACCCAGCCGAGCTGCGCCGCCTCCGGGGGCAGCCATTGGGTCCAGTAGAGCCAGGGCGACTGGAAGCTGGCACCACTCGGGTCCTCGGTGGCCCGGGCCGTGGGCCTGGCCCCCCGGGTCCATGAAAAGACCATCACAAAGCACAGTGAGTGTGGAGGTCCCGCCGCTCAGGCACAGGCCGCGCTGTGCGCCTTGTAATTTACCATTTCGTGCCACCTGGCACCCCTCCCTCCCGGCATCCTGGCCCGGTGGACGCAGCGCTGGGCGAGGATTATTCGCAGCCCAGGGTCCCGGTCTCAGTTGGGCCACTCGTCCTGGGTGTTGGCTTCGTGTGTGTGCCCGGGTCAGTGAGGCCGGTGTCACACAGCAGCCCCGCGGGCTAAGGCTCCCCGAACCGGCTGGAGGCGGGATGGACGCTCAGGCGGCTAATGGGCATGGCCTCCCTCTGCGCCAGGCCCCGGCTCATAGTCCTTATTCCCCACCAGCCTGGGCAGCGGCCCGCAGAGAGGGTGGGTGACCCCCCCGGGCCGCACAGCAGCAGGGCCAGCCAGTCGGGGTCGGGGCGGAACGCAGGCCCTCTGTGTCGGGCTCCGAGCCCGGCCTCCCGCCCTCCCGCCTCGGGGAGACGGAGTGCCCACAGGAGGCTGTAGGCGAGGATCCTCTCCCCGCCGCCCATCCCGAGGTCAGCACAGTCCGTCCGGCCGGTCCAGTGCTTTCTCCCTCCGTCACACACCGTTCATTTCCTTAAGGAACCTGGGCTTTACCTCCCAGCACATCCTGACGTTGCAAGTTGCGGTGCAGGGGGAGGTGGAGAGGGCGGGAGTCAGAGGGGGGTGGAGAGGCCGTGCCTCTGGGCTCTGCAATCAGATAAACCTGCACAGAAATCTGGTCCCGGAGAAGAAAGGGAGCTGCCTGGGCCCGCTCCCAGACTCGGCGGGGAGAGGGTCTGAGAGGCCAGGCCCCGGAGACTGCGGCCCCGAGGGCCCGTCTGGAGCGCCTCCTCGGGTTTCTGCGGAGGAACCGGAGCTGTCCGGTGAGGTCCCCGGGGCGGCTCTGAGATAGGGGAGGGCGCAGGAGACAAGACCGAGGCCTGGTCTGAACTCTCATTAATTCTCTGCTCCTCCTCGCCTGCCGGGCGGGAGCAGCCAGGCCTGGGGCGCAGAGGTCCCCCAGGCAGAGACCCCAGCAGGGAGGGTGTGGGCAGAGCCAGGGCCCAGGGTAGCAGCCCTCTTACTCACAACCACGTCTAGTAAGACACGATACTGCAGAAAAATACCAAATTCCCAGGTCTGCTTGTGAGATCAGCTGGTGTGCTCCGCCACAGGAGAGGCATCACCGGCTGTTCCCACCTCCTCTGCAGCTGGCAGTGCTCCCCGGGAGGACATCTGTGGGGTGGGACCTAGAATCCACGTTTCCCCGCCTGCACCCGCACCTGGGCAGTCACTGAGCTCGCCTCCAGCCCCACCACGTGGCCCCATCCGCCCGCAGCCCAGCTCTCCTGGCCCACAGAGTCCCCCCAGGGTCCTGCAGCGACCCCCTCACTGCCTTCCTGCTTCCTGCTCCGGAGGGTTCCTAACCCCGGGCACCTCCCTCCAGCCCTCCTTCCTTGTCTGTGGTCTGTGAGTGTCCAGTAAACACTGAGGGCAGAACTAGCTAATCCACAGCGCACCTCTCCCTCTCCCCTGCTCGTCCATATTCTCTTCAACCTCTTCCTCCTTCTCATTCTCTTACAACTCATGGAGTTTCTGCAGGGAAATCTCTACCCACTTCCTAACGCTCTCTTCTTCCCATCTGGGAGCAAAATTTAGGGGTGACTTATGGAAAAGGGGTGCAGCTGATCCGAATGTATCCCTGAGTGCCTTTGCCACAGGGAGCTCGCTGCTCTCCATCTCCAAAGCTCCAGGGGGCGCCAGAGGTGCCTCTGTCTCCATGAGCCTCTGACTGCCACCGAGGGAGTGCTGCCGTCCTCAGCTGCCAGACAAGATGGACTTCCCAAAGGCTGCCTTGCCCAGTGTGATGCTTTTCCTCTTGTTCCCTTAGCGGAGTCTGGATGCATTATCGGCCCCTAGGGCCAGGCAACCCCCCAGACTGGGACTCGGTGGTGTGCGGCTGGTCCACAGGGCGAGCTGGCCTCCACGGAGAACTGTGGTCTGAGCACCTCCCATCTACCGGACACGGCGGGCCCGGGCCTGCGAGGGGGACACTTTGTGCATCACCTCGGCTCTATCAGCCTCACCTCCCAGTGCAGTCAATGCCCTGGGGACCAGGCCTCCGCAGGGGGCAGCCACCTTCACCCGGGGTAAGCGGCCTGTGCCCTGCAGGCCTGCGCCAGGCTTTGTCTGCGATGCTGAGAGGTGGGGCGCTGGTGGGAGCTGTTTCACACACAGGTCACCCTGAGTTGCCGAGTTCATGCCCTGTGAGGGGCCCTCTAATCTGTGTGCGTGTGTGCTGCGGGGAGGGGGGTGCTTGCGTTTCGTTGCTCAGATGGGAGTTCTGAGTCTTCAGCGTTCCCGAAGAGACCATCCAGGGCCCCTGCACTGCACCCGGTGTCACATCTCTTCCCGGCGGCCCTGCCCTCCCTCCTGCCCTGCAGAAGCCAGTTCCATCGGCACTTGTCTCAGGATGTGCTCGGGGCACCAGGCGGAGACAGGCTGTTGCTAAATGTCCCTCTGCACACGGGCACTTCCTGGAGAAGCGGGAGGGAGGCGGCTTGTGAGAGGGACACTGAGCATGGCCTTCGGCTCAGTGTGCTCCTCTGGGCACCCAACCTAGAAGCACACTGTGCAAACCCCAGAGGCGCTTCAACTAACACGGGTTTTCATAAAGACAACTGAAGGCATAGCTCACTGGTCCCTGCTCTAGGATGAGGCCAAAAGGCTGTTTGTTGCACTGTTAACTCAAACAAATCTGCATAGACTACCTCCAGGTAACAAGATGTTAATTTTCAATTCTTCAGATGCCGACCACAGGCCATCTCGAACCACGAGCAGAGTCTATCTGCTCCGCGCTGGTCCAGACTTCTCAGCCTCCGCCTCTTCTGTTCCCTGGATTTGGCTTCCTTGCAGAGTCTCTGCTGCTGTCATTTTTAGGATCAGGTCTGAAGCTGAACCTAGAGGTCTCAGGGAAGGCGTGGGTCCCTCCAGGACTCATCCACGCCTGGCGGCTCGGAGCTGATTACCACACAGCCCATCTGCCATTGGGAGGAGAGAGGAACGGCCTCTGCTTCTTTGCAGGGAAGAGTGGCCTCCTGACCAGTGCCTGAGACCAAGGGGTCCCCAGGGAGCGCCCGCAGGCCCCCTGTCTTCCTGCACCCACACCGCCCACCCCGGGCACCGCTGATCACTGACATGTTCCACCTGAGTCCTGTCAGCTACGAGGGTGGAGGCCGCCATGCAGGTTGTGTGGCGCCAGCTCGGACCTCTGGGAGCCAGGTGAAGGGAACTGCTGGGAAGATCTTGAGGAGGTGACAGAAGGGGATGACAAAGGGGGAAAGGTCCCTCTAGGCAGCTGCCACCTCCCCTGGCCCTACAGAGAGCTGCTGCCCAGTGTTCCAAAGATGGGCGGTGGGAGAGGAGAGCCAGTGCTCAGGCCTCACCCTTTTATAAACATCCCAGTCCCGCTGCCTCCAAAGAGATGCGAATTATTTTGCTCCAAGAAGAAAAAAACTCAAGGCAAAAGCTTCACCAGGCACTCGCCTGGCGGGCAGGCTGCCTTCCTGCCCTCTTCTCCCCTCAGTGGGGAAGTGTGGGTCTCCTCACCGCCTTAGGCTGGCTCAGCCCCCTCGGGCGCCATGGGGACTGAAGGCCTGGTGGGGGTCGCTGGCTTTCCAGCCCTGACAGGGATGGTGGCTGTAGAGTGCCACCTGGAGGCGCGGGCAGCTCACTGCTTGGAGGGGCCGCTTTCCCCACCTTCATTCATTTGCTCTCGGGAGGCCCCATCTCAGGCTTCAAGCCTGGCCAGCCCAGGCCCAGCCAGGCCCGTCAGGCATAAGGCCTCAAACACATCTGCCCGTGGAGAAGCCAGGGCTTCTTCAGCTTCCTCTGGATTTGTTTTGTTCACACTCACTCTTCTAGGTGTGTTCCAACCCTATAGATTCCTCAACTCAAAGAGGAAATGCTTCTTTTTGATGAATTAAGTCAACACAATAAGTGTAAAAGCCCCTCCTCCTCCTCCTCCTCCTCCTCCTCCTCCTCCTCCTCTTTCTCTTCTTCTTCTTCTTCTTCTTCTTCTTCTTCTTCTTCTTTAAATATAAAAAAGACTTTATTAAGAAGGTTTTGGAGTCCAAAAGTAAAAAACACTTTTTTATTGTTTAAAGTAGTACATATAGTAGTACATATAAAACTCTTGAGATTATGTTTTGGACCCTTACCATTATAAGTCAACTTAGCAAATATATGATAGATCCTCTCTTCCCCCAACTGAGGGACGGAGAATGACGTAAACTGCACCTGCAGCATGGACATTCCTGAGCACCTAACCAGGCACCTTATATGGACTGTACATTGAACCACCAATCAGCACCTGCCAAATACCCTAAGCCCCAATTCCTAAGTCCCTAATTCCCTAATCATGTGCCTTATATGAAACCACCAATCAGTGCGTGCCAAGTACCCTAAGCGCATCCCTGCCCTTCCTCCCCTCAGAAGGCGCCTTCACCCCCGTATGTGTGCTCTTCCTCTGGGAGGCAGCCCGCAGGGTCCTTCTCTTCTAACAAAGCCTGAGTCCTGGTTCCCGGCCTCTGTCTCATCTTTCAATATATAACCACTAATTTGGCTGCATTGGATTAAGGGTCCATTACTTTACAACAGATTTTAATTCTTATTCCATAAAGTATAAAAATCCACACTTCTTTTATTTATTTGGTTTTATTTATTTATAATGTATTTTAAAGAGAGGAAGGGAGCGAGAGAGAAAAACAATAGAATCGATATTTGTTGCTCCACTTATTCGTTGATTCTTGAATGTGCCCTGAGCTACTCTAACCAACTGAGCTACTCAGCCAGGACCCGGAAATCAGCAAGCACTCTTGACCCAAATACTATTGCGTCCTTTAATTCTTTTTTAAAAGAATCTATGGTACAGTTGACCCTTGCAGAACACAGGTTTGGCCTGCACCTGTGCACTTACACATGGATTTTTAAAAAGAAACACCTGCACTGTTTGATCCAGGTTGAAAGCCTGGATGTGGAGGCCCAAGGACGGAATGCACCGTCTGCGCCATTTCATATAGGGGACTTGAGAATCTGCCGGCTTTGGGATGGTGGGGTCCTGGAACCAATTCCCATACTGGGGGCGACTTAAGTTTTGGGGGAGTCGGAAGTTATAGTGGATTTTCAAATGAGCAAGGGGCCGGCGTCCCTAGCCCCTGAGTTGCCCAAGGGCCCACTGTGCTTTGTACCAAGCTAGGAGTGTATCTCATTGCTCCTAGCGTGGTGATGGCTGGCTTCAGAAAACACTGTTTTTGAAATCTAAAACACTACCCTGGTCCTTAGGAAGAGTTCTCAGACTCCTCTCCCCAGGAGAAGCTGCGTGCACTTCTACCCAAACGAATTCAGCTACAGTCGCAAGGGGAACGGGAAGTCAGGGCAGACCCTCCTCAGAAGCTGAGTGCCAGGCGCCTCAGGGAACCAGGTCAGCAGACGGCAAGGCCTCCTCCCCCAGCTGGTGGGGCGGGGGTGGCTCAGTGGGACTCTGGTCTGAGAGTCCCTACTCTTAGAGAGACTGGAGCCTGGATGGGGCGTTGGGACAGAGACAGGGGCACAGGACAGAAGACAGACGGCCACGCCATCACTGAGGCGTGGGGAGGGCTGAGGCAGGAGGCAGAGCCAGGCCCTCATCGACACCTCACATCAGAGGGGCAAGGTCACTGTTTCAATCCTGCTAAGCTCGGCTGCACCTCTGTGGGAGCCGAGTTTTGCAGACTGCGATCTGGGTTCATTTGGTGTGTTTGCCACCTTCTGAAGACTTGGGAGGGCTGTATTCCCTACCCTCTTAGAGTTCTGGGGTCATGTGACTGATCTGACCAATCAGTTGTGAGAGCAAGTGGCACGTGCCCCTCTGTCAGAGCCAGTGCTGGCAAGTACAGGGCCAGGAGTCTGTCCTCCCTCTTGCCCCATGCCCCCCATGGCAACACTGGAGAAGGTGGCTGCCCCAGCAGCTGGGTCCCCAAGTCCCTTATGAAGAACAACCTCCCCTTGCCCACCTGCACTGGCTGTGAGGCTGGAGGGAGCGAGAAAAGTCGTTGTTTTAAGCACCTGAGACATCTCTCTCTGGCTGCTCCTCAAAGTCTCCCTGGAACTTAAGGTGGTCCTGAGCCTGGCTCCCGCTCCAGACACTCCAGCTCCATTGGTGGAGGTCCCGGAACCAGGATTTTAATGGGTGGACTTCTTCACAGGAAGCTGAGAAGGCAGCCAGAGAGTGCCACATGCTCCTCGGCAGGCCTCCCCCCTGCTACCAGCACACAGCCCTGTGGTGCCTGAGTCACAGCTAATGAACCCAGCGGGCACAGTGCTAACTAAGGTCATGCTTCATTCAGAGATCCGCAGTTTTTATCGAATGTCCTCTGCTGTCCCGGGATCCCATGGGATATGGCATTACATTCGGGTGTTACATCTCCTTAGGCTCCCAGACTCTCCTTGTTTCTGATGGCCTTGACAGTGTGGAGGGGCACTGTCAGGTGTCCTGCAGACTGCGATCTGGGTTTGTTTGGTGTGTTTCTCGTGGTTAGACTGGCCCAATTGGTTTGGGGAGGAAGACCTCGGAGGTGGGCGTCAGTCAGGGGCACGTGACTTACAACTGTTGGCACTGACCCTGCTCCCCTGGCTGAGGTTGGGTTTGTCAGCTTCCTCACTGGGAAGCTACCCTCTCTCCCTCTGTCCACTCTGTGTTCCTGGAACTCATTCTGTGTCGCCCTCACTGCGGGGGACGGAGCTCCTTGGGGGCGGAGCATCTATAAATGATTTGGAATTCTTCTGTATGAGAGGTTTGCCTGTCCTCCCCATGTGTTTATTTATTCGATTATTTTTATATCAGTATGGACGTGTGGTCAATATCTCACTGCCCTGATTGTCCGGGTGTGGCACTGGAGCCCCCTCAGCTGGCTGCTGTGCCCTTTGCCGGGCCTCGTCATGTCATTTGTCAGGCCTGCAAGGTGCTCCAGGCCCACCCTGCGTCTCACCTGCCACAGCCCTAGACTCAGTCATTCCTGCGATGAGCCTGGCTCCTTTTATCCGGGAATGGTATTAAAAACCAAGATGAGGCATCCGGATTTGTAATTGAATGGGCAGCAGAGTGTGGGAGCCACTGAGTGGATTGCACTGGCTTACCACCCTGCCTGCACCGGAGAAGCACGTAGATGTCGGCTGCAGCTGGTGGGCGGTTCCTGTGTCCAGGGGCCTTCCCACATGCAGCACCCCCCTGCCATATGCACTACGGGGGTCCACCAGGGATCCAGCAGGGATCCACCAGATAGGATATCAGTCAGTAGAGTTTTTTGGGTTTTTTTGCATTAATTTGCAGATACTGTTTACACTAACATTTACTACCTCTAGCATGTTTTCTGTCTCCCTGGAGCTCAGTCCTTCTCTCAACACCCGGAGAATATAGAAGGGGGAGAAGGTACTCTCTCAGGGTAGCAGGGTGGGTTCAGGATCTAACCCAAGGCCCAAGAGAGCTCTAATTAGGTTTGAAATGTAGTTGTGTACATGTGTGTATGTAAGCATGTGCAGTATGTGTGAGTGTTTCTGAATTTGGTATGTACATGAGTGTATGTAAGCATGTACTGTGTGAATTGTGTGTGTCCAAGTGTATGTGAGCATGTGGAGTGTATGTGAGTATGCATGAATTGCATGTGTATAAATGAGTGTATGTGAGCATGTGGAGTGTATGTGAGTATGCATGAATTGCATGTGTATAAATGAGTGTATGTGAGCATGTGGAGTGTGTGTGAGTGTATGTGGATTGTGTGTGTGAGACCAGGTGAATGTCTGATTGACAGTGAGTGTACAGTGTATGTGAATGTGATGTCTGAGATTGTCTATGAGTATGAATACATGTGAACGAATGTGTATGATATGTGAGTAGGCATGTGAGTGAGTGTAACTGTGAGCATAAACTGTGGGTTTGGGGTGGGAACAGGCGACACCCTGTCCCACATGGGGCATTAGATCCCACTGACACAGCCTCCTCACCGTCCTCACTGCTCACACCAGCTCGAACTTCGCAGCCAGCACCTCCACTCCAAACTCTCATGAGAACAGAGACTCGGGGGCCGGGGCTCCAAGCCCGGCACCGTGCTGAGCCTCATCTCGTTCCTCCTCCTGAGAACCTGGGTGCAGCCACGGACAGTCCGATGTTGTCTTTCCTGTCATCACTGACTGTATCTGCTGTGTTAGCGCATCACTGTGATTAGCAAGCTGCTGGCATCACACGAACACTGGCTAAGGATTCCCTCAGAGACTAGGCCACGGTGCAGGGACATGTCTGCTCCAGAGAGAGGCCCAGCACATGGTGTGTCCGTCACACTGCAGTGCGGTCCCGGGAAGGGCGTGGGGACCTGGGGGGGGGGCCTGGGTGAGGACACGGGAAAGGCGGTCACAGGCGTCCCCAGGCCCGGCCCATCCTCCGCTCACAGGGCTGGCCGCTCCGAGAACTGTTCCCCTGCCCCTCAGCGTGCTGTGACGGCCACAGCAGCCCGGCCTGGGTCCTGTGAGAGGAAGGGTTGTCACCTCCACCTCCTCACCTTGCTTGTGCCCCACCTTCTCTGTGTTTCAACAGAACTGCCCTGTCCTCACCCCGTACCCTTAGGGCCCCCATGGACCGTCTCCCCTCTAGGACACACGCGTGTCTATCAAGGGAACTGTCATTGCGTCTGCAGCAGGCCCTCCGCGGGCTGAGGCTGGGGGACAGAGCAGGCCCCTGAGGGCTGATGCTGGGGGGACAGAGCAGGCCCCTGAGGGCTGATGCTGGGGACAGAGCAGGTCCCCTGAGGGCTGATGCTGCGGGGACAGAGCAGGCCCCTGAGGGCTGAGGCTGGGGGACGGAGCAGGGCCCTGAGGGCTGAGGCTGGGGGACGGAGCAGGGCCCTGAGGGCTGAGGCTGGGGGACAGAGCAGGCCCTGAGGGCTGAGGCTGGGGGACAGAGCAGGCCCCTGAGGGCTGATGCTGGGGGGACAGAGCAGGCCCCTGAGGGCTGATGCTGGGGACAGAGCAGGTCCCCTGAGGGCTGATGCTGCGGGGACAGAGCAGGTCCCCTGAGGGCTGATGCTGGGGGGACAGAGCAGGCCCCTGAGGGCTGAGGCTGGGGGACGGAGCAGGGCCCTGAGGGCTGAGGCTGGGGGGGCAGAGCAGGCCCCTGTGGGCCTTGGCTGGGGGACAGAGCAGGCCCCTGAGGGCTGAGGCTGGGGGGGACAGAGCAGGGCCCTGAGGGCTGAGGCTGGGGGGACAGAGCAGGCCCCTGAGGGCTGAGGCTGGGGGACAGAGCAGGCCCCTGAGGGCTGAGGCTGGGGGACGGAGCAGGCCCCTGAGGGCTGAGGCTGGGGGGACAGAGCAGGCCCCTGAGGGCTGAGGCTGGGGGGACAGAGCAGGCCCCTGAGGGCTGAGGCTGGGGGGACGGAGCAGGCCCCTGAGGGCTGATGCGGGGGGGACGGAGCAGGCCCCTGAGGGCTGAGGCTGGGGGACGGAGCAGGCCCCTGAGGGCTGAGGCTGGGGGGACAGGGCAGGCCCCTGAGGGCTGATGCTGGGGGGACAGAGCAGGGCCCTGAGGGCTGAGGCTGGGGGACGGAGCAGGTCCCCTGAGGGCTGAGGCTGGGGGACGGAGCAGGCCCCTGAGGGCTGAGGCTGGGGGACGGAGCAGGCCCCTGAGGGCTGAGGCTGGGGGACGGAGCAGGCCCCTGAGGGCTGAGGCTGGGGGACGGAGCAGGGCCCGGGCCCTCGGCCACATCTCCTCCCAGGCGCCGCCTCTCCCTGGGGAGAGACAAGGGGAACCGAGAGTTCTGGGGGCTCTGCTTCGGTGGGACACACCACAAACCCTTCGAGGGCTGGTTTGGTGAAAAGAAGAAAAACAACCCCAGGCTATTTCTGCCTGGCCTGTTCTAGGAATTAGGGTGTTTTTGCCCAGGTTACTCAAATCACAACCCTGCGGTGTCTCCCTTTCCTACCTGAGAAAGTCCCTTCTCGGAGGACGGTTTAGGTTTGAGGTGTTTTGCGGTGGCTTCTTCCTAATTTCCAAACAGCCAGGGCTGCGGGGCCGGTCCCCCACGTCCGGGAGGTGAAGGGCCCTCGCTGGCCCGGCTGCCAGCACCGGGCTCATGACATCTCCTTGTCAGCTTGTCCTTGTTCGGACCTTCCCCTGGGAGCCAGCTGCCCGCCCGGGCTGTGGGAGGGGCTGTTCGGGGATGAGGTCTAACATACACATATACATGTACACATATGTACATATCCCATATAATAAAACCCTAATATGCAAAGTGACTGAAAGGCAGAACAACCAGTCGCTATGATGCGAACTGACCACCAGGGGACAAACGCTCAACACAGAGCTGCCCCCTGGTGGTCAGTGACTGCTCAGCCAGAAGCCAGGCTCATGGCTGGCGAGCGCAGTGGTGGCGGCGGGAGCCTCTCCCACCTCTGCGGCAGCCCTGAGGATGTCCACAGGGAGCGGCCTGAGCCATCAGTCAGACATCCCCCAAGGGCTCCTGGACTGCGAGAGGGTGGGGGCCTCCCTGAGACCCCCACCAAATCTAGTGCACAAGGCCTCCCGTATATATCCTGATATATAAAGAGCCAGGGGCCGTCACAAATGAAGCAGCCACATGGGCGACTGAACACAGGCTGCATGGGGTGGCCAGGCCGGCAGGGGGGGCAGTTGGGGACAACCAGGCCAGTGGTGGGGGAGGGAGGAATTAAGGGGCAATCAGGCAGGCAGGTGAGCAGTTAGGAGCCAGTGGTCCCAGATTGTGAGAGGGATGTCTGACTGCCAGTTTAGGACCAATCCCTAAGCAGTGCTCACCTAAGCAGTCCTGGATTGGAGAGGGTGCAGGCTGGGCTGAGGGGACTCCCCCCACCCCCGTGTATGAATTTCGTACACTGAGCCTCTAGTGTGTGTGTGTGTGTGTGTGTATATATATATATAGCCAGGAACCGGAACGCCGGAATGACCTGAACTACTAGAACAACTGGTTGCTGTGATGCCCACTACAGCTGGTCAACTGCCCCAATTAGGGGCAGGGTTGACCAACCAACCTCTTTCTGCCCCTCCCCTGGCAAGCCTTGCCCCTGATTGGCTCCCCCCACTCGGTCTGGAAGAGATGGAGACGGATGCTCTCCGGCCGCCAGAAGGAGCCCAGCCCTGCCAGGCCTGGACTTAGGACTTCGGCTTCCGGAATCGCAGAAAAGCAATTTCTGTTTTCAGCTGTTCATTTTGTGGTCATTTGCCAGGGTGGCCATTCAGGAAATGAACACAAATAGTTTTAAATGAACACAACTTCCTAATACGCAGGTTCGCTTTGAAGACACACGGCCTCACCGGGAAGGTTCCGGAGGGCATGCCGGTGGTCCGCTGTGGCTGGACGCGGGGGGCTGAGCGCCAGCCGGTACATCCCCAGGAGGGGGTTCCAGGAAAAGCAGAGGAGCCTGGGGAGCTGTGGGACAGGCCCTCTGGCTGCCGGGACCGTCCACCTTCGGCGAGAGAGTCCTCGCCTGCCTCCTCCTGCTGGGGAGGCGCCATGGGCAGATTCCCCAAAACTCTATCCACGTCAGGGGCACAGGTGCCCTATGAAGCCGGAAGCCAGCCCAGCCCTGGGGCCTGTCATCCAGCGGGTCAGCAGCTGGGAGCCCTGACAGCCCCTCCACTCTGAGTAACACACCCCTGCTCTGGCTTTCCCGGAGCCCGGCGGGAACACCCCGCCCCCCCCCCCCCCCCCCCCGCAATTCCCCACCCGCCACCTCCACCTGGTGAACTCTGAACTGTCATCCACCCCTACCCCCCCGCTTCCTCTTCCATCCAGGTCTACTCTTCCTGGTCAGGGCACATGCCCGGGGTGCGGGCTCCATCCCCAGTATGAGGTGTGCAGGGGCAGCCGACCAATGATTCTCATTATTGATGTTTCTAACTCCCCCCTCCTTCCTCTCTGAAATCAATAGAGACTTTTTTTTTGGGGGGGTGGAGGGGAGACACAAACAAACAAGCATAGAAACACTGCACAATGCCCAGTGCCCGGAGCTGGTAAACTCTGTTAATCACAGCTTCCTCTGGTGCCAGAAATGGAAGTACCTACACCAAGCACGTCAAACTCAGAGGCTAACATGGGCCAAATGAACGAGGCATGCGGCCCAGGGGCCGCGAGTTTGACATGCTGACCTACACATACACGGAGAGGAGGGGTCTGAACACGCGGCAGTCACACAGGCGGGTCTCCCTCAGCCAGCACAGCTGCGCCCCCGTGAGAGCGCCTGCGGGACACCGGAGGGCTGGCCCGCGTGTGCGAACACGTGCTCAGTACAGGTTACTTGCCTTTGCTTTAAGAGAAACAACAGAGGAACAGTGTAAGGATGTGCCCAAGGTTAAGGGCAACGTGAGCATCTGAGATGCCTTTTTACCTGCTTAGGTCTTCCAAGGAGCCCTATTCCTCGGCACGGAGCACGGAGTCTGCCAAAGGTGGGGGCTGGATCCGAGTGCTCACCGCCTTGTTAGTGTGTGAGTGTGTGTGCAAGAGTGCATGTGAGTGTATGAATGTGTGATCATGTGAGTGAGTATGTGTGAGCATGTATGTGAGTGTGAGCATGTTATGTGTGTGAGCATGTGAGTGTATGTGTGAGCACGTATGAGTGTGAGTGTGTATGTGCAAGAGTGCATGTGAGTATGTGCATGTACATGTGTGTGTAAGTGTGTATATATATATATATTGCATGTGTGTGCACGCAGGCTGTGGAGGGAGGCTATGCCAGCACTTCAAGGCCACCCTATTCCTTGTCATTTCTCATTTCCTACAAATAAATATGACCAAGCATGGAAACCTGTCAGGGTTTAATGAGGTGCCAATGGTGCCAATGTATGGAATATTCGCAGCATTTCTCCGTGTTCCGCAATATTTAATTAAAAATCCGTCCCTAGACCTGACAACATGCCACTTGCCATCCCAAGCAGGGGCTGGGAGCTATGTCAGAACTTGCAGAATCAGGAACCTTTGCAAACGGACTGCACGTGTGACTTCTGCACCCCATCTCAGGGCAGGACCTCAACACCGCGTGGAACAGAGCGCCACGTGCTCCAGGCCCTGCTCTGCAGCCAGGCCCCTCCGCCTCTCCGGCCCTCCAGGAGAGGCGGAGGGGGACCCCGAGTCCCCAAGGCCTGCAGTGGCAGAGACAGAAGAACGAAACAGCTCACCCACACCTGCACCCGCCACAGCCAGAAGCAGCCGAGCAGCCCAGAGCCTGGCGCGCTCCTGCCGTCACCGCTCAGGTCTCTCCCTCCGCAGCCAGCCGGGCACGCAGCCTGCCACCCGCCTCCGGTGCTCAGCTCACAGGCAGGCGCCTCATGCATGTGAACGCCAAGCCGTGGCAGGTATTAGATCTCCCGTTTTATAAATTAAGAAGTCAAGGCTCTGAGCAGTGAAGCAGCTACCCCCCTCACCTGCCCCCACACACCCACACCTCAGCGGGAGTCAGCGGGAGTCAGCCGAGCCTGCCCCGCCCCGCACTCTGCCCACCCCATGCCGTGCTGCCTGGCACCACCCCACTGACCCTCGGGACATTGGAGGACTGGCCATGATTTGTCGTATTGTTTGACCTTTAGAGAGAGGGTCTGTAGTTTCATCCGTGTGAGCCAAAAAAGATTCCACAAGAGTGCCCAGCTCCTGTGACAAGGAAAACAACACCTGACAGCCTTTTTCTGGGTCAAAGACTGTCCCAGACCCTTCCTTCCGGAGCGCAGGGAGGGCCTCGCGGGGCCGGGCAGCTCAGCTCTGCAGAAAGGGGTGTCCCCGATGCCATCCACAGGCAGGCCTTTCCCAAATCCAAACTCACAGACCCCCTCATTCCTGCGTGTGCAGCGACCCCATGTGGCTGTTTCCCAGGATAACCGCCTGCTGAGAGCTCATCATTTAACAAAGCAGGGGGGTGATTTCTTTTGTCAGGAGATGTGCTTTCATCCCACTGGGAAGGGAAGTCCAAGCTGGAAGAGGTAGGAGGGCTTGCCGGACAGACATCCCTCCGGCCTGCTGACCACAGACCTGAGCTCAGAGCGCCCCCTACAGCAGCGTCTGGGAGACAGCAACAGGGGGGTCTGCACAGCTAACCTCCAGGTCTATGGCTGCCCTCCCTCTCCCCCTTCCTCCTCGCCTCCCCCACCCTCAGCAAGGCTGCTGGGCCTCAGAAGATAAAGGCAGACCAGGAGACTGCCTGGCGTAAACTCAGGAGGCGGCAATGCGAGGTGAGAGCTGGAAAGGGCCGTAGGGGTTATCTAAGCCACTCCTTCCTTTTAGAAATAAAACCACCCAGCAAGAGGCTGCACGCAGCTGCTGTTAGCCTGTGCTGATCCTGTGGCTGCAGTAACGTGAGGGTAGTTTTCTCTCGTGTAACCCAGTCCCTCGAAGGAAGGCGGCGGGCTGCCAGGTGGATCAGTGTCAAGCTCAGCCCCAACCTTCTGCTTCGACAGCCCTGAGGCTCGCCTCTGTCCACAGGGACTTCCCGGCACAGTGTGGCCACGAGAGCCCTGCCATCGAGTCCGAGTTCCAGGCGGAAAAATCCAGATGGGACAAAGGCAAAGCTGGTTTCCCAGAGGCACAGGCTTCCTTTTAACTAGCTGTTCCTGTTTTCCAGCAACTTCCCTTATCTCTTATTGGCCATCCCGCCTGTGACAGAAGCTCGGATTGTGGGTTTGTAAACTGGGAACCGTCGGAGAAGGGGAGAATGAGGATGTAGACAACTAGAAGCCACGTCTGTGACCAGTGGTGTTAGCAGCTACTGTGTCTTCATGCCTTCTCCCTCACTGATCCGCCCAATCGCCCTGCCAGCTAGCGCTGGCTGTTCCCATTGCACGGGGAGGTGGGGGGGAAGGAGCTTCGGGTTGTTACCTGCTCTATAGCTGGTGAGTGTTGGAGACAAAACCTGAACCTAAAATACATGGTCTTAACGCTGTGGCACCAGTGGAAGGGGAAGAACCAAGGACCCGCCGGGGACCTTTCCCCAAGGGCACCTTCCAGAGCTGCTCCGGGCCTCACCATTGGTTCTTCACTGCAGGTGGAGAGGAGCCAGCGGGAACCTGATTTGGGGGAGAAGGGTGCACTGCTGCCCCCACGCGGTTGGTCGGTGTGTAAATAATCGAGTTTGCCCACACCCTCCTCCTTCTGCTAATCTCACGTCCAACCTTCCACACTAATCTGGGCTATTTTGTTTTAACATCTCATCCGTCACCTCTTACTATTGGTGCAGTTGGGTTCAGATTTAAAAAAAAAAAAAAAGAACACATGTAAATGTATAACATAGATAAATCCTTTTGCTTTATAAATAGGCCCTTGGATTCATAAAAGAACTCATCCAGAGTTCCTTTAACTGGAAGTCTCCATAATTTTTAAATACACATCATTTTAAAATATTAACTAGTTGACAAAATGGCCCAGAGACAGAGAAACTTAAAACTAGATCATGTGATATTTGTCTTTCTCTGATTGGCTTATTTTGCTTAGCAAATCATCTCCAGGACCCTCTGCTCTCTCAAGGGGAAATAGAGCCTTTTTTTTTTTTTACTGCTGCATAGTATTCCATTGTAAAGGTACCAGGTTTTATCCACTCATCTACTGATATGATCTCACTTATATGTGGAATCTAATAAACACAATAAACTGATGAATGAAATAGAACCAGAGGCGTGGAAACATGGACTAGCCTGGCGAATCTCAGAGGGAGGGCGGAGAGAGATTAGCCAAAGAACTGACATGCAGACAAGCATTGCCCAGACACAGACAGCAGGGCGGTGAAGGCCTGGGGCAGGGTGGGATCTGGGTCGTGTGGGGCTAGAGGGGAAGGAAATGGGGAAGGGCATCTATAATACTTTCAACAATAAAAATAAATTTTTAAGAACTGGATTATGTTACTGCTAATTGAAGATTAACTGGAAATCCTCGCAGTACACATCAGTGGGAAAACGGAGTTGCATACATGACCGGCATTTCCCAGTCGCCTCTCCCATAGAGCTGTCCCACCGCGCCTGGGATTTCTGATAATGAGGAGGAGGAATGGCGAGAGTGGGCCCCGGAGCGCTGGGCACCGCCGGCAACGGCCTGTGCAGCGGCGGTTCTGGTTTGCTCTCGAAGCCATTTGCCATGGGATGTTGGCTGAGACTTTATCCTTTTGGTGAGACTCTGGGAAACCATCGGACATGGGCAGAGAGAGCGCCTGATGGAACCCTGCCCCCTCCAGTCCTGTGCAGGACTGCAGAGTGTCCAGCAGATGGCGCCACACACCTCTTGTCCTGTGGGGACCAGAAAGGCTGCTCCCCACACCCTTCCCTCCATCTGTCCTCGCACCCTCCTTCTCCCAGTCCCTCCGTCTTCCTTTAGTGACCGATTCATCAAATCTCTAAAAGCCTAAAGCCGAGCTCTGTACGGCATTTGCCTAATATAGGCATAATAAACAAGAAACACATTGTGCTCTAGGGATTTATGGTTGGGGTGAATATTTGTTCAATGTCTTTGGAACATCAGTGAGAGAGTAAATACCTGCCAGGACTGAGAGAACAGAGACCCACGTGGACTGAGAGAGGAAGCAGCCTGCTGTCTCCCGGGCTCAGAGGACAGACACGCCGGCGGCCAAGGGCCCAGGAGCGGCCTTTCTCCCTTGGCGGCTGCCGAGAAAAGGCCAGCATGCCCTCTTCCTGCAGCCACTGCTCTCCCCACTGGCCCCAAGCCTGCTCTGCAGCTCCCACCCGTGACCGGGGGATCCCCAAATGCAGAGCCACTATCTTATAGGATCTGAGTTTACTCCTCAAGCTTCCAGCCAGAAACAGCTGAACTTGGACTAGATCCTCAGGTTGCCCTTGAGACAAACCACTCTCACACTGTCAGCCTACTGGGCTTGCTGGAGTGTCAGCCTTTGTTTCATGATTTGCACCTGAGTTCATAGGGGCCGATGACCCAGTGTTTACATCTAGCCTTTAGGACTGTCAGCACCTTTTCCCAGGACTGCTGGTATTTCCTTGTGTTGTCTCAGATCCCCCGATGCTAGACAGACAAACTGCCGAGGCCTGAAACCATTGCAGCTCCCAGACCCTGACGTTTATCCTCAGCCCATGCCTTCCGTGGAGAAAGCTGCCTGCAGTGCACTCTGTTCCCCTCCCTCACACCTAGCCTTCTGCATGCGGAGGCTGTCCTCCTGACGAGTGTTCTCTCTGCTCCTTAGGTGTGCTGACTAGCACACCCTCCCGCTCCAGAGAGATTTCCCAAAATACACCGCAGGCAAGCTCCTATGCTACCTTCAGCTGGAATAATTGTGGGGAAAGGCTCCACCTGAAAAAAAATCTTGAAACTCTCTTGTGTTAAATTTTGCAAAGCAAAATCCCCTTTGTTCACACACATGTGCACCAGAATTTACACGTGTGGGCGCATACACATCACCAAGAAACCCAATGAGAGCTGTTCGAGGCCAGTGGTGCAGCCACAGACAATTCGAGCAATTCCTACTTGCTCTCCAAAATTAATCAGACCAATGTTCTGTGCAGTAAACATCTTTTTATAAAGTGACATTTAAACTCTGCGTGAAAATTCTGAAACTAATGAATCCATTTCGACTCAGGTGAAATCATTCAAAAACCTATCATGTCACAGAGCAATTAAGTGGGTCTTTTCAGAATTTAATGTGTTGCTGCTGAATGCCAGAAATAATGGACAGAACTGGCAATTTAGACAATTGTCTGGATCAAAGGAGAGTTGGAGCTCACAGCATTTATTATAGGTGTGGGAACAATATCAGTGCTTTTCTGATGTTGTTAGTATTGTATTTGTGCAAGTAAAGAGAATCTGCTAACCCCACTGAACACATTTTTTTTTCTTAGTATCCAGTAGGTTAATGTAGCTTAGCAAATAACCACATGTGGCTGCTGCTCACAGAATTTCCCTAGTGTTTTCAAGCCTCTCCATGTATATAGCTCAGAAATCTGATTTTCTGGGCTCAGGTCTTCTAAATGTCTGGTCTATCCCAATGGTAAATTAAATATCTTAGAAAAAAAATTTCCTCTCACATGGTACAGAAGATAATGGTCTTTCAGCAAAGGCCAAGACTATTTTTAATAGAAAAAAAAAATCTATTTCCTCCGGAAATGAGTACCCGTGACTAAGACCGTAGCTTTGGTATTGGGTTTTAGTCCTCTTTCCTTTACTTTTGAGGAAGCATGACCAAGTTATTCACCCTCTCCAAGGTTTCATCTTCTTGTGTGAAAAACAAAGTAAGCTTAGCTGTCTCATAATGATGATCTGGATGTTAAAACAATAATTTATGGAGAGCTCTTAGCACAGTGCCAGGCACAAAATTAGAGCTGAGCAAGTGGTATCTACAATCAATGAGCTCCTGCACAAATCAGTCTGGCAGTTCCCTGATAACTGAATTTATGAGTAAAGTTTTTTACTAAATTAGAAATATCTGAACACTCTTTAAAAATAGTGTTTCATTTTATTTAAAAATAAATATAGAGAGAATACAAATAGCTGGCCATCATTGCTGGCTTTATGTCCTCAAAGCAATATTGTTAAAGGTCAGATCAATTAATAGGTAAGCTACACAAATAATTCAATGAGTCACTTCTCTATAATTTACATCTGCAGACCATTTTTAGGTACTTATGTTATTCCACTGTTAATTATTGAGCACTGTTATGGCACAGCGAGGCACTGAAGAAAATATTCTTATTAGCTGTTGTGTATTGTGTGATTATATGCCAGCATCGTGCTTAAGGCTATTCATTCATTGTCTTATTTAATTTCCACCCCAACATCCTGAGATGAGTCCCTGTGATTTGAGAGCCCAATCCTGAGTCACTGTGCCTCACTGATGATCCTTTTCACTAACTCACCGTGGGGCCGGCTTGGGGACAACTACGCACGGGTGTCTGGCAGCCCGGGCACATCTTGAGTAGGAAAGGGAGCACCATGACTCTGAAGCCTTCATGCTCTCTCAGATCAATTCCAGCCTGAGAATCCTATTGGGAATCCCAACCCCGTGTTTTCTCTGCTCCACACATCCCGGCTCCCTATTATGGCCGAGTCACCTCGTCCGAAGTAGCCCTGAGGGCTGGAGCCAGCACTCTCATCATTCCTGAGAGCTTGTCCTGGTGGATTTGTTCTCGAATGTTCTGCTCCTCGACACTCCTCAGTTATCTTGGATCAGTCTCAGCTTTGAGACATGCCATTCCTTTTCTGCTTAGGACTTTGGTGTATCTGGTTATTTTACCTTTTTCCCTAGAATTCCATTTCTACCTAATCCTCAGATTGCTGTCTGGATTTTTATTCTGTCCTAACTCTTGGCCATCCCTTCAATTAAAATGGAATTTTATTCATGTCTCCATTCTCCCCTAAGCAGCAACGGTTAATCTATGAAACATAAAGAGAAAAGAAAATGTAAGAAAAGGGAAGCCTCGGATATTATGCATTATGTTTTGAATAGTATTTTCTATACAATTCCTTTCCTCTCTCTCCCCGCTTCAGACCATGAAATGTGAGGTGAAGGAGCAAAACTTTCATTTACTCTCAGGTCTTAACTCCAGCTAACCAACAAGATCAGATAGCTGAAGAATTTCAGATGATCTGATGTTTTCTTTCTGCTCCTAATCCTTCTTTTTTCTTTTTTTCTTTTCTCTTAATAACCTTATCTCTGGACATTTACCTTCAGAACATTCTCTCTCATAGAACCTATTTCTGTCTGCATCAACCCGTGGACCCTATTCTGTTCTTTGATTTAGCTAAAATTTCAGTGTGTTGATGTATACAGTCTGTCTTTCTGCTAGGCTAAAATTAACCCATAGAACAAGGAGTAGTTAGAAACAGCACTTACCAAGCTTTACTAATTTTTTAAAGATTTTCTGAAAGAATATGTCCTTTTAGAAACTGAATTCTCCCCTGATCATTTTTCATACACATGCCAGTAGTCATATGAAGTACTTCAGGCAATATACTATAGGAACCAAGCATTGTAGGAACCAAGATCACAGAATTTAACAAATGGTTACACTTTAAATGAAGATATTTAATTAAAAATACTCTGAGATGATTCTTTAAGGATAATCTTCTTAAGCATATATGCAAGGAGCTCCTCGTCTGTGTGTTTTCATTTTGGAAATCAGCTGTTTCTAACAACCTCGTAGTAACCATGTAAATAATAGAGTGAAAATTCTCTGTAATGGCTCCGCCTCAGACAGGTTTCCTGACAGCGTACTTTTCTCAAAGCTTGCTCACAAGCGACCCCTCTGGTGCAACAAGAGAAACATGATGGCCTCGGAGATGATCTGAGACTTTGATGTGGGAGCAGTAACTGTTTCCCAGAAGCCTCTTGGTCCACCTTCAGTATATTCCAGCCAGCAATGGTGGTGGTGGTGGTAGGGGGTGTCATCAAAGGGACCTCAGAAGCCTCTCTGGCCAAAATCCTCACTGAAATTTTGAGAAACACAGACGCAAGGAGGGGAGGATAAAGTTACTTACTCAAAATAACACATTAAATGGAGGAAATAAAATGAAAATCCAAGTCTTCTAAGGCATTAAGCAAGTAAAGGCAACTGCTGTAATAAGCCGAATCGTTGTGAATAAATAAACATGACTGTGCTGCATGTTCTCCATGAGTACACACTCAGGCTGGCCGATGGAGTGCGATGGAAACAGCATTATGCCATTTCTCAACCTGTTCTGAGAGGACGGGCAGCTTCTGCTTTGCCCTCTGGAACCCTGACCAACAGCGAAAGAAGTCTTACTGTCCCAGCACCTCTGTGTGCTGAGAAACGCAAGCCACATGGAAAGGCGCTGTGGGACTGACACTGTATTTACCAGCCCAGCGGAGCCCTCAGCCAATAGTGAGCTCCAACTTCCACTCCTGAGCTCCAGCTCATTTGATCCTTCATATGAGCCTCCAGCCAGTGTCTGCATGAGCAACCCCAAGGAAAAAACATATAAGTGAACCCAGTCAACTCACAGGACCATGAGAAATAATAATAAACTGTTATTTTAAGCCCCTGCCTCTAAAAGAGCTTATTGTGCAGCAGTAGGTAATCAGACGACTAGCTGATGAAGAAACCACGGAAACATTTTTAAACAGGAGGGTGATAATAATTCAGTTCATAACTGAACATTTTGAATAGGTGGGGCCTAAGGGATCAGACTATTTAGAAAGTAGGAGATAAACTCTTTGTCCCTGCTCTCATACACATTCCAGTTTACTTGAAGTTTGAGGGCTACTGGATGGAACTGAGTGACATTCCTCCTCCCAGGACATATGGTATTTATCACATAAATTCTGAAGATATCAGAGAGAAAGACAGGGAGAGAGAGGGGGAGGGGAGAACTCTTACACGGAACTTCTGACCCATGACTGTTAAAGTACCAGGTTCCAACTCTGGTAGCAAGCTTTGAAGATAACACCAATGATCCCTGCTTCCCGGTACTCACACTCTTATGCTTACGTGATTCCGTGCCATATCAGACAGGGCTGACCCATGTAACCAATGTGATATTGCAGAAATGGCCATGCAATGCGTGAGGTTAAGGTTTAAATGACATTGCAGCTCTTGCCTTGTTCTATCTTGGATCACTCATGTTGGTCAAATTTGCTATCCCCATGTCTGTATTACTTTATCGTAAAAAGCCTTACGTATAGTCAAACAAAATTTGTTACCACACTTTTATCCTCAGAAATTTGTTGCCTATTCTTGGTCCTTTGTTTTCCCCTCTTAATGTTTAAATTCGTTTATGGAATCATAACAAAACCTTGTTTGTGTTCTAATTGCATGTCTATTGATCAACATCATAGTAGGAAACATCTTTAGACTATTGACTCTTTCTCTTTTCAAACGTAATAGATTTCTCCATATATTTAGGTCTTCTTTATAGTTAAACAAATTTTTTGGTGAGAGTTTGACTATTTTTTTTTTATCAGCTATATTCTTAAGTACTTTATATTTTTCTTCCTTGGTAAAACTGGGATCTCTTAGAAATACTTTTTCTAAATCTGTTACTAGAATATAAAATTCAATTGAAATTGATCTGTTGATACCATATTCTTCTTGCTTACTAAATTCTCCCATTTATTCTAACAATTAATTTGGAGATTCTTTGAGTTTTAGATGGTGAAAACATACCATTTGCACATAGTAATAATTTCATTTACTCTCTTACTATGTCTGGTATTTTTTTCTAAGTACTTTCTACAACATAGTACACATGTAGTTGAATAGAAGATATCTCCGATGGTGGAGCACTTTTATCTTTCTGATTTTTAAGGAAATGTTTTCCTTTTGAGTCTCTGTAGTCTTCTTTATTATGTTAAGGAATTACTTTTTTTTCTTCTTTGTTAATTTTGTATCCTTCATTGATGGGTGTAGAAATTCACCAAATATTTTTTTTTTCTTTTATGATGATCATGTATTGTTCTCCTTTAATTTCTTAATGATTATACTAATAGTTTTTTATAACCCTTACATTTCTGAGATCAACTTCTTTTTCTTTTCATTTATTTTATACTTTTGTGAATTTGATTTACTTAATATTTGCTGGGTTAAATGCTAAAAATTATTAAATATCAAGATATTTTGAAATAAGAGGATACTGTAATATTAATCTGAGTTTGCCTCATATGGAGAAACTAGAGAATGGATTTGAATATGCTAATGATAAGTGTTGTATTTTATTTAAAGGTAGAGACCAGGTGCACAAAATATGTGCACTTGTGGGGGTGTGCGGGCATCCCTCTACCCAGCTTACACCCTCTCACAGTCCGGGAGCCCTCAGGGGATGTTTGACTGAAGGCTTAGGCCCACTCCCTGAGGACTTAGCACTGCCACTTGCCAGCTGTGAGCCTGGCTTCTGGCTGAGGGGCGCTCCCCTTGAGAGAGCGCACTGACCACCAGAGGGCAGCTCCTGCATTGAGCGTCTGCCCCCTGGTGGTCAATGAGCATCATAGCGACCAGTTGTTCTGCAGTTCCATTGATTTGCATATTATTATTATTATTATTATTATTTATGATAACTCTTAAAATGTGAATGTGTTGCTAATTTGAGGAAACATGTCACCTAAAATTAAGGTTCCTAAGGGTTAAAAAATTTAACTAATTGGAAAGAAATTATGGTTTTGGTGTCATTTTGAAGGAAAAGGAAAGTGGATTCTGAAAGTTGTAAGGTTTGGGAGGAAAGGAAGTTATATAAGTGACACAGGCCAGTAAGCCAGGACAAGTGGAACAGGGAAACTGAGATGGTTAAACAGCAATTTGGAGCTGTTAGTAAATCCCGTCTTCTGTAAACCAAGGAGACTTAACAATAAATGATTTGCATTTTGCTTCCCTAACCAAAGGTCAAATCACTTATATCTACAAACTCAGGGAAACAGATAGCAGAAATTCAAATAGTGTCCATTGCTGGCCACACCCAAGGACAAATGAAGTTAAAACTTTCTTGACCTAGAATTGGCTTTAGGTCATTCCAATAGGCCCAGCCAGCTGGACCATCACTGAGCCTAGACTCTCAATTCCAATAATTACAGGCTGTTGTTGTACCTTGTGATTAAGCCCCTATCCCAGTGGTTGGCAAACTCATTAATCAACAGAGTGGCATGTGGCTTGCTAGCCACAGTTTGCTGACCACTGCATTAGAGCAATGGTTCAGAGAGTGGAAGGAAATGATGGTATCCATGCTCACTGCTCTGATGATCAGGTTAGGAGTTCCAGTGATGGTGTATCAATCATCCCATGCATGAGGGGTCTTATGCAAAGGTTAATGGAAACTGTGTTGGCCAAACAGCAAAATAATCTCCTCTTAAACACTGCAGAGCGGGAATGCTAGCCAAGTTTGAAGAAAGGAGTTAAATAAGAAAAGTGGGGAGTTGTGGGAATAATTAAGTAATCTTTTCTGTCAAAGAAGGGATTTTAGGCAGCTGCCATTTTGGCCCCATGACTTACAGCTCCCTGGGGCTGCCATTTGAAGCAGCAAAGGTCAACCCCTTCCTTTTTCCTTTAAATTAGCCAATGGCTCAAAAATGTGAGCCTAAGCTCTGGCCAATCAAGAGTGAGGGACAGATGACCTTGACGTGTGTCAGACACAAAATTGCAAGCAGATGGCCTGCTCAGTGGGCATGCTGCCAGACCCTGTGCGTGCACGCCTCCTGCAGGGGAAAGGTATTACCTTGCTGTCTGGCTCCTGAGTGTCCTTTGTCTTCTGCCAGGAGCCCTGGTTTGGGGCTCGCCTTCTTTCTAACACCGTGCAGACCCCACGCTCAGTGAACTGATGGCTACAGCTGGAACAGAAACCCTGGGCAGCACGTTAGCCCTGCTAAAGACACTGCTGGGCTTTTCCTTGGTGAGGTGAAGGGAAACGGGACTTTGGAAACTCAAGGATGTGACTTCATGCAAATAAATGCCACTCATTCTCCCATGGGAGTCTCAGAAAATTCCTTTTCTGGTGACACTGCAAGGGCCCCACCTCCACCAGCAACCAGTTGGGACACAGAGAGCTCCCCATCGATAGCATCATATTTATTTTTCCCCATTTGCTTTGTTCACATCAGGATCTAAACATGCTCCACACATTGTATTTGAATGATTCATTTCTCAAATGTTAAGAATGTAATATCGCTTTATTTTTAAAAATTCATTTGCTGAGGAAATGGAGTCATTTGTCCTAGTGTCCCACCTTCTAGACGTTGTTCATTATATTGCTATGTTGTAACATAAAATATCTTCATCCCTGATACTTCCTGAGAATAGCCTAATGTTAATCTGAGGTTCTCAAAGTGTTTTGACCTAATGACACTTTTACACTTAAAAATTATTAAAGACCTCAAATTATTTCTATTCATATGAATTATTGATATTTATAATATTAGCTGTTAAAACTATTTTTAAAATATTTTTTTTACTATCTAGTTTTGATCATTTTCAAAAAACTTCCCCCCAAAATGTCCATATAGAATGACAAGTTTTTCTCTCAGTCCATTTTTCAAGTAAGAATTGTGATTTGTGAAAACTGTAGATTAAATCTGTTATAAATACGTTTTCTTAAGACAAACATTATATTTTATTGTGCAGACTTCCCATTTAGTCATACAGAATATTGAAATAAATATATCCAAGGTTTCAGACTTGATAGAATTAATTATTTTTACCATTTCATCAAGTTCACACAGGACAGTTTTTCAGTAAAAATGTCTTGTTTCTTGCAAGCTCATGGTTATGGAGAACACAGGCTGCTGCTGCTGCCTTGACTAATGCTGGTGCAACAGAACTTTTACTCACCAGTGGGTGTGGCTCAGTGTTTGACCCATCTTGCTTTCGTCCCACAGTGTGAATGTCAGCACAGTAAAAAAGACAGAGAATATTTTAGTGTCGTTATGAAAGTTACAACTTCACGGTCTCCCTGGAAGGGTCTACCGGTCACAGCCTGAGATGCCGCTTTGAAGTGTCCAATGGCCTCACCTGCTGTTCCTTCCTGGCTTCCCTGCTGAGTCCAAGACCCTGTGACAGCACCTCTGAACCACTGCTCTTCCCTGGTTCTAATTTTTTCTTTTCCCTCAGCTAATACTCGTTTCTCAGCAATAATTCCTATTTCTACACCCACCCGACTTTTACTTAGTTATTTCTTTTTATTTATTCTTAAAATACAAGGTTTAAAGAAAAACATAGATACAGGAAAAAATAAAACATATTCCTACATATGCTTAGAAGGGCCAGTACTTGACAGATTGCTTAGAAAAAATACAGTATCAACGTTTTTCTTATCTATTCAATGCCACATTTCTAAAGTATATAACTTAAAGATTTGTGCCAAAGGCTACCTTCATTCCAGGAAGTTTTTCAGAATAAGAAAATAGGGCATAGGATGATAAAGTCCAAACTGCGCCCGTTCCCAGTACCCCTGTCCTGGTCCAAGTGCCTGCTATTCATTCCAAGGCCACACCCTCGGACTCTCTTATAAAAGCCGCATCTTCTCTGACTTAACCAACCATCCCAGACACAGTACCTGCAAAACAGGTGAGTGGGAGCTGAGAGGAGGTGAGAGCCACAGCGGGGTTTGCCTCACACATTTGGGGAGAGGCTATGGGAGGATCCTGGTCTTCAAAGAACATCAGTCTGAGGGGTAAGAGGGTGTACAGAGTCTCCAATTATTTCCAGAATCATAAAAGGGGATAGATCAATTTATTTCTAGGCGTGTTGTCAAAGGAAAAGACAAGAGGGAAAACGAAGGGGTCCCTCCATGCCCTCTCTCTGACCACACTTCCTGAGTGATCTCTGCTTGCTTCTCCAAGTCACAGGGATTGTACAACGCTGCCTGCCATGGCCCTGCCCAGCATGGCCTGGGTGCTGCTCTCCTGCTTGCTGCTCCTGTCTCAGGCGCAAGGTGAGCTTTCTCCGCCTCCGGCACGGGATTTCCCGGGAATGCTCAGGGCCAGGAAGTGGAGGAAGCCTCCGGGAGGCCTGTGGCGATGGTGAGGCGTCTCTTCACAAAGTGAGACTGCCTGCCATCCCTCCGTCCTCTCTCCTTCCTTCGGGGTAACTCCTGGTGGGGACACCACGGTGGTCCGTTCACAGTGGAATGAGATGGTTCCCATTTTGTGAGTGGTCTTGGGCAGAAGGAAGAGAGAAAGCAGAAAGGGTCAGGGGTGAGAGAAGCAGGAGAGTGGTAGGAGGGCTTGGTGTGAGAACATCAGCGCAGAGTGGGGGAAGTGTTGGACTTTTGACTAAATGGGGAGGGTAGAACGGAAGGGATGCTTCTTCATTTAATGGGGGTAGCTCAAGATCAAGAAGTCCTGAAAGTGTTGGAAACGGTGAGAGGTAGGCAAGAGTTTGGTGTTCATTCCCCCAAGAACTGGCTCCCAAATATTCTCACAGTCAGTCCCAACACCCATCCCCACACTGTCTCACTCCATTCCTCTCTCTTACCTCCATCCACCCCAGGTGAAGAGTCCAAGAAGGAGCTTCACTCTCCACGGGGTGCCTGTCCCGAAGGCTCCTATTCCTATCGCTTCAACTGCTATGCTCTGTTCATGACACCAAAATCCTGGGATGATGCAAATGTGAGTAGGTGCATTTACAGGTAGAAGTATTACATTAAGGACAGGAGGGGGAGGGGATGGCACCCTCATCTTTTACACACATACCTCTTCTTACCCCTCAGCCCTGCCCTGCCCCTGTGACGTCTCAGCCTCCTCCTCAGTCTGTCTCCTCCCCACACAGATTGCCTGCCAGAAGCGACCCTCAGGGTTCCTTGCGTCTGTGCTCAGTCCCTCTGAGGCATCCTTCCTGGCTTCTGTGGTCAAGAGCAATTCAAACAGTTGCCCAGACGTCTGGATTGGGCTTCATGATCCCACACAGGTGCGATGGCATCGCCTGCCTATTATCTCTGAAGCTGCTGTGGCCATTCAGGCCCACTCCCTGTCCCTGTCCCTGTCCCTGTCCCTGTGCCTGCCCAGAGAGCTCCAGAGCTTGGGATCTGCAGGGGCATTTGGGGGAGGGGAGGGTCTGGAGGTCAGGTGAGGATCTGAGTTTTATGAAGGTCAATAGTCTCCAGCTGAAGTTAATCTGCCTCTTGTAGAGATTTGTATACAATTCAGACATGACACCCTGTAATTCAGTTCTCTGAGCTTCAGTGAGGAATCCTACATGAAAATGAGATTCATTTTTCCTTGTAGAATAGCCATGGCCTCTGAGATTCAGGGTGTAATTATAAATTCGCTGCCAATTGTTGTCCAGCTGGGAACATGTTACTCTGAGCGGTTCCATTGGTCTTTGTGATTATTGACTTTTGGACTTACCAATGGGAGCAAGGAATTAGGGAAGGGGAAAGCTCCGTGACAACATATGGAATAGCAGACCAAATTCCGTGATCCTGAGGAGGGGACCAGGTGTTCACCTGAGGGATCCTGCATAAAGAACTCTAATGACCACTCAACCTTACCTGGCTCCATCTCTACTCTGTAGGGCTATGAGCCCAATGCAGGTGGCTGGGAGTGGAGCAATAATGATGTGATGAATTACGTTGTCTGGGAGAAAAGTCCTGCTACCAATTCTGGCTACTGCGGGAGCCTGTCACAAAGCTCAGGTAAGAAAGAGAAGAGCTAACTTCTGGCCAACCTTTCCATCCCCTCGTCCCCCGTTTCTGGGCCTATCCTTCAGGGAATTCTCCTGAACCAGAAAACGCAGTGCTGGTTTGTCTTCTCCCATCTCCTTTCATTTCTCTTCTCTGTGAGTTTCCTTCCCCTGGAGAAGGTCACTGGTGATGATGTGGGTGGGGCTTTGAATCCTAGGCCAGAGTCTAGACATGTTTACATGTCTTTCCTTTGAGCCCTGAGATCCCCTAGCCCCATTCATCTTTTCTCTCCCCAGGACATCTGAAATGGAAAAACAATAACTGTGCTCAGAAGTTACCCTATATCTGCAAGTTCAATAATTAGGTAAGTCCAGCAGGTGTGGCTCAGTGGTTGAGCATCAATCTATGAACCAGGAGGTCTCAGTTCAATTCCCTGTCAGGACACATACCCAGGTGGCGGGCTCCATCCCTGGTGTGGAGTGTGCAGGAGATAGCCAATCAATTATTCTCTCTCATGATTGCTGTTTCTCTCTCTCTTTCCCTCTCCCTTCCTCTCTGAAATCAATTAAAAAAACAAAAAAGAATTAGGTCAGGTGGGAGCCAGCGGCCTGAGTTCGGGATGCAGCTCTTCGTGGGGCCAAGTGAGGACCCGCCGGAAAGGAATATTTTTCGCACACCCTCAACCCGGACCTCTTCTTTTTCACCTTCCCTCCTCCTCACCCTCACTTCAGGCCTCCATGTGTCCTGTGGCCTGAAGTCCCAGACAGTAGAAATAAATATTTTACTCAATTCTTGTGCATTCTTGTGTTCCAGTTTCATAGAAAGACTGAGGAATCAGTGGGTGTGGGAGAAAACGTAGGAGCTGCCCTTGTTGCGTTTCCTTCAGGCCCCTGGGACAGTGACTGCAGGGACGTGCCCACCAGCGTATTTGCGATGAGTATGTAGGCCCTGTTCACATGGATCACATGCCCTCTCCTGCACCTGCCTCCTGCTGGTGTGGCACCACAGCATCGTGGGTTCCTGTTCACCTCTGATGCTATGTAACGGCACTTCTGCCATCACTGGCCAGAGGATTGGTGGTTCTCTTTAATTTGCAATCTAAATTGGACCATAGCTTATATAAAATATTAACTGCTTAGACCGTGGTAACAACTGAAATGTAGAGCATTAGAAGTTGTTACTCTTCGTGAAGAAAAAGTCTGAACAATTTGAAAACCAACAACTTTTCCTGCACCCATCACCCTGATGCCTGCCGAGGTTCCAGAGCACAGGGCCTTCTCTTTTCTGTGGGAGCCAGAGCTGCTGGCGCCTTGAGCTCTGAGGAACATTAAATAGTAATTGCTGAACACTGAGTGTGGATGCGGTTAAGAGAGAGAAACTGCAGGAGGCTGTGGTCTTAGGGAGGTTGCTACTCTTTCATGGGTTTTACTTCTGGAACCCCACCACATTCTTGTGATGAAGAATCTGTCCAGATAAAGACAACACAACGGAAGAAAACTGCATGTTAATAAACTTGATAATTACAGGTGTAAAAATCCTCAACAAAATGTTATCAAACCGGTTTCAACAGAACATTAACAGGGTCATATACCATGACCAAGTAGGAATTATTTCTGGGATGCCAGGAATGGTCAACATATGCAAAACACTACATAAAGGCCAAAAATTCCTTGGTCATATCAATAGATGAAGAAAAAGCTCCGAGAATCTATGGCACAATATCACACCTATAGTTAACAAATAAGGTGTTGCTCACTTAAATATGTTAAGAGGGTAGATCTCGTGTTAGGTGTGTTAGCACAAAAAGAAAAACCCATAAACAAATAGTAGAACACAAGGAAACTCTCAGAGGTGATGGTAATACCTAATAACTTGGGTGTGGTGATAGCAACATAAGTGTTTACATAATTCCAAACTCCTAAATTGTATACATTACATATGTGCATTTTGGTATACTAGTTATATCTCCATAAATCGGGGATGGAGGGGGGTGGGGAAGGAACATAATAATCAGAAACTAGGACATTCCTTGTACCTTGGTCTTGGTTCTAATGTCATTCTCCAATAAAAGAAACAAGAGCTTCTTGAAGAAATGGTTGAACCTAAGACAGAAGGTAACACCCGATATAATAGGTATTATCCTATAGAATAAAGAGTTAATATGCAAATTGACCCTCACACCCTCACACAAGATGGCCACCCCCATATGGTCAAAGATGGCCACCACAAGATGGGAAATTGGGAGTGACTGGGCCAGCAAGGGAGGGCAGTTAGGGGTGATCAGGCTGGCAGGGGAGGGCAGTTGGGGGCAATCGAGACAGCAGGAAAGCAGTTAGGCATCAATCAGGCTGACAGAGGAGTGGTTAGGGGATGATCAGGCTGGCAGGCCGGTGAGTGGTTGGGATCCAGCAGTCCTGGATTGTGAGAAAGATGTCCAACTGCCGGTTTAGGCCCGATCCCACAGGGCATCCCCCGAGGGGTCCCAGATTGGAGAGCGAACAGGTTGAACTGAGAGACACCTCCCCCCCCCCCCAGTGCATGAATGCATGAATTTTGTGCCCTGCCCGTTCCCCCCACCCCACCCCACCCCCCCGTGCATGAATGCATGAATTTTGTGCACCAGGCCTCTAGTATAAAATAAAGCAGAGCATCTTAGTGTGCCAGAAAGTAAGAAAGTAAGGAAATGTAAAAATAAAAACCTAATATTGGGGTTGTTTCAATGGAATAGAGGACTGAAAGCACTCCTTAGGACCAAAGCTGGGAATAATTCAGCAACAAAAGAAATCAAATAGTATTGGATTGTAACTAAAAGTATAATGCAAATATCCATGAATCAATTAGTATAGAATTACTTACATGTTGATACTAGAGGCCCGTTGCACAAAGATTCTTGCAATAGGCCTTCCTTCCCGTGACTGCCAGCACCAGTTTTCCTCTGGCAACTGGGACCCAGGCCTTCACTCTGGTCACTGCCTTTCATCTTCGCTCCAGCCAGAGTCTTTAGTCTTCGCTCCAGCCAGAGCACTGCTTCTTTAGCTCCCCTCCGCGTGCCCTCCCCGCCCCCCTCCCCGCCCTCCCAGCCACTCCATGCCTGCATGAGTGCTGCCTAGAGAGCAGCTGGGGGATGGGACTGCCACCATCTTAATTTGCATACTCACTCCTAATTGGCTGGTGGTGTTGTGAAGTGATGGTCAATTTAAATATCTCTCTTTTATTAGTGTAGGCTAGAGTCCTGGTGCACAAAATTCATGCACGTGTGAGTGTGTCCCTCAGCCTAGCCTGCACCCTCTCCAATCTGGGACCCCTCAAGAGATGTCTGATTGCCCGTTTAGGCCTGATTCCAGTAGGATTGGGCCTAAACGGGCAGTTGGACATCCCTCTCACAATCCAGGACTGCTGACTTCCAACTGCTCACCTGCCTGCCTTTCTGATTGCCCCTAACCGCTTCTGCCTGCTAGCCTGATCACCCCCTAACCACTCCTCTGCCAGTCTGATTGATACCTAACTGCTCCCCTGGCAGCCTGATTGGCTCTAACTGCTCTCCCCTGCAGGCCTGTTGACCCCTAACTGCCCTCCCCTGCAAGCCTAGTCACCCCTAACAGCCCTCCCCTGAAGGCCTGGGTCCCCTACAACTGCCCTTCCCTGTAAACCCAGCCGCCCCCAACTTCCCTCCTCTGCTGGCCTGGTCACCCCTAACTTCCCTCCCCTGCAGGCTTGATCACCCCCAACTGCCCTCCCTTGCAGGCCTGGTCCCTCCCAACTGCCCTCCTCTGCTGGCCATCTTGTGGTGACCATCTTGTGTCCACATGGGGGCAGCCATCTTGACCACATGGGGATAGTCATCTTGTGTGTTGGAGTGATGGTCAATCTGCACATTACTCTTTTATTAAATAAGATAGTATTAATATTTATTTATGATAATATGTACAATAATATATAATATTATATTAATCTATTAATATGTATGCAAAGACCAGTATCTCATGCAGAAAAAAATTCCAAATAATTTATGAAGCTCCTCCACATTTATATAATTCTATAAATCTAAAATTATCCTAAAAGTTAGTCTTTTTTAAAAAAGAATGACTAAAAACAAAATATAAAACAAAAATATGGATATATTACAAACTCATTTTTAGAAGTTTAAATGCCATAGACAGAAATCATCCATCAAATTGTTACAAAATTTTCTAAAATCTTATTTCTGCTTTCCATCTTTACCTCACCCTAGACAAGACAATAACAATTTGAGAACCACACCATTAGTTCTTTATCCCTATGGTTGCTGATTGGAGTTACTTTCCTGAGTACTAGTACAGAAAGGTCTCAATGGATTTTCTGTCCTAGGGCCTGGAAACATTCCAGCCTCAATCAAGACTGAACTTGGGAAGTCTTAACATCTGGCAGGATTTCTATAAATAATTATTGAATGAATAAAAAAATTGAATAAGTGATATTTCTCTTGAAAAGCACCACTTATGCAAGTGAAGAAGGAGAATTTTAATGAAACAAAATATTTTTAGATCACCATACTATCACTACCTCATTGTTGTCACCTTGCCAGCTTCATACATGTGTAAAAATAAAGTATTTGGTCAATTCCCTCAACTGAAAGGGGGATGGGACTTTGGCCAAAATTTTTGAAAAGGGCCTGGAGCAACTCAGCATTTCTACCCAGGGAGGGCTGCCAGATAAAAGACAGGACGCCTCGCCAAAGTGGAATGTCTACTAACAAATAGGCTGTTAGTAAAGTATACACCAAAGATTACATCGTTGCTCATTCTGGCAGATATTGCATATTTGCAAATGCTGCACTACATGTGAGGTTTTCATTCTCAAATAAATAGATGAAAGGAATAGCTGGCCTCTACTGGTCTCTGCTGTTCGGAAAGTTTCCTGCACCCTTTCCAGGATAGGCTGCCTGTCTCCAGAGAGAGAGGACCGCCAGCTACATCTGAAACGCAACTAGAAGCATATCGAGTCCTTCATGCAGAAAATACCTGTCTGTTATTATCTGTCACAGTTAGGGACTATTTCCTCTTTATTCTCTAAAATAGTTTGTATGGGATTATATCTTTTTATGGCAAAAAGTATATTTTGGGGGACTTTGGCAGAAGTTTTCCGAAAACTCTCTTAACCTAAGAAATTTTAAAAAGATATAGATTAAATTGCTTAATAATTATAGTAGCACTTTTAAACTTGTCTTAATTTCCTCTAAAATAATTAGCATATTTTCAAGTGCAGCCACAAAAAAAAAAAAAAAAAAAAAAAAGCCCTTTTAGGTGCACATTAGGGGGAAGAAAAAAAAAAGTGGCAATAGTTCTTGGCACCTGGCAGTCCAGCTCCTTCTGCTTTAAGGGGTGACTGAAAAGGACAACCCTCCATCGGCCCGACGTGTGGGTGTCTTACAAACACAGCGTCAACAGTCCCTGCAGGGCTCTGTGCTGCGCCAGTGGCCACATTCTCCGTACCGAGAATGTCCGATGAGGGAAGATCCATAGATCCAAGGCGTGTCATGCTAATAAGTGAGTCCATGCAGCTGCAGCAGTCCAGGCCATTTCCATAACTCAGCAAGCACGCTGCTTCTTTCTCCTTCGGCCCATGGCAGCAAACCCAGGTCTTCTTAGTCACTGTCTTTAAAGTTTCTTGCATGGGTGGAGGGGTTGGGATTCATTGTGTTTGAAGGAATTGATATCTTTTTAAATAAATTGACATATTTTCCATAAATATAAGACAGAGAAAAAATATCAAACTACTATTCATTCAACTACTTTTTGTTAAAATTTGATTAGCATTTTAAAGTGATAGTCTCTAGGAGATGGTCACACCCACAGGAGAGCCAGTAGACAACAGGGAGACATGTCTGTATCACAGGTAAACTTTACCCCTCTATTGAGGTTTCCCTTGCTCTCATTTCACTCTCATCGAGTCACAAATTTTATAAAAAAACAAAATATGAAGTGGGTGACTTGATAGAAAATAACATCTCCCCAAATAAGGTCCATTTGTCTATCTGGAATTATCAGCCTCTGCATTATCTTGCCAGGAGGGCTAATGGTTTGTGCAGAGTAGACACCGAGGCGTTTAGCTGTAAGGTAATTTAAGATGAGCCAAATAAAAGGAATTTTGAGCACATCAGTAAGGTTGATATAGGAAGCCCTGGGGTCTTCCCAGGACTGATTCTGGTTTTGGAACTTGCCTTTCCTCACCTTTAGTCTCCTTTGCTGCAGCTTTAACTGAACAATGGCTATCAAGTGGAAAAGGAATTAATTGTACCAGAGGCTGGTAAACCAGATTTTGATTTCTGCTCTACCTCTTCTTAGCTGTGTACCTGTGCTGCCCCTCATTATTTAAATGAGACAAACTCGATACTCCTTTTAGACCAGGAAGGTATTGAACTCCAGCAGGCATTGAAGCAATTTCCCCAAACCTCTCCTTCCTGTCCAGATTTTCCTTATTCCAGCTTTGTGAATGCTTTGTTCCTGTTTCCCACTACTTCAAAGATTGTTGCTCTCATTTAAAACATTGGACTTTATTCCTGCTATCTCCACACTAAGTGTTTTATGTGCTTTCCTAGTTGGATTAAATGACATATAATGATACTTTTATCTCTAACACTCTATAGTATACAACTTACAACAAAAAGTGCTTGGCAAAGCATTAAATATTAACATTCTGCATTATAGATCCAGGAAGTATTCAACCGGGTCTGATGATATTATCATCAGACAATACCATTAATGACCCTGCACTCATTTGTTCACTTAAACAGATTTAGGAATTCATGATAAGGTTATATGTTTGCTTCAAATCATCATGTTTTTGAAATGACTAGAAACTCAACTATGCCTTCAAGAATAGCACATCACCTCCAGCTCAATACAGCAAAATGCTGAGCATGGGAACTCAAGTGCAAACATGTTCCAGTTCCCTGGATTTGCTCATATAGACTATTGTTGACTCCAATCTTCAACTTATATATTGGGTTACCTCTGTCATTTTGCTTAATGTGTGACTTTGGTCTTCCTAGGGCTTTCCTTTTCTCCTCTTGATTTGTCTCTGCTTCCCTGCTGTATCAATTAGGATACTTTTGGCTATAACAGAATATCCAACCTAAAGCAGTTTCAATAACACAAAGATTTGTTTATTCACTTAAGAATTGAGGCAACGGGATTTTTCAGGGCTGACCAGAAGCCCAGAGATGACAAGGCTCTATCTAGGTTCACATCTGCCTGGTTGTCTTGACCTTTCCTTCACTGACACAAAATAACCACAGCCCCCTGGGCATCATCTGACAAGTTCCAACGCAGTGATCAAGGGAGGGGGGGGGCTTCCTTTGCATATTTCATACACTCTTTCTTATTATGGAGAGACATATTTTCTCATAACATTACGGTTGATACAATCTCATCTCATTGGCCAAAGTTGGGTTGCAGTTCTATTCTCTAGTCAACCACCAGAAAGGTATTGAGACTGTCATCATTTACTTTCAATCAGGATTTATTTCTTGAGACTGGATTTATTGCCTTTCATAAAAAATCAGGGTTTTGTTAACAGAATTTTAAAGGAATAGCTCTTGTCAAGTCAATCAACATTGTCTACTATACAACCACAGAGGATAATTTGCTAAATTCATAGTCATTATTTATGACCATTTTCTGTCTTGAGCCATTTTATAAATTTTCTCCACCTGATGAATTCTCATGAACCTTTCCATCGTCTAGGACAGAGGTAGACAGTCAGTCTCTATTCGTCTCTCCCTGTATCCATTCAGTCCCACTGAACCCTCCAAATTTAATGCCTTCCAGGCAATCAGGACTCTACTTCTATTGCCACAGTTGATTAAAAAATGTCTTGTCATCTATTACTTTTAATCTCTTATTTTCTCTCACTAAAAACTACTCTTCCTCAATTTGAGAGAGAAGGCGGAGGTACTACAATTTGTATGAGCACCCAATTTTTAAAAACTTGTACAAGAAACTTTCTGTTATATCTAATATCTGAATTACCCATAATTCCTCTTCTAATACTCCTATTGGGTTGCTGACAACTCAAAGGTACCTCAAAGGTACCTGAGAGAGCGCACAGGCTTCTTTTAGGTTGCCTTAGCTGTTTGGATATAAAATGCTGACATGCATTCTAACTCACTAAAGCAAAATGTGATGGTTTTGGAAAGACACAGTTTATCTCAATGTACCCAAGATTAGGGCATGTAGCTGAGGCTCATGAAGACTAGGGGAAGGAAGAACAAAGCCAGAAAGTGAGATTACTCTCTTCTTCCTGTTTAATTTGGTAGCTTATATATGCTTTGGAAATACTAATTTAAAAGTTAAATTAAGAAAAGGCAGCCTGCACTGGATGGTTTTGTTAGGTGGTTGGAGTGTTAGCCTGAGGACCGAAGGGTTCAATTCCAGGTCAAGGGCAGGTACCTCGGTTGCAGGCTGCATCCCTGGCCCAAGTCAGGGAGCGTGCAGAAGGAACCAATCCATGTGTCTCTCTCACAGCAATGTCTCTCTCTCCTCCTCCCTCCCTTCCACTCTCTCTATCATCCTTGGGTGACCATTAGTTGTGGGCTCAACCCCCAGATTAATGTTTCTCTCTCATCAATGTAAATCTCTATCCCTCTCCCTTCCTCTCTTAAAATCAATAAAAATATATTGGAGAAAAAAGAAAACACTAAGTTATGCAAAGCTAAGCAAGTTTGCTTACTGCATGGCTTTTCCAAGTCTATGTAAGCAGATGTGTGAAATTCAAAGAAAGGAACAGGGTGGGAGGCTTATCAGGCATTTGGCTACACATTTTTGTGTGCATGTTTTTGTTATCTCTCTTTGGGAGAAATACCTATTAATAGATTGCAAGATAAATTCAGATTTAATAATAATCTAAAACACTGTTTTTCAAAACATGGGTTAAAAATGTTAGCCATTCAAATAGGTCTGTAGTGACACCTCATTGTGATTTTAATCTGCCTGTCTCCAATAATGAATGATGTTGAGAAAGTTTTCATGTGCAAATTTACCTCTGTGTATCCTTTTTGGTAAAATCTTTTGCCCACTTTGTATTAAATTGTTTGTCTTGTTATGGGGATACAAGAGTTCTGTATGTATTTTAGATAAAATTTCTTCTTTAGAAATATTTGGAGACATTTTCTTATGAAAAGACAATGTCCCATGAAGAGCAAAAACTTTCATTTTGATCATGTTTAACTTTATCCATTTGTTCTCTAATATACTAGTAGTTTATAAATTTGAAAAAAAAATCTTGGAAATCAAATTGTTTCTGCACCGTTTCTTAAAAAACTCTCCATTGAAAAACCTTTTTTAAAAACTATTTTTCCTAACTTTATTGAGGTATAATCAACAAATAAAAATTGTATATCTTTAAAATGTACAGCATGACATTTCAATAAAATTGGAAGGCACCCAAGATAGAATGCAAATGACACCTAATGAATTTAACTTTTTCACAATGAATCACACAACCATACTGACTGAAGAGGTTGGAAAAAATAAGCTGCTTTAAAATAACTTTGGAAAACAATATTTTGGACTGGATAATTATAAAGGCTAAAGACAAAAATTCTACATACTGTACTCTAGTAGGTAAGTTAAATTCTCACAAAATTCAGGATAGCAATGTGAAACAAAGGTACATGTACTAGTATACTAGAGTTGGATAAGTATATACAACAGAAAAGAACTCCCTTCTTCTCTCCAGCTCTCCCGGTATTGACTGGCATGCTTAGTGAGCTTTGATCTTCTAAATAAGATTGTCAGCATCACCTGGGAGCCTGTTAGAAAGGCGGAGTCTTAGGTCCAATCGAATCATAATGTCCATTTAAACAAGATTTCCAAGTGACTTGAGAAGCATTGTTCTAGAGGACTAACGTTTTGGTGAGATAAACTGACCCCTGATGCATGACATCAGGCTGTGGACCAGGTGGGGAAGCATCTCTTGGAGATGGACCATGGTCTGGGCTTTCAGATTCAAGAGAGTCCACATCTCAGGGCAATTAATCTCCCTTTTTCTACCCTTCTCTTTTCTTCATAGAGTCTTTTAAACATAGCCTGGTCCCGGCTAGTACTGGGATCGCTTAAGGAGTGGTCTCTGCTGAGTGCCATGAGACACACAGTAGGCAACAGCAGGGACCCCTTTCTCTGCTCTCAGCTCAGAGCCACTGTGGGCTGCAGGCCTTGGCTGAGGCCTCGTCATCTCTAAGCCAGCAATGACACAATGAGTCTTCCTGCTGCTTTGCTTTGAATGTCTTGACTTCCCCTGTGTCGCCAATCAGAGAAAACTGTGTTTAAATGGCATCTGTGCTCAGATGGGCCCACTTCAGTCATAACCCAGACATCTCACTTTTTATTCACTCACAGCCAACTGAACAGTCACCTGATCGTATCTTCAGGCATCCCTTTGCCATATAACATTACATAATTTAGATGTTGATATCTCATTATGTTACATGTTTATTCACACTCAAGGGGGATATTATATAAGATCAAGTGTCATTGGAGTTTCTGCAGACAGCATCTCTGGTTAACATTTTCTTGATAGAACATTTCTTGGCTTTTAGTTAACTTAATACCATTATATTTGTATATTCCTCAGTGCAACATTTTTCAGCCAAAGTTTATGCAAGAAAAATTTACATATGCATTTCCAGATCTCCACATAAATATTTTAGGAAAATTATAAATGGGATAAGTCTCAAGTTATATTTCAAACACAATTGCTAAAATATCCGAATGGCATGTTCTTTAAAAAGAATACTTAAGGTCAACAGAGGGGACAGATGTTCTGGTGCACAGGGAGGCATAATGGGTCATGGCAATTCAGACAAATAAATTAAAAAAGGCTTAAACACACTCATTAATTGTCTACCAATCAGAAAGTGAGTTTTAAAAATTTTTCTATTGGGCCGAAACCGGTTTGGCACAGTGGATAGAGCGTCAGTCTGTGGACTGAAAGGTCCTAGATTCGATTCCAGTTAAGGGCATGTACCTTGGTTGTGGGCACATCCCTGGTAGGGGATGTGCAGGAGGCAGCTGGTTGATGTTTCTCTCTCATCGATGTTTCTAACTCTCTATCACTCTCTCTTCCTCTCTGCAAAAGATCAGTGAAATATATTTTTAAAAGTTTCTATTGGAACATTACAGTTTTTTACTTCTATATGATATCTGTTTTAGATAATTGATTGTGGGGTTTGAATAGAAACCTATTTTATTTTTAATTTTTAAAATAATGGGATATAAGCTCACAGGTAGAATTGTTACACTGAAGTCAGATTTTTAGGAAATAGAGTTCGGTTGATTAGAAGGAATATTATCTTTTTTAAAAATCATCCTATCTGGTACCATCAGATTCTACATGGGTAAGTACCGGTCATTTTCATGAGTTTGGGGGAAAAAAAAGAAAGAATCAGGAGATGAAATGGGCTGTCAGCAGGAGGAATGGTTTGTCTACATTTTTTATTTCCCCCTTAGTAATGTTTTATGTTTTTATGTTTTTTTTAAATTAAATATTTATTGTTGAAAGTATTACATACATCCTCCTTTTTTCCTAAGTGAACTCTTCTAGGCACCCCTCTCCTGCTCCAGGCCTTCCCCACCCTATTGTCTGTGTCCACAGGTTGTGCACAGATGCATACAAGTTCTTTGGTTGATCTCTTCCCACCCACCACCTTCCCTGTGAGATTCTACAGTTTGTTTCATGCTTTCATGTCTCTGGATCCTCTCTGTTCATCAGTTTATTTTGTTCATTAGATGCCACATATGAGTGAGATCATGTGATACTTGTCTTTCTCTGACTGGTTTATTTCACTTAGTATAATACGCTCCAGGTCCCTCCATGCTGTCTCAAAGGGTGAGAGATCCTTCTTTTTTACTGCTGCATAGTATTCCATAATATAAATGAACTACAACTTCTTTATTCACTCATCTACTGATGGGCACTTGGGCTGTTTCCAGATCTTAGCTATTATAAATTATGTTGTTATGAACACAGGGGTGCATCCATTCTTTCTGGTTAGTGTATCAGGTTTCTTAGGATATTCCTAGAAGTAGGATCACTGGGTCAAATGGCAGTTTCATATTTAATTTTTTTATGAAACTCCATACTGTTTTCTATAATGGCTGTACCAGTCTGCATTCCCACTAGCAGTGTATTAAGGTTCCCTTTTCTCCACATCCTCACCAGCACTTGTCATTTGTTGATTTGCTGATGATAGACATTCTGAAAGGTGTGAGGTGATAGACATTCTGAAAGGTGTGATACCTCGTTGTTGTTTTAATTTGCATCTCTCCCCGCTCCTCTCCCCCAACCGCCCCTCTGGAGCGTGGCCCCTGCATGGTTCCCCCTCTCTCAGCCTCCCCACCTCCTCCTTCCCTCACTTCCTCAGCACCCACCGCTGCTGCTGGTTACCCACATGTTCCGCACAGCTCCTGGTGGTCAGCACACCCGATAGTGAGCCATCACACTCCTGGTCTCCCTGTTGAGCTCCCGAGGGAACAATTTGTATATTAGCCTTTTATTATATAGGATAGTTTTGGCTCTGTAGACAATACCATCCTGTTCATAGCTACTAAACTCTGCCATTGTAACATGAAAGCAGCCAAAGACAATTTATAAATGAAGGTGCACGTCTGAGCTTTACTCAGATATTATGGGCACTGGAATTTTAATTTCATATTATCTTTATGTATGACAAAATATTCTTTTTATTGTTTTCTAACTTTTAAAAAATGTATAAAAATTATTCTTATCACATGGGCCACATGAAAACAAGCAATAGGCCAGATTTTGCCCACCCACCATAATTTGCTGGCACCTGGTATCCTATATGATAACAAGGAGGTGGTATGCAAATTAACCCTCATGACCATCACAAGATGGCTGTGCCCACAGTGGAGGTGGGGTTCCCATAATGAGTGATCATCAGGGAGCTGAAGCTGCATGGTGCCGGGCCGAGGCGGGGGACCTGAGGCCATGGCCCCTGCCCAGCGGAGCTTTATGGGGGACCTCAAGGCACAACCCTTGCCCTGGGGGACATCAGGTTGCACCCAGCGCCCCCTGCCCCAGTGCTAGGCCAGGGGACCTCAGGCCATGCCCCCCCGCCCTGGCACCAGGCCAGGTGACCTGAGGCTGCACCCCTCGCCTGGCAGGGCTTGATATGGGTGGGACCAGCTGGGTATGGGACTCACCCAATGGGGTGGGGTCGGCTGGGTCTGGATCTTGCACAATTTTGAGGCATGAACAGGTGGGAGGGACTTGACTCTGGCTCCCATGGTGTGCCCCAGATTCTGACAGGAGGAAGATTTTCATATACATTTTACTAATTTTCATTCATCTCTGACACTTCTATTATAGAGAGAGGGAAAATAGCAATATTAAAGTATTTCCTCTAATTAATTCCCCTTTAATGTACATGAATTTTGTGCCCTGAGCCATTAGTATGTATAATAAAATGACATGCTTTCCTTTATAACATCTGTCAGTTTCCCTAGATTTTACCCTCTTTTCCTCCTCCCACTTAAATCCATCATATACTGACTCCCCAGGATTTCCTCTTGCCTTCTATTAATTTTCTTATTCTCCTTTTATGACACCGGCTAATTCTTCCCCAGTATTCCCCCACATTCTTTCCCTTCCCCTGTTTTATGACACCTGATGGTTCTTCAATAGTGTCATAAGCTGTCTAAGAGCAAGAAGCTCAGCAATATACATTTCTGTCAACCTCACTTCCCCAGTATGGACGCTTCTGGTCTCTGCTGCCTGCTTAGGGCGGGACTGGAAACTGGACCTGGAACAGAGGGCCTCATTTGAGTGAGGTCCCTGCATCTGGACAAAGACTCATCCTTCAAGTGTAGAGGACCATGATGGTCATTCCTATAATGTGGACAAATGCCATCTAGGTTGAGAATTTTAATACTTCCTGATGTGTTGGTTTTAAATATAATTAGTCCATATGCTTCCCCTATTATTCACATCTCTGAATGTAGGATTTGTGAATAGGAAAGTTATAAAAACTTAATAAATTAAAATATGGTCAATGGATTCACTGTGAGAAAGCCAGCCCTTACCAATTGTTACTACTAAGGTGATATGGTCAGAATTAGAACTTGGATTCATAATTCATGCATGTAAGGATCTACAGAAAGCCTTTTTTTGGTATGACTAAATATCTACAAACTATAAGAGGATAAATAAATATTTTGCAAAAACATTATATATGTATTTAATGTAAAATACTTAATAAAATAAACAAGTCAAAAGCTGGATGAGCTACATGATGATAGGAAAACCAGTGGTTCTTGTCACCGTCTTGGCCAAAATACAGAAGTGTCCTGTCTTGACGTTTTTCTGCAGGGGGTGGACTGTCACTAACAGTGGTGGAAACAGTAAATAAGGAGGAAGGAGAAGGGCATGAAGAAAGCCAGGCACGCGGTACTGCGCAGAGGCCACACCAGGTGGCGCTGCAGGGCAAATGTGCCTGGCAGGTGGGGCCTCACTTTAGGTCTTTGGCCCTGGGCGCCCAGGCCTGCGAGAGGGGAACAGCCAGGAAGGGGTTTGGGGGGAGTCACATGACCTGCGGGGTTTCCTGTGGGGAGGGTGGAGGAGACACGAAGGCCCAAACGGGCTCCTGTGAAAGCCACCACCGCTGACTTTTCTTCCTTCTGATTATGGTCTATGCATTTTTCTACATCTAAAACCACTCCCCCGCCCCCCATTTCTTAAAGTGCTATTTTGTTTATTTGTTTTATTGAGAAGTATTTGATATACACCACCGCAGAAGGCCTGATGGTTTGATTTACATACATTGTGAAATGACCACCACATTGGGCTCAGCTAGTAAGATGTGACAAACAAAATTGAATTCTCTGATGGAGCAATTTGAATTAATTTTCTCTTCAAAGTCAAAACCACAATTCTTACATTCTATTGTGCTATTTTTTAAGATTGTACTGTTTCTTAAGTTTCTTAAGTTAATATTGGATCTTGTCTTTGGACCCGATTTCATAGTTTGCCCAGTTTTATACATTAGAATAAAGTTCTTATGACATTTCTAATAAGGTTAAGATGTTCCTGAGTGAGACTTGTGTGTAGTCAAAGGTGGGCCAACTTCCAAGACATATCGGTGAGAGCGGAGATTATTTGTCTTTATATTTGAGGTCATTTTGTCTAGCAGGTCCCATGCCCACAGCCCTGTGATGGTGTCACTCACAGTGACCGATGCGGGGAGAGGGACCTGGCAGAGGGGCAGAGGCGAGCAGCCTCAGAGGAGTGGACGGCTTCCGTGAGCCGTTACAGGTGCCTTGCTCCCCACATGGCTCACATACAGTGAGCTCTGTTGGAAAGTCCTAGCCTCTCCCCCTGCAAATCCCCACCTATTCTGAGCCCCTGGAGGAGCAGAGACTTGCCCACTTCTCTCCCTCATTCCTGCCCATGTGTGTATGTGTGTGTGTGTGACTGTGTGAGAGTGACTGTGAACATGTGTGTTAAGCATGTATGAAGGTGTATGCATGTATGTGTGAAAGTGCATGCATGGATGTTAGTGTGTGACAGATGGGTAATGTGTGTTTTTAAGTGTGTAATGGGGAGTGTGTGCATGTGTGTGGAAATGTCAATGAGTATGAAAGTGCAGGTGTGTCTGTGTGTGACTGAATGTGTATAAGCATTTGTAATGGTGAGTATATGTGTATATGACTGTGAATGTCCATGTGTCTAAAGGATTGTGAATGGGTGTATATGAATGTGCTTGTGTGTGTCTGTGTGTGAATGTTTGAATGTGTGTGACTGAATGTGCATAAGCGTGTGTGAAGGTGAGTATATGTGTATATGACTATGTGTGTATGACTGTGAATGGAGTGTTTAAAGGATTGTGAATGGGTGTGTATGAATGTGGTTGTGTGTCTGTGTGTGAATGTTTGAATGTGTGTGTGACTGAATGCATAAGCGTGTGTGAATGTGAGTATATGTGTATGACTGTGAATGTCCATGTGCCTGAAGGATTGTGAATGGGTGTATATAAATGTGTGTGTGTGTGACTAAATGTCCATGTGTATGAATGGTTGTGAGTGGGTGTATATGAATGTGCATCCCTGGGAAGGCAGTTCTTTCCTTGTAACCTCAAGACCTTTGGTCTCCTCTTCAGATGAAGTTAAACAGTCACAGCGAAACCTTGAACAGGATGCCATCCGCTCCTAACACGTGTCCTGTAATGAACACATCACAACACAGCCTGTGAGGCAGTACTTTAGAAAGTCAATTCTCCAGTTTTCTGTGGTGGCACAGTTATCACATGGAATCAGTTATTTGGGGCTCAAATCTTTATGAATGTAGACACTGACATCGGCCACCATTTGAAGCCCTGCTGGCCGCTCTCAGCTGGCTCCTGCAGGGGGCTCCGCGGGCGGCTGGCGGTGGGGGTGCCTGCAGGGCCCCATCCTCAGCAACTGGCATCAGGCGAATGCCTCTGCTGTCATCAGAGGTGTGCCCGGCCAAAGCCTGGGTGTGCACCCTCCATACCCCAACGCACAATGGCAACTCCCCACGCAGCATTTCTTGGTCTCTCAATAGGCCTGGGAGGTCAATGGGAGGGAACCGAGGCTGGTCCAGCGCTGCCCATCGGACCTCACACCCAGGCTCTGCTCATCACTGGGTGTCCAGAGCCTCTTGAGAGTGATTCAGGCAGCCTGAGCGCATCACACCATGCTTCTATTTTAAGACCTGGCCTTCTATTTCTTGTTCTTATGGATTGCTTTATCCCAGTAAATATAGACAATGAAATTTATCCCTCCAGCCACTTTTCAGTGCCCAGTGCCGTGGTGTTGAGAACATTCATATTGCTGTGGGGACATCACCATCATCATCTCCATCACTCTTCCCATCTTCTCCCATTGAAATCTGTACTAAAGGCCAACTCCCCATCCCACTCCCCACCGCTGGTACCCTCCCTCCTACCTGCCTCTCTGCCTGCGATGGGTCTAGGGACCTCCTGTGAGTGGAATCACTCAGTATTTGTTTTCTTGTGAGTGGCTTTTGCACTCTTCAAGGCCCACCCAGGTTGTAGCATGTGTCACAATGTCCTACCTATTTTTTAATCGAATCTACTGGATATCATTGGTTAATAAAACTGTGTATGTTTCAGGTGAACAGTTCTATAACACATCATCTGTATATTATATTGTGTGTTCATCACCCCAAATCAAGCCTTCTTCCACCATTTACCCCCCCATACCCTCTTCCAGCTCCCTCTCCCCTCCCCTCTGATAATCCCTATAGTGATGTCTGTGTCTATGAGTTGTTGTGTTTCTTTGCTTAATCCCTTCACCTTTTTCACTCATCCCCACAACACTTCATCTCTGACAGCTGTCAGTCTATTCTCTATGAGTCTGTTTCTATTTTGTTTGTTAATTTATCTTGTTCATTAGGTTCCACATATAAGTGAAATCATATAATATTAGTCTTTTCTGACTGGCTTATTTCACTTACTATAATACTCTCCAGGTCCATCCATGCTGTCACAAATGGTAAAATTTCCTTCTTTTTTTTTTTTACAGTGGAGTATATTCCATTGTGTCAATGTACAGAAGCATTTTTATCCACTCATGTACTGACGACCATGTGGGCCACTTCCAGATCTTGGCTATTGTAAATAATACTGCAATGAACATAGAGGTGCATATATTCTTTCCAACCAGTGTCTCTGGTTTCTTGGGATGTATTCCCCAAAGTGGAATCGCTGTGTTATAAGGAAGTTCCGTTTTAATTTTTTGAAGTAACTCCATGTTGTTCTCCATAGTGGCCACATCAAATGCTTTCCCAGATGCAGTGCATGAGTGTTCTCCATTTCTCCACATTTTCACCATGACTGTTGCTTATTGATTTGTTGGCGGTAGCCATTGTGACAGGAGTGAGGCGATGTCTCTCTGTGGTTTTAATTTGCATTTCTCTGATGATTAATGATGTTGATCATCTTTTGATATCTATTGGCCATCTATATGTCCTCTTTGGAGAAGTGTCTATTCTAGTCCTTTTTTAATTGGAATGATTGTTTTTGGTGTTGAGGTTTATAAGTTTTTTAAAATAAATTTTGGATATTAAGCCCTTATCAGATATATGGGCAAATATTTTCTTCCATTCATTGGATTATCTTTTCATTTTGTTGATGGTTTCCTTTGTTGTGCAAAAACTTTTTAGTTTGATGTAGTCTCATTTGTTTATTTTTTGTTTCCCTTGCCAGAGGAGATAAACAGGGGGAAAAATTGCCACAAAAAATGTCTGAGGTTTTACTGCCTATGAATTTTTGTGGTTTTAGTCTAACATTTGTCTTTAATCCGTGCTGAGTTTATTGTTGTGTATGGTGTAAGAAGGTGGTCTAATTTCATTTTTTTCATATAACAGTCCAATTTTCCCAACACAATTTATTGAATAGACTATCTTTACCCCACTGTATGTTCTTGCCTCTTTTGTCCAATATTAAATGACCATAAATGGGTGGGTATATTTCTGGGCTTTCAATTCTGTGCCATTGCTATGCATCTCTCTTTTGATGCCAGTACCATGCTGTTTTATTACTATGGCTTGATAGTTTGGTATCAGGTAGTGTGATGCCTTCAACTTTGTTCTTCTTTCTCAAGATTGCTATTGTGATTTGCTGTGTTTTTGTTGTTGTTTTGTGGTTCCATATAAATTTCTGGAATATTCATTGTAGTTCTGGAAAATACACCATTGATATCTTGATAGGAATTTCATTGAATCTATAGATTTTTTTTGGTAGTATGGACATTTTAATAGTGTTAATTTTTCCTATATGTGAACACTTTATATGGTTCCACTTATTTGTATCTTCTTCAATGTCTTCTCTTTTTGCTGTTGTTAATGCTCACCCAAAGATATTTTTTTCTATTGCTTTTTTAGAGAGAGTGGGAGTAAAGGAAGGAGGGAGGCGAGGGAGAGAGAGAGAGAAATAGATATGAGAGACACACTTTGATTGGTTGCCTCCCACATGAGCCCTGACCCAGGCTAGGGATCAAAGCTGCAACCCAGGTGCATGCCTTTGAACAGGAAGGGAACTCATGACCCTTTGGTGCGCAGAGTGGTCCTCAAACCACTGACCCACCCCAGCTAGGGCTTCGATTTCTGTCTTCAGTGTCTTATAATTTTCTGAGTACAGGCTTTTAAATCCTTGGTTAAATTTCATTTTAGGTTTGTTTTTTATTTAATGTATTGTAAATGAGATTGTTTTCTTAGTTTCTTTTTGGAAGTTCATTTTTGGTCTATAAAAATGCAACTGATTGATGGATATTTATTTTGTATCCTGCTACTGTACTGAATTCATTTATTCTAGTAGTGTTTTGGTGGAATCTGTTAGGAGGTTTTTGATAACAGTTTAAATTTCATTAGTTGTAATCAGTTTATTCAGATTTTCTGCTTCTTCTTGATTGAGTTTTGGAAGATGTATATTTCTATTAATTTATCAGTTTTGTTCAGATTGTATAATTTGTTGACATATAGTTGTTTGTAATGTTTTCTTACAATCCTTTGTATTTCTGTGGAGTCATTTGTTACTTTTCTTCTTTCATTTCTGATTTTATTTATTGGGGTTTTCTCTTTTTTTCTTGCTGAGCCTGGATAAAGGTTTGTCAGTCTTCTTTATCTTTTCAAAGAACCAGTTTCTCTCTCTCTCTCTCTCTCTCTCTCTCTCTCTCTCTCTCTCTCTCTCTAAGTTAATTCTCACTTGAGGATATTTTTCCCATTGACTTTTTAGAAAGACTGGAAAGGACAGAGAAGGGAGAAGGAAAGGGAGGGAGAGACAGAGAAACATTGATAAGAGAGAGACACATCAATTAGTTGCTAGAATGGCAGGTACATACCCTTGACCAGGAATCAAATCCATGACTCTTTATAGTTCAATCCACTGAGTGACAGCAGCCAGGGCTTCAATAATCTGTTGAATTTTTTTAAGTATCTAATTTGTTTATTTCTGCTCTGATCTTCATTATTTGCTTTCTTCTACTCACTTTGAGCTATGTGTGTTTTTCTTTTTCTAGTTCCTCTCAGGGTCAAGTTAGATTTTTTATTTGAGATTTATCTTATTTCTTGAAGTAGGCCTACACAACTATGATTTTCCCTCTTAGAACTACTTTTACTGTGTCCCTTTGATTTTGGGTTCTTGTGTTCCCATTTTCATTTGTTACAAGATAACATTTGATTTTTTCATTAATCTCATTATTAACCCATTTATTGTTTAGCAATATGGAATTTTTTCTCCATGTCTTTGTGTTTCCCAGTTTTATTTTGTTTTTATATATTTTTATTGATTTCAGAGAGGAAGGGAGAGGGAGAGAGAGGCAGAAACATCAATGATGAGAGAGAATCATTGATTGGCTGCTTCCAGCACACAGAATCCAGCCTGCAACCTAGGCATGTGCCCTTGACTGAAATTGAATGTGGGATCCTGCAGTCCAAAGGCTCTATCCACTGAGCCAAACTGGCTAGAGCCATGCTTACTGACTCTTTAAGTTCTTACTGATTTCATCCATTCTTTTCTTTTCTTAATATATTTTATTTATTTTTCACAGAGAGAAAGGAAGAGAGATAGTTAGAAACATCGATGAGAGAGAAACATCGACCAGCTGCCTCCTGCACACCCCCTACTGGGGATGTGCCCACAACTAATGTACATGCCCTTGACCGGAATTGAACCTGGGACCTTTCAGTCTGTAGACTGATGCTTTATCCACTGAGCCAGACCAATTTCAGCTGATTTCATCCATTCTTCCCCTAAGTACCTTTAGCATCCATAACCCCCCCCTTTTTTTTTGTAACTCTATATCTGGTAGATTGCTTGCTTCCACTTCACTTAACTTTTTTTTTTCCCTAGAGGTTTGTCCTGTTCTTTATTTTGGGGCGTTTTCTTTGGCTCTCCGTTTTGGCTGCCTCTGTCTTGGTAGTGTGGCCTTTTCTAGTGGGTGTCCTGTGGTGACCCTCTTTGGAGGGTGTCCTGTCACCTCAAAGGGGAAGTCCCTATCCCTGTGCCCATTGCCCTCCATGGAGGGTGCCCTGTCCCCTCTGCCCTGCGCTTGCCCCTCTATGGAAGGTCCCTGTCCCCCTGCTCTGCCCCCACCCACGGGGTTCTGTCCCCTGCCCTGTCCAGTCACCCACAGGCTTCTGAGAGGTGTGTGCTCAGGTCCCCAGTCCTCACCCGTCCTGCCTCCAGGACGTGTTTCCACTGTTTGTACCTGAAACAAATCTCCCTTGTCTTCATTTATCTCAATCCCCCTCTCAAATACCATTTTAAATGCCAAATCACAGAGTGACCTTTAAAACATATAAATCCCACCATGTCATTCTCGCGCCTAAAAGCCATTGTCAATCCACCCAATGGCCTTCGTTGGCCGGCCCACCCTCTCCTCACCCAGCCAGCCCGCTCCCCCTGCCCGGGGGCACTGGTGTCCTTTTGGTGGTGGCTTCCCAGTTCTCCACGTGGCCAATGCTATTTCCACAGCCACGTCTGAGTTTAAATATGACGAGATCTCAGGGAGCCCTTCCCTGAGCCTGCTGGAGAGTCACCCCACAGAGGCCCCACCCCACAGAGGCCCCAGCCCTGTGGGGTATCACATGATGACAAGTCACAGAACTAAGACAGGCCACAATGGTAAGACAGGTCATAGAGGTAACCTGGCAACCGTCCAGGGTTACCCAGATGGACCAAGTTAACCAGCTGTTCTTTTGTTTTGTTTTGTTTTGAATCAGTGACAGAACACTTATTGAGCACCAGCAACCCCCAGGCCTGTACCAAGTGCATGGACAATGCGGCCCCACGAGGTCCTGGCCTCAGTAACGAGGTGCTCTTGAAAGTGGGAAGGGGCAGGAGGGTGGGTCACAGGTACCCTGGGAGGGACTCAGCCCCCTCTCTGGCTCTGAGGCTGGAAGAAGGGACACGGCACAGGTTTCCGGGGGGGCCCCCTGAAACTGGCAGTGGCCCTGGCAGGGACACAGAAGGGAAATTCCCATAAGGAGCGGATTCTGCCAGCACCCATAGCAGGGCAGGGCCGGTCCCTGGGAGCCTCCGGGGGGGACCAAACCTGCCCGGGATGTGACCGCAGCACCTGCAGGGGACCGCACACTTGGCGTGGAGGCCCCTGGAAGCCACTGGTGAGGGCAGCGATAGGGACCCAGCGTGGTCCCTATCCTCCCCGTCACAGCCCTGGGGCCTGTGCGCCCCGCGGCCCGGGGCCTGTGCGCCCCACGGCCCTGAGCAGCTGCTGAAATAAGGGGTTTCTTGTGCTCCTGTCTGCTCCCAGGCCCCTCCGCTCCTGAAAGGTGACCTGTGAAGGCTCTGCCCGGACCCAGGTTCAGGGAGGCCACAGAGGAGCACATGTGTGCCACGAGTTCAGGACTGAAGGGCTCTTTCCTGACTCCAGAGAATGTTGTTTTTGTAATAAAACTGATTCGTTAACATACAAATACATGTGGCTTCTTAAACTTCTTTAGGACATCCCAAACATAAATTCACGTATGTGAATATATATTATTTATTTATTTATTTATTTATTTATTTATTTATTTTGTCAAACCTGTGTCTCATTTTTGTTCAGAAATGCAGTAGCTGCTTTGGGCGCTGCTTGGGGAGGGAGAGGGTCCTGACAGCAGACCAGGTCCACACTAGGCTTGGCCTCCTGTCCGCTGTCTCCACGCACCTCTGGTGGCCAGATGACACCTCATCTCACGGTCACCCCCTGCTGCTGCTTCTGGTGGGGCCGCGGCTCCCATCGGGGCTGTGACCACACAGGCTGCCAGGCGGGCTCACCTGGCTTCCTGTTTCTCTCCTTCCGCTCATCCACTGCTCAGTCATCGTTCTGCCTCACTGGTAAAATAACCTGGGCTCGTGCTTCTTCCTCTGAAAAGTTCAGAGGTGAATTAGTTAATTATTCATTTGAACCGACCTGCTTCTTAGGCTTCTGACTTATGAGGTCAGTGTTCTGCTCCAGGTCACGTCCCATTCTCACGGGGCCCATCGGAATCACTGTGCGCGGCCTCGCTGTTAGCCAAGGAGATGAGAAAGGAAGCTGGGGAGTTCCAGGCACTTTGAAACAACAGCATCAAATGTGGGATGGTGGACTGTAAATGTGTGTAATTACATAAATAATGCATTCGTGTAATTGTCAAGTAAGAAGAGTGCTAATGAATCAATTATTTTTAATTGTAGGGTGCTTGATTGTTTCAGGAATATAATTGATTATAATCAAGAATCAATTAACTGTTGATAGTAATGATGTTCATCAGGCTTAAATACATGACATTACAAAGTAACTGCTGCAGGAAGAAGGAAGGAGAATGAAGTTATTGTAAGAGAAGGGGGAATTGCTCGCATTGATGCCGGTGGCTCGGCGGTGGTGGGACCACTCGGGAATGAGCCAGACGGGGGCTGCAGGGCTCCTCCAGGCTGATGAGGGCGGACTCCTGCAGCTGTGAGCTCATCGCGTCCGAGTGAACATTCTGCCGTGGGGAGTGTCCACATCAGAGACTCTAAGACGGAATCCACAGGCGCACGGAGGTGTGGGCACGGCCAGGCCCTGGCCCAGCACTGTTCTCTGTGAACACTGTGTCTCGGGATTGCAGGTGAGCTTGAGCAAGGCGCTCTCCATGCTGAGAATGGCTGGTGAGAGCCCAGGAGCCAGTGCAGGGCCAGGAGGGTCCCTGGTGAGGGGTGGCCCCAGGTGGTGGCTCTGCCCAGGCACCTCTGGGTGCCTTACTTTTGAGTGACACAGGAAGTGAACAATGAGAAGCAGCAATCTTGTGGCTCATAAAGATGCAAGTAGGTTCCTACTAAAGCCATCATTGTTCTTTCTTCCCAGTGAGGGGCTGTGGAGCTACGGGTGGTGCTAGGCCACAAAAGGGACTCACACACACACACATACACACACACACACACACATGAACCCGCATGCACACTCTCACACATGCACACACGTCCTTTTTTTCTGGACTCTGAGCCCCCAAAGCAGAGGCCCTGCTGCTTCTCTTTGTGCTTCAGGTTCTGCCTCTTCCTAGGAGGTTGCTGACTGTGTGGCCCTGAGCCACGCCACAAGGAGGCTCTGTCCCCAGGGGACAGCAGACCCCTCCTACCTGGCCAGGTGGTCAGGTGAGAGTCAGCCCACAGAGGGGCTGCAGTGGGGCCGCACCAAGGGAGGCTCAGGGAGATGGGAGAACCTCCAGCAGGGCTGGGAGACTGGGCTCTGCAGTGAGGAGGACACCCAGGCCTCAGTGCCCAATAGCTCTTTCAATTTGTTATAGAATTTGCTGTAAGAATTCAATTCCTTAGGGTGAAAAATGAGGTTGTTTCACCATGAAGGTGAAGGCAAACAGCCCTTGAAAGAGAATAAGCTTTCATCAGATTGGGGTCGCCTTCGGGTCCTGCAGACCTGCAGCCAGGGGAGGAGTGGGCAGCGGCAGCCGGTCTAGGGTGCCCCCTGGACCTGTCTGCAAGGCCCCTTTCCTCTGACTTCTCACTCAGCGGGAGCAGCCCCGCCGAGACTCTCCTGCTGCTGCTTCTCTCAGGCCTTCCTTGTTTCACCGTCCCCAGCTTTAATAAATGGTCTCTCAAAATAAACATATAAATAATAAGTAAATAAGTGATGAAGTCAGTGAGGAAAGAGACAGAGTCCCCTAGATGTCAGTAGGAAAAAAAGACAAGGCTAGGTGATAGATGCAAACGGGGAGAAGTTACTGAAGGAGACAAGGCCCTTTCAATGTTGAGACATACAACACACACTGAAAATTTTTATCTTCTCATTGACCTGTTGTCAACATTATGCAATTTACTTGCAATCACATTATGCCCTTGTTTTTTTTTCCACAGAGAATATTCCATTTACCATGTAGCTCATCATCTTCTGGATATGTTCTATATAATACAAGCATGTCAAACTCACGGGCCGCAGGCTGCGTGCCTCATGTATTTGGCCTGTGTTAGCCTTTGAGTTTGACACACTTAATATAATGGTTAGCACAGTAGTCTCAACTGGACAAAACTTACAGCCAAGAAAACTTGACTTTAATTTGCCACATAGTTCCAGTGGCATCCAATGACCAGGTGCTTCAAGTTTACAGATTTCAATTCTCCCATACTTTACATCTTTCCAAATGTGACTGTTCCTGTAACACATTAAGGAAGTTTTTACACTGAACTTTGGAGTTTTGTGTAGATCCATTCCCAGGTTTGCAGTTCTTTGGCTTTGCTATTTATTCCAGGAAGCAGTGCCTCGTCTGTTGGGTTTATTAGGTTGATATGATTATCAATGCGATGATAAGCAGCAGACTCTGCAGCAATAGCATTTGTCAGCACTTCACAGGTCAGAGTGGGGTCTTTTTCCTCAGGAAGGGGTGCAGCAGTGGCATCGCTCCTGATCCCCTGGTAAGGGCTCCTGGGCAAAGACAACAGAAAGGTCCCATCAGTAATACACAATGAAAAGTCCGGCCAATCTTAGAAGCTGTTCCTGAGGTTTAAAAATGCCCATCAAGGAAAAGGTCAAACTTTTAGATAGGCTGCAAGTCAATAAAAAAGAAGGATCTCTTACCCTTTGAGACAGCTTGGAGGGACCTGGAGATTATTGTGCTGAATGAAATAAGCCAGTCGGAGAAAGAAAAGCACCACATGACCTCACTCATATGTGGAATCTAATGAACAAAATAAACCGATGAACAGAACAGATCCAGAGACACAGAAGCACGCAACAGACTGTGGAACCTCAGAGGAAAGGCAGGGAAGGTGGATGGATGGGGAGAGATCAAAGAACTTGTATGCGTATATGCACAACCCCTGGGCGGTGAAGGCCTGGTGCAGGCGGTGGGGCAGGCTAGAAGGGGTTAATGGGGAGGAGGGGGACATATGTTGTACTTTCAAAAATAAATATTTAATTAGAAAATAATAATAATGTGTAATACCTCCTGGGAAAAAAAAGAAAAGGAAACCAAGACTTTAGGATGGCACAGGAGTGTGTCACGGGGAGAGTGCAGAGGACTATGAAGGGTTAGTTGGGGCAGGACTGAGCGCTGACCAGTCTGGGTTTTCTTTGAGGGAAGACATTTTTCACGCTCTTGGCTCGAGAGAAGGAACTCAGTAGTAGTCCTTGATATGAAAAAAAGAGGGGAAAAAAGAAGAGAAAAAGAAAGAAAGAAAATCTTCACGCCTTGGTTAGGCTATAAAATGATCTTTTCTCTACATTATTTCCAAAGAATCTTCAGTAACATCTAGGTGGCATACATAAATGCTTAAAGATTTCTTTTTCCCCAAGGAAAGTATTTTCTTCCCTTCTATATTAATAAACCCCTTATCGTCCCCAGGTCTTCAACACTGAGAGTTTTGAGGTTTGTGCAATTTTTCACTAGTTTTTTAATAATGCTAGATAATAACCTTTTATTAAAAATAATCTTAGTATCTGAAGAAAAAATGAGATTATACATTGTTCTCCCTAAAATAACTTTTCAAGTTGGCATTTGAGAACTCATGCTTCTTTGTAACTTATTCTATCAGGTGTACACCATAATTATAATTCAGAGGAAATATACCTCTTCAGACCTCTGACTTTTTTTAAAATACACTTTTATTGATTTCAGAGAGGAAGGCAGATAAAGAGGGAGATAGAAACATCAATGATGAGAGAGAATCATTGATCTACTGCCTCCTGCACACCCCCTTACACACACACACACACACACACACACACACGGGAGATCGAGACTTCAACCCAGGCATGTGCACTGACTGGCAATCAAACTGTGACCTCCTGGTTCATGTTCAACCACTGAGCCACCCCAGATGGGCAGGATTTCTGACTTCTTTAGCTAAAATAGCAACAACATTCAATTAAATTTTTTGGTAGCTACCTATACTTACAAAGTATGTGATGTCTCAAAATAAATGCCACAATATAAGAAAATGTAATGGCACACACATTGATGAAAAAAAAACAGCAGAGAATGGAAGGACATGGCACTTATATTTAAATGTATTTCTATGGTGCTTGCTTGGGCAGCACATATATTAAATGTATTTCTATGAAGAAATTTGTTCTAACATAAAAGTTGTTTATGCCTGTCAATAACATATTGTGGGGAAATGAGTGCTTACCTGGCAAAAAACAGAATTGTCTCCAAATGTCAGATTACTTTTTGAAATGCATATGGGAATACTAAATCAGAATCATTAGAAAGCAGCTTTTACAGCCATGTTATCTATTTCTTCTGCCGAAGAGACAGGGAGATCAAGCCACCGTTATAGCTGAGAAGCCCTTGGCTATTTAAGAAGGTGAGGGTTTTCCAGTGTGCCCAAGAGGCCGCTAGGTGCCTGCTCAGCTCCAGGGAGGCCGGCCCATGCAATGGTTCCACCGCTCGCTGAGAAAGGCTCTTACCATCTCCGCTGTGGGCTCACACCCTGGCCTCACACGCAGAGGGCAAGAAGAAACCAGAAAGAGAGGCAGCCACTCTCCTGGTTTGGAATTTCTCTCAACGTGTATGTTGGCGACTCTGAAAAGACCCCCAGGAAGATACCCCAGGACTCCCTGCCCACCTGCATCTGCTGCCCATTGGCTCTCCATTTCACACTGGGCGAACCTGGGAAATTGTGACAGAGGGTTCAGATGGTGGTGGAGTTCAATGTCTTCTAAAACCGAGCTGGACGTTACTGCTAAATTGGGGAACAATCACCCTGAAATATTAACTGGAGAGGAGACTTTTGCCCAAGGATTCCAGAAGCCACATCGAGGCTGGTAGGAAGGGGGAGTCAGGAAGAGGGGGTCAGGAAAGGGACGGGCAGGGATATGGAGGGATACCTCGATTCAGGGGGTTCCCCTGAGAGGTGAAGCCTCATCCCCAGACCGCGCTCCCCAGTCCTGAGTGCCAGGGGCAATAGGCGACCATGTAGCATTGAGCTGGGAAAGGTGGTGTGTGTGTGTGCGCGCGGAGAGGGGGGGGGGGGGCGCGGGGGGGGCGGGTTCGGGGGAGGAGTTGGTTTCTGTCCAGCAAGGAGAGGCTGGGCCTCTGGAATCAAAGCCCCCTGTGAAGGGCAGATGTGCAAAGCATTTGTTCACAGACACTCATGGGCCTGTGGTGGAGGGGAGCCGTGGGGAGACGCTGGGGTGGGTGGCTTTGGGGAGATGCATGGGGAGCAGCCACCAGAATCATGGCCTTAGAGGCGATAGACCATCTTCCCGTATCACAGAAACAATAGCCTGAAGAAAAGCAACTAGCCCCACCGTCCAGCCTGCGGCTGGCCCAGCCCTCTGGATTCCTCCGTGCCCCGCCCGGCATGGTAAGCCCTGGTGAGCTGTCAGCGAGGCTGGGGAAGGCTGGGCGGCCTCAGGGGATGTCAGCGACTTGCTTTGGGACAGGACCGTTTCCCCAACTTTCAAGGGAACCGCATGGGAGATCTGATAGAAATACCCACCCCCCGCCTCCAGCAAACCCAAATTCTGGGCTTTTTTTCTTTTTTTCTTTTTTTTTTTTTTTTAATATATTTTATTGATTTTTTACAGAGAGGAAGAGAGATGGTTAGAGAGTTAGAAACATCGATGAGAGAGAATCATGGATCAGCTGCCTCCTGCACCACCCCTAATGGGGATGTGCCCACAGCCAAGGTATATGCCCTTGACTGGAATCGAACCCGGGATCTTTCAGTCCACAGGCCGAGGCTCTATTCACTGAGCCAAACCGGTTTCGGCTTTCTTTGCTCCATGGCCTGACCAGTAGGGTTTCCCCCTGCTGAGGTCAGGGAAAAATCCAGGGCAGACTCAGGCGGGTGGGGCAGGGGCAGGGAAACTCCCAACATCTTCTCTTAAGTCTGAAAGGCAACTCCCCATCATGGGAAACCCTAATTCTGCCTGGAGCTTTTCAGTGTCTAAGCCAGGCAGCCAGCCAATAGGTGGAGCAGGCCGAAATAGTCCAGGGGGTCCTTGGGCATTTGCTGCCCCACCACTGGGCCCAGGGCTTTAGAGTGAGGCTTGGTTTGCCCTGGGCTCAGCCAATCCCAGCAGACAGAGGTAGCCACAAACTGTGGAAGCTTGTAGCTGCAGACCAAGAACCTGCAGACCAAGTGTCCAGCTTCAGACAGCATCAGAAAGGATCCAACACTTTTCCTTATCTAGTTTGCTCCTGTTGTTTTTCTTGTCTTTTCCCCCATAATATTGCATATTTCTTTCCTTTCTAATTCTATTTTCTTTCCTGATGCTTTTTTTTTTTTTTCTGGCTTTCCTTTCCTGATCTTTTCCCCTTTTTCTTTTCCTTTTTTTTTTTATGTTTTTCTCCTCATTCTTTTTTTCTATTGACTTATTATTCTTTTTATATTTTCTTATTTTGTTGTTGATGTTTTTGTGTTTTGCTTTCTTTATGTTGTTTTGTTTCTTATTTTCCCTTGTATTTTTGTTGTTGTTGTTGTTGTGTGTGTGTGTGTGTGTGTGTGTTTTCTATCGATATCTATACAACAGCTTTCTTGATGTGATTGGAGTTGTACCTTACAGTCAGCCACCTTGAAATTGATCCAAAACATAAACATGCCAATAGCAATCAAAATGCAATTACAACAGGAGGGCTCACATAATACACATCAGTGACATTCCTAGAGCATCCAGAGATCAGAGAGGCTGCACCATTGGGTCCCACAGGACACTACTCCATAAGGCCGCCCCACAAAGACTGGGAGTCATAGCAGATCTATCCAATACATACAGGCAAACACAAAGGGAGCCAAAGTAGGGAAATAATGAAACAGGCCCCAAATGAAAGAACAGGATAAATCTTCAGAAAAAGAGCTCAATGAAATGTAGGCAAACAATTTCTCAGATATAGAGTTCAAAGTAATGGTTATGAGGATGCTCAAGGAACTTAGTAAGAATTACAAGGAGCTTTCTGAGAACTACAACAGCATGAAAAAGGAATAGAAATCACCAACAACCAGCTGAAAATGATGAGTAGCATATCTGACCTCAACAATACACTGGAAGGTATTAAAAGTAGATTGGATGAAGCAGAGGGTACAATCAGTGATGGTGAGGGGGGAAAAAACAAAAACAAAACAAAACAAAAACTAGAGCTTTTCTTTTAGAGCTTCCAAAATAAAAAATTATAAAGCAGGAGAATAAGTTTAAGGAAACTTTGTGATATGAAATGTAACAACATCCACATCATATGGGTACCAGAAGGTGAAAAAAAAAATGAGCAAGGAATCCTAATCATAATGAGAATCCTTTGAAGAAATCATGACAGAAAACTTCCCTAACATGGTGAAGGAAAAAAATCACACAAGTTCAGGAAGCACAGAGAGTCCCAATCAAGATAAACCCAAAGGCCTACACCAAGACACATCATACTTAAAATGACACATGTTAAAGGCAGAAAAACAATCTTTAAGGCATCGAGAGAGACAGAGGAGGTCCCATTAGACTGTCAGCTAATTTCCCAGCAGAAATATGTCAGGCCAGAAGAGTGGCATGAAGTATTCAAAATAATGAAAAGCAAGGACCTGAATTCAAGACTACTATATCCAGGAAAGCTATCTTTTAAAATTGAAGGGGAAATAAAGAGTTTCCCAGGCAAAAAAATAAAATAAAATAAAATAAAATAAAATAAAATAAAATAAAGTTAAAGAGTGTATTACCACCAACCCAGCATTGCAAGAAATGGTAAAGGGAATGCTTTAAGAAGAAAAAAGTAAAAAAGAAAGAGAGGAACATAGGTATCAAGAAAAAAAAATGGCAATAAAGAGGTACCTATCAGTAATAACCTTAAATGTAAATGGATAAATTGTTCTAATCAAAAGACATAGGGTAACTGAATAGAATAAGAAAACATGACCCGTATTTAGGGATGGGAAAAAGTAGGCTTACAGCTGTTCATATGGAAAAAGACATGCAGAATGTGATTATTACAGTAGCTTTATTAACTCAAAGGAATGTCACAATGACACTGCACTTAGGTACAGTCTTGTAAGTGCTCACATTGCTGGCCTTCATTATTTACACATTCTTGTAGTCTACTTGACATACTCAAGTACACTTTGACACAAAGTTCTTTATTGTCACCAATAAACCTATTTTGCCCACCCTATATATTTTTTATTCTAAAGCACATATTTATATTTTACCATCAGGATTTAGTCTGTGCCTTGTAACTTAAAGCACTTTACAAAAGAGTTACCTAAAATAATGGTATAATTTACAATTGTATCCTGTGAGTCCACCTAGCAGGAGAAGGGGAAAACATAAATAAATTTTGTGGGGGGTATTACAATGAGAACCCTTTCTACCCATAATAAGGAGTCATTTCCAAAGGGGAAAAGATTTTATCCTCAATTCACTGCAAAAATACCACAAGTTGCTCTCACTTGACATTATAGAAGTCATTATTTCTCTAATTTTCAGCAGAGAAGTTACTCAGATGATTTCATAGAGTATATTCATAATATAGAATTCATACTTCAAATCTTTCAAATTGGGTCAAAATGTCCTCACTCGTGAGATATTTATGCAAGTAATACCAAAATAATATAACAGCCCAAGTTGAAAATTAAAATGGTCTGAGCACTTAAATATGTACTATTTAAATAAATGTACCAAAAGTAATTATATCTAAATATACATACAGATATCCTATCTAATAAAAGAGTAATATGCAAATTGACTGCCGCTCCAAGACATAAGATGGCGGCTCCATATGGTCAAAGATGGCTATCCCCATGTGGACACAAGATGGCCACCACAAGATGCCTGCAGGGATGGCAGTTGTGGGCCATCAGGCCATCAGGGGAGGACAGTTAGGGATGACTAGGCCAGCAGATATGGGTAGTTGGGGGAGACCACGCCTGCAGGGGAGGACAGTTAGGGGCAATTGGGCCAGCAGGGGAGCAGTTAGGCATTGATCAGGCTGGCAGGGAAGTGTTTAGGGGGGGATCAGGCTGACAGGCAGAAGTAGTTAAGGACAATCAGGCAGGAAGGGAGATGAGCGGTTGAGAGCCAGCATTTGATTGTGAGAGGGATGTCCCAGATTGGAGAGGGTGCAGGCTGGGCTGGGGGACACACACCTTGCCCCCCATGCACTGGGCCTCTAATATAATTATATCTATGTAAATATATCTTTAAAAACCTGTATTTTTATCTAATATAAAGATATTTAATTTAACTTTGGAGGAAATAGAAGTAATGAACTGTGAGCTGGTCACCACAATAACCCTATCAAAGGCATCACAGCTGCTTCATCTCTTTGTTCCCAAGCCTAGATGTGTGTGCCACCTGCTGTGTGATCTTCTTAATGATTCTGCACAGGGAATTCCACAGGAACTTCTGACCTCATATTCACACTTACCTGTTCCCCCTCCTCCATACATCTCCCTACCTCCCCCACATTAACGGAAAGGGAGAAATATCTCCTACTTTGATTTCTAGCATCTGACAAATCAATTGCTTAATTTTCTATTACACTCTAATCTGTGTCTACAAGCTTTGTTTTTTCATAGCTGTAACTGAAATACAAACTTATATATTCTGCTTTTATAAACATAAGCCTTTCTTCTGCTGTTACGCTGCTCATAATTTTTATAGCAGTAAAGACATCAAGTGGATATATCCTTACTTAACCAACCTAGTTGCCAATTATTAGACAGTGAGATTGGATACTTTTGCTGTTAAAAACAATGCTGCATAAAAATCTTATATATTTTTTACCACTCCCTTAAAATACCCCCAGAAACATTTCTTAGAATGTTGAAAATAAAGTAAAATTCAATATCTTATTTATCCCTACAGTGAAAATCAATATGAACTCTATTTTGGACATTTGTGGTAAACAAGAAGTCAAATTCTGTGTGTGTTTTAAAGTAAACCACAATAAAAATAGAGGATGATTTTATCCCCAATTCACTGCAAAATACTATATATTGTCCTCACTTGTTATTAAAGGTGCATTCCAATTAAACAATTGATTAATATATTGTTATCCAGGTTCACAATGAAAACTGGGTTTATTTTAAAGTGTTCTCCCAGACGTTTAGGTTTTAAATATCTGTGTGTTGATCTGACCATTCCAGATGCTCTCTGGATAAAACAATTGGTGCGTTACATGGGTGAGAGGTCATTTCTAGCAGATTAGAATGCATTTTTAAATGCTACATTTTACTGATGGAAGGAAGAACAACGGAGTTAATGTGCCTTGTTGTCACCTGGATCCATGGAACCTCCATGACAGCCGGAGACAAGCTTTTAGGGGGAAATCTCAGGGGGCATCCAGTCCAACCTCATCCACAATACTTTCCTATTGGAGTCACCAGAGAAGTGTACCTGAAGCTGTGTGCACATATGAATCTGAAGCAACCAGGACTGAAAGACATCTTTAAAAAAAGAGCTATCTAGCAACTAATCTTTCAACAAAGCCCTCCTCACCATGCCAGACAGGTACCAGAACGTTTCTGAAGGATCTGCAAAATGGTGCCTGTACTTTCATCTTGGTAACCGTCCTTTCTCAGGTGTGAAGGGACTTCTGAAGTCTACCTAAATATCTCTCCTGAACTGAGTCATCGCTGGTTCACCCCTCTCCTTTGATCTCTCTACGGGGTGCGGGGATGGGGGGAGGGTAGACAATAAATAGAACTCATGCTACCTAGTCAAAGACTAATTTTTATCAATATTCAACCTAATCCTACAAAGTAATGAATAACCTGATTTTTAAAAAGCAATTGAAGAACATTTTTATGCACAATTTTTGAAAGTCACTGAGAGCACTACTAAATCCCAGCGTCGCCACCACCACCACCAAAAGCCCTCTTGGTCAAGTGAGAATTTTTACATTTTTTTATCCTCACCTGAGGATATGTTTATCTCTTTTAGAAAAGGAAGGAGGAGGGAGAGGGGTAGAAAGAGAGAGAAGGGATGGAGGGAGAGAGAAAAGAAGAATGGAGGGAGGGAGAAAGAGAGACAAAGAGAGAAAGAGAGACATATCCATGTGAGAAACATTGATCAGTTGCCTCCTGTACACGCTTGAACCTGGGATGGAAACTGCAACCTCCTTGGTGTTCAGGCGATGCTACAACCAGAGCTGGCACTAGTCCACGGCCCCCGATCCTCATTACACAGACTATTGCCAAGCTGGGAGTCTCTCTGAGGAAAAGAGGTCTATTATTAGAAGAGCTGGGGGCATCCCGTTAAAAGTACACTTATTTTGAGTTTATGTTAGCCTAAATAAAACTTAATTGTTACTCCACACCTAATTTTGAGTCTTTCAAATAGAGACAAATATGTTTCCTCTAAAAAGTTTTGGATATATTTTGGGGACTTAAATTCTCTATGCACTTTAATTTCTGCAAATTTCAGACCATGACTTGGCTTGACGTATAGCTATATAATAATAAAAGCCTAAGCAACCGTTCTGGTGGAACAACTAGAATGACTGGTGGCTATGATGCGCACTGATCACCAGAAGACAGGTGCTAAATGCAGGAGCTGCCCCCTGGTGGTCAGTGCGCTCCCGCAGCAGGAGTGCCATGGGCCAGAAGCCAGGCTCACAGCTGGCAATTGCAGAGGCGGTGGGGGGAGCCTCTCCTGCCTCTGTAGCAGCGCTAAGGAGCAGCGAGCAGGTGGGCAGTAAGCGGTGAGGGGTCCTGGACTGCAGTCGGGATATATGACTGCCTGACGGCTGAGGCCCGCTCCCCACGTGGACCTAAGCCAGCAGATGGACATCCCCCGAAGGGTCCTGGACTGCAAGAGGGCACAGGCTGGGTTGAGGGGACCCCCCACCCCCACCCAGTGCATGAATTTCATGCACCGGGCCTCTAGTTGTACAATGTGTATCTTTGTAGCCTTTCCACTTTGCTTCTATCAAAAATACACACAACCGGCCCTAGCCAGTTTGGCTCAGTGGATAAAGCATTACCTTGTGATTGATGGGTCCCCATTTGATTCTGGTCAAGGGCACATGCCTGGGTTGTGGGCTTGATCCTCAGTAGGAGGTGAGGAGCAGGAGGCAGCCCATCAATGATTCTCTCTTGCCATTGATATTTCTATCTCTCTCCTCCTCCCATCCTCTCTGAAATCAATAAAAAAGTATGTATTTTTAAAATATATACACAACCCTTAAGAAAGCAATGAAAAAACTACCATCAAAGGTATATCAAAACAAACATGTGCAATATGGACACTATCTTTTCTGAGAAACTTCTAAAATACTATAAACTTTAAAATACTTTGTAAGTCCTACCTACACATCATGATATTTAGGGTAAAGTTCTGATATATCTTGCTTGTTTAGTAACTTCATTAGTTCCTCAAACTCAAAAATCCCAAACTTTGTTTAGCCTTTCATTAGTTAAGCAGGACAATAAATGTACACAGATTTAAAAGAAAAATTAAAACTTATAAATCATAATAATCTGGCCACTCAGTGTATATAGGTGGCTTAATAATTCAGGTTTAAAATGCATAAATATGGAGAAAGTACATGTATTTTTCTATCTGTAATAGTTTTTTTTTTAAATAAACAAGAAGTTGAGCCATCTGAATTCTAATGTACTTTAAGGAAAATGAAACATTTCATTCAACTATCAATCCTCTGATGACTAAGCAGCTCATGAGTATGTTTCAACATCAGTGAAAAGGTAGCTGACAAGAGAAACATTTAAGAAATCCAACTCTAAATTTAAATTTGACAGAAATATAGGAATCTACAGATAAAATTAATTCATTAATAAGGGCATTCCTTTTAATCTCCAACTTCTTTTTCTAGCATTAAATAACATTATTCTGTATTTCCAATTTTTAATGTCCTATAGGGGTTGTAAACAAGAACCAAAAATTAGGTACAAAAAAAAAGACAGAAAGTGAGTAGTAACATAAATGCAAGCATAGCAATGTATTCAAATGACAAGGACACTGAATTCTAAGACAATTAAAGGAAATAGCCACAGTATAGAGGCGTCCAGTAGAGAAAGTACGCATACTACTCTGATAAAATATATTATCTCCTATATTTGTGAAATGTATACATTTGCATTTTCCTCCACAACAGTTTGAAAAACACGTTTATTCACAAATATTTTGATTATGTGTTATAATGGAAAAATCATGGACATTACTTTTGTGACTGGACCAGATCAATTTTGGATATTCTCTGTGTTGCCTTGAGAAACTTATTTAGCCTCTCTTTCATTTTATTCATTGAAAAATAAGCTAATGAAACTTAATTCATATGTTTAAATTAAAAATTAAATAAAGCTGTATAAATAAATGTTCTTAAACAGTGAAAAGAAAAAAAAAAAGAAACACTTAGAAGCCAACACTTCTAAGAAACACTTAGAAGCCAAACACTTAGGTGTGGAGAGACCTCCGTGGTAAGTGGCATGGCGCCTGCTTTAGTGTCATTGCTGGTAACATACCAGCACAGGACCTCGGAGTTGTCCCTGCCACTGATGGACACAGTTCCAAAAGCAGCTAATTCAGTAACCCCAAAAGTGGTAGTGATTATCAGAGTTTTAATTTTCTAACTTCAGACAATTTTGAATATCACCATAGATAAAGTAGTATTAGAAAACATTTATTTACATAAATTATAAATGTACATATGACTCTACGAAACCATTTGCATATCTATAATTGCAAGTATCAGGTGCAGTAACTTTCTGGCAAAGGGTGCTGCTGCTCTAGTCTTCTTCTCTATCACAGCACTCTAGTAGGGGGTGAAGGTGGGAAGGGGAGGGGCTGAGAACAGAACAACATATTCCAAGAAAAGGTAGTAACAATCACCAGGCTCCCAAAGTCACAGAATAATTAACACATTTCTCACCACATTTAAAACTTCCTTTAGGCCGAAACCGGTTTGGCTCAGTGGTAGAGAGTCGGTCTGCGGACTGAAAGGTCCCGGGTTCGATTCCGGTCAGGGGCATGTACATTGGTTGCGGGCACATTCCCAGTAGGGGGTGTGCAAGAGGCAGCTGGTTGATGGTTCTCTCTCATCGACGTTTCTAGCTCTCTATCTCTCTCCCTTCCTCTCTGTAAAAATCAATAAAATATATTTTAAAAATAAGTAAATAAATAAAAATAAAACCGCCTTTAGGGTTTTTATTCTACATGATTATCTAAAATTTTTATCAAGTCAATTTTTTAAAAAGGGCTTACAGCATAAAAATTTGCTAAACAGGAGGGGGAGCAAGCGGCCACGGGATGTGGGAGGGGGGATAGAAGGAGGGCTCCCAATCCGGTTTCATCTGGTTCTCCCACTGCCCCTAAAGCGGGTCCGAGCAGGTTGGTATGTATGTTAAGAATTGTGTACAAATTGAAATGTCTGTGTATTGATCCTCAAAACAATAAAACCTCAATTATGACAGAAAAATAAATTTGTTAAACAGTCAATAAAATTAATATAAACATTTCCATTTTCATAATTAAATATCCAAAGATACTTAAAATTAATGTCCAGAATAAAGACATGCTAGAAATAAAGCTATTAGGGGAGATATTTGAACTATAAATTCTTTGCACTTTTACTTCAATCATCTATAATTGAATTAGAACTAAATAATTTCAAAATCCCTCTCTAGCTTTAAATTCTTTGATTAAAAAAAGTTGAGCCCAGCTGGTGTTGCTCAGTGGTTGAGCATCAATCCATGAACCAAGAGGTCCTCATTCAATTCCTGGTCAGGCACACGCTCTGATTTTAGGCTCAATCCCATTTAGGGGGTGCGCAGGAGGCAGCTGATCAGTGTTTCTCTCTCATTGATGTTTCTCTTTCTCTATCCCTTTAAAAACTTCAAAGATGTGAAGAAATTGGAACCCTTATACACTGCTGGTGGGAATGCAGAAATGGTCCAGTCACTTTGGAAAACAGTTCCTCAACAAGTTAAACAGTTACCATATGACCAGCAATTCCACTTGTAGGTCTGTGCCCAAGAGAAATGAAAACGTGTCCACACAAAAACTTGAACACAAAACTTGCTGCATTATTCACAATAGACAAAAAGTGGAAGCAACCCAAATGACAACTGACGAAGAGGTAGAAAATGTGGTATAGTCATACAATGGTCTATAATATTATCCTATACTAGAGGTCCAGTGCACGAAATCTGTGCACTTGGGAGGGGGTTCCCTCAGCCTGGCCTGTGCCCTCTCGCAGTTCGGGAGCCCCGGGGGGATGTCTGACTGATGGCTTAGGCCCACTAAGCTGTAAGGCCCACATCCTTAGCATTGCCACGGAGGCGGGAGAGGCTCCCACCACTGTTGCTGTGCTCACCAGCTACAAGCCCGGCTTCTGGCTGAACAGCACTCCCATTGTGGGAGCACACTGACTACTAGGAGGCAGCTCCTGCACTGAGTGTCTGCCCCCTGGTGGTCAGTGTGCATCCTAGTGACCAGTCATTCCACCATTCGGTCATTTGCATATTAGCCTTTTATTATATAGGATACAGTGTAGATGAGTCCCCCTAGAATCATAAGAAATGCAAAAAATTCACCGTTAACTCATTCTTGAATTGCCCCCAGTTAAAATCAAATTGCCTCCCCACTCTCCCGTGGGGCGTGTGATGCATCTTGGGAACCATTGGGCTTGACACTTTTCCTCTCAGAGCTTCATTTCTGAATACATATGCATATACCATGGAAATTGTAGTCTCTTCTCCACCTACCTCACTGGGTTGTCATGAGAAGGTCTGAGCTAATAAACCTAGAAATGTTTCATCAAGTAAGTGTTGTCTAAACGTGAAGGCATTGTTATTTTTAAGCTCTCTCCGGTACTCTCACAGGTGGCAGGTGCTGATCAGGGGAGGAGGGCATGGTTGTTTCCTGGGACTGTAGCTATGGAAGCTTTGCAGAGGGTCCACAGGCCTCAGAGGGGTGGGCTCTGGCCAGCAGCCCTTTAGTGGTGATCGTCCCTGGAGACGCTGGCCAGGGGGGGTGTCAGGGGAATGCTAGGGGTGGGCAGCGGGGCCGAAGGGGGATTCACTGTCAAATTTCCCTGCTTGGCGCCTTCTTTAAATTGTACCGGCCGTTTCGCAGCTGTACGTGCTGAGGGCAGGGCTCCAACCTCCTGGAGCAGGGCGGGGCAGGCCAGGCAGGGCCAGGTAGGCTAGGAGGGCAGGTTTAGTCGTGGCCCGAGGTTCAGTGCATTTCTACTGCAGAGATGGCACTGCTGCTGTCAGGGGCAGGGGGATGGGCCTGACCCTGGGGTTTCGCTCAGGCCAGCCTCAATCTGGGTCTGGAGCTGTAGGGAGGAGATGCATGCCCGGCCCCAGTGGAAGGGGCGGGCAGTGGTGGGCCGTGGGCCCCAGGTGCCTGGGGGAGGGGGGGCTGACGGGTTGTTGCCAGCATGATATTGCTGTGGGCACCACTGGTAGGGGTGGCAGGGAAAGAGATTGGGAGTCAGAGGTACGGGCTGCAGCTACCCCAAGGCTGGCTCTTCTCCCCGTCAGGTCAGCCTCCCTGTCCCCCGGGGGTGAGGGGTCTGGGATAGGGTGTAGTGCAGGGGGATTGGAAGAGCTCCCGTGGCTGCTTCGTGGCTCCCTGCCGCCCCCACCCTACTCGGCTCTCCCCGGCCACCGGCCTGTCATGAGGCTGCTGGGCACCCTGCCGTGGGCAGCAGATCCTGGGGCGGTGGGGGCGGGGGGGTGAGGGTGTGGGGAGCAGCTCCAGTAAAGTTTAGTAAACCCCATGTCTGCATCAAGATTTGGCTGCAGGGCCGAGGGGAGTCTGCCAGAGCTTATGGCTGCGAGTGCAGCAGCAGTGGCAGGAGCCTCTCCCACTTCCTTGGACATCCCCTGAGAGCTTCCGGGCTGTCGGAATGTCTGACTGCCAGCTTATGTCCAGTTCCCTGGGGAGTAGGCCTAAGCTGGCAGGTGGACATTCCCCAGGGGCTCCTGGACTGCAAGAGAGTCCAGGCCAGGCGGAGGGACTTCCCAAGTGCATGAATTCTTGTGTACTGGGCCTCTAGTCCTATATAATAAAAGCCTAATTTGCAAAGTGTCCAATCATCCAATTTCAACCAATCAAAGTGTAATATGCTAATGATAAGCTGAGTGTGCTCAACCACTTGATATGATGTGCACTGACCACTAGGGGGCAGACGCTTCAACCAATTAAATTAGCTTACTGCTGGGGTCTAGCCCATTGGGACTAAGCAAGACAGGCCAGACACACTCTGGAGCTCTTTTGCGGTCCCTCCCCAGCTGGCCAACCTCCCACTGTCCCTCCTGGCCCCGATCATGCACCGTTGGGGTCCCTCAGCTTGGCCTGCAACCTCTTGCAGTCTGGGACCCCTTCTGGGATGCCAGAGAGCCAGTTTCAGCCCTATCCCACAGGCCAGGCCAAGGGACCCCCCTGGTGCACAAATTTGTGCACTAGGTCTCTAGTTCAGAAATAATAAAGAAATTCTGATATATGCTACATATCACATCGATGAACCTTGAAAACATTATGCAAAGTGAAAGAAGCTACATATTGCATGATTCTATATACATGTAATATTCAGAATAGGAAAATCTATAGAGACATAAAGGAGATTAGTGGTTGCCAGGATGTAGTAGGGGATGAATGGCCCCTGATAAAAAAGATTCTAAAATTACATTGTGTAACTACATAACTGGGTTACAGAACTCTGTGAATATACTACAAACCACTGAAATGTATACTTAAGTGGGAGAATGTTATGATAATGGATTATATCTCAATAAAATTGCTTTCTAAAAAAGAAGACATTTAAGAACAAATGAAGTAAATGTCAACATTTTACAGAAGATTGAGGTAAAACATTGTTATATTCCACTCAGAATGCTATCTCTCTTAAACTGCATTCATACTCAGTGGCGATTACTTCTCATATTAAAATTTCCTGTGATGACATTAAGGTGAAAATAAATAATGCTATTTTATAAGATGCTCCCTGAATATTAATAATCTCAAATAATTAATACTGAGACAAAGAGAGATGAGAAGGGCATGTTTCTTGAACAATCTACACAATATGTTTACCAAAATCTTAAGTTTATTCAACTCATGGATTAGAAGACTTAACATCACTAAAATGTCTACACTACTTAAAGCAATCTTTAGATTCAACTCAATCCCTATTAAAACACCAATGGCAGATCTAGAACAAATAATCCAAAAATTGATATGGAACCAAAAAACACCTTGAATAGCCATAGCAATCATAAAAAGAACAAAGTTGAAGGGATTGCAAAATTTAACATCAGATTATACTGCAAAGTTTCTGTTATCAAAACACCCAGGCACAAGAACAGGTATATAGATCAATGGAACAAAACGGAGAACTCAGAAATCAACCCAAGACATTATAGTCAATTATTATTTGATGAAGGAGGCCAGAGCATATAATGAAGTAAAGACAGTCTCTTCAATCAATGGTATTGGGAAAATTGGACAAGTTCATGCAAAGAAATGAAAGACTACAAACTTACACCATACACAAGAATAAACACAAAATGGATAAGAGACTTAAAAGTAAGCTATGAAGCCATGAACCATAGGCAGTAAAACCTCAGACATCTCATGGAACAGTATTTAAATGGATACATTTCCAAGGGCAAGAAAAAAAAAATGAATGGGAGTACATCAAACTAAAAAGCTCTGCACAGCAAAGGAAACCTTCAACAAAATGAAAAGGAACCCATCGTGTGGGAGAAATATTCATTATTGACACATTGGCTAAGGGGTTAATTTCCAAAATATATAAAGAACTCATAGAACACAGCAACAGGAAGACAAACAATCCAATTAAAAAATGGGCAAAGGACAGGACGAATCGATTGGCCAGAAGACATATGAAAAAGTGCTCAATGTCACTAATCATCAGAAAGGTGCAAATTAAAACTACAATGAGGTATCAAAAACCGCAAGTGTTCCAGAGCTTTGGGAACACTGCACACATAGGCCTACGCATGCGCGTTACATGCAGGTGCCCCCAGGGCTAGCCCCTGGTTACTAGGAGACGGGACGTTCCTGTGGAAACGCTAGGCGCTGGGGGGCGTGCGCCTGCGCGGCGCGGATGGACCTAGAGGAGGCCTTCCGTAGGCACCTGCTAGGCCTGGCACGTGAACGTATGCGACGCCGCGTGCGTGGGTGCGCGCTCAGGCTCGTAGTCTCTGCGAGAGGGCGGGTCAATCCAGGTACGCGTGCGCACAGGGACTAGGGGCACGCGGGACCACAGCGGAGCGAAGGCGCCAGGAAGATGGAGGACAAGCGCCCCTCAGGTACAGAGCGTGAGGGCGGAGTCGAAGGCGGCGCGGGGCGGTGCTAACCGCTCCGCCTCCTTCCCGCCAGGTTTCCTCTCCCACCACCTGCACCCCCGGCGGGGCGGGCCCGGGCCATTGGGGGTGGGAAGGGCGGGGAAAGGGGCGGAGGATGGGGACGGGGTGGGACTGGAGTCCCGGCGGGAGGCGGGGCCTGGCCGTCGCCGGGATGAGCTCCGAGGAGGCTGCGGGGCTGACCAGTCCGGGGAGGGACCCGGAGCTCCAGGTAGAAGCGGCGATGGCCGGGCTGGGGCCCCGCAGTGTCCGGGCCGGAAGGCTCTGAGGCGGCAGCTGCAGGAGGCAGTGTGTGGGTCGGCGGGGTGACCCCGCGGCCGGCGCTCACCGCCCGAGGGGCGGCGGCGGGCGGAGCTGCGGCCCGGGAAGCCCGAGCCGCCGTGGCTCCCGCCGCCCTGTCTCCGGGGCGCAGGCTGAGCCAGTTCCTATGGTGACCGCTTCGCTTGCCGCCGCCCTGGCCTGGTTGTTGGGGGGACTGTTGGGTTTGGAGACGCTCTGGAGTGGAGCTGAGCATTGGAAGTCAGACCTGGGACTTCACCCTGGCTCATCCTGATCCCAGCCTCCACTTCTAAGCTCTTTATAGACCCGGGAGGCCAAGGGCCGAGATGAGGTAGCATTCCCCTGAAAATCTCATATAAGTTCGGTGCCCAGGAGAGACAGGGTAAGCTGGCTTTTGTCTGAAAACTAGTGGAGGCAACCGAGTAACTGAGAGTCATGGACCTGATACCTAAATATGCTCAAGAATACTAAACAAACTATAAGCAACAAGGATAAATCTTAAAACAATTTCCAGTAAAGAAACAAAATGCAAAGGAATAGGAAATTTTCATTTATATAAAATTTCATAAACAAACCAAACTAGAATGTGCATGTTGCTTATAGTTTGTTTAGTGTTCTAATGTAAGAATTTATCTACAATTTATCTACTCTTCCCTTTTTAAAAAAATATATTTTATTGATTTTTTACAGAGAGGAAGAGAGAGGGATAGAGAGTTAGAAACCTCGATGAGAGAGAATCATCCATCAGCTGCCTCCTGCACACCCCCCACTGGGGATGTGCCCACAACCAAGGTACATGCCCTTGACCGGAATCTGGGACCCTTCATTCCGCAGGCCGACGCTCTATCCACTGAGCCAAACCGGTTTCGGCTATCTACTCTTCTCTTGAGTAGACACTCAAGTTTTTACAGTTTTGGTGATGTGAAGAACACTATTGTGAAGTTGCTTATACATGTTCCCCATGATACCCTTTTCATTTATCCATGGTAATCTTTTGAAGTGAGCTAGTTAATAAGGCAATTCCATATCTTAGTTATGCTATAAAATCACTTTATTTGTTATTAAATTCTTTCAGTTCAGAAAAGCCTTTTGAAAACAGCTATTTTAACCCCTTATGTTTCAAAGAGGTCTTGATAAGTGGTACCTCCCTTCAGGCCTTTTATTTATGAACTTTTAAAACACAAGTTATTTCTTTACAGTATAATTTGATTTGAAGAGAAGTGAGAACTTTGGATTTGAATGGAATGCCTAGGAGAGGTTATTTCATTTTCATAACAAAAGTTAACTATTGTGGCTTTACTATTTTGTTTGAAGTGAATTCCCAAAACGCTTATTATAAACACAATTGTTTATAATATCTCAAAATTGTCATATATTTTTGTGTGCTTTCTCTGTATCTTTCTGTTAGTGAGGCTATTCCTACTTCAAAATGTCTGTATAAACATTTGGGGATAGTTTTAGAAAAAAAACAAAACACCAAGTTGACCTTTAGCAGAATCTGAATCTCATATAAAATACTCTAGTATTTTTAATTCTATCAAAATATTCAGTAGAGATTTATTGAGCACATATTATATACCTGATATTTTGCTCAGCATTGATGATACTTTTTAGCACATGACCTTATCTCCTTTTTTACTGAAAAATTAAAATTCTACCAGGCAGGAACTTCTTAAAATTACCTCTATCATAATCTTTACCTGACGTTTCTTTTTTTTTGTTTTAGAGGAAAAATTTCTACCCCTTATCTAATCTTTCACCTGAACCTCCTTTTCTCTTTCTTGTCTCAGAGGACAGTGCTGGTGGCTGTTTTTATATTGTTTCTTCTTTGCAGAGTGTCTAGGGAGGAGACGTGGCCACAGTTTCCAAGGCCAACTTCCAGGAGGCCTGTGACATTATTGGGATTGTGCTGGGGGCACTGATCCATCTGGAAATTGGAACTGCAGGACTACTGAGGGACTGAGTGGCTGCCGCTGGGCTGGTGGGCTGCTGGGAAGGGTGTCAGCTGAGCAGCACTCTGCTGGGGGAGCACACTTACCACCAGGGGTAGCTTCTGCGTTGAGTATCTGTCCCATAGTGGTAAGTGCACATCATAGGGACAGTCATTCACTCGCTTAGGCTCTTATATATATAGAAAAAGGCTGAGACACTGCATTTCTTAAAAGCTTCTCGGCAATCTTTATTTGGCTAGTACAGAGACTAGACCCATAAAAAGTCCCATGAAATGAGCAGTGAATTAATATTTACTCTTCATCTTACTTTAAAATAGGCCTCAGGCTCTAGCTGGTTTGGCTCAATGGAAAGAGTATTGGCCTGCTGACTGAAGGGTCCCAGGTTCAATTCCTGTAAAAAGCACAAGCCTTTTCAGGCTCTATCCACAGTAGAGGTCATGCAGGAAGCAGCTAATCAATGATTCTCTCTAATCATTGATATTTCTATCTCTTTCTCCCTCTCCCTTCCTCTCTAATATCTATATATCTACACACACACACACACACACACACACACACACACTTTAAATAGGCCTCAGCCCAAATTAATTCAGGGAAATCAGGTAAAGTCTAAACCTGCCTAATACTGAGTTCTTCATAATTTGATCCCTTCCTACATCTCCAAATTTATCTCCTCTAAGAGCTCCCCTGTTAAAGACAAACTATTCCAAATTACTCCACATATTCTTTATACATTCAGAATCACGTCATCTTTTATTCATAAGCTTTGCCCTCACCCTTTTCTCTATTGAATTAAAGATACTTCTAAGGTTCAGCTTGAATTCTATATTTTCTAGGAGGTTGTCTTTGTCTTCTCCATCAAATAGTAATCATTTCTTCAGTGATACGTTGGTATCCCGATTACTGGCACAAAAGTCAGGGGGGTGGATCCCCGGCCTGTAAAGGCATCCCACCACCTGCCTAGAGGGCAAATTGTGTCCCACACCCCTCCTCACCCCCTTGGGATGGGTGCCAGATTCAGGGCTCGTGGCTGGTGAGTGCTGCTGCTGCTGAGGCATGAGTCTCTTGTGGAGGACTGACTGGGCATGAGCCTGCAGCAGGCGATGCGGGACCAGGAGGAGCAGGAGTGGCAGGCAGGAGCACTGGCGGTGGTGGATTGCCAATCCCCACAGGCCATGACAAGGGACCGCACGCATGCATGAATTTGTGCACCGGGCCTCTAGTTGTGGATAAAAATCTACATTTTAACAGGATTCTCAAGTGACTCGTATATTCACTAAAAACTGAAAAATATAGTGAGGAATCATTTGATTTTGTTATTCTAAGTGAAATATTTATAACATATTTTTCAACAGAAACTGTGTAAGGAATGGTAATTTGGATTTCAGCTAATGCTATAAAGGCCTAAATGATTCATAATTAGAAATACTATGTTTAAGCTAAAACTTAAGTTCCAAATGAGGCAGCAATTGCTGAAATGAAAACCAAAAAGCACACTGTATTTTGCTTAAGAAAGGGAAAGAGGAAGGTTAATCTGTCACACTGCTAAGAGTTAGATTGGATAAGGTGTGACTCAAGGTCAGTGACTAGGGAATCCTGATCCTGTAATACCTAGGGCACTAGATTTTAGAGGATAACAGCTGCATTGCTAGGAGAGACCGAGGACACTTGTAGCAAATTCTCTCTTCCATAACATACAGGCAGCTTTGATTTAGAAAAAGAACTGATTATTTTCCTAAATTATGCAATTTCTAAGATACATTGTCAAGTAAAAACAAGCACGGTGCATAGTAGTATGTATAATATGCTAAAGTGAAATATTTGGTTATTTTTCACATGAAAAAATGTACACACCAGAAAAAAATTCTAGAAATGGAATTATTGTTATGTTGCTAGATTTTATATAATTGTTTTTCATAAATTTTATGTCAATTTACACTGCCACCAAGGACATATAACAATGCTATATTATATATACAATTATTTTATCTTTGCCAAGGTGAGTTAAAAATGGTATCCAATGTTGTTTTAATGTGTATCTCTCTAAATGGCGAGATTGAGTATCTTTAAATCTATTTAAAAGCCATGTATGTAAAGTATCCATATTCTTTGCCACTTTTTCTATTCGGGTATTTCTTTTCCTTTCTTATTTATAGGAACTATTTATATATTAGAGAGAAGTCAGCCCTTTGTGATATGTGTAGCAAACTTTTTTGGGAAAAACAGGCCTAGAGATAGACTACTTAATTTGCTGCTGACCCAATATTTTCTTAGTATAGTGATTACCAAGGGGATAGGATGGGATATGTTTCTTTTGAAAAGCATGTTCATATTGTAGTTTTATATTTGGAAAGCACACAGAAAAAGTTTTATAACATAAAGTGTTAAGAAGGTAAAGCTTGCTAAATACTCTTTGCTGGTGTGAAAAGGTTAAAACCAATTGGAAATGTATCTAAGAATGTGGTTAAATTAAAAAAATTATTGACTGTTGTGAGAAATCACAAAGCTGTTTTAAAAAGAATGTCCTGGTATTATTTCTGTTTTTTCCACTAGGTTACCACCAAAGAACATGATTTTGGTCTAGGGGCTCCAGTTTCCAAAGCTGGAAAATACCATAATACTCTCCAGCTAGAACAACAAGTGAGAACTCAAGATAAATTCATCTCTACGCTGAAATTACAGGTTACATTTAATTTACATACATATTTATTTCCCTGAATTAATCTTGGCTGGGGCCTATTTTAAAATAAGAAGACGGAGAACATTAATTCAGTGCTGCTTACGGTTTTTATTTTATGGGTCTAAAATCACTTCATTTTTATCTTAGCCATTTTGATGCAGAGTCTGAGTCAGTGTCTGCAAACGGTGTGCCAGGTGCTTTATTATTTGGTGCTTTCAAGTACATAATCTTACTTCATCCCAACCTTGTGAAACAGTGTTGTTACTTCTGTTTTACAGACATGGAAGCTGAAGTTCCAAGAGGTTAAAGAATTATGATACTGGACTAATGAATGACAGAGCTAGGATTTCTCTGAATTCCTGAGTTAGTTAGGATTTGAATTCTGTTCTCTGAACTCCAAGTTCAGCATTGTTTCTCTTCTGGTGCCTAATCTGTGGGATAGCTATTAATTAGAGTCATTGAAAGAAATTGCCTCTTGTAGGAAGAAGGAGTAGACTTACTTTTCCATAATCCTCTAAGTACAGAACATTATGTATAAAACAAGCATAGAACACTGAAAGGCGGGAAGAAGAAGGAAGACTGACTAGGGACCCCAACACACCAAGAATGACACGTTAGTGAGTTCCTAGATTTTCTTTTGGCCCCACATATTGCAGACAGAAAGCGCAGAAACAATGGGTGCAGACAAAGAACAGTCTCAGAAAAGCGGTCTGTCTCTAGCCAGAGGACTAGGAGAGGGACAGCCTAGTAAGGTAGACTCCTTTTAGACAATAACTGTGCTCTAAGCAACACAGTGGAAAACCTATAGTCCTGTTCCTGCCCGCAAAGGCTGAGTAAAGAGCCCAACCCATTATCCTTGCCAGGCTGTAACAAGGAGCCCCAGCTGCGCCTCACAAGGTGGTGGCAAAGAAGAAGGCTTGTGCTGGGAATTTAGTGCACTGCCATCTTGTGGCTGTGGGCACTGCCATCTTTGAGGGTGTGGCAGTCAATTACAATATTCCCTCCTTATTGGCTGTGGGTGCCACTATCTTTGAGTGCGGAGCAGTCACTTAGCATATTCCCTCCTTATTGGCTGTGGCTGCTGCCATCTTTGCAATGGTGTGAGAGTCAATTAGCATATTCCTTCTTTATTAGATAGGATAGACTGGTGCTGGATTTTATCAATGTTTTTTCTGCATCTATTAATGTGATCATGTGATTTTTATTTTTCAATTTGTTTACGTGATGTATTACATTTATTGATTTGCAAATATTGTATCTGTCTGCATTCCTGTAATAAATCTTACTTGGCTATGGTGTAGGATCTTTTTAATGTATTGTTGGATCCAGTTTGTTAATATTTTATTAAGGATTTTAACATCAATGTTCATTGGTGATATTGTTCTATAATTTTCTTTCATAGTAGTGTCTTTATCTGGTTTTGGAATTAGGATAATTCTGGTCTCATTAAAAGATTGGAATACTTCCTTACTCTTGAATTTCTTGGAACAGTATCAGGATAGGTATTAGTTCTTCTCTGAATGTCTGGTAAAATTCCCTTGTGAAGCCATTTGCTCTAGGACTTTTGCTTGCTGGGACTTTTTTGTTTGTTTTTTATTACTGCTTCAGTTTCATTAGTTGTAATCAGTTTATTCAGGTTTTCTTATTCTTCCTAGTTTATTCTTGGAAGGTTGTGTGTTTTTAGGACTTTATCTATTTCATCCACATTGTCCAATTTGTTGGCATAGTACCATACTTTCTTACAATCTTTTGTATTTCTTTGGTGTCAGTTATTCTTTCATTTTTGATTTTTTAAATTTATTTGTGTCCTATCTCTTTTTCTTGATGAGTCTGGTTAAAGGTTTGTCAATCTTCTTTATTGTTTCAAAGAACCAGCTTTTAATTTTATTGATCTTTTGCATTTTTTTAGTCTATTCTGTCATTTATTTCTGCTCTAATCTTTATTATTCCTTTCCTTATATTCTAGGCTTTATTTTGTGTTTTTTCCTAGTTCTTTTCAGTATAGGGGTAGTTTGTTTATTGAAGAATTTTCCTGCTTCCTCAGGTCAGATTCTAATGCTATAAACTTCACCTCCAGGACTGCTTTTGCTGTGCCCCAGAGATTTGGGGTTGATATGTGTTTATTTTCATTTGTTTCCAGATAATTATTTATTCCTTTTTCTCATTGTTTAATAACATGCTATTTAGACTCCATGTATTTGAATGTTTTTCAGTGTGTTTTTTTTAATTACAATTGAATTCTAGTTTCATGTCTTTGTGATCCAAGAAAATGCATAATATGATTTCAATCTTCTTTAACTTGTTAAGACTTATTTTGTGTCCTAGCATGTGGTCTATCTTTGAGAATGTTCCATGTGCTCTTGAGAAGATTGTATTTTCTGCTGCTCTGGGATGAATTCCTTTGTGAATATCAATTCAATTCATTTGATCTAGCTATCATTTAAGGTTGCTATTGCCTTGTTGATTTTTTTGTCTGGAAGATCTATCCATTGACAGTGGGGTTTTAAAATTTCCTCCTATGACAGTATTGCTATCAATCCCTCCCTTAAAGATTTGCTTTATATATTTAGGTGCTTCTATGTTGGGATGCATATATGTTTACAAAGGTTATATTCTCTTGTTAGATTGATCCCTTCAGTATTATGTAATGACCTTGTTTGTCTTTTTTTAAAAATATATATATATTTTATTGATTTTTACAGAGAAGAAGGGAGAGGGATAGAGAGATAGAAACATGAATGAGAGAGAAACATCAGTCAGCTGTACACCCCCCACTGGGAATGTGCCTGCAACCAAGGTACATGCCCTTGACTGAAATCGAACCTGGGACCCTTGAGTCTGCAGACCGATGCTCTAGCCACTGAGCCAAACTGGTCAGGGCTGTCTTTTTTTTTTTTTAAATTTTTTTATGACCTTTGTTTAGAAGTCTAGTTTGTCAGATTTAAGTTTTTTTTTATTTCATTTTTTTATTAAGGTATTATATATGTACATATCTTACCAATCCCCCCCCCACACACACACTCCCATACATGCAGATAAAAGTACTATTACTCCAGTTTTGTGGTGGTGTTTTTTTCTATTGGCATGAAATATTTTTTCCATCCCTTCACTTTCAGTCTGTGTTACTTTTATTCTAAAGTGGGTCTCTTGTAGACAGCATATATATTTTCTTAGTAAAAGATATGCTGTATCTTTTTATTGGAGTGTTTAGTCCTTTTATATTTGAGCTTATTATTGGCTAGAGGCCTGGTGCACAGGATTCATCCACCAGTGGAGGGTGGGGGGTGTGTGTGTGTGGCCTGTGGGGATCTACCTGCTGTGGGAGTACAGCTCATCCTGGTCAGCTGAGCGGCTGTGGACCCGCCCTCTGAGAGGCTGCTCCCTGGTCTGGCATCTTCCATGGAACCAGAGCACTTGCCTCTCCAGGGGACCCGGTCAGGACTGGGCTCAGGGACAATAGCATTGAGAGGAGATGGAGTACTAGGCCTCAGTCCCACGGCTGCCACAAGCTGCCTCCCAGCCTCTGGGGTCAGCCCTGCGAGTCTGGTGTCAGCGCTGCACAGCCTGTGGGCATCATGAGGAGGTAGCAGGGAGCAAGGAGGAGGAGCCCGGGGTGAGAAGGTGATGATTGCAGCCTGGATTCCTGCCTGTTGGCCAGGGGTTTGCAGCAGGAGCAGCCACTCATCCTTGTCAGCTGAGCTGTGCTCCCACTGTGGTGGCACACTGATCAGCAGGGGTCAGCTCCTGCGTTGAGCATTTGCCCTCTGCTGGCAGCGTGCATCATAGTGACTAGTCGACGTCGTTCTGGTTGTTCCGCCATTCAGTTGCTGGGCTTTTATTATATAGGATAGCTACTTATTTATTGCCATTTTATTCTTTATACCTATGTTTCCCCTCTCTTAAATTTTTTCCTTTCTTTTTCTTAAAGTAGGCCTTTTACATTTCTTATAATACTAATTTGGTGGTAATGAACTTTTTTATTTTATTTTGTCTGAGAAGATCTTTATACTGACTTTAATTTTAAGTGATAGCCTTGCTGGGTACAGTAGTCTTCTTTGTAGGTCCTTGTTTTTTATCACTTTGAACATTTGATGCCAGTCTCTTTTGTTCTGAAGTGTTTCTGTTGAGAAATCAGGTGACAGCCTTATGGGAGCCCCTTTGTAGGTCTTTCTGATTTTTAAGATTATCTCTTTGTCTTTAATATTTGGCATTTTAATTATGATGTGACTTGGTGTGGGGATCTTTGGGTTCACCTTGATTGGTATTTTCTGTGCTTCCTGAACTTATGTGACTTTTCCCTTCACAGGTTATGGAAGTTTTCAGCTGCTATTACTTCAAATAAGTTCTCTATCCCTTGCTTACCCTCTTATCTTTCTAGTACCCTTATTATGTGGATATTGTTATGCTTGATGTTATCAGAGAGGTCACTTAGACTTTCTCATTTTAAAAAAAAATCTCTTTTCTTTTGATGCTCTGCTTGGGTGCTTACTGTTATCTTATTTTCTAAATCATAGATTTGATCTTCTGCTTAACCTAACCTGCTGTTTATTCCTTCTAGTGTATTCTTTATTTCAGATAATTGTATTCTTCATTTCTAACTGGTTCTTTTTTAAGGATTTCTTTATCCTTTTTAATGCTTATGTTTCTTTGTTTAAGTTCTCACTGAGATCATCCATTCTCCCCCTAAGGTCTTTGTGCATCCTTGTAACCATTGTTTTAAACTCTGCATCTAATGTTTTGGTTGCTTTTTTTAAATTTAATTCTTCTCTGTTGATTTCTCTTGTTCTTTCATTTGAAACATATTTATTTGTCTCTCCATTTTGTTTCTGTGTATTAAGTGGATTTGTTATGGCTCCCAAATTTGTTATGATGGCTTTATGATGAAGGTGTTTTGTCAGGCTCAGTGGCACAATCTTTTAGGTCACCTGAGCTCTAGGTTTCTTGTGGGTTATGTGTATCCACCTATTGTAATTGAGTCTTGAATATTTTTGGGCCCTACATGAGTGGAGTTAATTCTTCAGGCTGCCTGACTGTAAGGGGAAACCTCAATCATCCTGTGTGAGACATTGTGCAGAAGTGTCCCTCTCAAAATAGAGTTGTTCCCTGTAGGTTCTGGTACTTGCCCGAATCCCCTTTTGTGTATGCCACCTGTATGGCTAGTTGGGACTTGCTCTGGTGTGGTCTGATGCTCATCACTGGTTGTGTTGGTTCTGGGTCCACTCGGGTGAGGTTCACATACAGGTACAGGTCAGACATGGTATATAACTGGCCTTGGTCTACCTGTCTGGAGTTACCACCCAGTTAACAGTTTGTGGTTGTGTCTACTGGGCCTGGGAGTGCATTGGAGGGGCCAATCTGAATATAAGGTTTGGTGTCCTTTAGTTTAGAGTTGGGGGAAGATCTGTAAAAGGCCCATGGCTTCCTGAGGTCTGGCTTCGCCTGTCCGACTACTCGTGAGGTTGCCTTGTCTTCCTCCTGCCAAAGAAAGACTGTAGTGTGGGCTCAGACTGGCCACAAACTAGAGGCTCTTCCACAGATTGCAAGCCTGGTATGGTGGTGGGAGGACAGGACCAGTGGGTCCCCTACTTGGAGGTCATGAGGTCAGGCAACTAATGAGAGAAAGTGACCTTTCCTTCAGAGCCAAACCACTCAGTCCATACCAGAGTCTCTAACTTCAGTTCCCCCCAAAGGGGCATGCCACAAGTTCAGGTTGGATGCAGCCAACCCGTCCGCCCATCCACACGAGCAAACTGAACTCAGGGGGACAGATCAAAAGTCTCCCATTGGGGGTGATGCCAGCAGAGTCCACAGGAGGGACCTAAGCACATCATCCTGGTCCCAGATAACAACCTCCAAGTTCCTCACACCTAGAATGTTCCAGCTCTGAACCTTCTCCCTTCCCCCATCAGAACTGAGACTAGCTGGGCGGCTATCTAGGACTTGGCAGGGTTGGCCAGTCACCTTTTGGGGGTGGTGCCCACAAACTTGTAGGAGGGGGTGGGTACTTTTTCACCTTCTCAGGGTAGTGCAAGCTGAGCTAGTAAAGAGAGGGGAGTGCCCCCTGCCCTGGCAATGTGGTGTGTACCACAGCACCCAGCTGTCCTGTTGCCGTACACAAACTTCCCCAGGAAGCATACTCTGAAGTTTCCAGCTCTGAATGGCACTCCCATTTCCCTATGTAGGTAACTCAGCAGGACAGGACCCACCGAGTGATTCAGCATCTGGGGGGAAGGGCACCAGCTTTGCACTCCAGGTGGGGAGACCTGCCCTCTTTCCAAAGCTGTACATTTTAGTCACTGTCTGGGTCTCCGCTGAGAACCCTCTAGAAAAAGAGGGCCCTAAAGTCAGTGCTGGCTGACACCTCCAGATGGCCTGAGTTTGGCAAAGTGCCCCAGCCAGCTGTTGGGGCCAGATAGTGCGCTCCCCAGGCTAGTGCTGTAATAACAGAAGTTCTCATTCCTGGGAAGGTGGCATCTGGGTCTCCCAGGCAGACTGAAGCCCCACTGACTTTCACCACCAGATGCTATGCGTGCTCCTCTTCCCATCTTGGTTGCTCTGGGTTTGGGATCCCTGTGTGTGTGTTTGAGCGGGGGTGGGGGGTGGGGGGGCACAAGCACAAGTTTTGCAACACAATACCCTCTGGCTTCTTACCCATCACACATGGGTATGGATGCTAGCCCTTTCCTTGCCTCTACCCTTCTTACCAGTCTCTATGTGGCTTATTCTGTAAATCCTTGGTTATATTTCATTTGGTTATTCAAGTTTATTGCTCTACAAGTTAGCTGTAAATCTGGTTTGGGGCTTGGTGAATGTAGCTTCCACTTATTCTGCAGCCATCTTGGAATCCCCTTTTAGTCATTTTTTAAAGGTCATCTTTTTAAAGAGTAACTTCTTCCATTATTTATTCCATAAAAATGTTTTGAATATTTATTATTGTGTTATCTATTACTATGTATCAAACATTCCCTAAACCTTAATAGCCTTAAATGACAAACATTTATATCTCGCAATTTCAGTTGCCACTTAGCTGAGTGGTTCTGGTTCATGGTTCTTGGGAATTATCATCCAGATGACAGGCCACAGTCATTGCTCGACTGTCCTGGAAGATTTGCTTTTACGATGCCTTACTCAGCTGGCCATTGGCTTGTGGCAGAAGCCTCAGTTGCTCGGCAGGTGGACCTCTCCCTCTGGCTGTTCGATATAGTCGTCACAGCGGCTGGCTTGTCTCCAAGCCTGTGATCCCAGAGAGACAGCAAGGAGGAATGGGTAATGCCTGTGATGATCCAAAAGCTGTGCACCACACTCCCACCACATCCTGTTCGTTAGACGTGTGTCTCTGGGTGTAGCCCACACTTAAGGGGAGGGCAGGTAAGCTTCATTTTTTGAAGGAAGGAATATTAGAGTTCATGGACATTTGAAAACCACTACAACTATATGCCTCCTTTTATCTTCTCATTTTGAGGTGTTTGCCATTTATGTCTTAAAACAGTGTTTCCCAGATAAGTAAAAACACAATTTTTTGAAATATGGAAAAGCAGAATTGCAATTTCACCATTACTAGTTTATTTTGATACTATATATATATATATATATATATATATATATATATATATATTTTATTGATTTTTCACAGAGAAGAAGCGAGAGGGATAGAGAATTAGAAACATCGATGAGAGAGAATCATTGATCAGCTGCCTCTTGCACACCCCCTACTGTGGATGTGCCCGCAACCAAGGTACATGCCCTTGACCGGAATCGAACCTGGGACCTTTCAATCTACAGGCCAATGCTCTATCCATTGAGCCAAACCGGTCCCGGCACAATTTATATTTTTAATTAACTTAGGAGCCATTATGAGACACACACACACACACACACACACACACATACACACAAATATGCACAAGTCTCTTTGTCCTCTGCTTGCTTTATTTTTCTCTGTAGCACTTTCCTACTACTTTGTCCCTCCCTCTGCTCCAGCCACACTAGCCTCCTTACCATTCCTTGGAATTTAGCAGGCGTCTCTTGTCTTTAGGACCTTTGCTGGAGGCTATATATACTGCCTGGAGTGTTTTTCCAGATTTTTATAAGTCTGCTCAAAGGACTCCTTTTCATGAGGACTTCCACAATCACCCTATGTAAAATTCCAACCTGTTCCTTCATAAACATCCAGGAGCCTTAACTCTGCTCTTTCTTTCTATTGTACTATATAATTTATTTGTTACGTTTATTTTCTACCCAGCTAGAATATAACTTACCCAAAAGCAGGGATCTTGATTTATTTTGTCCACTTTTTTATATGTCAAGTGAAAAGAACAGATGTGAGTGCTCAATATATATTTTTTGAACAACGCACTCACTATCTGACATATATTTTACCTAATATCTTTTGTTTTTCTCTTTTTAAGTAGAATGTCAGCTTCATGAGGACAGAAATTTCTGTCTATTTTATTCACCACTAGATCTAGCATATAGCAAAATGTCAAGCACATGGTCCTCATTAAACATTTGTCAAGTAAATGTTTTCATTTTGTTTTTCAAAGTGGAATCAGCATTATGTGTTTTATAGATGTAAAGTAATACATATCTATTAAAATTTTTTATCTATATAAAATAACATTGACTGTAATCATACATTTTAATAACTAGATAAAATCCATCTTCCTTATATGTTATTAGTTTTCTTCCATCTGAATATGGGATATTTGTATATAAATTTATTTTTTTACAAGAGTGTGTCATACTAAGTAAAACTTTTGGCCTTTGGAGTTTTAATATTAATTTAGTATGGATATCAGTACACACAACTCAAATTATATCCTTCTTTTTTAGTGTCTTCATAATAGTATAATTAAAGCACTGAAAATTATCTACACAAATAACTATACATAAGCTTATCCAAATTGTATATGTTATGTCTCATACCACAACAACCCTTAATATTTCATAAAAGTATGACTTCCAGAAACACCTTAGAAAAGTACTTTAGTCAAAAGAACAAATGATGTACACTAATCCTAGAATATATTTAAAAACAGTACATTTTAAAAAGTAAAATAAAATATGGTACATTTAGAAATACATTTTAAAAATAGTACATTTTAGTTTAGAATAATGAGAGGTTTATAAATTGAGAAATAAATTTATTAAACTAGTTTACCAACTTTCAGCAGAGAGCTTTACAACTTTCCATAAAAACATAGTCACTGGCCTCTAGAAACATACAATTTAGTTATATACTAAACTATAACTATGGGGAACTATACCATGAGATATGTTTGATGTCATAAATCTTCTACAGAAAGTTTTTGTGGGTTTGATTTAACTAAGCTATTAAGAATTCAAAGGAAAAGATAATCATTTATGACCATGGGTGATCTGGGAAAACTTTTGAAATCCTAGTCATTCTTTTATTTCTTCCATTTTATTATCTTCAGGATTAGTATTAACATTTTTTCTAGTTTGTGGGGAGTAATTTAAAAAATATTATCAATATTTTATACAAGACATTAGCTAATTCAAAGAAACTACTATACATGTTCCTAGGTTCTTCTGCCATCCAAAGTAGGTAAACAAAGAGGTAGAATATTGTTTCTTTTGTAAATTATTCACTCTGCATATTTTTATTTTTGAGTGGCTTGCTTTTTATATTCTCTTTTTCGAGTTAAATTAGTTTACATATTTAAAATCCAAATAACTTTTTTTTTCTGGCTTGATTTTCAGATTGAACTTGTTTGCCAGCAAAATAATATAATAGTATTGGAAGATATAAGAAAAAGACTCAGATCTGTAAGTGCCTTTTATATGTTAGATAATTTTTATTTTTGTTAATATAGTAAAACTACAAAAAACTGTACATATGTCATGATTTTATGAACAGTCAAAAATGTTTGTGTTCTACAGTCAGCCCTCTGCTTGGTGCACAGGGCACTCCCATGTGTAAGAGCAATGCTCTTCTTGCTCCATTTCATCATTACTCCTTGCTCTCCTAGAGAACTTATGGTTAGTTTTATTAATGCCCTTTGCTGTTATCTGATTTAAAATGATAACTGTGAGTAATTTAATTCTCAACATGTAAGATGCATTTGTCTACACATTTACTTTTCTTTTTCCCAGTAAGAAATATCTGTTATGTCAAATTTTGTTGTTTAATTCTAGGATATATATATATATATATCCTAGGATAATTCTAGGAGATATATATATATATATATATATATATATATATATATTTTTTTTTTTTTAAATTTTTATTGTTTAAAGAATTATGTTTCTCCTTTTTCCCCCCACTTACCTTCCGCCAGCCTCCCCTACCCCTTGTCGCATGCCCTCAACCCACTTCCCCCTCCCTCCCCCCGGGCAGTGTCTTGTGTCCATTGGTGTGCTTATATGCATGATACAAGTTCTTTGGTTGATCTATTTCCCTCCCTCTCAACAATCCCCAGCCTTCCTGCTGTAATTTGACAGTCTGTTCGGTGCTTTATTGCCTCTGTATCTATCTTTTTATTCATCAGGCTATAATGCTCTTTATTGTCCATAAATGAATGAGATCATGTGGTATTTTTCTTTCATTGCCTGGTTTATTTCACTTAGCATAATGCTCTCCAGGTCCATCCATGCTGCTGCAAATGGTAAGAATTTCTTCTTTTTATAGCAGCATAGTATTCCATTGTAGATGTATCATAGTTTTCTAATCCAATCAACTGCTGATGGGCACTTAGGCTGTTTCCAAATCTTAGCTATGGAGAATTGTGCTGCTATGAACATAGGGATATATATATATCCTTTCTGATTGGTGTTTCTAGTTTCTTGGGATATATTCCTAGAAGTGGGATTACTGGGTCAAATGGGAGCTCCATTTTCAGTTTTTTGAGGAAACTCCATACTGTTCTCCACTGGTGGCTGCACCAGTCTGCATTCCTGCCAGCAGTGCATGAGGGTTCATTTTTCTCCACATTCTCGCCAACTTTTGTCGTTTGTTGATTTGTTGATGATAGCCATTCTGACAGGTGTGAGATGGTACTGCATTGTCGTTTAGATTTGCATCTCTTGGATAATGAGTGACTTTGAGCATGTTTTCATGCGTCTCTTAGCCTTCCTTCTGTCTTCTTTTGAAAAGATTCTATTTAGGTCTGTTGCCCATGTTTTTTATTGGATCATTTATCTTCATTTTATTAAGTTGTATAAGTTGCCTGTAGATGTTGGAGATTAAACCTTTATCAATGATAACATTTGCAAATATGTTCTCCCGTACAGTGTTCTTTCTTGTTTTGTTGATGGTTTCTTTTGCTGTGAAAAAGCTTTTTATTTTGATGTAGTCCCATTTGTTAATTTTCTCTTTAGCTTCCATTGCCCTAGAAGTAGTATCTGTGAAGAAATTCCTTTGGCATATATTTGAGATTTCTCTGCCTGTGATTCCTCTAGTATTTTTATGGTTTCCTGTTTCAGGTTTAATCCTGTATCCATTTTTGAGTTTATTTTTGTGTATGGTGTAAGTTGGTGGTCTAGTTTCATTTTTTTGCATGTATCTGTCCAATTTTCCCAACACCATTTATTGAAGACTGTCTTGACTCCATTGTATGTCAATGCCTCCTTTGTCAAATTGAGCATAGTGTTTTGGGTTGATATCTGGATTCTCTATTCTATCCCATTAATCTATATATTTGTTCTTATGCCAATACTAGGCTGTTTTGAGAACACTGGCTTTGTAATACAGCTTGAAATCTGGTATAGAGATCCCACCTACTTTGTTCTTCTGTCTCAGGATTGCTGTGGCTATTAGGGGCCTTTTTTTTTTTTTTTTTTTTTTTTTTTTTTAATTCCAGATGAACTTTTGGAGAGTTCTTTTGAGGTCTGTGAAGTATGCCATTGGCATTTTAATGGGGAGTGCATTGAATCTATAGATTGCTTTGGGTAATATGGACATTTTAATGATGTTGATTCTACCAGTCCATGAACATGGTATGTTCTTCCATCTGTTTATGTTTTCCTCTATCTCTTTTTTCAGCGTCTTGTAGTTTTCCACGTATAGGTCTTTTACCTCCTTAGTTAAGTTTATTCGTAGATATCCTAATTTTTTTGGTGCGATGGTAAGTAGGATTACTTTTTTAGTCTCTCTGTAAATTCATATATAGCTTTTATTATGTTGCAGTATGATCCTTTTATTTCCACCTTGTTGAGAGTTTTAATCAAGAAAGAGTGTTTGGATTTTGTCAAATGCTTTTTCTACATCAATTTATATGACTGTGTGACTTTTATCTTTCAATTTGTTTATGTAATGTATCACATTTATTGATTTGTGGATATTGTACCATCCTTGCATTCCTGGGATAAATCCTACTTGGTCATGGTGTATGATCTTTCTGATGTACTGCTGGATCTGATTTGCTAGAATTTTGTTGAGATTTTTGTTATCTATGTTCATGAGGGATATTGTCATGTAATTCTCTTTCATTTTGTTGTATTTATCTGGTTTTAGTATTAGTGTAATGCTAGCTTCATAGGAGCTTGGAAGTGTTCCTTCCTCTTGAATTTTTTGAGAATAGGTTTTAGTTCTTCCTTGAATGTTTGGTGAAACTCCCCTGTGAAGCCATCTGGCCTCAGGCTTTTGTTTACTGGAAGCTTTTTGATGACTGCTTCAGTTTCTTCCGTAGTTATTGGCCTATTGATATGTTTGGATTCTTCCTGACTGCGTTTTGGAAGGTTATATTTTTCTAGATATGTCCATTTCCTCCAGGTTGTCTAGTTTGTTGGAATAGAGTTGTTCATAGTATTTTTTAACAATCGTTTGTGTTTCAGTGGGGTCTGTTGTTATTTCACTTCTTCATTTCTGATTTTGTTTATTTGCGTCCTCTCTCTTTGCTTCTTGGTAAGCCTGGCTAAAGGTTCATCAATCTTGTGTATCACTTTAAAGAACCAGCTCTTGGTTTTGTTGATCTTTTGTATTATTTCTTTGGTCTCAATGTCATTTATCTCTGCTCTGATCTTTATTATTTCCTTCCTCCTGCTTACATTGGACTTTTCTTGTTTTCTTTCTAACTCTTTGAGTTTAAGAGTTAGGAAATTTATTACCATTGTTTCTTATTTTTTGCAGTAGGCTTGTAGAGGTATGAACTTCCCTCTCAAGACTGCTTTAGATCAACAAAACAACAAGAAAGCCCACTGTATGGGAAAACATATTTGCGAATGTTATCACTGATAAAGGTTTAATCTCCAACATCTACAGGCTACTTATACAACTTAATAAAATGAAGATAAATGATCCAATAAAAACACGGGCAACAGACCTAAATAGAATCTTTTCAAAAGAAGAAAGAAGGAGGGCCAAGAAATGCATGGAAACATGCTCAAAGTCACTAATTATCCAAGAGATGCAAATCAAAACGACAGTGCGGTACCATCTCACACCTGTCAAAATGGCTATCATCAACAAATCAATAAACAACAAAAGTTGGCGAGGATGTGGAGAAAAATGAACCCTCATGCACTGCTGGTGGGAATGTAGACTGGCGCAGTCACTGTGAAGAATAGTATGGAGTTTCCTCAAAAAACTGAAAATGGAGCTCCCATTTGACCCAGTAATCCCACTCCTAGGAATATATTCTAAGAAACTAGAAACACCATTCAGAAAGGATATATATACACCTGTGTTCATAGCATCACAATTTACAATAGCTAAGATTTGGAAATAACCTAGGTGCCCATCAGCAGATAATTGGATCAGAAAACTATGGTATATCTACACAATGGAATACTATGCTGTCATAAAAAGGAATTCTCACCATTTGCAGCAACCTGGATGGAATTGGAGAACATTATGCTGAGTGAAATAAGCCCGTCAATGAAAGGACAACACCTCATTTATGGATAAAAAAAGAACATTATTACCTGATGTACAAAAAGATAGATAGAGACAGTAAAGCAACAGTCTGTCAGAGGGAAGATTAGGGAAATGTAGGGGCGATCAACCAAAGGACTTGAATGCATGCATATAAGCATAATCAATGGACACAAAACTCCGGGGTGTAAGGGCATGTATGGGAGTCGGGAGTTGGCAATGGTAAGATACATACACATATAATACCTTAATTTAAAAAAAAAAATGGGGAAAAAAAGACTTCTTTAGCTGTGTCCCATAGATTTTGGATTGTTCTCTTTTCATTGTCATTTGTTGCCATGATGTTTTTTATTTTTTTCTTGATCTCTCTAGTAACCCAGTCAGTGTTTAATAGCATGTTGTTTAGTTTCCATGTATTTGCTTTTTTTTTTTTTTTTTTTTTGGATTGTTTTTAATGTATTTGATTTCCAGTTTTATGCCACTGTGATCTGAGAAGATGCTGGATGTGATTTCTATCTTCTTGAATTTGAAAAGACTTTGCCTGTTATCCAACATATGATCTATCTTTGAAAATGACCCATGTTCACTTGAGAAGAATGTATATTCTGTGGCTTTGGGTTGAAATGTTCTGAAGATGTCAATTAATTCCAGCTCGTTTAATGAGTCATTTAGGATTAATATTTCTTTGCTGATTTGTTTAGAGGATTTGTCCAGTGGTGATAGTGGGGTATTAAGGTCCCCTACTATGATTGTATTGCTGTCATTCTCTCCCTTGATATCCTCCAGGAGTTTTTTATTTTTTTATTTTATGTATTTGGGTGCTCCTGTGTTGGGTGCGTATATGTTTACCAGAGTTATTTCTTCTTGTTGGATTGCTTCCTTTAGTATTGTGAAGTGGCCTTCCATATATCTTGTTATGTCCTTCATTTTGAGATCTAATTTGTCAGTTATAAGTAGTGCTACCCCAGCTTTTTTTTTTTCATTCCCATTCGCCTGAAAAACCTTTTTCCACCTTTTCACCCTCAGTCTATGTGTGTCTTTTTTTCTGAGGTGGGTTTTTTGTAGACAGCAGATATATGGGTGGTGTTTTTTTCTCCAATCTGATACCCTGTGACTTTTGATTGGGTCATTTAATCCATTTACATTTTAAATTATTATTGATAGGTACTTATTTGTCACCATTTTTATTCTTTACCCCTGTGGTGTTCCTTCTTCGCTTCCTTTTTTTTTTTTTTTTTTTTTTTTTTTTTTACAGCAGACCCTTTAGCATTTATTGCATTACTAGTTTGGTGGTAATAATTTCCTTAGTTCTTTTTTGTCCATGAAGCTCCTGATTTCCCCTTCAATTTTGATTGATAGCCTTGCTGGGTACAGTATTCTTGGATTCAGACACTTCCTCTGCATGACTTTGTATATTTCATTCCATTCACTCCTGGCCTGATGAATTTCTGTTGAGAAATTATTTGCTAGTCTGATGGGGGATCCTTTTTAGGTAACTTTCTCTATCAGGCCACTTTTAAGATTATTACTTTGTCTTTGGTGTTTGCCAATTTAATTGTAATATGTGTTGGTGTCAGTCTTTTGGGGTTCATTTGGATTGGGACTCTGTGAGCTTCTTGGATTTGTGTGGGGTTTTTCTTCCCTATATCAGGGAAGTTTTCTGTCATTATTTCTTCAAACAGGTTTTCTGTTCCTTGCTCAGTTTCCTCTCCTTCTGGAACACGTATTATGCAGATATTGTTTTGTTTTGTCCCAAAGTTCCCTTAGGCTCTCGTCCTGCTTTAAAATTTTTTATTTTCTAGAAGCTGCTCTACTTGAGTATTTTTTCTACCTTGCCTTCTAGCTCACTGATGTGGTCCTCTGCTTCTTTTAGTCTACTCTTGATGCTTTCTATTGAGTACTTTACAGCAGCGATGTCATTTTACATTTCTTTTTGGTTCTTCTTCATTTTCTCTTGGTTCTTACTCCTATTGTCGAAAATTTGTCTTCCATTCTTTTCAGCCACCTTATGACCATTTCTCTGAATTATTTCTCTGGTAGGTTGCTTGCCTCCATTTCGTTTACTTCCTTTTTTGGTGATGCCTGCTTTTCTTTTATATCAGGGCTCTTTCTTTGTCTCCCTATGGTCTCTCTTCTCCAGGTATCTGGTTATGTAGTTCTCTCTCTCCTGCGTTGATTTAAAGGCACAAAATACAATACAACCAGGTACACCTCACAAGGCATTGAACAGAAATGTATTCATGATATTAATAACCCCAAATAAAGGTGATGACCAGAAAAATGCAAATTAGAGTATAGGAGAGAAAGAAGAAGAGAGAGATAGAAAAAAAAAGGAGTGCAAAAGTGAAATTGGGAAAAGCAAAAAAAAATAAGAGAGAAAAGCAAGAGAATAAGAAAGAAAAGGGGAATAAACTATATATGAGGAGAAAACTACAATAGAATAGCCACTAATCCCAACAAATGCCAGCAACAAGTACCTGGAGATGAATACTAACTACAGATAACAACTAGTATTAAGCGAGGTGAGGGAAAAGAGAAGCAAAAAATAAACAAAAACAAAAGAATAAGCAAAACAAGCTCACAAACAAGCACAAAACATTGATATAATCAACATTCAAGCAAACAACAGAAGGACAGAGAAAAACAATTTTTTGGATAGTGAAAACAAGAGAAGTGTGTATAGAATTGGAGCAGGGTACTGGAAATTAGATATATAAGTAGGGTGAAATTTTAACAGGGAGTAAAAAGAAAGAATAGGGAAAATCTAAAGGAGGAGAAAGGTAAGAGAAATAGGACAACAAAAGGGGAAAAGTTAGGAAGAGTGTGATGTCATAAAGGTAGAGTTGAGATAGAGTAAAATGATGCTGAAGGAAAGATGAAAATAGAATGTGGAACACTAATCCCAAAGTAAAATAAAGAGAAAATAAAAAGACACTTAAAAAAAAAAGGGAAAATAGTAGTAATAATAATGATTGAAAATAAAAATGTGTTAATTAAAAAGGTAAAATCAAGTGAGGAAAAAAGAAAAGAATTAGTTTCTTAAATAAAAGATGAAAAAAATAAAATAATAATAATAAATAAATTAAAAATAATAAAATAAAAATTTAAAAATATGCAGTAGTAAAAGTCATTCACTTCCTCTATTGTTCTGTTTGGCATGCCTGTTTCCCAGTCAGGAAAATATTGCAGTTCCCTGTGTTCCACTGTTCCTCAGTTTTGTAAGCCAGTTCTGATTTTTAAGCAGGCAGTGTGTCTTAATTTCTTGTATTCCTCTATTTCTGATTACACAAGAGTCATTTTGTGATTCAGCCCTTGGGTGGCAGTGTTTCTGGATTTACCTCAGGTGTATAGGTCCTCTCTAGTCTGTGCTTAGATCCTGCTGTCCCTGTGGCACTCAATACAGGTTTGTGGGAGTAGGTTGCCCCAGAGCTGGTTCTCTGAATGTTATTCCCCTCTCTGATCCCCAGGTTCCAAAAAAATAACTTTCCCCTGCAGTCTTTTAGGGTTTCCCCATTTGGGTGATCCTATGTATTGGGCTTAGTAATCAGAAGCAAGGATTTAAAGAGGAAAAAGTGTAAGTGTGCGAACTCTGGGGCTGTGCACAAGTCTGTACAATCTTTTTCCCCCCTTGTGTCTAAGCAGCCGCTCACTCTTAAAATTTTTAGGCTGACCTTTTGCATCAGATTGAAATCGGTTGCTTTTTAGAGATCCCTTCTGTTAGCAGCTCTGAGGACCCCCTTCCACATTCACGGGTCACACCAGCCCCAATAGCCATGGATTTTTCTATGTGCAAACATCACCTGGTCTTCAGCTCCCACCATGCATGCGTTTCTCTGTCCTGTCAGGACCAGAGACTTATCCCAAGCGAAATCTGACCTTTCTGTGGTGGAATGTAGAGCTCCTCTGAATCCGCGTGTTTGCACCAATTGTGAACGGGTGTTCTGAAGTTCACAGCTGTTCAGTGGGTGCTGTCGTTGTAGATTTTCAGGCTTCTGATAACATCCACTTTCCCCTTCAAGATGGCGCGGTCTCTGAATCTGAGCCAGTGGCTCCGGGAGGGAGCCCAGCTGCAGTGGGGGCTGCCTGGTCAGGGGAGCCCCGTCCAGCAGTCCCCCACCTTCTCTGGCATATAGCTGTCCCTTAACTCACCAAAAAACACTCCCCATGCGATCCTCAGCTGTTCTCTCTATCTGCTCCGGGACAAGGCTTAGGACATATCTGTCTATTCCACCGCCATTCCTCTCCCCCCCCCCCCCCCAGTAATATATTTTCTTTATCTAACAATGTGAAATGAAAACTGCTCTGTTTAGAAATTTTAATTTTATTATTTAAAATATTTGAAATCCCTTCTCTGTAACTATATCTTTTATTTCCTTCCAATATAGCATCGGTAAAATAAATGTTTCTAAATATACTAAAGTGAATAGGAATGCACTTGAAAGTTCTTATAAGTATAGAATATCCAATATTTCATTAATTTAATCATTTCTTGAACAATTACTGCACAAAACTTAGATACTATACAAGTTTTTCTAAGAAAATTAATTTTAGGATTTGTAACTACATCTTTGGACATTTCTGGCCTCTCTGAAATTTCTTTCTTTATTTTTCCCAAAAACTTATTGGGTAAATTTATGAGTACTTTTAGTTAAGTCAAAATATAGAACATTCAGAAATGCTGAGAAAGAACGAAAGCTAACTGCTTTTTTTAAAGTGTAATTTTTTAAATGTTATTTTTAAAGCACCACATTTATTGCCTTACCTGGTTTGGCTCAGATGATAGAGCAATGGCCTGTGGACTGAAGGGTCTCAGGTTCAATTCTGGTCAAGGGCACATGCCGAGGTTTAAGGATTGGTCCCTAGTGGGGGACGTGCAGGAGGCAGCTGATCAATGATTCTTTCTCATCATTGAGGTTTCTATCTCTCTCTCCCTTTGCCTTCCTCTCTGTAATCAATAAAAATATATTTAAAACAACAACAAAAACAGACCACCTTGATTATTTTAAAGGATCCTGTGTGTGTTCAACTTCATGTAAAAAATGTTACTGTAGTTTAGCTTGAAATATTGGCCTGATATTTTTCTCCTTAGCAAGATAATTTTAGAGATTAAAACATCACAAAATAAATCTCCTTTTAGACTTAACTCCTTTATCAAGACCTTATAAGCAGACAAAGACTACAAGAGTTAAGCTCAAAACTTGAGAAAGATGATCAGAAGTAGATCTAAAAGTCCAAGACGCCTGTCACCATCTTCCCGGGTAAGTTTTGGAAAGTTATAAATATTTTGGAGTTTGTGGCTCAAACACTGACATTTATTCTTTGATTTACCTAATCTGGAAACAATTCAGGTTGATTAGTCTATCAAAGAGGTTGTGAATAGAGGTCTCTTTGATGGACAGTGGGCCATTGAAATTGGTTCTTTATCCCTAGTATTTGTCATTGTTGGGAGGTAATCAGATAAATGTAGAGCAATTTGGGATGAAGCTGTTTAAAAGTGAGGTGATTTGTAAATTTTTTTTCATCATTTCTTTTCTTTATACAATCATGATTGCTTAAATAGTGATTGTGAACAGCCATCATATTAAAGAACTTCACATTTCTTATCTAATAACTGTAGGTTACACACTGTGATGCAGAGCTTTTGAAGACCACTCGAGACCGTGAAGAACTTAAGTGCATGCTGGAAAAATATGAGCGTCATTTGGCAGAAATTCAGGGTAATGTCAAGGTTCTTACATCTGAGAGAGACAAGACCTTTCTTCTTTATGAACAGGTAAACTTGCTTATAAGGAAACAAAATATGTAAGTAATAACAGTTAACTCTAGGGATATGTAATTATTTAGGTATACTTAAATCTGCCAATCAAATTAATTTAACTACCAGTTAGGAATTACCTTCGTTCTTAAGATATGTTTAAAGAAATATATTTCCAATACAGTATATGTGTGGACATACATTTGTTGTCCCCATTCCCATAAAAGGTCACATGCATGCATAGAAATAGTTTGATTTTTGAAATAAAAAAATGGGGAAAATGTTAAATAAAAAGATATGTTGAATTTAAGGTAAAAATATTTGAATTTGGATATTAAAAATTGTAACATATCATTTTAATGTACTATCAATCACTTTAGAAACTGCCATATAATTTAATTTCAGGGAGTAAAATCAGTTTATCTCTATTTTTAGCTTAAAATTAATAACTCTATTAACCAATAGTTTATTTCAGAAATATTAAACACCATATATTACTAGCATAATTTATTTAAAAAAATATAAAATTCAATTAAGAATTACAGCTGCTTTGTGCAGGGTGATGGGCTTGCCACTTTAAGAAAAGGGAAAAAAATCATAAGATGGAAACATTGCCAGTTTGTTTTTTTGTTTTTTTAAGTTTTAAAGTTCACCTTAGTGGGTTGTATTTTAATTAAGTCAAGCTTACTCATCGCTTTTTACTTTATTTTTTAAATATATTTTTATTGATTTCAGAGAAGAAGGGAGAGGGAGAGAGAGATAGAAACATAATGATGATAGAGAATCATTGACTGGCTGCCTCTTGCATGCCCCTTGCTGGGGATCAAACCTGCAACCAGGGCATATGCCCTTGACTGGAATCGATCCTGGGATCTTTCAGTCCATAGGCAGATGCTCTACCATTAAGCCAAACCGGATAGGGCACTCATCTCTTTTTAAATAACTACAGTGACTTTGGATACAATGATTATGTGGCCTGTTTGCTTCATTTAATAAGGGAAGGCAGTGCTAGTAAGGTTAACTATTTTGCCCAAGAACAGCAGGAATCAGTCCAGATTGTCTGACTCCTATTTGGGTTTGCTCTTTGCCATTTAATTAAGCTTGTTTTAGGAGAATTGGCCCAGGGGGATATAGATCTGTTTGGGCATATATCTTAACGTATAAAATAAATGCCCAGTGTATAATATACCATAGCATAAATCCTTTTGGTTAAATCACAGGACTCTTTTCTTTCACTTTAATCTCAATCTTCTTTCTTTTCTTTCTCAGCATTGTCTTTTATTGTGCTTAAAGTTTTAAACATTATATTAGCTATTTAATTGATGACACATGATATTCTCTTCCATAATTAGCTTTCTTGTTTTTAGTTTGGGCAGTTTAAATAGCAGCTACCACTTCTTAGTGTGTGGAGTGACTACTGGGCTTTGATTAGAATTCCCTGGCATCTGTGTCTGTGCCATACAATCTGAGTCAGTGAATGTGCACATGATTATAGGCCAGGAGAGTCCTTAATGAGAATGCTGTGCGTATGAGTATAAGATGGGAGATTATTTTACTGAAACCTCTGCTCAGAAAGCCCTGTACTTGCATAAGTATACTTTGTTAATGATCCTCAAATTTTTGCTCTATTCCTTCTCTTCAGACAATTTTATTTTATTTTAAATATATTTTTATTGATTTCACTGAGAAAGGGAGAGGATTAAAGAGATAGAAACATCAATGATGAGAGAGAATCATTGATCAGCTGTCTCCTGCACACCCTACACTGGGGATCGAACCACCAAAATGGACGTGTGTACTGACCAGAAATTGAACCATGACCTCATGGTTCATAGGTCGACAATCAACCATGAGCCAGGCTGACTGGGCATAGACAATTTTAAATTGAGATTTGAAGTGTAAATTAGTTAATAAGAAGCTAGTGTGAGCTACTGCACTACTTCATTAACCCAGGGAACACAGTTTAAAAAAGTTCAGATACTGTTTTCTACATTTGCAGTCTTATTGGGGAGATAAAGTAAATTGTCTTTATTTGCTTTTTTGTTATTTTAGCACAAGTAATCTAAAGATATTTTTCTTTATGGTGATCACTAGACTATGTAGAGTACCTATAGGGTTTCTGTTATCTTGAAAAGGATAAGAAGGAACATTTAGATTAAAGAAATGATGTGAGGCACATGACAAAGGTAAGTGATTCAGTCAAAGACTAGCATCAAAGGTGCGTGACAGGAAAGGAAGGGGGAGCTGACACTTGAGAGGTAGATTGAACTAGAGCAGCTGTCTGCAAATGTTTCTGTGAAGGCCCAGGTAATAAATATCTTGGGCTCTGCAGGCCATGATCTCAGTCATGGTGAGTCAGCTGTTTTTGTGATGCGAATGCACCAATAGATGATATACAAATGAATATGTTTGCTCTGTTACTATAATATAACTTCATTTATGGACACTGAAATTTGAATTTCATATTATTTTACCCATTATGAAATATTTTTCTTCTTTTGATTATTGTCAACTATTTAAAAATGTAAAAATATTATAAGCTTATAAACTTACATAACACAGGAGGCTTGCTGGATTTGGCCTGTGAGATTTGGTGTAGGTTACCAGCTTCTGGACTATATGGTGGAGCCTGTTCGAGGGCATTACAAGGAGTTTATACTTTGCTTTATAAGCAATGGGCAGCTTATTTTTTTAAAAGCAGAAGAAATATGACTAAAGCCTCATTTTCACAATTTTAATCTGGTAAGAATTTTATATTTTCTTCTTTATCTCATAGACAATTTTTATATGTTATCTTTTTATTTAACAACTAGTGACCCGGTGCATAGATGCATGCACATTGAAAGAAAATTAATTGGAAGGTGACTGATGGGGTGAGACTGGGTGAAATGGTCTAGCTATGCCCTGGAGCCAATCTCTCTTGGTTGCTCCCTGGCATTTGCTGAATGAGCGGGGTCACTCCGGCAGGTGGTGTCTTTCGGCTTGGCCTGCAGGGATTGGGCCAAAACCGGCTCTCCGACATCCCCCCCCCCGAGGGGTTTGGAAGTGTGAGAGGGCACTCTGCAAAGTTGCTGTTGTATAGATTGTGGAATATAAACGCAAGTGTGCAGTATACCAGTGCCCCCAAAACAACATCACCCATGGCCAAATGTAGAATCATGTATGCCCAAGAGAAATCAGGCTCCCTCCTCCCTGGTTTTGGGGTGCATCACCCAAGAACTCCCGCTTCCAAGTCACTGTAACTCAGCAGCTCCTGCATTGACTGTCTGCCTCCTGGTGGTCAATTCTCATCATAGTGATGGTTGGACAGAGGGAAGGACGCTTTGCATATTAGCCTTTTATATATGAAGATTTCTCCTTCAAGAGAACTAGAGGAGGGAGAATCCATGGAATCTTTAAAAGGCTGTTGAGTAGTCCATGCATGAGGCATTTATGGACTGGGCAAGGATGCTGCCAAGGAAGAATTGACAGTATTTTATTAGAGCCAAAGGAGGGAGGAATGGAAATGTCTGAAGTTCCGTTTCTGAAAGACTGAAGGCATGTGGTAATAGAAAAAGAAATAGGGAAGTCATTGGTGATTGATGGAAAAGATGTGGTTGGTTCAGACAGATGGAGTACATTCAGGTAGGAATCACCATCAGGCAGTAAGAAATGTGGGATGGGAGTAGGGAGAAAAGAAAGAGCTGAATATTTTGATTTAGAAGTCATCTGCCTAGAGGTGAGTTTGGGGCCTTCAGAGTGGGTGAGGGCTCTGAATGAGAAAGCTATATTTAGGGGGTCTTGGAAAGTTTTATTGAATTGGAAAGAGAGAAAGAAGACAGGAAGCAAAGGCAGGGAAAGGGAGGGAAAAGGAGGGAATTATATCAAGAAGGATGTTCAAAACAATGTCAAATGTTACCAAAGTATCAAAAACAAGAACTGAGAAAAGGCCATTCTGAAAAAGTTGGGAGCCATGTTATAGTGGGGTGAGAAAGTGGGTAGAAAGGAATAGGCCATGGTACAGACACTTAAACAAAATTTGGAAAAAATTTTGGAAAACAAAATTCTGTTTGTATATAGCATTTGCATTTATTTGGATAAAGTCAAAATTATGACATTATCCTACTTTATGGCTGTTGATAATAGGTTTGGATTTCAACCAGCTGTATATAAAGTTGTCTGTTCTAAACAGGAGTCTGTCTGTGTATTTAAATAATAGGCGCAGGAAGAGATTGCCCGGCTTCGCCGAGAAATGATGAAAAGCTGTAAGTCTCCTAAATCAACAACTGCGCATGCCATCCTCCGGCGGGTGGAGACTGAGAGAGATGTAGCCTTCACCGACTTACGAAGAATGACCACAGAGCGAGACAGTCTGAGGGAAAGGCTAAAGGTCTGAGAGAATTTTATCTGTGTGAACATTTGTGAAACACGACACAGCGACACTGAAAGCGCTTTGTTTTGTTTTTGTTTTTTTTAACCAGATTGCTCAAGATACAGCGTTTAATGAGAAAGCTCACTTGGAACAAAGGATAGAGGAGCTGGAGTGTACAGTTCATAATGTAAAGTCATTTTTGCACTTTTGGCTATAAACTGTCAGAGGCTTTCCCTTTTCCTTTTTTACTGTGTTCAGAGAAGTTCTTTTATTTTTCTATGATAGGGTTTCTAATCCTAAAATACTGAAGGTGGGGTGTGTGTGTGTGTGTGTATTAAACTCTTTATTCCAAAATGTGAGTATAACATTTTTTATGTTAGGTTGCAAAATGGCTTTAAAAAAAACCATTAGGGGTGTGTTCTCAGGGATTTTAACACGATTTTCATCTCCCTATTTCATTAAAGAGAACATTTCTAGATATAGGGAAACTGGATTATTCTACCTAAAGAGTAGCTAGGGTAGAAAAAATTATGGTGAAATGAAAATTAATGAGAAAAATATATGTAAACTGAATTTAAATGTGAGGCAATACCTTTTTTATTAATGAAAGATTTGAGATGCTGTATTTGAGATATTATGACTATATAAACAGAATTAATGGAATTTGACTTTCTGTTACAAATTTAATTTAATGCTTTTATAAATTCATGTGTACCCTGTTTTATGAGTAAAAAAAAAGCAGTAGATAGGGGGGAAATAATTTATTTCATAATTCTACTTTATAGCTATAAATTGTTAGGTTTAGCAACAAATATGAATTTTTTTGCAAATAGAATATGTATGCGGAAGTCAAATTGAACCAGATTGAAAATGTAGATGGATATACTATTCCTTTTTTAAATATATATTTTTATTGTTGCTGGTATTTCAGATATCTCTCGTCCCCTTCCCTTAATCCCCATATAAACTATTATTGTTCCTACTCCACAACACTTTGTCCATATAGCCTTACACAAAGTTTAAGCTTAAGCTGATCATCTCATTGTATAAATCTTGTCATCTACCAGTTTTTACAAATAGAGGCTTTTTTAGTGACGGCAGTAACCTGGTCATTCCACTTGTATAGCTTGATGATGAACGTATGGAGCAAATGTCAAATATGACTTTGATGAAGGAGACCATAACCACTGTGGAGAAAGAAATGAAATCACTAGCAAGAAAGGCAATGGACACTGAAAGTGAACTTGGCAGGCAAAAAGCAGAGAATAATTCTTTGAGGTAAACTAAACTGCCTTTGAACAACAAATAGTTTATTATTAATGACTCTGCTTTTTGTAGTTTATTTTATAATGGTAATTAAGTTATTTGTTGACTTTAATTTTGGAGAGGATTATTCAAAACAGTTGTAAAAGCTTCGGCACACATTAAATGATTTCCCGAAGATCAATACAGATTGGTAATGACACACCTAACCAGGACTCATACTGAGTAATCTCAGTCTTACATATGGAGAAAGCCTGAATGTTTAACTGAAATAGCTTTTACAGTGCATGTTTGACTTTAGCATTTGATTATTAATTTAGCTTTATAACTTAAATTATGTTCTAGGGTCTGAACAGTGTATGAACACAAAGCACAGGTTTTAGAGTAGCTTAGAAAAGAGGTGGTTTAGAATATAATAAAAAGTCATAGCAGAGAAATTGGAACATGTAATGGAACTTATTAGCTGAATGTCAACTACTGTGCTTAGCCCAGCCTACATACTGGTGCAGTAGCAGAAGACATTCCTCTAAAGCTGCCTGCAGGCAATAAGTATAAGGGAATCAGTTTTTGAGGACCTCCATGCTAGTAGATGTTTTATTTTTATTTTATTTTAGTTTAGTTTAGTTTTAGTTTTGGTACTTATTGATGCGAAAAATAGCGATTGTACAGATTCAACAAGGTTGAATTTCAGTGGATATATTTGAAAAAATAACAGTTCATGTGAGTGTGAAACAAATTATTAAGTTACAGATAATACTTGATTTGCATGAGCTCTCAGAGTCTTCTCTTTGATATTTCAACCCAGAGTATTGGGTCTGTGATGCCTACATTGGAATCATTTGTCAGGATAGATAATCACTCAAATTCTTCCCTTCACCTACGCTTTTATTTCCTGCTTAAAAAGACATTGCAATATCAGGTAAAATCAAAATAATTAATCCCTGATGTTGTGGCTCAATGGTTGAGTGTCAACCCAGAAACCAAGATGTCCCAGGTTGGATTCCCAGTCAGTGTACATGCCCGAGTTACAGAATTGATCCGCAGTAGAGGGCATGCAGGAGGCAGCCAATTGATGATGTTCCTCTCTCATCGATGTTACTATTCCTCTCTCCTTCTCTCCCTCTAAAAATCAATAGAAACATTTTAAAAAATGATAGTCAAATAAAACAGTATCAACAAAGAAAGCCTTGGGAAATAGAGAAAAGTGTAAAGAAAATTTAAATCTCCCATGACAATAACCCAGGGAAGATTTTTAGTAACATACATCTGTTTATAACCAGAAATATTTTTATCTGTGTACATAATCTTTCAATGTAATTGACATCATCGCATATTAAGTTATATATTTGAGCCATTTCACTTAATTGTAAACCATAAGCATTTTCCCAGGTCATTGGAAGTTCTTTGAAAACATTTTAGTAGATTATTAAAATATTCTAATAGATATATAATTGGAGATATTTTTGGTGTACATTTGTATTAATGATATTAACGTTTGGTCAGTTTTGACATATGTATGTACCTCTAAAACGATCGTCACAATCAGTATAGTACCCCTAACCAATGATCCCAAAAGTTTCCTCATAACCTTCTATAACCTCTTTCTACCTTGAATTCCTAGGCTACCACTGATTTGCTGTCTGGCATAGGAAATTGTTTGTATTCTTTAAAATGTTATATAAATGAAATCACAGAGTATGTGTTCTTTTGCCAGGATATTTTCACTCACCATAATTATTCTGAGATTTATGCATGTTGTCACATATAATCAAGAGTTTAATTCTGTTTGTCACAGAGTAATATTTCATCGTATGTCCACATTAGACATTTTGATTGTTTGTTATTTGGGACTACACAAATAAAAGTGTTATGAATGTTCTTCTGTGAGTCTTTATATGGACAAATGCTTTTATTTTTCTTGGATAAATACAGTAAATAGAGTGACTGAATCACATGATGGATATTTAACTTCAGAAAAAACTGTAAACTGTTTCCCAAAGTGGTTGCACTATTTTATTTTACCTTTGCACCACCAGTGTATGAATGTTCTAGTTGTTCCATATCCTCACCAACACTTGGTATGCGGAATCTAATGTTAGCTATTCTAATAGGTATATATTGTGGTTAATGATTTGCCTTCTTAATGACTAATGATTTTATGCATCTGTTCATGTGCTTATGGGATATATATATTTCTTTTTTCTTTTTTCTTTTTCTTTCCTTAGTTTCTGTTCAAATCTTTTTCATGCTCTTATTGAGTTGTTTGTATCATTAGTAACTTGTGAAAGTTTTTTTGGTATTTTAGGTATAAGTTTTGTCAGGTATGTGTTTTGCATTTATTTTTCTCCCTGTCTCTGGATTGCCTTTTTATTTTCTTAACAGTGTCTTTTAAGGAGCATATATATTCCTGATTTTGATTAAGTAAAATTTATTGGCTTTCAGAAATTCACATCCAGCTTTGTATGTTCTTTTAAAAATATCATTAAGCTTCAGGTAACTGAGATTTTCTCCCATATTTTCTTCTAGCAGTTTTCTAGTTTTAGTTGTTACATTTTTTTTTTAATACATTTTATTGATTTTTTACAGAGAGGAAGGGAGAGGGATAGAGAGTTAGAAACATCGATCAGCTGCCTCCTGCACACCCCCTACTGGGGATGTGCCCGCAACTAAGGTACATACCCTTGACTGGAATCAAACCTGGGACCCTAGAGTATGCAGGCCGACGCTCTATCTATTGAGCCAAACCAGCTAGGGCTAGTTCTTACATTTAGATCTGTGATCCATTTCAAGTTACTTTTTGTGTATAGTACTAGATATAGATCAAAGTTTACTTTTATGCATATGGATATTTAATTAAAAAACTATCCTTTCTACATGAAATTGTTTTCTACCTTTGTAGCAAGTCACTTGTCCATGTATGTGAAAGTTTGTTTCTTGGTTGTCTCTTTTGTTTGATGAACATCCTACGTAATAAAAGAGTAATACGCAAATTAACCATCATTCCCCTATACTCACAAGCCATGCCCACCAGCCATGCCCACCAGCCAATCAGAGTGAGTATGTAAATAAACCCAACCAATATGGCTACAGCCACAGAGAGCAGGAGGGTTTCCCAGGCAACAGAGGAAGCCAAGCTTTCCACCTGCCCTTGCTGGCCTAAGCTTCCACTCAAGGATACAAAGTTTCAATTATAGAAGGTAAACAAATACAAACAGAAATGGTTGCTGCCACGGAGCAAGCAGAAGACTTGGCTCCACTCCAGGCTACAAAGTTTCAATTGTAGAAGGTAAATAAATTCCAGATACCAGGGCCTCCACTTGCATTACCAGGGGGCATGGCTAGCCTGAAAACTACCACAGGCCCCTCAGGCCACCCCACGCCAGAAGGGAACCCCCACCCTGATCCGGACACCCTTCAGGGCAAACTCGTCGGCCCCTACCTGTGTACCAGGCCTCTATCCTATTCTAATAAAAGAGTAATATGCAGATTGACCATCACTCCAACACACAATAGCTGGCCCCATGTGGTCAAAGATGGCTACCCCCATGTAGACACAAGATGGCCAGCAGAGGAGGGCAGTTGGGAGACACCAGGCCTGCAAGGAAGGGCAGTTGGAGGCAATCAACACTGCAGGGGAGGGCAGTTAGGGGTGATCAGGCCGGCAGAGGAGAGAAGTTGGGGGCAAACAGGCTGGCAGGGGAGCAGTTAGACATCAATCAGGCTGGCATGGGAGTGGTTAGGGGGTGATCAGAAGGCAGGCAGGCGAGCAATGGGAGCCAGCAGTCCTGGATTGTGAGAGGGATGTCCCAGATTGGAGAGGATGCAGGCTGGGCTGAGGGACACACACATCCCTCCACCCCCTGGCCCCATGCATGAATTTCGTGCACCGGGCCTCTAGTATTTATATATCATTATGCCAAATATGGTACAACACTCCTGATGACTGTTTTGTCTTCCAATTAGGTAATGCTAGTCCTCCAACTTTGTTCTTTCTCAATGTTCTTTTGGCTATTGTAGTTACTTTGCATTTTTAATTTTAGAATTAGCTTCATACATATAAAACAGCCCTCTTTGGAATTTGATTGAAATTGGGGGCATGATATCTAAAGAATGTCAAGTGTTACACTCATGAACACAGGTTGTCTTTTCTTTTCCTTAGATATTTAATTTCCCATAGGTTATCTTATTGTTTTTAGCGTAAAAGTCTTATACTTTTTAAATCAGATTTCCCCCTAAGTATTTCCTATTTTTTGATGCTATTGTAAATGGAATTTAAAATTTCATATTTTGATTGTCTGTTGCTTGAATATAAAAATAAAATTTTATTCAAATAAACTTTGTATTTTAAAATATTTCTAGATTTACAAAACATTATGAGGATATACAGAGTTCCTACATTCCTCATACTCAGTTTTCTCTGTTATTAGTATCTTACATTAGCATGGCATATTTGTTTCAATTAAAGAAACAACACTGATACATTAATATTAACTGAAACCCATACCTTATTCAGGTTTCCTTTGTTTTCCCCTAATACCTTTTTTATGTACCAGGTCCTGATCAGGGACACCATATTAAATTTAGTTGTCATGTCTCCTTAGACTTCTCTTGGCTTGACAAAAATTCCTTATTTTGATGACTTATCACTCTTTATTTTGACCTTGATAATTTGGCAGACGTAATGTTTGCCTTCCTAGAATGCCATATAATTTGTATCATACAGTGTATGACCTTTTCATTCTGCTTCTTTCACTTATCAGTGTGCATTTAAGGTCTGTCCATGTCTTTTCATACTTTAATAGCTCATTTCTTCTTAGCATTGAACAATATCTGTGTTAGATTTGGCCCATTAAAGTGCAGATATACGTATTTTGTTTCATGTCACTACATAACCATTTTGACGATGCTCAAGAACCATGTCTGCTACATACTTTTCGAGTTCTGGCCGATAAGGGGTGCCTCCTCTTAATGCACACTTACTCCTTGGCATACTCTTTAATGCATCTTCATTTGCTTTCCAGTCTTGGACCATCTTTTCTGTTACTCCATATTGTCTTGCCACAGCACAGTTATTGTGTTCCTTGGCAAAGTTTACAACTTTCAGTTTGAAGCTGGCTTCAAATTTCCTCCTTCTTGCTGGAGCCATGATGGGTTCTTTTCTACCAGCCATTTGTTGTACACCCACTAATCTTTTAGGCCGGGGTTATACAGTACTGTAGCTTCAGCTACACACAGAATGTTCTATTACGGTACCTTTTAACTCACTGTATGTGTCCTGATACAGCAGTTTTGGCTATACAGAACGTTCCTGTGCTGCAACTGTATGTACCACGGTGATCCAATCACAACAAGCAAAGGTTCAAAGGTTATAATAGACTGCCTCTCTGATTCTGGTCAACTGAGCAGGCTTTTTAATAGAACACAGTGTAGCTTTGGGTACAGAACATGTATAATTTGCATGCATAAAAAGCCTGAGTTAGGTGGTCCGAGCAGCCTTGCAGTGATTGGTGCGGGATCGAGTTGGAAAATTGGTTTAGCGGCATATCGAGACGTTTTTCGGGATATACTCGGTATATAAGATGACTCCCGATTTTCGGTTGACTTTTTTTCATTTCAAAAGTCGTCTTATACGCCGGAAAATATGGTATGTATTTGTTCATAATTTTTATCTTTACCTTTTTCTTCTTCTTCCTCTTCTTAAATAATACCTTTCAGAATTTCATATAATACTGGTTTGGTGGTGATGAACTCCTTTAACTTTTTCTTATCTGTGAAGCTCTTTATCTGACCTTCAATTCTGAATGATAGCTTTGCTGGATAGAGTAATTTTGGTTGTAGATTCTTGCTATTCATCACTTTGAATATTTCTTGCCACTCCCATCTGGTCTGCATAGTTTCTGTTGAGAAATCAGCTGACAGTCTTATAGGTGCTCCCTTGTAGGTAACTGTTTTTCTCTTGCTGCTTTTAATATTCTCTCTTTGTCTGTTGCTCTTGGCATTTTAATTATGTGTCTTGGTGTAGTTCTTTTTGGATTCCCTTTGTTTGGGGTTCTCTGCACTTCCTGGACTTGTAAGTCTATTTCTTTCACCAGGTAGGGGAAGTTTTCAATCATTTCTTCAAATAGGTTTTCAGTATCTTGTTTTCTCTTTTCTTCTGGCACCCCCATAATTCTGATGTTGGTACACTTGAAGTTGTCCCAGAGGCTTCTTACACTATCTTCATATTTTTAAATTCTCTTTCCTTTTCGCTTTTTCAGTTGAGTATTTTTTGCTTTTTTGTATTTCAAGTCTTTGACTTGATTCTTGTGATCTTTTAGTCTGCTATTAGATCTCTGTATAATATTTTTTATTTCAGTCAATGTATGCTTAATTTCTAGTTGGTACTTTTTCATATCCTCGAGGGTCTCATTAAATTTATCAGCCTTTTCTAGGAAATTCTTGAAAAACCTTATAACTGTGGTTCTGAACTCTTTATCCAGTCATTTGCTTTCCTCCATTTCTTTCATTTGTGTTCTGTTTCTTTGTCTCTGCATTTTGGCTGCTTCCCTATGTTGATAGAGTGGCTTTGTGTGCTAAGTGTCCTATAAGACCCAGTGGCTCAGCCTCCCCAATTACCTATAGTGGACACTCTTGGTGCATCCTTTGTGGACTATGTGTACACTCTTGTTGTAGTTAAGCCTCGATTGTTGGTATCACTAGGAAGAATTAACCTCCAAGCCAATTGGCTGTGAGGATCAGCTATGTCTACAATGGGAGAACTTCTGTGCTGGAGACACCTTTAGGAGACAAGACTTGCAAAAGCCTCTGTGCTCAGCTTGGATGGGGCAGAATCTCAGGGGGGAGCAGACAGAATTGGTTTCCTGTCAGCCCTGCCCTAATAGGCCCCTGTGTCTTAGTGTCCCATGGTAATTGCTGCAAGTACCTCTGAGAGAAAGCCACCCTCGAGTTTCACCCACTGCCAGACAGTCCAGTTTCTCCTGGAATGAGTCTGGGTCCCCAGAGTCTCGCCCGGAACTGTAGTTCAGTGTAATCGGGAGCTTTTGTCTCTCTCCTGCTTGAGAAAGCCAGCTGCATACTCAGTTTCCCGCCCTCCCTGTGCACATGTCTCAATACCTCTGTCTCCTGCAGCTCCTCTGAGTCTCAGTGTGCTTTTCTCTTTCCTTCTTGTTGTAGAATTTCCACTCAGCCAGCCTTCCTGTGGTTCTGGATGATGTCCGTTTTGTCTTTTAATTATAGTTTTGAAATTGTTGTATGAGGCAGCAGTTTAGGTGTTTACCTATACCACCATCTTGTTTTTTTCCGGACCACACTAAGTGTTTTATTCTTGACTTTGTTCAGTCTGCTGATGAGCTCATCAAGGGCAATTTTCATTTTTGTCACAGTATTTTATTCTTTTTAGCTTTCTTTGTTATTCTCTGAGACTTCCTGTCTCTCTTCTTACATTATACATCTCTTAGTGTATATTATTTACTTTTTCCATTAGTGCCCCTAAGCAGTTAATCATAGTTACTTAAAATTTTTGGTTGGATACTTCCCATTCCGTGCAATATCTGAGTTAGTTTCTGACCTTTCATGGTTCTATTTTTGCATGATTTTTTATGTTTTGTAATTTTTTGTTGATTGTAGTGGGAATTGGTTAATTGAGGTTAAATGTGAATGTTTATGTTACTTGGCTATAGTTGAGTTGTGTTCAATGTTTGGTGAAGCTGTTGGTTCCAGAGGCTTCAGATACCTTGATTGTTCTGATTTTTATTTTATTTTATCTCCTCTTTACTTTAGGTTCTCTACCTTCTCCTCCTCAATAAGACTGAAACCTGCAGCTTTTTCAGTTGTAATTCATGTGATTATCCTGGACTCCTGTTAGTGTGCTTGTTAGGAGAGGGGGAAGGATTATCTATATATATAAAAGGCTAATATGCATAGTGTCCCTTTGGGAGTTTGACTGGGAGAACAGGAGTTTGATTACTTGCTATGACATGTGCTGACTATCAGGGGGTGGTGTGAAACATGGCAGGCGACCAGCAGCAGTGACAGTGGGGTGCTGAGGGAGCGAGGGGAGGAGGAAGCAGGAAGGCAGGGACAACCACATGGTGATGGGGCATGGGTAGTGAGGGACAGAGAAAGCTGGGATGTGGGGAGGCGGCGGGGGGGCGGGGGGAGAACCATACTGTGGTGGTGTGTGGTTAGTGAGGGAAGGAGGAAGGCAGGGAGGCAGGGAACCTGATGGGCCCTGATTGCTGGCCAGGCCTAGGGACCCTACCCATTTACAAATTTTGTGCACTGAGCCTCTACTGTTCTATAGTCATGTACTTTAAATCACAGTCTTTTAGTGCATCAGTATCTCTGGACTCTGATATTTCCTGTGTTTTTCAATGATATAACTTTGTTTGTTTGTTTATTTGTTTGTTTTGCAACTACTTATGTGAAACAGGAAGGCTAGAGGTGCTAGAGTGAAAGGAATACCCTTTCCCAGGTGGGAATAACTCTGGTAAAGTTTTTTCGCTTGAAAAGTAAGCCTTATTATGGGGGATGTTCTGGGCATATTTTACAATAAATACTTTTTTTCTATCAGAGACACAAGGAATCCTTTTTCAGTTCTTCACTATGAAAATCAAGTGTAGTTCCTGAAGGTAAATATGGGGCCACTCTAAGAATGTGGCCCCTACAATCTTCTCACTCTCATGTTAATACACACTCAGTTTCCATCAATGTATGAACATTGTCATTTAAATGCTTTAATCATTTGTGATTTCAGTGGCTTCTGCTCCAGGTAAGCATACATTAGTTATGACTCTCTGGATTTGCCTTTCTTCTCATATTTTAGGGGACCAACTCACTCTGCACTTCACTATCCTGATGTTTTCACAAAAAGTCTTTGATTTTCAGTTTAGTCATATTTTTCTTGTTGTAACTATGGGAGTGATGTCTTTTAAGTTTTTTACATGTCAGAGTTGAGACCAGAAGTTTTACAATTTTTATATATCTATCTCGTATTCTACAAACTTGCTAAATTTACATGTTAGTTCTAGTGGCCTTTTTGTAGATTACATTTTATTTTCTGCATACTGAGTTAGATCATCTGTAAATAAAACAATTTTAATTGTTCATTTGGCATGTTTTTTGTTCTTTTCTTGCCTGTTGTGCTGGCTAGAATATCAAGTATATCGTTGAATGGAAATGAAGTGGACATTCTTGAGTATTTTCAAGTCCAAGAGGGAAGCTTTCAAACTCTCAGTAATATATGATATTAGCTGTACATCTTTCATCTTTCATAGATGACTTCTATCAAGTTGAAGAAGTTTTGTTCTAGTCCTAAATTAATGGGAGTTTTTTTAGTATATTTTTGTATTATTATTATTATTATTATTATTTTTTTTTTTTTTAGGAATGATGTCCTTTGTCAAATCAGGGTATATTATATTATGATTTTTATATATTTCTAGTCTCAGTTAACTAATATTTTATTTAAGATATCCATCTATTTTTATAATTGAGATTGGCCAACAATTTGCCTTATTGGGGTTTTTAAAAATGAGAATTTGCTATAAAGTAGTGTAAACCTTATGATAATATTTCCAATTCATTTTGTTTTTTTTCAATACCTGGAACAATCTATATAATATTGGCATTTTAGTATTTAGCAGTGAAGCCATTTGAGTCTGAACTTTCTCTTTGAGAGAAGATTTTATTTAATTAACTAGAGGCCCAGTGCATGAAATTCATGCACGGAGAGAGGGGATGGTAGTGTCCCCCAGCCCAACCTGCACCCTCTCCAATCTGGGGCCCATCGAGGGATGTCCAACTGCCTTCTCACAATCTAGGACTGCTGGCTCCCAACTGCTTGCCTGCCTGCCTTCCTGATTGCCCATAACTGCTTCTGCCTGTCAGCCTGATCACCCCCTAACCACTCCCATGCCAGCCTCATTGATTTCTAACTGCTCCCCTGCCAGCCTGTTTGCCCCTAACTGTCCTCCCCTGAAGGCTTGATCTCCCAACTTACCTCTTCTGCAGGGTTGATCACCCCCAACTACCCTCCCTTGCAGGCCTGGTCCCTCCCAACTGCCCTCCCCTGTTGGCCATCTTGTGTCCACATAGGGACAGGATCTTTGACCACATGAAGGCAGCCATATTGTGTGTTGGAGTAATGGTCAATCTGCATATTACTCTTTTATTAGATAGGATAGAGGCCTGGTGCACGGGTGGGGGCCAGCTGTCCTGAAGGGTGTCCCGGATCAGGGTGAGGTTCCCTTGGGATGTGGGGCGGCCTGAGAGAGGGGCCTATGGTGGTCTGCAGGCTGTTCACACCCACCAGCGACCCAAGCAGAGGCCTTGGTATCTGGAATTTATTTACCTTCTACAATTGAAACTTTGTAGCCTGGAGTGGAGCTATGCCTCCTGCTTGCTCATGGCAGCAGCCTTTTCTGTTTGTATTTGTTTACCTTCTATAATTGAAACTTTGTAGCCTTGAGTGGAAGCTTAGGACAGCAAGGGCAGGTGGAAAGCTTGGCTTCCTCTGTTGCCTGGGAAACCTAAGCCTCCCTCCTGCTCTCTGTGGTTGTAGCCATCTTAGTTGGGATTATTTTGTATACTCACTCTGATTGGTGGGTGTGGCTGGTGTTCGTGGTTTGTGGGTGTATCGGAGGTATGGTCAATTTGCATATACTCTTTTATTAGATCAGATGGATAAAGGAGCATTTAGAAATTTCTTCTTATGCCATTCAGTGTATTTTTTGAGGCATGTCTTCATATTCTGAAAATTAGAAAACATGTTTTTTATGTGACATTATCCTTCATTCTAATGTCCACAGAATCTGTAGTGATTTCCTCTTTCTAGTCTGTTGTTTTAAATAGTCTTTTCAAAGGACCAATGTTTTGCTTTGATGATTCTCCCTTTTGTTTGTTTTATTGTTAACTTTTGTTCTTTATTATTTCCTTTTATTTCTCTTCAGATTAATACAGTATTACTTTTCAGGTTTTCTTTTTTTCTCATATGTATATTTAAGGCCATAAAATTTTCTCTGTTCATTTAGCTGTTGGCCTAAAACCTATATTTTTATACACACATATCTTATCTAGTTGATCCTATCTTCAAAATATATGTGAAGCTGAGGTTTTCTACCACTTCTGTTACAACCTTGCTGATATTAAGAGATATTTTGGTAGGTAGAGAATGCTAAAGGTTAGGAATTATTTTTATTTTAACATTTGGATAATACTCTGCCACTATCTTCTGACATTCATTCTTCTGAGAAGTAAGCTCCAAATTTATTTTTCAAATATCAGTAGCTTATACTTTATAATGCACTCACATTTATCATAGTTTTCCTATTTACATATAAAAAAGACAAAGTATTGCAAATAACCTACTTAGGAGCTGTAAAATCCAACTACATTCAATATAATTAAAATATTGTTCTCTTTTTTGTCGATTGATGAGAAAATAGCTAATTTTATTCTACTTGTAAACTCTACTTATTAAAAGTTGAGTCCTGAGAACAGTTCAACACATGTCTAGATTTCAATATTCTAAATAGAGTGCATGTTCCAGGCCAAATCAGACAAAATGAAATGCATCCATTGCAGTTTGGGTTTCACTGCTGATAACAAAATCCCCAGGGTTTCAAAGCCAATATTCATTATTTGTGTTTCAATACTGCTTATATAAACTTTCTAAATAGGTGTAGTATTTTAGTAGCAGAATTTTTCTGTTTGAATTTTCATGTCAGATAAATTAATACTTGTGAAAAGCTAGCATGTTTTGAGAATACTTATTAGAAGCAGATTATAAACAAAAACAAAACAAAACAAAAGTTCATGTTTCTGCATCTGTGCATCAAACATCTCAAGGCCAAGAAGTTAGAATTCTCCATATAGTTGAATGACTTACAGAGTTATCTGTTAATAAAAAGTTAGTTTGGGTCTCTGTGTTCAGTGATTTCCAGACAGGTTTAATTTGAGTTTAATACATTCTAAGATAATGGGTTTAGAGAAACTACTTCCCATGTTTGAAGTTAAACCATGTAATCCCTCCCAGTTAACAGAGACATGGGACAACACAAGGTAACTCATTTCATGCAGACTCTTACATTCACATTCACAAACCAGTCAGTCCAAGCTTTGAGTTCCACCCACAGAAGTCCCTGAATTGAGGCAAATATTTGGGGTAAGTGGTGATCAGAAAGACAAGCCTGAACTTGAACTGGTCCCCTGGGGGAAAACTCACTGGTCAGATGTCTGGTTCCAGAAAGAGCTTTCCTGTCCTCCTTGGAGTACACTGGGTCTCGAGTGGGGGTCCAGGTCACTCAGGCCCAATGAGGACTGGGACCCAGTAAGTCACTGGAGACGCACCTCCCCATCATCAGGGGCTCAGTTGAGCAGGCCCACCCGCTGGTCTTGTGCAGCGGTGCCTCAAAGGGGCAACTTGGCTGTGTGTTTCTTGGTCAGGGAACGAAATTATGTTGCAGAATTTACCAGGCCACTGGGAATACACTACAGGTGCTTGGACATGCAGGAAAAACCCTTATTTAAAGCAGAGATGCTGGCTCAGGCTATTCAAAGATCCAAAGCCTGAACAATTTATACAATGAGATTACTATATATATATATATATATATATATATATATATATATATATATATATATTCCTAAATTCTTTGTTTCCTTACTTTCAGGCTTTTGCAGCCCTACCTAGTAAGTTAGAATTTGGAAGTAAGATTACAGCTGAAGGCCTGGCCTGGGTGGTGCTAGTGGCCTCCCCTCTGGCTAAGCTGTTAAATTCTTGGTTTGTGGCCCTTGTAAACTGGGAGCATTTAGGAAAATAGATTATTGCCTAAGAAAGGGGCAGTGACTTAATTATAGGCTAACCAGAATGTGGGCTAGGACACCAGTCACTGGCACAGACTCAGATTGCTACACCCCCCCACCCCCAGATTGCCCCCTATATTCCTCCTTATTGAGACAGAAAAACTCCAATCATATCTAGCATAACATCAGTTCATAGTCTTATGGTTCTAATTTGGCTCCAGGTGGCTTCCCTTACAAATTCTTACAAGTTTAGCTATATATATAAAAGGATGCTTCTTTATATTGTAGGATTCTTCTTTATATTAGAAGACTTCCAGATTATCTAATTTCCATAATGCCATAAATTATATATTTTGTTTATTTCTTTATTGACTAAATTCAATGAGGGCAAGACTGGTGCCCACCAAGTTTGCTATAGGTTCCTAAACATCTAGTTCCTGATATATATCAGACACTTAATAAATGTGGAATGAATGAAATGCTGTTCAGTATAGACTTATTTATAATAGTGATAAACTGAAATGAATCTAAATGCCTAATAGTAATAAAATACTGAGGTAAATGTTTATATTTACTTAAAAGTAAATGCCTATTGTTCATATAACTTTTTTAGGCAAAAAACAATGATTTGGAGGACTGTGTTATAGACAGAAAATTATTAAAGATTACATATAGGTGAAAAAATTGGATTCAATTTTTTAAATTTATAGTATGGTAACTTTAAAATATTGTAACACTGGATATGAAAAATATGGAAAAACATTGAATAATGAACACCAAAATGCTAATAGTAGCTTATATTGGAGTGGTGGATTGAGGATCCCTTTTTACCCTTTATTCTTTAAACTTCCTATAATGTGGCTTTAGGAAGATACTAAAAAGAAAAATGTTTATTAGTGTTCTTTAAGTTTTTAGATTTAAATACACTAAGAGGTTGATAATAAAATGTTTACAGAGTTTTATATGAAAGTACAGAAAAAGACCTTTCTGATAATCAGCGGCACCTTGCTAAGAAAAAATATGAGCTTCAGCTTACTCAGGAGAAAATTATGTGCTTGGATGAAAAAATTGGTGAGTTATTTTTTTCCTGATACTACTTTCTTTACATGTGCTATAAAAAAGCTTTCTTCTCTCAGTTATAACAAGATGAACTTGGAGATAGGCCCTTCAATTAAAAGTTTATGATTCCGATCATGGAAATATGTTTTTCTTTGATAGTAAACTTTTTACTTAGATCTAGGATTATAAATACTTAGACATGGCTTCAAATTTTTCAGTGAAATAATTACAAGTTTTTATGTGATCTTAAGCTATTGTAATGAAATGAAGTTCACATATATATTACTATCACTAGAAAGTGTTAATATATTTGGCTATATCTATGATATTTCTTGGATTTATAGAGAAAATTATTTTTATAAAGTTTCCTATTTATGTTAGTTGCCAGTGATCTCTATGAAAATATGGTAATAATTTACTCATTTTTAAAACTGTAAGGTAAAACTTCTATTTTATTTTATACTAGAGGCCTATTATACAAAATTCATGCATTGAGGGGGTGCAGTCCCTCAGCCCAGCCTGCACCCTTTCCAATGTGGGACCCCTTGAGGGATATACTACTGCCCATTTAGGCCTGATCCCACTGGGCAGTCAGACACCCCTCTCTCAGTCCAGGACTGCTGGCCCCCAATCACTCGCTCGCCTGCCTGCCTGATTGCCCCTAACTACTTTTGCCTGCAAGCCTGATCACCCCCTAACCACTCCCCTGCCAGCCTGATCGATGTCTAACTGCTTCCTTGTTGGCCCGATTATCCCTCCCTGCCCTCCTGCTGGCCTGGTCACCCCCAACTGCCCTTCCCTGCAGGCCTGGTTTCTCCCAATTGCCTTCCTCTGCTGGTCATCTTTTGGTGGCCATCTTTGACTTCATGAGGGCAGCCATTTTGTGTGTTGGAGTGATGGTCAATTTGCATATTACCTATTTATTATATAGGATATTTTATTGATTTTTTACAGAGTGGAAGAGAGAGGGAGAGAGATAAACATCAATGAGAGAGAAACATCAATCAGCTGCCTCCTGAGCAGCCCCTACTGGGGATGTGCCTGCAACTAAAGTACATGCTCTTGACTGGAATCAAACCTAGGACCCTTGAGTCTGCAGGCCAACACTATCCACTGAGGCAGATACCCAAAATCAGTTAGGGCTGTAAAGTAAAATTTTGATTAGGAGTAGAGCAGAGCCCATTTTTAAACAGAGGGAATATTGTTAACATTAGCTGTAATATAGTTTTGAACTACAATTGAATGTTTACTTAATTGAATTTTTTATTAAGATCTGTTACCAACTTATATGCAACAATGATTCTAGTTTAGAGAGAGAGAAAATTGGGGAAGGGGGTAATGGTGGTTTCATTATTCCACCCAACTTCATCCACCTATAGTCTGCCCCCAAAATGTGTTAATTATACTTTTACATTTGAGGTATTTAGGTGCTTTATATTGAGATGGGAAATACTAAAAGGTAAATATTAAAGGACATATTGAAGAACTCATTTTGAATATTGTAAGTGCAAGTAAAAATGTAAGGTAAACTGTTAAATAGATAAGTTTTTACCTCAGAAGTTAAAACCTAAGCTAAAGATATACATTTGAGAAATATTGGCATATAAATTATATTAAAACCATGAAATAGCCTAGAGAAAATATAGAGAATGAGGAGAAGAGGATCCAGGACTAAGAAACCAAAGAATTAGGAAGAAAATCTATAAGTGAGGTTTGTTTTTTGTTGTTTGTTTTGTTTTGTTTTATTTTGTCTTATTTTTTGAGGAGGCAAGCGAGCAAAATGTTTTAAGAAGGAGGGCAGAATCAACTATCAGATACTTTCAAGAACCTAAGTAAGATGAGAATGAAGAAATGTTGATTGGATTTAATACTTTGAAGGTTTGGGAAACAATGACCAAGTTTGGATAGAGTGTTGGATGTGGAAGATGGAATAGTTGAGGGATGACTGGGCAGTGAGAAAGTAGAGAATAGAAGTCTGTTAAGAAGTTTGGCTACCAAGTCTAGCAGAGCTTCCCTAGTAGAGCTCTAGACCAGAGGTTCTCAGACTGGGTGTGGTCAGAAGCCGCTGGAGGGCTAGTGCAGACCACTGGGGCCAGCTCCTGGGGTAGCAGATGGCCAAGGCTTTTGTGTCTTTTCCAGTTTGCACAGGTGGTTCTCAAGCTGTTGTGCATTAGAGTCACATGGGAGGGCTGCTTGTTAAAGACATAATTTCTCTGCCTCGTCAGAATTTCTAGTTCAGGAGGCTGGGGTTCCCAGGTGATGCTGATGGTGCTGGCTGAGAAACCACAGTTTGAGAATATAATAGCCATTAGGCCTTCAGCAGTGACATTGGCTTGTCAGTGTTTTCACAATCAACTCAGACGTCCTGGGATGATTTTTTTTCCTAGGAATTTTTAGGAAAAATTTAGAGAGATCAGAGTAGTAGAAGACATTTGACTCTGAACATGACTTAATTGAATATTTTATTAAGATCTGTTACCAAATTATATGCAACAATGATTCTAGTTTAGAGAGAGGGGAAAATGGGGAAGGGGATAATGATGGTTTCATTATTCCATCCAACTTCATCCACCTATAGTCTGCCCCTCCAAAATGTGTTAATTATACTTTTACATTTATGAGTCATTTAGAATTTCATGATTCATCTTAGTTTTTAATCACTAACAACAAAAGCCATTTTTTATTTGGGATACTATACTTAATTTTAGGCATTGAATGTAATATAGGAAAAATTACTTTGAAAAGTATTTCAATACACTTGAAATGGAAAAATTTATCTTGACTAAAAATGCCTTTATGATTACATACTTAGATAATTTTACAAGGCAAAGTATTGCCCAGCGAGAAGAAATCAGCATCCTTGGTGCAACTCTCAATGATCTGGTTAAAGAAAAGGAATGCCTGCAAGCATGCTTGGATAAAAAGTCTGAGAATATTGCATCCCTTGGAGAAAGTTTGGCAATGAAAGTATGTTCTGAGAACTGTGGTTTAAAAGAAGTGTTTGCACTGGAATCTGAATAAAATAATAGGATTCTCTCAATTTTTTTTCTAGAGAGCTGAAATTTTAAACTGTGATTTTGAAATATTTCAGTATAGTCTTAAAAATGTGTTCTTTCATTACTGTGCAGTTAACATGCTGACAACTAATTCAAATATCAAATATTCAAATGAAAAAGAAAGCAGTGAGATTGATTTCTTTTTAAAAGCACACAAGAACTTATATCTCCAGGAAGCCACTGTGGGAGACAATATGTTTATTCCATTAAAATTGCCTTTGTAATTGTGTTCAGAACTAGATGCAGGTTTTAAATCGTGCTTAGCCATTGAGACTAGACCATATGGAGTTGGTAAGTAAAGCTGGGTGATAATCTCCCTCCCTCATTTTTTACTGTTTAAACAACAACATAAAAGCTGTAGCCAAAATGGTAGGAAAATATTCATACCCCCCTTTTTTTTTTTTTTTGCTTGGTTCTGAAGGCAATTCCAAAACTATTTTCCACAGATGTCATAAGCAAAGCAGCATCATTGAAATAAGGCCTTGACCTTCTCTAAGGGAACTAATTCATTCATTTATCTATTCACCCATAAAACAAACATTTATTGAAAGTACCAGGTATATTATGTTAGAAGCTAAGGAGGAGTGGACACGCCTTCCAAAGCCTGCAGTATAATTGGGAGACAGATAAGTAAAGATACAATGTGCAGTCTGGAAGAAGCACGGTTGACTTAACCTGCAGGTTGGATTAGGAGAGGAGAAGATCTAGAAAGCTTTCCAGGAGATGATAGTACCTGGACTGCCCTGAAAATTTACTAGGAACTAGCCAGGAAGAGACTTAGAGAAAGGCTAAGTGAGAGGAAGGGTGATTCAGACAGACAGATACCTATTAGAGAAAGGGAACCCAGACAGAGAGAGCAACTTAGGAGAGCCCAGTGGCATTCACCAGAGAGTGTCACAGGGTTTTTTGATAGTTTATAATCCCAGAGCATAGAGTGCAGAGAGGTAAGCATGGGGTAGGGTAGGTGGCAAAAAAAATGAGATGGGTAGGTAAGCAACAAATTTAAAAATGTAATGTTGAGTGTAGAATATCATCATCGGTACAGTGAATCAATGAAAGCATGTAAACAAAGCATTATAATTAAATTCTTATTTAAAAGAAACATTCTGGAGAGGGACACATGAATAAAGGGAGATGACATATACCATGCATATGCACACACGACTAAACCATCCTGATGAACAGGAACTGAACTGGTTGGAAATATAGGTTTAGATTTTCAACTTGTTGCCGTCGTTACTTAGAATTTCAAACTTCAGAGGGCGAAGTGAAATCTACCCTGTTTCCCCGAAAATAAGACAGTGTCTTATATTATTTTTTTCTCCCAAAGTTGCACTAGGTCTTATTTTCAGGGGATGTCTTATCTTTCCATGCGCTAGGTCTTATTTTCAGGGAAACACGGTAGTTATTTAGTGAAAGAACAGGACTAATGTTAGCCAAAGTGTCTGTGAATAGTATCTTTAAGTAGTACACCATCAACAAGCATTTTCAAAGGAGGAAGTGTGGGAATAGTATTGATGGCATGAAGATAAGCACACCTATTTCAGCCTTGACTGACTCAATGACTCTCCTTCACCACACCTGAAAAAGGAGAATATCAGTAGTTTATTTTATTCACTTTTTGATCTAGGTCTAATATCTATATCCTTATTTAATTGACACCTAACTAAAAATATACTTTTGTAAGTAACTCCATTTTAACAGCTTTTGGAAGATGTTATTGGTGACTGTTAAGAAGTTTAAGTATAATATAAATAGTATACTTCAAGTTATTAAAAAAAATATATATATATATTTAAGAGAGGAAGGGAGAGTGAAAGAGAGATAGAAACATCAATGATGAGAGAGAATCATTGATCGGTTGTCTCCTGCACTCCCCCCACTGGAGATCGAGCCCACAACCTAGGCATGTACCCTTGACTGGAATCAAACCCAGGACCCTTCAGTCCGAAGGCTAATGCTCTATCCACTGAGCCACCTGGGTAGGGCTAAAGTTATTTTTACTCACTTTCCTGGGTTTCATAACATGGCCTGAGAAAGTGAATTCGTCTACTCCCCATGGAGAACGCCCTGGTGCAAACTACTGGTCTGCCTCCTGTACAGAGCGCTCTGGAGGCTCTGGTGTTGGGGGACAGCAAAAGCCTAACAGAGCATTTGGCACATTGATCTCATATCAATACACCCGAGTGTAGTCTTAATGAGCATAATTGATTGTTTTTGTCTAGTACAAATATTGGCATTGATATACTAGGCTTTAATTTTAACATGTAGGAAAGATGAATAGAGCATAAATGTTTAAACCCAAATGTAAATGAAAAAGGGTGGGGGAAATTAATTTTTGTTCATTCGGTTTTAACAGAAATAACAGTTTAAGATAATTTTTATGTCATACTTATATTACTTTTCAAGGAAAAGACCATTTCAGGCATGAAGAATATCATTGCTGAGATGGAACAGGCATCAAGGTAAACCACTTGTCCAACAAGAATTTGAGTACATATTTATTAGGGGCAGGGTACTATGTTAGGTACAAAGATTGTAAGAAACGGGCTTAGTGTTACACATAGGGTGATCCCTTTCTGATGTTGGAAGGAGGCCTAAGACTGTGTAGGGAAGTAAAAGAGGATATGGCGTCTGCCAAAGAAAGGACAGCAGAAAACCACAGACGACATAAAGTTCAGGAGCCTGGTGAATGCAAGTAGGTGAGTGTTGGAACCCAAAGTGAGAGAGGAGGTGTGAAGGGAGGAAAGGCTAAACACTGAGGCCTGACTTATAGACAAATGAGTCTAGATTTTATCCTTTGGGAAATAAGAAATCATTAAGGAATTTGAGGAGAATGGTGTGTTAGAAAGATTACCCACACTGAAGAATGATGACAGATTGGGGTTGGCGAGTGTGGTCAGGGGTGAGGTGCTTCAGAGGAAGAAAATACAGGAAAATGCCAGGTTTTGAGGGATGAATACTGGACGTGTAGAGACTGTGGAAAGCGATGGCTTTCCTCTGAATTGGAAGAGCCTTTGAGACCTTATATATCTGTCTCATACACAGTTAAATATGAGAGTCTGGAGACTAAAGAGGAGGCCAAGGCTGGAGAAAATGATTTCAGAGTCTTCAGGGTATAGATGGGGTGGGAGCCATGGATATGAGTAGTACTTGACTGAGCGATGGCAGAGAGTAAGAAACAGGAGACTAAGAGTTGAGCCCTCAGAATGCTTACATTTTAAGAGGGCAGAGGAAGAGGAACCTGCAAAGGAGACTAAGCCATGGCAGCTAGAGATCACAGGAAAGCTTTTACATATATATATATATATATATATATATATATATATATATATATTTAAATATATTTTATTGATTTTGTACAGAGAAGAAGGGAGAGAGATAGAGAGTTAGAAACATAGATGAGAGAGAGTCATCAATCAGCTGCCTCTTGCACACCCCCTACTGGGGATATTCCCACAACCAAGGTACATGCCCTTGATCAGAATCGAATCCAGGACCCTTCAGTCCCCAAGCCGACGCTCTGTCCATTGAGCCAAACCGGTTTCAACAGCTTTCTTATATTTGAATGTCAGAAGTTTTGAAATACTTAGCTAATTCTTAGGCTATTATGTGTATTCAGCATCCTTTTTCCATAGTGAAATGTTGGCAACACAGAGAAACTGGAATGCACTATTTTCACAGAATTTATTCGTATAAATTTAAATGTGTTTAAAACTTCTTCAAATGTTTTTATGCTAACTGTCCATCTTCTGTCATGTGAGAATTTGTTTTTCTGTTTTGGCAAAATGTCTCTTCTGACATACTATTTGATTTGTGCAATAGACAGTCTACTGAAGCGCTAATTATGTGTGAACAAGACATTTCCAGGATGCGCAGGCAGTTGGATGAAACAAATGATGAATTGGCTCAAATCGCCAGGGAAAGAGATATCTTGGCTCATGAGAATAACAATCTCCAAGAACAGTTTTCTAAAGCTAAACAAGAGAACCAGGTATATTTGTCCTAGTCTCTTTTTCTCCAAGAAAATACGTTTCCTCTGAGGCACGATTCTCCTTTCATTCTGTAGAAAAGCTCAGGCTCTGGGAGCAGCCATTTTTACCTCTATTACACAGTATGCCACATAATTTCTAAATGAGACTCTCAGGCATAAAATGTTAAATATTAAGGAGAGAGGGAGCAGAGAATAAAATAGATGTATATTCAACTTTATAAGTACTCAACAAATGAAGATAAAAGCTTCAGAAACTTTTAAGAAATGGTAGGTTACTTCAGGGACTATTATTCTAAGTATGAGTGTATGAACTGTGCCACATTTTTTGGTTCTCTTTAGCACTAAATCTTTTCGGGATATTTCTGTTATAATAACTTCCTCCCTACATCAATATACTTTATCTACATTTCTCATTTCCAATATCATTATTTTAATTTCACCATTAAAAATAATTCTATTTGGAAGCTTTCCTCCCCAGTGGAAATTCTTCAGTCCAAATGATATCCCCCATGTACTGTCACTCTCAATGTTTTGTTTGCATCATAAAAGTCTGTATTTTAACTGTTAAAAATTTTAAATTTATATAAGTAGATACAGATACATTTTGTTAATTATAAAAAATTGCCTGATATGTTAAAATACTATTTTCAAAATTAAATAAATAATGAAATCCTGTAACAAAAATGGCTAGCACATAAAGATGAAAGAAGTCTGGGCCCTGCCTGGCAGTTTAGTTGGTTAAAGTCTTGCCCAGACAATTCAAGGTTACAGGTTAATTCTCTGGTAGTGAACAAACAAGAATCAACCAATGAATGCATAAATAAGTGAAACAACAAATTGATATTCCCCAACCACTCTCCCTTTTCTCTCTTTTTCAAAAAAAAAAAAAATAGTAAATAGAGAAATGCAAGAAATCTGAATAAAATATGTACTTCAGTTAATTATTTGTTGATATTGGTTCATTAGTTGTGATAAGTATCCCTTATGTAAGATGTTAACAAAAGAGGAAACTGAATATAGAGTATATGTGGGCTCTCTTTACTATTTTCACAACTTTTCTGTATATTTAAAAGTATTCTAGAATAAACTTTATTTTTAAAAGTTAATGAATAGCAATGAAACCTAATATGTGGAGGAAAAACCAAGATGGCATTATAGGGTAGACACCCGAATGCAGCCTACCACAACAAATTTGAATTTATAGCTGAAAAACAGGGGAGGCATTGCCCTGAAGTGCCGGACTGCGAGCTGAGAGGAGGCTCTGCCATCTGAGAAGGAGAGAGAAGGCACACTGAACCTCAGTAACTATGAAGGCACCGAGAACTGTGAGCGCGAAAAGGCGCTGGCTTACTCCCGGCGCGGGGAGAGGAAGGGCCAGGCTAAGTTCGCTACTGGCTTACTCCCGGCACAGAGAGGGCGGACAGCTAACGCGCACCTGGCTTTCTTGTTCGAGAGGAAAACAGAATCAGCCTATTGCTCTGATAGACAGTCCCAGACAGGGAGAGGCCAGACTGTCAGGCAGTGGGCAGAGATCTCTTAAAGGTGTGTGAAGCCAGAGGCCATTACTGCGGGACTTCGGGAGGAGCCCAAGGGAAAACAAAGTTTGTCTGCACCAACCCGAGACTCCGCCCCATCTCTGGCTGAGCATAGAAGCTCTCCCAGAGGCTAGCTTTCTCTAAGGAGGGGACTGGTAGGAACCCAAAGCTTGTCTGTACCTTTACCAAAGAGGTGCGCGTGCCTGCAACCAATCCTCAGAAACTCTCCGAGGACAGGTCTTTCCTAAGGCGAGACTGACAGGGAACCAAAGATTGTCTGCGCCATCCCAAGACCCCGCCCTATCCAAGCGGAGTACAGAAGCCCTCCTAGCTGAGACTCTGCTGATCCTCACAGCCAATTGGCTTGGAGATCAATGCTTCCCAGTGATACCAACAATAAGCAAGGCTTAACAACAAGACTGCACACAACCCATAAAGGGCTACACCAAGACTGTCCACGGCAGGTAACTGGGAAGGCTGTGCTACTGGGCTCTACCAGAACACCTAGAACACAAAGCTATTCCATCAAATCAGGGAAACAACTAAAATGCAGACAGGAGGAAGGAGACAAAGGAAGGAGATGGAGGAAAAGAAAAGATTGGACATTGAGTTCAAAACTACAGTTATAAGGTTATTCAACAATATCCTAAAAAAGGCCAATAAAATAAGTGATACCTATGAGGATATGAAAAGGAAGCAACTAGAAATAATAAGGGATCAACTAGAAATGAAGAAAACATTTTCTGAAATAAAAAATATTATACAAAGTCCTAAAAACAGACTGGAAGATCACAAGAATCAAGACAAAGATTTAGAACACGAAGAGCCAGAGGATACTCTTCTGCAGAAATCCAGAAAGTTGAAGATAGTGTAAGAAACCTCTGGGACAATTTCAAGTGAACCAACATCAGAATTATGGGGATTCCAGAAGAAGAGAGAGAGCAAGATACCGAAAGAATACTGGAAGAAATAGTGACAGAAAACTTCCCCCACGTGGGGAAAGAAATAGACTTACATGTCCAGGAAGCCTACAGAACCCCAAACAAAAGGAATCCAAGGAGGACCACACCAAGACAAATCATAATTAAAATTCCAAGAGCAGAAGACAGAGAATATTAAAAGCAGCAAGAGAAAAGCAGGTAGTTACTTATAAAGGAACACCCATACGATTGTCAGCTGATTTCTCAACAGAAACCATGCAGGCCAGATGGGAATGGCAAGAAATATTCAAGGTGATGAATAGCAAGAACCTACAGCCAAAAATAATCTACCCAGCAAAGCTATCACTCAGAATCAAAGGACAGTTAAAGAGCTTCACTAATAAAAAAAAAGCTAAAGGAGTTCATTACCACCAAACCAGAATTATATGAATTGCTGAAGGAGGTTATTTAGGAAGAGGAAGAAGATAAAAATTATGATCAACAAATATGTAATTATCAACAAGTGAATCTAAAAACCAAGGGAATTAAAAAAATCTGATGAACAATATTAACTGGTGAATATAATAGAATCAGAGGTATGGAAGGGGAGTGGACTGATGATTCTCGGGGAAAAGGGGAGGAAGGGTGCGGGAAGAGACTGAACAAAAACTGTGCACCTATGGATGAGGACAATGGGGGATGGGGAAAGGACAGAGGGTGGGGTGGGAACCTGGTGGAAGGGAGCAATTGAGGGGGGGAAGAGGATCACATTTGTAATAATCTGAACAATAAAGATTTATTATTAAAAAAAAGAAAACTAATATGTGAATTTATAATTTTGTGTACTCTGTACCTACAACAAATAGGCTAAAGGAAAATAAGACCTATATTTATGAAAAACTAGATTAAAAACACATTTTGTACTGATTTTCAGTGTATTTTAAAAATATTTTGTAATGATTTCCAATGTATTTTTTAAAAATATATATTTTATTGATTTTTTACAGAGAGGAAGAGAGAGGGATAAAGAGTTAGAAACAACGATGAGAGAGAATCATCCATCAGCTGCCTCTTGCACACCCCCTACTGGGATGTGCCCAAAACCAAGGTACATGCCCTTGACCGGAATCGAACCCAGGATCTTTCAGTCCGCAGTCCGACGCTCTATCCATTGAGCCAAACAGGTTTTGGCTCCAATGTATTTTTTAAATATTTATTATTTTACATGAACTTTTTATGTAGCTGAAATAAAACCACATGCCCCTTTACATAATCATTTTTCTACATGAGGGGGCAGTAGAGAGGAGTGGTTTGGACTCACAAGAGTTTGAATCCCCCTGCCTGGCTGTGTGATAATATCACTTAACTTCTCCGAATCTCAATTCATCATCTGTAAACATGGAGAGTAAGTGAGAATATACCTAGAAAGCACTTATCAGAGAGTCCAGCATAATCATTTTATAAATATTTTGTAGGAATATTATAAGCATTTACCTGCATTTTAAATTTTTTATAAACATTTTGTACAATTAGAAGAAAATTGGTATCACAACAATTTTCATATGTTCAAGAGTAGTTCGTTTGGGTCATGAGCCCAAGGGTAAAAGATGGATCCTTCTTTGGACCAGAGATTAAGAACTCTATCACAGAAGATGTGGAAAACAGAATCCTACCGTAGTACCCCAATTTTTAACAAATTGGGATGAAGTATTTTTAGTATTTTTTCACTAACTATTGATGACATTTTCCTCTGTTAATAAAAATTACTTCAAGCATTTCTTATAGAGGCATAATGTTGTATGTGGTCTTATCATTTTATAGATACTATTATTTGCTACATCACTCAATGTGAATAAAATATTGTTGCCATAACAAATAATGCCTTAATGAACATTACTTTTCATTACATTTTGCTAGATTTAATTTCAAGTTAAATCACAGATTATGAAGTTTGTTTTTTTTAATTAGGTGGACATTTTCAAATATAGTGAATACGTACTTATACATCTCTCATCTTCAACAAAAAACAACATATTTATACATCACCCGTCAGCAGACCACAGATTTGCTGATTGCAAAATTACATTTACTCCAATGTTAACATGGAAATGCCCATTCTTTGCCATAACAAAACAGCTTCAAATACTTGCTAACTAATAGGCAAATAGTATCTCATTGTCTTAATTAGCATTTCTTTGATTACTAGTAAATTTTTAACTTTTTAAAGTATTATCCATTTGTGCTTCCTTTTTATGAATTATCTGTTTGGGTTCTTTGCCCATTTACAATTTGGACTCATATTTTCTCCCTGTTTTTATATGAGCTTCATATATTAGGCATATTAACTATAATAATTATTTAAAAATTTATGAGGATTTAGAAATATATAATTTTTAATTTTTAATTTTTTTTAGTCAATTTTAGCTATCTTTTTCTCATAGGCCCTGGCTAAACAATTGAGTGATACTCATAACGAACTTAATGATATAAAACAGAAGGTCCAAGATACTAATTTGGAGGTTAACAAGCTGAAAAATATATTAAAGTCTGAAGTACGTATATACATTTTTCCCTCCTTTCTCATGATACCTGAGTTTTCAATAAAGTTACTGACCAGTTACACTCATGGGGAGAACTGAAAGAAGTCTTCTTTTAATGCACAGCTTATTTTAGTGTTGTCAATGATGAGTTAACGTCATCAATGTCCAGAAAGGTAACTCAAGAATATGCCCCCCTTAGCTTGCTACTCAGCCATTCTAGATACATGTAAAATCCTCCTAACTAGGTAAGGATAGGGGGCCAGAATCAACTTTGGTTCATTCATATTTGAAAATGGTAGAGATTCCAGGTGCAAACATGGACAAAAGAGACTCCACATTGTGTAGCAGATCAGAATTGATCACACTGTTATGGGTCCATTTATTTCTTAGGATCAGAAGGCAGTTGGCTCTCCTCCCACTTCTCTGCCAGTAGCCATTTGACCAGGTGTGTGGATGCTTAAAGGAAATTTCAGGGCATGTGTGACAATCCTGGAATAAACAGAAGCCTTGATGAATGATATTAGATGTGTCCATTTAGTAAAATGTTATCTAAAATAGTGTAGTTTGGTTGATTAAAAAGTATAATTGGATTATAATAGGTGTAGTGTTTGTTAACTACATACCACTGAAACCATTAATAGAAACTCACCCCAAGAAAATCTGTTTATTTTATTTAACATATTATTTCATACTAGAGGCCTGGTGCATTAAATTTGTGCATGGGGGAGGATGTCCCTCGGCCCAGCCTCCACCCTCTCACAATCCAGGACTGCTGGCTCCCAACGGCTTGCCTGCCTGCCTTCCTGATTGTCCCTAACTGCTTCTGCCAGCCTGATCACCCCCTAACAACTCCCCTGACAGCCTGATTGATGCCCAACTGCTCCCGTGCCAGCCTTTTTGCCCCTAATTGCCCTCCCCTGCAGGCCTGGTCACCCCTAACTGACTTCTCCTGCAGGCCTGGTCCCCCAACTGCTCTCTCCTACAGGCCTGGGTCCCCTCCCTCCAACTGCTCTTCCCTGCAGGCCTGGTCGCCCCTAATTTCCCTCCTCTGCCAGCCTGGTCACCCCTAACTGCCCTCCCTGTAGGCTTGATCACCCCCAACTATAGTCCCTTGCAGGCCTGGTCCCTCCCAACTGCCCTCCCCTGCTGACCATCTTGTGTCCACATGGGGGCAGCCATCTTTGACCACACGGGGGCAGCCATCTTGTGTGTTGGAGTGATGGTCAATTTGCATATCACTTTTATTATATAGGAAGGAGGATCAGTCCACAAACAAATGTAGAGCATGTTTAGGATGTTGAGAGATAGTGAGTGTAAGGCAGTGGTTCTCAACCTTTCTAATGCCACGACCCTTTAATACAGTTTCTCATTTTGCTACTGTTATGAATTATAATGTAAATATCTATGTTTTCTGATGGTCTCAGGTGACCCTGCTAGTGGTTCTCTACCTGTGGGTCCTGACCCAAAGTTGAGAACCAGAACCACTGCTGTAGAGCCTAAGACCATCGGAATACACAGATATTTATATTATGATTCATTAACAGTAGCAAAATTACAGTTAGCAATGAAAATAGAAGTAGCAATGAAAATAATTTTATGGTTGGGGGTCACCACAACATGAGGAACTGTATTAAAGGGTCGTGGCATTAGAAAGTTGAGAACCACTGGTGTTAAGGACTCCTAAATTGCAATCCTTGCTTTCAGGCAATAGGGCAGTGAGCTTACACTGACAAAGCAAGCATTTCCACACTTCTTGATTTTAGAAGCCAGCATGTAATATCACGAATGGACAGGAGCTCTGGAATCAGATAGGTCTGACTCCTCTTCTCCTTAATGGCATGGACTTAGTGGGCTACTCAGCCTCTCCTAGTCTCTGTCCCCGCTGTAACTGGGAAGAACACCCGGGTCAGTCAGCAGATCTAGCCCAATGATCCATTTAAGTCTATTCTGGAACAGGGCAGAAAATGAATAACTGAATATCTTAGCAACATTGAGCATAGTTAACTCTGAATTAGTGTAAATCAGACCCCCTCTTCTCCCTACCCTGTCACATTAAGGATTGGGGCTTTTAGATTCTGCAGTTGTGTTTTCAGACATCACACATCAGGTTTCTCTTAGCTTTTAGCATGCTAGGATGAGTTCTTTCACTGGATTTCATTTCACAGCACCATTGGATGGATCCAGGCACCTCTTCCCCCAGAGAGCACAAAGCACGGGTGGCCTAGTAAGAACTGTCAGTTGCATTCTTCATTCACTCATCCATTCAGCATGCAGTGTGCTAGGTGCAGAGGTGCCAGAGATGAAAACTGAAAGGAAACAGAATGGCACCCCAGGCGGTGGGGACAGCATCAGCAAAGGTGTTAGGGGAAGTAGTATGTCCTGTAGCTAGAGTGGCGTGTATAGGTGGGTGATGGCAGAGAGGTAAGAAGGACTTGTTTAAATGCCATTTTCAGGAAGCTTTTGTTTAAACAGAAGTCATTTGAAGAATTACCTTTTAGAAAAATTATTCTGGAGATGTTGGGAAGAATAAATCAAATGGGTAAGAAAATCACAAGGATAGAGAGCAGTTAGGAGAGGCTGTACCCATAATTCTACTACCTAAGATTTGCTTTTCAGGAATCTGAGAACCAACAAATGATGGACCAACTCCGAAAAGCCAATGAAGATGCTGAAAACTGGGAAAATAAGGCCCGGCAAGCAGAGGCAGATAATAATGCCCTCAAATTAGAACTTATCACTGCAGAGGCAGAGGGGAACAGATTAAAAGAAAAGGTAGATGCCCTCAGTAGAGAGGTCGAGCAGGTGAGTTTGGGAAAGTGTGATTGTAGTAAATCCTGCATCCTTTTGAAGACTGTAGTTTGACTTTCCATAAATTAAGTATATAAGCAAACACTTAAATTATTTAAATACTAGAGGCCTGGTGCATGGATTGGTGCACATTGAAAGGAAATTTAATTTGAAGGTGGCCAGAGGGGTGGGACTGAGCGAGAGGGATCAAATATGTCCTGGAGCCAACCTCCAGGCTGGCTGCGTCTGGGGCAGTGCTGGGGCTTGGAAGGCATCAGCAAAGCAAGCAGGGTCCCTCTGGCAGGTGGTCCCTCCGCCTGGCCTGCAGGGATTGGGCCAAAGGTGGTAGTCCAACATCCAGCAAGGGGTCCCAGAGTGCAAGAAGGCACTCTGTAAAGGTCCTGCATTGAGTATCTGCCCCCTAGTGGTCAGTGCGTGTCATAGGTACCAGACGGTGGCCCAGTCAGCAGGTTGCTTAGCCTTTTATATATATAGATACTGTGAGTTGTAGCCTAATAACTGTTCTTGTACTCACTCTGGTTCTCTTCTAATCTATTACCTGCACGACCAATAGAATAACCTTTAGCATTTTTTTTTAAATAGAAGCTATCACAAATATATGAAAAAGTGCAAAAAAACAAGTAATATAAAAGACATGCTTATATCCTTCCTCACAGGTTTAAGGATGCTAACTTTTTGCCATAATTGCTTCAAGTCTCTCTCTATTTAAAAAAACAAAACATTACAGGATCCAACTTCTTATCTTTTCCCCTTTTCCCTCTCTAGTGTTTGGCATGTATAAGATTCCTGGTTGTATAGCTCTTTTGCATATGTTTATATTTTTCTACATATCTCTCACCCTCAGGTGATGCATAAAGTTGTTTTGTGCACTGTAACTTATTACATATTACAGGTATCCATCGGCAACTTGCATTTTTGTTCAATATTATTTTGAAATTTATTAATTTTTATACAGCGTATATCTAAACAGTTGTATCTATATTCATTGTATAAATATTTTCTTTTTAAAAATTATTCTTATATTAAAGGAAGTTTGTCTTCATTTTATTTTTTATATATATTTTATTGATTTTCTTTAAAAAAAAATATTTCATTGATTTTTGTACAGAGTGGAAGGGAGACAGATAGAGAGTTAAAAACATCGATGAGAGAGAAACATTGATCAGCTGCCTCCTGCACACTCCCTAATGGGGATGTGCCCACAACCAAGGTACATGCCTCTGACCGAAATTGAATCTGGGACCATTGAGTCTGCAGGCTGAGGCTCTATCCACCGAGCCAAACTGGTCAGGGCATGTCTTCTGGACCATTTTATTAATATAAAATGCTACAACATCCTTTTTTGTTTCTCTTTGGATATTTATTTCTGTAGGTTTATGACTAAAAGTGGAACAACTGTATCCAAGATATGTGCAATTTTAACTATTCTTTGTGTTGTCAGATTACTCTCTAAAGTATTACCCTTCCACCAGAAATCATGCAGTTATCATTTTCTCAAATATGAATCAGTACTTGATATTATCAGACATTTAATTTTTTTCATACTTTTTGTTTTGTGTTTTCTTGATTACAAGTGAAAATGAAAGTCTTTTCATATTTCTTAGCCATTCAGAATTACTCTTTTATGAGTTTTCTCTTGATTTGCTGGAATGAATTTCTTAAACTCTCCTACTTTTCTATTTAGTTGTTTATATTTTTCATATTGATTTAAAGGTATAATCTATTCTAGATAATAATCCTTTTAAATACATTAACATTTATCTGTAGCTTGTTTTTTTCACTGTGCTTGCAATATAAATAGAAATTTTAAATTCCTGTGCTGCTGGTATTAGTCAATGCTTTACCTGTGGTTTATGATTTTATGTCTTCTTTAGGAAATCCTTTACTATCCCAAGACCAGAAAGATGTTTTTTTATAATTTCATTTAAAAATGTTCTAAAAGTATGTGAAAATTTGCCCTTTACAATTAGATCTTTAATTTATTTGAGATTGATTTTGTATTTAGCTTCAAATAGAGGGATAATTTCATATTTTTGTGGGTAAATCTGCCAATCTTTTTTCACTGAATTACAAGTCTGCTTTATCATAAAAATAAGTCCCTATCCATTCTGCTCCACTGGTCAGTTTCTCAATCTGCTTCCCAACAATACAGTCTTAGAGGTTCTATAGTTTGGTTAAGTGTTGATATTTGGTTGGATTCATGTTTCCCAAAATATAGTGACTATATTTTGCCCTTATTAAACCCTTAAATTAATTTTAGAATAAAGTGATCACATTCCATGATTGAACATATGTTTATCTTTTATATGCATTTAAGATTTATTTTCTTAATTTAAATATTATCTCAAAATATTTATTACCACAGTTTTGAGGTAATTCTGTCATTGCCATTCAGTTTTCAATATCACCCAATTCTATTATGATTTATTTTTGATCCTTGAAGTTATTTTAAAACTTTTCAATGAACAGAGGACCTAAAATGATTATTCTATTTTTTATTTTGTTGTGTTTTATGATCAGATAAAATACCTTATGTGATATTAATTTTTTGGTGTCTATGAAGACTGACATGGTGAATATTTGTATTCACTTATTATAAGCTATGTGAGTGTATGTATATGTATATATACATATACATTATATATTATGTATACATATATAACACATATATATGTATGCATAATATATAAATAGTATACAGTATATATTTATATATCTGATTATGTTTGTTAATAGTGTCATTCAATTCTTATAAATCCTTACTAAGTTTGTATTTTTCATCTTTTAGTTAGTGGAAGTAATGTTTTAAGATCCTCCTCTATTATTCTGATTTGTCTGTTTTTCTCTGAATGATTTTCTTAATTTTTGCTTTATTTCTGAGACAGTCATTAGTTTCATATCAGTTTAGTATTTATATATTTCTAAAGAAAATATTCTAAATTTGTGTAAGGATTCACTTGGATAACTAACACTATTTATTTAGAAGTATGTTTTATATATTAATATAGTTATCTATGTTTTTATTGTTGACAAAGTACTGCTATATTTAATTTTTAGTCAATTATATTGAAATACAATTTATAAGAAATAAAAAGCACTCTAAGAGTGTGATTTGATAAGTTATGACAAATGAACACACTTGTACAGTCATCACTACAATCAAGTTATAGGACATTCTATCATCTCCTTAAATCCCTCAAGCCTTTTTGCAATCAATCCATCCCAAGTGGTAGGCAACTGCAGATTTGCTTTCCCTATTATTTTATGTAAATGGAATCACACAGTCAGTACTTGTTGTGTCTTGGCTTCTCTCACTCATCAGAATGATTTTGAAGCCACTTATTAGTTCATCCTATGTAATAAAAGCATAATATACTTAATGTTCAGTCAACCCCTTGACCGGTCTCTATAATGCACACTGACCACCAGGGGCAGACTCTCTGGACCATTAGATTAGCTTGGTGCTGGGGTCCGGCTGATCAGGACTGGGTGAGAGGGATAGACACTCCCTGGAGCCTTCCCATGGTCCCTCTCTGGCCAGCTGGTCCCCTTTGGCCCCAGTAGGGACTGGGTAAGATGGCTCTAATCAGCCCCCATCAATCACTGGCCAGGCCAAGGTACCCCAACTGTGCACAAATTTGTGCACTGGGCCTCCAGTATTGTAATAATATACCACTGTCTAGCTATATCACAATTTGTTTACTCACCTGTTGATGGACAGTTAGTTTGTGTAGAGCTGCCATAACAAAATACCACAGATTGGGGGCTTAAACAACAGAGATTTATTTTCTCAAGATCTAGAGGCTGGAAGTCCAAGGTCAAAGTGCCACAGGTTTGGTTTCTTCTGAGAACTCTCAACTTGGTCCACAGATGGATGCCTTACCTCTGTGTCCTCCCACATTCCTCTATGTGTGTGCATCCCTGCTGTCTCTCTCTCTCTCCTCATTAGGACACCAGTTATATTGGATTAGGACCCCCTCCTTATGACCTCATGTAACCCTAATTGCCTCCTGTAAGGCCCTCTCTCTAAATACAGACACAGTTGGGGCTAGCCTTCTACGTATGACTTTTGAGGGGACAGGTTCTTTCTATTTCGGACCATTATGAATTAAATTGGAGTAAACATAGCGTGTAAGTCCTTGTGTGCACATGTGTTGTTATTTTCTTGTGTAAATAGGAGTTGAGTTGCTGGATCATATGGTAATTGTTCTCAACTTTGCAAGAAATCAACAAACTTTTCCAAATGTAAAGTGGTATCACTTCATACTTCCATTTGCAGTGTATGAGAATTCCAGTTGCTCTACATCTCTCCCAGCACATGGTATTGTTAATAGATATGTGCAGTTATCATACTGTAGGTTTAGTTTGTATTTCCTTCATGACTAATGATGTTGGGCAGCTTTCCATTCTGTTTTGATTGTCTGATCACTATTATATATCCTTTAGTGAAGTATCCAAATCCGTGGCCCATATTTTATTAGGAGTCTTGTTATTCAGTTGTAAGAATTTTTTTTTATTGCTCTAGATGTTCCTTTGTGTATTTTTTGAATGTTTTCTTCCAGTGATTGACTTGCTTTTTTTATTACTTAATTAATTCTTTTTAAGAGCAGGTTTGACATTTTTTTAAGTCCAGCTTATCAGTTTTCTTTAATAATTTGCACATCTTTGTCCCATCTAATAAATCTTTACAAATACCAAGGTGCATAAGTTTTCTTCTGTTTCTTATAGAAATATTACACTTTTTATATTTATATTTAAGATATATTTTGAATTAATATTTGTATATGATGTAAAATGGTTAAGGCTTATTTTTTAAATTTATTTTTCAGTTACACTTGACATACAATATTATATTAGATTCAAGTATGCAATACAGTGATTAGACATTTATGAAGGGATCTCAACAAATCTAGTACCCATCTGATATTATACATAATTATTACAATATTATTGACTATATTTTCCATCCTCTACTTTATACCCCTGTGACTATTTTTATAACTGGCATTTTTACTTCTTAATCTCTTCACCTTTTCCACCCATCTTCCCTCAATGCCCCTCCCATATGACAATCATCAATTTGTTCTCAGTATCTGTGAGTTTCTTTTGTTTGTTTATTTTATGTTAGATTTCACATGTAAGTGAAATCATATGGTATTTGTAATCTCTGTCTTATTTCACTTACAGAATACCCGCTAGGTCCATCCATGTCAAAAGGGCAAGATTTCATTCTTTTTTATGACTGAGTAATATCCCATTGTATATACTAGAGGCCCGATGCTTGAAATTTTTCTTTCTTCCTTGAAAGCTCAATTATGAATTACATATATTCATTTATTTATTTGACTGATGCATGACTCCCCTATAGTCTAAAACTTTTGTCAGAGAAGAGACCATTTTGCTTACCGTTGGATATACATTTAAGCACATTGGCTGGAGGATGATTTAAAGAATAAGTGAGGCTTTAGCCAGTTTGGCTCAATGAATAGAGCATCATCTTCCAGACCGAAAGGTCCAGGTTTCTATTGATTCCAGTTGTAGGCTTCTCCCCTGCCCAGACCCTGGTCAGGCTCAGGAGGCAACCAATCGATGTGTTTCTTTCACATTTATATTTCTCTGTCTGTTTCCCTCTCTTCCACTTCCTCTAAAAATCAATGGAAAAATATTCTTGGTGAGGATTAAAAAAAATAATAATACTTTTATAAAAAGAATGAGAAATACAGTGAGTGAGAAGGAAGGGAGGGAGACAGGTAGAAGTGAATTGTGACCAAATAATTTTTTCCAGGAGCAATATTTTAGTGCTTTGTACTTTTAAAAGGAGCTGTAAAAGTGGAAAACTGTCTTTATTTGCCTCTCAGTTCTGTTATCTTCACATAATAGCAAACGCTTCTCTGTAGGTGGTAGTGTACTTAAGACATTTTTTTCTGAAAAAAAAGGAGGCATTATCTTGAATGTTTGAAAGCATTTATATAACTTGAATGTCATTTATATAACTTGAATATCATTTTTAAAACATGCTCTTATTTCTCATAATGTAGATTTATTCTTAATTTGTACTTGCCCAGAGCCTTTTTCCTTAAGGTATTAGTAAGTGCTAGAGAGTTAATAGTCCTCATTTTATTATATTACTAGAAGTCCAGTGCATGAAATTCAGGCATTAGTAGGGTCCTATCAGCTGCCAGCTACCAGCCGGGGTCTCCCACCCTTCCCCCTGGTCAGCCCCACCCCCTGGTTGAGCTCCCAGATGAACTCCTAATGGAGGGGACAATTTGCATAATATGCTTTTATTATATAGGATGATCAATATCAACATATAGAGGCCTGATGCACAAAATTCGTGCTCTGCCTCAGTCCCCACGCGCTGCAACTTTGTCCGGAAGGTCGTCCAGAAAACGTGTGGTCTAATTAGCATATTACCTTTTTATTAGTATATATATTTTAAGAATTGGAAAATGAGAATTATGAGTAAATTAGTGGTTGTTTCATTTGTCACTTTGTGTTAAATACAATAATATTTATATTCTAGAATAATAGAAACTGTGGCACACAGACACAACTATAGATCAAACATGTATATATCTCAACCAGCTTTGGGGCTGAGACTTTTAAGTGGGAAAAGTTGTTTTCCAAATATGTTGACCATATAACTCATGGGTATGTGTCATAGTGTTTTGTACATATATTACTACCTATGGCATCTAAAGTTCCTTATAATCTAAGTGTATTATCATTAAAAGATTTGCCCCATTTAGTGTTCTAGGTTGTAGGGTTTTTTCGAAGTTAAAAACTATAATAATTTTGTCTTTGTAGCACTTGAATGCAGAAAGGTCTTACAAGGCCCAGATCTGTACGTTGCATAAATCTCTTGTGAAGATGGAAGAGGAGCTTCAGAAGGTTCAGTATGAAAAGGTGTCTGCCCTTGCAGACTTGTCTTCCACAAGGGAACTTTGTATTAAACTTGACTCAAGCAAAGAGCTTCTTAGTAGGCAGCTGATTGCTAAAGATCAAGATATTGAAATGGTATGTAATGCATTTAAAATGTTTTATTTTTTCATATTTCTAGTATATAAAATTACTACAGGATTAGAAAAAGGTTCTGTTTTAGTATTACACCAACCCTGTCTTTCACCTTTAAATTTCTTTTTTAAGACCCAGAGATTAACTTGACAGCTATATTCCAACAATTCAAGTAAGTAACATAACTCTTCCTTTGAGCATTTAATTTATATTTACTTTTGGCTAGAAGAATTCTAAAACATCTTTACATACCAATCAGTAAAGAACCACAAGGTAAAAAATCAACAACAACAAAAAACCCACGAGGTTGAGGTCTATCCAGCTAAATTATAACTTTAATGACATTCTTTTATTTATTTATTTTTAAAATATATTTTATTGATTTTGTACAGAGAGGAAGGGAGAGAGATAGAGAGTTAGAAACATCGATGAGAGAGAGTCATCGATCAGCTGCCTCTTGCACACCCCCTACTGGGGATGTGCCCACAACCAAGGTACATGCCCTTGACCGGAATTGAACCCGGGACCCTTCAGTCCCCAAGCCGACGCTCTATCCATTGAGCCAAACCGGTCCTGGCTAATGACATTCTTTTAAACTAAATTTATTTACCAATTGGGTTGTTTTAAACTGTAATTTGATTGATTATATCTACCATGTGCCTGACATTGTGTTTGCCACTATGACTATAATGTTCAAAAGATACAGGCCCCTATTCTCAAGGAGAGGGAAACGAAACTCAGATCCTAAAGTATATGTATTAAGTTGCATAGTGTAACTGAAGAATTGACAAATTTTGGTCATGTGTACATTTCTATTATTTTCAAATCCTATTGAAATTTTAGTTTTCTGCCAAGACTGGTTTGGCTCAATGGATAGAGCGTCGGCTTGGGGACTGAAGGGTCCTGGATTCGATTCCGGTCAAGGACACGTACCTTGGTTGCGGGCATATCCCCAGTAGGGGGTGTGCAAGAGGCAGCTGATCAATGACTCTCTCTCATCGATGTTTTTAACTCTCTATCTCTCTCCCTTCCTCTCTGTACAAAAATCAATAAAAATATATTTAAAAAAAAAGAAATTTTAGTTTTCTTAGTCTAAAATGTAGCTAGCTGGTTTCTATAATAATTCACTGTTTATATTTTATGAGTGAAGTATATGTCAGTATGTTAAACTCTTCCTTTAATTGTTTTTTTTTTATTTCAGCAAAAACATTTTAGTGATGAAAGTAACTCATAGATAACAATTCAAATAATATGTCCTTAATTTTTTCTTTAACAATACTTTTTACTTGGTGTTTTCAAATTGGGAAAATAATACATGTAATAATTGAAACATTTGTTTTTTGTAGTTTTGTTTTTTCTTTTCTTTTTTTAATAATAGCTATTTTAATAGTTGTCAAGTGGTCAGGCTAATGCAGCTTTTAATATTCTCTCTTTGTCTTTCACTTTAGCTATTTTAATTAGGATGTGTCTTGGTGTGAGTTTCTTTGGCTCCATATTGTTTGGGGTTCTCCGTACTTCCTGGACTTGTATGTCTTTTTCCTCAACAGTTAGGGAAGTTTTTGTCACTATTTCTTTGAATAAGTTATTGATCCCTTGCTCTCTCTCTTCTCTGTCTGGTATCCCTATGATGCAGATGCTATTATATTTCATATTGTCCTATAAACTAGGAATAGAAGAGAGTTTAAATTGATAAAGAGCATCTGCAAACCTCCCCCCCCCAAAAAAAAAAACACAACAACAACAAAAAACCCCACAATTGACATATACTTAATGGTAACAGAGTGAATATTTTTCATTGTACTTGTCAGTAATACAGCAAATATGCTATCCTCCCATCTTGCAGTCAATATTGTATGGAAGTTCTACCCTGAGAAATAAAGCTAGAGAAAGAAACAAAAGGAATCCAGATTGGTACAAAGTAAAACTACCTCTATTTACAGATGATGATCTTACATATAGAAAACCCTAGCATCTACTTAAAAATTATTTTAACTAATGATACATTTATCAAGTTTACAGGATATAATATTAATACACAATAATCAATTATATTTTATATGAGTGATGAATAATTCAAAAATGGAAATAAGAAAACAAATACATCAAATGGTATTACATCAAAAAGGATGGTGTCGCCGAAACTGGTTTGGCTCAGCGGTAGAGCATCGGTCTGTGGACTGAAAGGTCCCAGGTTCGATTCCGGTCAAGGGCATGTACGTTGGTTGCGAACATATCCTCGGTGGCGGGTGTGCAAGAGGCAGCTGGTCAATGTTTCTCTCTCATCGACGTTTCTAGCTCTCTATCTCTCTCCCTTCCTCTCTGTAAAAAGTGAATAAAATATATTTTTTTAAAAAAAAGATGGTGTCAAGAGAGGATAAAAAACTTAATAATAAATTTAACAAAGAAGTGCAAAACGTGTACTTTATAAGACAGAAAATCATTAAAAGAAATTAAAGAAAACAAATAAATAGAAAAACAACCTATATTCATTCATCAGGAGACTTAAATTAACATTGTTAAAATGGCAATACTAACTCAAATTGAAAAAAAAAGGATCACTACAATGCTTATCAGAATCTCAGCTAGCTTCTTTATAGAAATTGACAAGATGATATAAAGTTAATGTGGAGTGCAAGAGACTTAGAATAGCCAAACAACCTTGAGAAAGAAGAACAAAGGTAGAGGACTAACAATTCCCGATTTCAAAACTCATTACAAAATTACAGCAATCAAGACAGTGTAGTACTAACATAAGGAAAGACATATTGGTCAATAGAACAGAATTGAGAGTCCAGAAATAAACTCTTATATTTATGGATAAATGATTTTCAAAAAATTGATGCCAATACAATTTAATGGGGAAAGAAGAGTTTTCCCAACAAATAGTACTGAGACAACTGAACATGGAAAAGAATTAAATTTAATTCCTATCACATACCACATGCAAATATTAACTTAAAACATATTATAGGCCTGTAGTAAATTCTGTGACCTTAAATACATATAGGAAGCATAGCAACAAAAGAAAAAAATAAATGAAAAGGACTTCATCAAAACAAACAACTTTTGTGTTGCAAGTCCTACCTAATAAGAGTAATATGCAAATTAATCATCACTCCACTACACCCACAAAACACACCCACCAACACACCCACCAGCCAATCAGATCGAGTATGCAAATAAACCAAGATGGCTATGGCCACAGAGAGCAGGAAGGAGGCTTGGGTTTCCCAGGTAACAGAAGAAGCCAATCTTTCTGCCTACTCTTGCTGGCCTAGGCCTCCACTCAAGGCTACAAAGTTTCAGTTATAGAAGGTAAACAAATCCAAACAGAAATGGCAGCAGCCACAAAGCTGGAGAGAGCAGGCTAGGGTTGCCTGCAGCACAGAGCAAGCAAAGCTTTCCGCACACCCTGGCTGGCCCAAGCCTCTGCTTAAGGCTACAAAGTTTCAATTATAGAAGGTATATAAGTCCCAATAGAAATGGCTGCCAGCCACGGAACAAGCAGGAGGCTTGGCTCCGCTCCAGGATACAAAGTTTCAATTGTAGAAGGTAAATAAATTCCAGATACCAGGACCTCCGCTTGGGTTGCCACAGGGCATGACTGGCCTGCAAACCACCACAGGCCCCTCTCTTAGGCCACCCCATTCCCCAAGGGAACCCCCACCCTGATCCGGGTCACCCTTCAGGACAAACCAGCTAGCCCCCATGCATGCACCAGACTTCTATCCTATCTAATAAAAGAGTAATATGCAGATTGACCATCTTTCCAACACACAATATGGCTGCCCCCATGTGGTCAATGATCCTACCCCTATGTGGACACAAGATGGCCACCACAAGATGGCCAGCAGGGGAGGGCAATTGGGAGCAATGAGGCAAAGGAGGGCAGTTGTGGGCAATCAGGCAAGCAGGAGAGGGCAGTTGGGAGGCACCAGGCCTGCAAGGGAGGGCAGTTAGGGATGACCAGGCCGGCAGAGGAGGGAAGTTGGGAGCAAATAGGCTGACAGGGGAGCAGTTAGACATCAATCAAGCTGGCATGGGAGTAGTTAGGGGGGGATCAGGCTGACAGGCAGAAGTAGTTAGGGGCAATCAGGAAGGCAGGCAGGTAAGCAGTTGGGAGCCAGCAGTCCTGGATTGTAAGAGGGATGTCCCACTGCCGTTTAGGCCCAATCCCAGGAAACAAGCATTCGGACATCCCTTGAGGGGTCCCAGATTGGAGAGGGTGCAGGCTGGGCTGAGGGACCCCCGCCCCCCCGCCTCATGCACGAATTTTGTGCACTGAACCTCTAGTAATATCAATAAAGAAAAAAGGCATTGCACAGAATGGGAAAAAACATTTTCAAATTATTTATCCTTTAAGACAGTAGTTCTCAACGTTTCTAATGCCATGACCTTTTAATACAGTTACTTATGTTGTGGTGACCCCCAACCATAAAATTACTTTCGTTGCTACTTCATAACTATAATTTTGCTACTGTTATGAATTGTAATGTAAATATCTGTGTTTTCTGATGGTCGCAGGCTCTATAGCAGCGGTTCTCAACCTGTAGGTCATGACATAAATCTTTGATAATCTGTCAGTTAAGTGAATGAATGGGAATAAGAATAGATATCTTTCTATTGTTGTACAGATGGAGAATGAGTTAGATTCTGCTCGGTCTGAAATAGAACTCCTCAGAAGTCAGATGACAAATGAGAGAATCTCCATGCAGAATCTAGAAGCTTTGCTGGTGGTCAATCGGGACAAAGAGTATCAGACTCAGATAGCACTTCAAGAAAAAGAATCTGAAATTCAGCTGCTTAAAGAACACCTGTGTTTGGCAGAAAATAAAATGTGAGTTTCTTAGCAGTATCGTAACAAACTCATATTCCGTAAGTTTTTGATATTTTATTGGCTAGTAGAATTTTAAAGCTGAAATTTATATAATTTAAGCATCCATAATTAGACATTAATTAAACTGAGCACCAGAAATATTGTGATTTGCCAAAAATTTAGTACTAGTTTCTATTACATGTTTAGCTAAGTTGATTTAAATTTAAGTTTAACCATTGTGTTGATTGTTTCCAATGGAGCTTTGGATATAATAAGATGTCTAATCTATAATGTCGCCTTTAGGAAATATTATAACCAGATTAGAAAAACAAAACACTTCTGAAACCAGAAGAATTTTTCTATATATGAACCCACCTGGTATTTCTCCTTAATCTTCCCACTTGTCACACGGTGTTTGCTTGTGTACCTATAAGGTACATACTAGGTACCTGGAAGGACTCCTGCATTCACAGAATATTGAAGACTTCCCTTAGAGCAGTGGTCGGCAAACTCATTAATCAACAGAGCCAAATATCAACAGTACAACAATTGAAATTTCTTTTGAGAGCCAAAATTTTTAAACTTAAACTTCTTCTAATGCCATTTCTTCAAAATAGACTCGCCCAGGCCGTGGTATTTTGTGGAAGAGCCACACCCAAGGGGCCAAAGAGCCACATGTGGCTTGCAAGCCACAGTTTTCTAACCATGGCCTTAGGGCATTGATTGTGGCTGCTGCTTTCAGCATCCCAGCACCATTAGCAGCTTATTCCAGGCCCCTGCTGGAAGGATGGGTGGAAATACCTGCCTGGATTGTTAAACTTGGTCTGTTGCTAACCCCTCACCAAAAGCAGAGGTTCTCTCCTCTAGAACACTTTTTCATCCAGCCTCAACTCTGCCCTTCTGTCTGAGCTTGGGGCCTCGGGAGGAATAGGAACCATGATCTCAGGAATCAGGCACTCACAGGAGCCCCTGACCGAGCCCAGCCTGCAAAGCCCAAGCCAGTTCCTTCAGAAACTGTTTGCAGGTTATGGCAGCTGTCACTGAGTCCTTCTTAGTCACTGCAGCTGGGCTGTTGTGCCACCTTTAACCGGTTCTGCCAGGTCACTTTCTCAAGCCGGAGTGGAAATCTCTTAAGAATGTAACCTTATAGGCTACCTTCTGTTCTAGATTGGCTGACCAGTGCTGTCCCTTACACGGGTAAACACGATCAGCTTGTGTGTCCTAGAGTGCGTCCTGGGAACAAGCAGCGAGGGTAGGGCGCTCTTACAAGCAGCCTTCGTCTCCGTCGTTATCTTCCTGATGCAGGGCGCCATGTAATGGGGGTTTGTGGCATGGGTTAGCCCTAAAGGAGATCCTGTTAAATGGAGGAGAGTGTGCGCAGGAATATCAGATTTAATTCTGAGTGTACACAAAGCTCATGGTTGATCTAATATATTACAGACTATTAGACTTCCAGTTTTGATTACTTGGTTATACCATTGAAGAGTATAATACTTTAAAGTACTTCTGAAGAGTATAATACTTTAAAGTACTTCTATAAAAATTACTAGATGCCAGGTGCACAGATTCATGCACCAGTGGGGTCCCTCGGCCTGGCCCGTGGGGATTGGGCTGAAACCAGATCTCCAACGTCCTCTGAGGGTCCCAGATTGCGAGAGGGCAGTTCTCCATTGACACAACCCAGAATCGGGCTCTCTCCTCTCTTCTCCCAATATTGTCATTTTCTCTCTGCATCTGTCTCAGTCCTTTCATCTCACTTTATCCTAAGTTTGGTAGTAACTGATGACTTGTGGGCATTTAGCAGCAAAATGCATTAATTTAGCAAACAGGATTTACTTAGCCTGGCCCTTCCACCCAGGCAGAGTCCTGATGGGAACCTCCTTCTTCCTCCTGAGCTTCTCCTACCCTTCCTTCCCTCCTTGGTAGGTGCCTGCTGGCACTGCTGTTCACCTGGAAGAAGGGAAGTCACAGCCCCTTTCCCAGCCTAGAGTGGTAGTGGGAAATTCACTGCCTCCACTGGAAATCAATATTAAGTGGATAGGCCAGTGCAGGCACCAGACAGTGGGGCCACAGCCAGTAGGTCCTGCGTGTCTCATCATTTAGCTAATTGCGTCAAAAAGTTTCTGTTAGGGCCAGACCTCTGCAATGGGCTAGAGACCTGGTGTGGAGCCAGACCTGAAGTGGGGATCCAATTGGCCAGAAGCCCGTGCATGGATTCATGAGCTGGTGGCGTCCATCCGCCTGGTCTCTGGGGATCGGGCCAAAACCTGTTCTCCAACATCCCCTGATTGTGAGACGGCGGTTCTCAGGTGAAGCACCCTGAAATTGGGCTCCCTCGTCTCTGATTCTGGGTGCATCACCCGAGAACCGCAGCTGCCAAGTTACTGCAGCTCGACAGCTCCTGCTTTGTGTATCTGCCTCCTGGTGGTCAGTGTGAGTCATAGCCACTGGTCAAAAGGTTGGCTGGTCAGTCAGTTGCTTAGGCTTTTATATATATATATATATATATATATATATATATATATATATATATATAGATGTGCAGTAAATAGGTAATAGAAATAGATAATCCTATATAATAAAGAGCTAATATGCAAATGGCCTTCATGCCCTAATGCCAGAACTGCTCAGACACTCAACACTGGGAAGGACCAGCCAGGCACAAATGAGCTCACAAGAGAAGAATGGGGACCATGAGAGAGGAATGAGGACCAGCCACAAATGAGCTTGCGAGAGAGGAATGGAGACCAACCAGGCTGCGGCCTGGGAGAGGGACAAGCCGACTGCCCCATTGTCCTGGGCACCAGTGGCTGGGGCTGTGGCCGAGGAGAGGGACAAGCAGCCTTCCCCATGGTCCCAGGCACCAGCCCCTGCACCTGCAGCCTGGCAGAGGGACAAGCCACCCACCCCACTGTCCTGGATGTCAGTACCTGCAGCTATGGCCCAGGAGAGGGACAAATCACCACCCCACAGTCCTGGGTGCCTGCGGCTGTGGCCCAGGTGAAGCCGCTGTAGCTGCAGCTGGCGTGGGCAAAGCCGGTCCAAGTCCTGGGTGCCTGTGGCTGGCCAGAGGGAAGGAAGCCCGGGTCTGGGTGCCTGCAACCAGCCAGAGGAGGGAATCCTTGGTCCCGGTTGTGGGACGAGGCAGAGGTGATTAGGGATGATCAGGCCAGCAAAAGAGCAGTTAGGGCAATCAGGCGGGTGGAGGAGCAGTAAGGCGTGATAAGGCAGGCAGAGGTGGTTAGGGGAGATCAGGCAGGCAGGCAGGCAGGCGAGCAGTTAGGAACCAGCAGTCCCAGATTGTGGGAGGCAGTCAGACGTCCCTAAAGGGCCGTGGATTGGAGAAGGTGAAGGCCGGGCTGAGAGACCCCTTGTCCCATGCATGAATTTTGTGCTCCTGGCTCCATATAAACACAAGGAAATTGACACAGAGAAAGTTTAACTAATTGAATGTAATTGGCATACCTTAAGCTTTTCAAGTAGGCTACCTTGTTCATTTACTACACCTAAATTTGGCATATCCTATCTAAGAAAGAGGGAATTTGCTAATTGACTCTCACACAGTCACAAAGGTGGCATCCACACCTAGTAAGGAGGGAATATGCTAATTGGCTGTCCTACCCTTAAAGATGGCAGTTCCCACAGCCAATAAGGAGGGAATATGCTAATTGACTGTCCCACTCTCAAATATGGTGATGCCCACAGCCACAAGAAGTCAGCACCTAGTCCCTTCAGCCCCACCCAGTGGCAGGCAAGTGGCAAGGCTGGACCCAGCAGACCCAGCCTTGCCGTGCGACTGCCTCCAGAGTCCCCCAGTCCCCTCAGTCCACCAGCCACCCAGGGCCAGCCCAAGGTGCAGACAAGCCTCGGATGGCAGCTGCCCAGCCGCCCAGGGGCCGCCTGAGGTTCAGGTAACCAGGACCGGCTGAGGCTTGTGCTGCCAGCAGTGGCAGCATCAAAGGTATGATGGGGGCATCGCCTTCCCCTGATTGTCGGGTTGCCTCCTACCCGTGAGGGCTCCCAGACTAAGAGAGGGGGCAGGCCAGGCTGAGTCCCCACCACCACCACCCCCACTCCAGTGCATGAATTTTCATGCACTGGGCCTCTAGTAAATCCATAAAGATCACAATTTGGCTTGGATCCAGCAAGGAAACATTACCAGCATGGTTCAGAAAGTTCTAGGCTTTAAAAAAGTCTAATCAACTCTCTCTCTTACATTCTGCCACACAGGGCCATCCAGAGTAGAGATGTGGCCCAGTTCAGGAATGTCGTCACGCAACTGGAAGCTGACTTAGACATTACCAAAAGACAGCTGGGGACCGAGCGCTTTGAAAGGTGAGTTGGTCTCTATGCAGTATTTAGGCTGGGAGCATTCTTTCTCAGATAACAACAGATTCTGGTTATTCCATGATGGCTAGGCTTTAAAGTGTGAATTGAACTTCAGTTTCACCATTGGAATAATGCCACTGAATACAAAATTCAAAAGTTCTAATTCAAACATTTTGCTTTAGGGATAGGGCTGTGCAAGAACTTCGCCGCCAGAATTACTCAAGTAATGCTTATCATTTGAGTTCTACACTAAAGCCAAATACAAAATGTCATTCACCGGAACGTGCTCTCCACCGATCTCCTGACCGAGGCCTGGATCGATCTCTAGAAGAGTGAGTGGTTTAAGGGTCCATTCTCTGGGGTTCATACAGCAATATATACAGAGACTATTTGAGGATGTAAGGAAACGCAGTAACAGTCTGTCAAGAATAGTGCTATTAGTTATAGTCACATAAAAATGTGACTAGTTACATTTAGTTACTAGTTACACATGATTAGTTATAGTCACATAAAAATGAAGTTTTTTTTACTTAGTTTTATATAAATATTCTAAAGTGAAAGATCTTTATTTTATCTGATTACATAGTTATATATTATAAATCTGATCTTTTATTTCTACATTAATTTGTATTAATTTTAATTGGTAAATTAAATGAATTTAACTTTGATTAATAAAACATTGGTTCATTTTTATACCACCCTAAATGTGAATACTCTATGAAAGTAAAAAGTTAATATTAGAGGCAGAATTTTAGATACATTTCTATATGTCACAGATTTGTAATAACATTTTTATTTGGAAATAATTTGAAATTTACAATCAATAATAAAAATAAAATAATACAAAGGACATCTGTATACCATTTACCCATAATCTCTATTGTTAAAATTTTACCAAATTTGCTTTTTATGTGTTTGAGACAGCGCATGTGCTGTCTCACATACACTCTTGCACATGCTCCCTCTCTTTCTACATACACACATTTTTAAAAACAACAATAATAATTTAAGTTCCGAACCATCCTCACCTTGCCTTCTTCCATTCTGTATTTGTAAGTCTGTTTTTCTACAGTGGGTACTCTATCTCATCAACACATTTACTCCATATAAGCATAGTTACTCCTTTGTTTAATCCCAGAATGCATAGAGAAAAAGTTTCAAAATTTCTCACCTATGTTACTACAATAAGCAGAGCAACATTTTTTAAAAGTTTGAGATCTAGCCCTGGCTAGTTATCCAATGGTTAGAGCATTGGCACAGAGACAGAAGGCTCACAGGTTCGATTTCCACTCAAGTGCATGTATATTGGTTGCAGGCTTGATCCCTCACCCCCACATGCAGAAGGCAACCAATAGATGTGTCTCTTTCATATTGATGTTTCTCTTTTTTTTCTCCCTCTCCCTCTCCTCTACTTTCTCTTAAAAAAATAATGGGAAAAAAATATGCTGGGGTGAGCATTTAAAAAGTTCATGATCTGTTTGCAACTCTTCCTTCCTATCCCCATATGTTTAATGGCCCAACTCTTCCAGGCATATAGTTAAATGTTGTCTTAATAAATTACTCAATTACTTTTTTTCTTTCTCTGTGGTTATAGTATATATGTTTGAAATATCATTAGTTTATTTATTTCAGTTTGTTTTCATTTTTCCTCTTCTTATATTTTCCTTGATTTGATATAATTTTTGAGTTTGTAGGTTGATATGCTTTCAAAAGTCAAGACTTTGCAAAAGTAACTCAAAGTGTCCCTCTCTCCTGTGTGCTTTCTATCCTGCCCTTCCAATGAGAAGAGTTTTTTCCTGTGTTTTCGTTTCATTTTTAATTTCTAGTTTTATTGCATTGGGGCCACTAATACATCTTATAAGAGCTTCAATTTAAAAATATATATAAAGAATTTATATAACTCAGTACCTGATGGCCCCCAACTACCATCCCCGGCTGGCCTCATGGCCCCCAACTGCCCTCCCCAGCTGGCCTCATGGCCCCCAATTGCCCTCCTCTGCTGGCCTGAGAGCCCCTAGCCTCTGCCTCGCCCCCCACCACCATGACTTTGTCTGGAAGGAAGTGGGATGTCTGGAAGATGTCCATTCTCTCTGTATAATTAGCATATTACCCTTTTATTAGTATAGATATGTTCTCCCATACAGAGGGCTCCCCTTCATTTTGTTGATGATTCTTTGCTATGCAGAAACTTTTTAATTTGATACAATCCCATTTGTTTATTGATTTACTAGAGGCCTGGTGCATGAAAATTTATGCCCTGGGGAGTTCCTCAGACAGCTGCACCATCTCAGAGTCCAGGAGCCCTCAGGGGATATCCTACTGACAGCTTAGGCTCACTCCCCACCTTAGGCCTCCTTCTGCAGGAGGAGACTGTACTGATCAGGGAAAGGTGCTGCCCCCATCACACTGACACTGCTTCTGCTCCTGGCTTCCCTCTGCAGGAGGCAACCAGGCCAATCAGGGGAAGGCGCTGCCCCCATCACCCCACTGCTGCTGCCACTGCCAGCTGCCATGGCTGCCTGCCCTCTTTGGCCCTCATAGCCACTGTGGCTTTGTCCAGAAGGATGTCCAAAAGATATCTGGTCTATCCAGTCTGATTAGCATATTACCCTTTTATTAGTATAGATTGATGAGAGCCATTATGAAGGTGTGAGGTGAAATTTCATTGTGGTCTTAATTTTCATTTCTCTGATGATTAGTGACATAGAGCATCTTTTTATGTCTATTGGCCATCTAAATGTCCTCTGAAGAAGTTTCTATTGAGATGTTTTGTCCATTTTTTAATTGGATTTTTTTTAATGGGTTGTCTGAGTGCCTTATAAATTTTGGATATTAATCCCTTATCAGCAGTATCATTGGTGAACATAGTCTCTCATTCAGTGGGTTGGCTTTTCACTTTGTTGATTATTTCCTTTGCTGTGTAAAAGCTTTTTAGTTTGATGTAGTCCCATTTGTTTATTTTTTCTTTTATTTCCCTTACCCAAGGAGATATGTCAAAAAAAATAAACAAACAAAAAACATTGTGATAAGAAATATTTCAGATTTTACTGCCTATGTTTTCTTTTAGGATTTTTATGGATTTTAGTCTTACACTTAAGTCTTTATTCCATTTTGAGTTTATTCTTGTGCATGGTGTAAGAAGGTGGTGTAGTTTCGTTTTTATTTCATGTATCTGTTTAATTTTTGAACACTATTGAATAGATTGTCTCTATTCCATTCTGTGTTCTTGCCTCTTTTGTCAAATATTAATTGACTATAAAGGCATGGCTTTACTTTAGGTTCTCTATTCTGCTTTTATGCCAGGACCTTGCTGTTTCTAGTACTATGGCCTTGTAGTATAGTTAAATATTGGGTAGCATTATTCCCCCAACTTTGTTCTCTTTCTCAAGATTTATGATGCTATTTGGGATTTTTTTTTGCAGTTTCATGTTCATTTTTGGAATATTTGTTCTAGATTTGTGAAATATGCCATTGGCATCTTGGTAGGAATTGCCATAGTTTGCTTTGGGTAGTATAGACATTTTAATGACATTAATTTTCATTATCCATGAACATGGTATATGCTTCTACTTATTTGTATCTTCTTCAGTTTCTTTCTTCAATTGCTTTTAGTTTTCCATTATCATGTCTTTTAAATGTTTTATTAAATTTACTAGTAAATACATATTTTTTGATGAAATAGTAAATAATTTTTTTTAGTTTCTCTTTCTGGTAGTTCATTATTGGTGTATGAAATGCAATTAATTTTTGGATATTTATTTTGTAGCCTGCTTTTTACTGAATTCGTTTATCAGTTCTAGTAGTGTTTTGGTGGAATTTTAAGAGTTCTCTATGAACTGTATTACATCACCAGTAAAGAGTGGTCATTTTAATTTCCAATTTGAATACCTTTTTTTTTCTTGTCTGATTGATGTTACGAGGACTTCCAATACAATGTTGAAAGATTTCTTAAACTGTCCTTATATAAAAAAATGATTTTGCTCTTTAAATTGGATATGTTCTGCTACCTTGTCTTCTAAATTGCTAATTTGCTTTTCAGCTTTATCCAATCTATTATATATTCTTTCCAGTGTATTTTTCATTTCAGATATCAAATTGTTCATTTGCAACTGGTTATTTTTTATGGTTTCTACATTTTGTTGTTGTTGTTGTTTCAACGCTTGCTATTTCTTTGTTAAGTTATCACTAAGTTCCATGAACATCCTTAAAACAATTTTTTTGAACTCTTCATCTAGTACAATGCTTGTTTCCATTTCATTTAGCTCTTTTTCTGGACATTTCTCTTGTTCTTTCATTTAGGTTTGTCTTTTTATCTCCCCATTTTGTCTGTCTCTTTGTATTTGTTTCTGTGTATTAGATAGATCTGCTATGTCTCCCAATCTTGGTAGGATAGTGTCCTGTGGAACTTAGTGGCACAGTCTCCTTGATCACCTGAGCTGGGTGCTCCAGTAATATCTCTTGTGTATGTTATGTGAGCTCTTTTGTCATAATTGAGTGTTGAGTTTGCTATGGGCCTGTTTGTGTGTGTGTTTGATCCTCAAGCTTGCTGACTATGAGTATTGATCTTGACCACAGTGTACAAGCTGCTGTGCAGGTGCTGACCTCGTGAACCGGAATTTGCCTCAGCAGGATCTGACGCCTACTGAGATCGGCCTTTGGTTATGACACTTGTTAAGCTAATTGGATCCTGCTCTGATCTTGTCTGAATTTGGCCACTGAGTGTGTCTGTTCTGGTGCCTTTTGGGAGGTACACTGGTCAGTATCAGACACTGCTTGTGACCTGCCCTGGGCAACCTTTCTAGAGCTACAAAGGAATCCACAGTTTGTGACTAACTCTGCTGGGCCTTGTTGTGTGTGTTGGATCCTTATGTGCACCAAGTCTGGCTTCCACCAATACTGAGCCCGAGGGCAGGCCAGCAAATGGCATAAGGGCCCAGAGATCCATCTCTGCCAGCCTTCACCTGCCAGCTGCTTCTTAGGTTCAATCATTAAAAGAGCCTCTAGGTAGGGGTGAGTGGTGTTCACCATATTGATATAGGTTGAAACTCATGCCAATGCTGGGTCTGAGGCCGCTCAGCAAATGTCCCAGGTTATACCAAACCCAGCTATTCCCTGCCAGATACCAATAGACCTTTGTAGTAGGTAGGGTGGTATCTCAGGGAGTCATCAGCATGAGGATAGCAGATTTTACCCAGGCCCAAACAGACCAAGATTTGGTCATTAAAGGAACGATTCTGCACCAGTTTGGAATGCAAGGGGGGCGGAAATGACCATGTCCTAGAGCAACACAACACAGTCTGTCCTAGATCCTGCCCAGACCTTCTCGGCAAGGTGGAGCTGCCTGGCATCATGGGAGTGGGATCACCTGGAGCCTAGAGGGTGGGGCTAATGTATATGTTGTGAGAGGAGGCAATGGTCAATTTCATGGGAAAGTGGGGGGAATGGACCTGCCACAAAGCCACACAGCTCAGTTCCTGAGTCAGCTCCTACATCTGCACCCTGGCCCAGAAAGACGACTTCTCAGCAGGGAATCCAGAGGATGGCGCTATTGTACCCCCCAGACTGACGCCATAGGAGAGGAAGCATCTGGAAAGATGGTGTCTGCAATGTGGAAGAGGGATTCACACAGAGAGCCTGGCGGCTGTCCCGCCAGCTCTCTTCCCAGAGCCATTAACCCCATTCTGTCCTCATGGGACTAGTCTGCTCTGCCTCCCTCTGTCAGTACTCAGGGTGAGTCTCTGTGAACAAGATTTTATGTGTTGGCCCTTTAAGAGTGTACCTGGTCTGTTTCTTGTCCCTATAGTTTTGCCTTTTCCAGGATGTCATAGAAATTGAATCATATCATATGTAGCCTCTAGTGGCTAAATTTCGCTCAACATAATATATTTCAGATTTTTCCAGGTTGTTATATGTATCAGATCTTCTTGAATATTCCTTTTACCCACCGAAAAGTATTCCTCTGTACGGATCTACAAGTTTTATTTTCCTTTTTACTTAGAAAGAATTATAGACTTACCTGGAATTATAAAAATAGTTAAAAATAGTCCTTCCCTCAGCTTACAAAGTAATATCTTACAAACCAGGAATTTTTAACATTAGTAAAATATAGTTCATTTTAACTCACATTCAGTTTTCACTTGTTTTTCCATGTTTTTATTTATGTGTATTTATAGTTGTTTTACACACCAACCATATTTCACCACCACAATCAAGACACCGACACCTACTTGTTCCATCAGCACCAAGAAACTCACTTTCTCATGATACCACTTTATAGTTAGTCAAAGCACACACATACTTTCCCCCAAGTAAATGTTAACTTCTGCTCTACCTCTATAATTCTGTCATTTTGAGAATGTTATATAAATAGAATCACAAACACTATGTGACTTTTTGAAATTGACTTTTTTTTTATTTAAGACATGTCCATGAGATCCATTCAAGTTGTATCTAATAATAGTTTATTCCTTTTTAATACTGAATATGATTCCAAGATATGGATATATCACAGTTAGTAAACATTGAACAAAAAAATATATCTGTTTTTCTTCACAGAAGCTGGGGGGAAAATAGTATGTATTGCCAAAGTAATATTAGGATTTAATTTTATACACGGTGAAATTGTGGAATTAAAAATGTTAACCTGCACAAATTTTTCTCTCTCATAGGAATCTTTGCTATAGAGATTTCTGACATGCAAAAAGATTCTTCACATCCTTGGGAAAGGTCAAAGTGTCAATCTGATTTTTTTGCTATATGATTGCATTTATCTTTTGAATCCTTGACAATCTTAAATGTATATATTAACTTTGTGCCTCTGAATCTCTGTTCTCATGTGCCATATTGCAGTGGTCAGAGATGACTTACAAAAACAAAAATGCATGTGGCTCTTTCTACCCATACAGTAATAGTGAGTGTAAAACCCACTTACTTCACTATTGAACACTGTCATGTTAACTCTCCGGTGTAAATAAAGAAGCTTATAAAAAGAAGGAAAAGTGTTTTTTACAAAACTGATTTCCTTTCCTTTCTTGGTACCTCATATAATTGGATGGTTATTTTTCTTGGCTGGAGAAGTTCTGCCAAAATAGGTACATTTTGCTCATACTGGCCTGGGTCCCAATATGCCACTTTGGACCCAGCCCGACTCAAATTCCAGGCCATAATCAGCAGATAGTAGGAATGTGTCAGGATCTTAAATCCATAATATTGTACCACTGATTAACATACATTTCTGCAATTGTGTTTACCCATACTATTTTTAGAAAGGCAGGTGATGCTATATCTGTCAAGAATGTAAGATTTTTTTAAATCTGTATTTTTAATAAGTTTTCTTTAAAACATTAAAGTACTGCAATCAACTTAATGGCCATTTTTATTTATTTATTTTTATTTTTTGCCTGTGGCAGGTATTTATTATATATAGTAATAAATCCAGTGACCTTTCCTTATTTATTTCCACTAAAATTGCCTAAATCTCTTACCTTTTCTGTCCATTCATTTTGAATTAAGAGCCTGAATACTACTGCATTTTACTGACATTAGCTGTTTGTATTCTTGCCATTTATTTAAACAATTATATCATTAATAGTATTTATAGAATATAAATAGATTCTCACTATATACAGTGACTATTCAGTATGACTACAGTAATACTGTACAGCAATACTGTTCAGTAATACAGTAGGATAGGGCCTTGATTTTGATCTTGTTTAATCATTAACACTGTGGTATTTTACCATAAGGCCATGCTACATATTTACTTTAGCTTGATTTTTAAAAACCTTGAGGTTTATTCATCTAGTTCAAGTCTCTCATTACAGATTGGTTTAAAAATTGAATAACTTAAAATATGTCCTAGTATAAACATTTTAGATAATACACAAAGAGTTATTGGTAAAAGAAGTTGTTGGTGCTAATATTAAATAATGTTTTAATAAATATGCAAAATTAACTTTTCTAGGTGATGCAATGACCTAAGTACTACGTCATTACAACATTAATTTTAATCTGTCCACCTCCTAGATGACCTGATAAGGAGCTGAATGTCACCTGTCACATGTACTTTACATGTTGTATGTGGAGGGCAGTATGTCAGGAAAAGGGCATGAGATAAATAATAATGAAGTATGTAAGCAAATATTTCCATACTTGAATAGAAGTATACTATACTTGTGCCATTAATTACAGAATATTTAAAAGGAAAATTATTTGGTAAGTATAAAGGGGCCAATATTATCCAAAGGTAGGAAACCTCAACTTTATTCTATGTTAAAACTCAAAGAAAATATTTTTTCTTATAGTTATATTCAAGGACATTCATTATTTTAAATCAGATTCATGTCACATGATATAAATATATATTAGCCTATTGATAAGGTTGAGGTCACCTGATGCAATAAAATGCACAATAAAAAAAACTATACCAAACATTATTTCTGTGATAACAAAGAAATCTGAAAAAGCTCTCAACTTTGAAATGCCATGTTTAATCCAAAACATCCATTCTTACTGAAGAAAGGGTGTTTTGAGAGAGAATTGTTAACCCTCTGAGTTAAATATCTCACAGGCACTAAGTCTCAATACATCTAAACTATATTCAACGATGTGTCCTCTTGCAGTCTCTACCCTTGTTTCCCACATAGACACTATGTCAGATGTCTAAATCCTTAGCCCAGATGCCATTGGAAGTCACTCCCTTCCCTTCTCACTGAACAATTTAGTCAACCTAAATGTAACTTCCTCCTACATATTGAAGAAATTAAAGAAGACCTATATAGTGGAAAGACATCCTGTGTTCATGGACTGGGAGCCAAATATTGTTAAGATGGCAATATTCCCCCAAGCCAACTTCAGATTAAATAGAACTTTTTGAAATTCCAATGGAATCTATCTTTTTCCCCCCCACAGAAATGGAAAACCCAATCCTAATATTCATACAGAATTTTAAGAGATCCAGAATAGTTCAGTTATGAGACAGAGAATAAAGTTGGTAGACCCACATTTCCCAATTTCAAAAACTTACTGCTAAGCTACAGTTACTGAAATAGTGTAGTACTAATGCAAGGATAAACAAGGATCAATGGGATAGATTGAGAGTCCTGAAATAAACCTACTTCTATGGTCAGTTGATTTCAAGAAGGGTGCCTAGACCATTCATTCACTGGGAGTGCTGGGCCAATTGGAAAATCACATGCTAAAGAATGAAGCTGGACCCTTACCACACACCACTTACTACAAAAATCAACTCAAAATGAAATATATATACCTACATTTAAGTGCTAAAACTATTCAAAGAAAACATACAGGCAAATCTTCATGACCTTGGATTTCATAATTGTTTCTTAAATATGACAACTTCTAAGATAGATAAATTAGCCTTAATCAGAATTAAAAACCTGTGCATCAAAAGGCACTACAAAGAAAGTGAATGAAGGACAACCAAATAATGGAAGAAAATATTTGCAAATCATATATCTGGTAATGGTGTAGTATCTAGAATATATAATTTTTATAACCCAACATTAAAAATGACTCATTTAAAAATGAGCAAAGGGCTTGGGTAGACATGCTCCAAAGAGGATATACTAATGGTTAATAAGTACATGAAAAGATACACAATGTCATTAGTCATTGTGACAATTGAGATAAAAGTTATAACCTCTCACATAGTAAGATGGCTAGAATGGAAAATATGACAATAACAAGTATCAATGAGGATGTGGAGAAATTCATACATTGCTGGTGGAAATATGAAATGGTTCGGCCACTGTGGAAAAGTTGGGCAGTTCCTCAGTAAATTAAACAGAGTTAACATATGACCCAGCAATTCAACTCATAGGTATATACCCAAAAGAACTGAAAATGTGCTCAAACAACACTGTACACGAATTAGCTCTAATTTGAAACCACCCACCCAAATGTCCAACAATTGATGTTACATCCCTATGATGAAATATTATTCATTCATAACTGTGAATGAAGTACAGCATGGATAGCCCTTGAAACATTGTGCTAAGTGAAAGTATCCAGACACAAAACCCACAGTTTGTGATTCCATTCATTTGAAATATGCAAATAGGCAAATCCATAGAGACAATGCAGATTAGTGGTTGCCAGGGGCAATGGGGGTGGGGGGCTGCTTAGTGGATACAGGGTTTCTATTTGGGTGATGAGTAAGTCCTGGAACTGTGTAGTGGGAATAGTTGTGCTACTGAGCTGTACAATTTCAAATAGTTAATAAAATGTTAAATTTTGTTATTTTACCACAATTTATGAAAAAGTCATTTTCTCAAAATTTCTCTGACTCCTAGCATTGGTCTGACTGGGTCAGGTTCTCCTGCAAAAAGTATCTAGTATTTCTCCTTTGAAGGACTTACCAGAGTTATAATTGATTATTTGTATAATTTTTTATCTAATATCTGTCTCCTTCTTTACTATAAAATCCATCAGGGTAAGGGATCATATCTGTCTTCATTGTATCTCCTAGGGTGTAGCACATGCTTGGTACATACTAGATTTTCTGTATATACTATGGAACAAGTAAAGCAGGGGTGAGCAACCTTTTTTCTGCCAAGGGACATTTAGGTATTTATAACATCATTCATGGGCCATACAAAATTACCAACTTAAAAATTAGCCTGCTGTATTTGGTGAAACATTTAATTAACTCACCCCTAAGGCATTGAGAGGTCTTTCCTGACCAAATTATTTCTTGGGCCTTGTAGATGTTTCCAACCCTGAAATGAAGGAACAAATTTCCCCCAATTCTTAACTATTATAGTATCTCCTAAATATCTCTGAAATAATATACTTTTCTCTATTCTCACTTTAATACAGACCATAGTAACATCTTAATCTAAAATGATGTGACAGTCTCCTATTTGCTCTCTCGGTCTAATTCATTCTCCACACTGTAATCAAAGAAGTAGTTTTAAACACTAATACAATCACATCTCTCTCTACACATGTACCCCGTGAGTATGAAATTTACCATTAGACTAAAGTCCAAACTCTTTATTTAATACTAGAGGCCTGGTGCATGAAAATGGTGCTTTGGGGGAGGGGGGGTGTCCCTCAGCCCTGCCTCCACCCTCTTGCAGTCCGGGACCCCTTGGGGGATGTCTGCCTGCCAGCTTAGGTCCGCTTTGCCCTCCCTCCTCCCCCGGGAACGGGCCTAAGCCAGCAGGCAGACATCCCTCTCACTATCCCGGGCTCTCGCAGTTCAGTACCCCTCGCTCCTTACCACCCACCTGCAGCGGAGGCGGGAGAGGCTCCCATCACGGCCCATGGCCGATGCGCTCACCAACCATGAGCCCAGCTTCTGGCTGAGTGGTGCTCCTCCTATGGAAGCACACTGACCAACGGGCAACTCCTGCATTGAGTGTCTGCCACCTGGTGGTCAGTGAGCATCACAGCAACTGGTCATTCTGCCATTCAGTCAATTTATATATTAGGGTTTTATTATATAGGATTGCCTTCGTCTCTCTGATTTGGTTCTTTATTTTTTTAATCTTTTCAGCCTCATACTGCTCCGTACCCACTTTACAAATATATATTATATTTATTCTGAATTGCATTTGATACCTGGAATAGTTTATTTTCTTGCATCTCTTGACCTTTACATATGCTCTTTCCTCTGCCTGGATCACTCATTTTTCTCTCTCCCAGTCTCCCTTCCAGCCTGGAAAAGTCTTGTTTGGCTAAACATTGCATCATCAGCACCTAGCACAGTGCCTGTCACATGGTATGTGCTTAATAAATTTTTGTGTTTTTTAAAAAAAATTCTTCTTATTTCTTGTCTAATTTCTATATATTCTTCTATTTGTTATAACTTATCCTCTGTGCTTCATTTCATTCTTATTGTATGGTATTGTTTGTGAGTCATACCTGTTAGGCAATGAACTCCATGAAAGATTGCTTATTTTTAATGGTACAGACCATACCAGACTCATGATGGCTTCCAGTTGATATATATTCACTGAACAGGTATACAGTATAGGTGGTTAAGACCATAGGTTCTAGACTCCCATTGCTTGACTTTACATCATGTCTTTATACTTCCTAACCGTGTACTTGATTAAGTTAGCACTTAAGCTTTCTCTACATTATTTTCCTCATCTGTTAAAGGTATATATATCCAACTTAAAATAGTATGTGGATTAGTTGAGATAATATACCTATAATACTTAGTCTCTATACAGTGTCAGGTATAGAGTAGATAGTCAGTAGATATTTTTATTATTTCTGAAACTAATACAGAAACCTATAGGTTTGAGACTCAAGAGAGAAAACTTGGCTGGAGAAGAGTTTTGGTAGTCCTCAGCAAGTATGGGTATAGGACAGTGGTCAGCAAACCGCGGCTCGTGAGCTACACGGGGCTCTTTGACCCCTTGAGTGTTCTAACGCCACTTCTTCAAAATAGACTCACCCAGGCTGAAAACTGACTTCTGCGCATGGGCCACAAAGTTTCAATTGCACTGTTCATGTGCGCCCACACATGGTATTTTATGGAAGAGCCACACTCAGGAAGCCAAAGACCACATGTAGCTCACGAGCCAGTTTGCTGCCCACTGGGTTAGAGATCAAACAAATGAAAAACAAGATAGGGAAAACAAAAACCAGTTCAGGGAGGAAAAGATATCAAGGTTTTCCAGATGGCTCAATTATGAATAGTGCTTCAGAGTCTTAATAATATGAGCACTGTAAATACATCTAAGCAAAATTACAAAATTAATTAAGGAGAGGATGAAGGAAAGGTAAAGCAGCAATATGTCATAAAGGCCTGGGAAGGAAATAAAGGTAAATTCTCTTCTTTCATAGTGGGGAGTTAATTGCCTAGAATTGAAAAAGCAAAGCATAGTGATGTAAGTATCTTACTTGGAGAAAAGGATAATAAAACAATCACATAAAACTGGTTGTCTCTGGGAGAGGAAAATGCATCATTGGGAATGAGGCTGGCTCAAAAATATTGTTTTGATAACCTGTAGAATTTATTTGAATTTTTTTACTTTTGATAAAGTTCAATGCATAAATATTAAGTTTTTGTTTTAAGAGAGAATGTGAAAGGTCAGTAGCTAGAAAGTTTTTGTGTTTTCTCTAATCCCATCAATACCAGATTATTTTATGCTTCTCTGACTTTCCATTAAAATGTTTTCCTTTTTAGGCATTTATCACACAATTCCTTGTAACATCTATTTGTGTATGTGCTTTCATTTTCTAATAGAATTGGAATGTTTTGAAATGAAGGAATATGAAGTTTTACCCATTTTTATGTTTATTTCCAGCCTTCTTTTATTGAAAACAGTGCTTTGTACATGTGGCATGGGTGACAGTATGTAGCTAGGTCCCCACTTCATGTATTTCTGCTTTTTTTTTTTTTATCAAACATAATACAACCCAGTTTTTACGTTTTTCCTTCATTACAATGCTGAAAATGTAAGTAGGTGCTTAGTAAATGCTAAGTTGATTCAGAAGTACAATATCAGATCTCTCAACATTGAACAAGATAACCAGATTTATCAGTAGACCAAACTAGTTTTCCAAAGCAACCTACAGTATTCTAGTGTAAAATGGAACACATTTACACTTTTATACCTTTACTACACTCTATTTAGTTACTCTCATTTATTTAATAAACGTTTTTTGTCTTATTTGTACACATCAGGTCTTATTTGTACACATCAGGGTCTATTCTCTGGTACTGAGAATACATGCACTTTGTTCCTGTCCCTCAAATCATTTACTTTCAGTGAAAACTCTAGTTCCTACTTCTCTCTCTCCTTTTCTTTCAATGGCTTTTTAAAGATATAATTCACATACCTTATAATTCACCAATGTAAAGAGTATAATTCAGTGGATTTTATTGTACTCACAGTTGTGCAACCATCACAACAATCTAATTTTAGAACATTTTGTCACCCAAAGAGAAACAGCATGCACATTAGCAATTATTCATTCCCATTCTCCTCCACATGCCTAACACCCTTCCCTCGGCAACTACTGACCAACTTTCTGTCTCTATGATTTGCCTACTCTGGAAATTTCACATAAAAGCACTGTACAATATGTGGTCTTTTGTGACTGGCTTTTGTCATTTACATAATATTTTGAGGGTTTTCCATACTATAGCAGATATTGGTACTTCATTTTATTGCCAAATTAAATGCTATTGTGTGGACATAATGTGTCTTGTTTACCTACTCATAAGTTGACAAGCACTTGGTTTGTTTCTACTTTTTGGTTATTTTGGATAATGTGCTGAATGTTCATGGACAAGTCATTGTATGATATGTTTTTTATCCTCATGGTTATGTACCTAGGAGTGAACTTCCTGGGTTATGCAGTATTATTTTTAGGAACCTTCAGTTTTCCAAGCATCTGCACTATTTTACATCAGCCACATATGAAGATTCCAATTTCTCCACATCCTCAACAACACTTGTTTTCTTTGTTTTTCTTTTTGTTGTTGGCACTATTACAGATGTACCCATTCTTCCCCTCACCCCGATCCCCGCCCCCATTTCCCATTTCCACCCAGCCACTACCACCCCCCACTCCCTGCCCTGGTCTTACACCTTTTTGTGTACATGCTTTGACTTGTCTGTGTCCATGGGCTATGCATATATGTTCTTTGGCTAATCTCTTCACCTTTTTTTTTTTTTCCAGTCCCTCTACCCCCATCCCTCCGACATTTGTCAGTCTGTTCATGTATCAGTGCCTCTGGCTCTATTTTGTTCACCAATATATTTTGGTCACTAAATTCCACATATTAATACCATATCATGTGTTACTTGACACTCTCTGACTGGCTTAGTTTGCTTAGCATAATTATCTCCAGGTCCATCCATGCTGTTGCAAAGATAAGAGTTCCTTCTTTTTTACAGCTGTGTAATATCCCATGGTGTAAATGTACTACAGCTTTTTTATACACTCATCTATGGGTGGGCACTTGTTGCAAATAATGTTGCTATGAACACAGGGGTGCATGTATTCTTTCTGAATGGCATTTCAGGATTCTTACAATATATGTCCAGATGTGGTATCACTGGGTAAAAAGGGTGTTGCATTTTTAATTTTTGAAGAAACTCCATACTGTTCCCCATAATGCGGCACCAGTCTGCATTCCCACCAGCAGTGTTCTAGGGTTCCCTTTTTTCCACCAAGACTTGGCGTTTGTTAATTTATTGATAGTAGCCATTCTGACAGGTGGGAGGTGATACCTCATTGCCCTTTTAATTTGCATTTCCATCACTATTAGTCCCCTTGAACATGACTTTAAATGTCTATTGACATCTTTATATAGTAATACTCTTTAGAGAAGTATTACTCAGACCCTTTGCCAATTTTTTACTTGGGCTATTTGTCTTCCTAGTGTGGAGTTATATATGCTCTTTATATAGTTTGGAAATTAACCCCTTATCAGATTATCATTAGCAAATATGTTCTCCCATAAGGTGGGTTCCCTTTTCATTTGCTAGGTTTCCTTTGCTGTACAGAAGCTTTTTAGTTGAATGTGGTCCCATTTGTTTTTCTTTCCTTTGGTTCCCTTGCCCTAGAAGGTATACCAACAAAAGTAATGCTGTGAGAGATGGCTGAGGTTTTACTGCCTGTGTTTTCTTCCAGGATTTTTATAGTTTCATGACTTACCTTTAAGTCATTTTATCAATTTTGAGTTTATTCTTGTGTATGATGTAATTTGGTGATTTAGTTTAATCATTTTTCATGTACCTGTCTAATTTTCCCAGCACCAATTATTATATATTAATTGACCACAGAGATGTGGGTTGATTTCTGGGTTTCTGCTCTGTTCCATTGATCTACATGCCTGTTCCCATGCCAGTACAAAGCTGTTTTGATTACATGGCCTTGTAGAATACTATATAATAAAACTCTAATATGCTAAGTGTCTGGTCGACGGGTTGGCTGTTCAACCAATCAAAGCATATGCTTATAATATGCTAAGAAGGCTGCTCAACTGCTCACAATGACGTGCACTGACCACCAGAGGGCAGATAGTTGACTAGTCAAACAGTTGCTATAATGTGCACTGACCACCAGGGGCAGATGCTACAACCAGTAGGTTAGCTTGCTGCTGGGGTCCAGCCAATCAAGACTGAGTGAAATGGGCCAGACATGCCCTGGAGCCCTCCCTCGGTTCCTTTTTGACTGGCCAACCTCCCACATCCCTCTCTGGCCCCGGTGGTGCACTGGTGGGGTCCCCTGGCCTGGCCTGTGCCCTCTTGCAATCTGGGACACCTCAGGGGATGTCAGAGAGCTGGCTTCAGCCCAATCTCCCAGGCCAGACTGAAGGACCCCACTGGTGCACAAATTTGTGCACTAGGTCTCTAGTAGTTTGATATTGGGTATTGTGACCCCTCCAACTTTGTCCTTTCTTAAGATTACTGAGGAGGGGACAAGGCAGCATAGGTAAACACCTGAACTTGCTACCACGCACAATCATATCAAAAACTACAACTAAAAGATAAAACAAATATCATCCAGAACCATGGTAAGGCTAGCTGAGTGGAAATTCTAAAACTAGAAGGAAAGAGAAAAGCATATTGAATCTGGTAGGAGGTGTGGAGGTGTGTAAGTGTGGAGGTATAGGGGCATGTGCAAAAGGGGCTGGCAACTAAGTATGCTGTTATCTTTTTCAATCGGGAGAGAGATACAAGCTCCCGACTGCTCTGAACTCCCGTTCCAGGAGAGATTCTGGAGACCCAGACTCATACGGGGAGAAACTGGACTGTCTGGCATCAGGCCAGAATACAAGGGAGGCTTTCTCTCAGAGATGCTTCTAGCGATCATTATTCTTGCACGGTACCTCAGGACACAAAGACCCAGAGGGCTCTTCGGGGCAGGGATGATGGGCAGCCATTGCTGTTTGCTTTGCCCTGGTGATTCCTCGAGACCCCATTCCACTCAATTTACAAACCCACCCACACTGTGTGCAGAGGCTTTTTCATATGAATGGCATGGCCTTTTGCAATCTAAAATTACCTAACAAACCGCAGCTGGGTGAGAGGGCACCAGAGATTCCAAAAGAAGGCCCAAGGCTCCACAGCAGCTTGCACTGCTTCACAGCTGGGCCTCATCTGTGCATCTCCAGACCCCAAACAAAGAGGAGGAATCTGCAGCTCTCTCTGTAGCTCCTGCTTGGTGACCTCAGACAGTGGCTGACTTTGCACCTCCTTGGAGATCCAAGAGCCAGTGTACCCAGTGGTCAGAGTGAGACCATCCAGATTACAACTCTTCACATCCATAAGAGACATGCTTAGGGAGAAGAGTGCCAAAGCTCCACTGAAGGAAGTTCTGCCCCATAAGGGTGTCTCCAGCACAGAAGTTCTCACATTGTAAACACAACGGGTCCTCACAGCCAATTGGCCTTTAGGTCAATTCCTCCCAGTGATATCAACAGCAATCAAGGCTTAACTACAAGACTGTGCACACAGCCCACAAGGGGTGCACTAAGAGTGTCTACCTCAGGTAATTAGGGAAGCTGAGCCACTGGGCCCTATAGGACACCTAGCACACAAAGCCACTCTATCAACACAGGGAAGCAGTAAAAATGTGGAAACAAACATGTCACAAATGAAGGAAATGGAAGAAAGCAAATTACTGGATAAAAGATTCAAAACCACAGTTATGAGGCTACTCAAGAATCTTCTAGAAACCTCTGAGAAATATAGTGAGACCCTAAAGGATATGAAAAAGGACCAACTAGAAATTAAGCATACACTGACTGAAATAAAGAATAATATACAGAGACCCAACAGCAGACTAGAGGATGGCAAGAAACAAGTCAAAGATTTGAAATACAAAGGAGCAAAAAACACCCAACTGAAAAAGAAAAAAGAAAAAAGAACCCAAAAACATGAAGGTAGTGCAAGGATCCTTTGGGACAACTTCAAGCATACCAACATCCAAATTATGGGGTGCCAGAAGAAGAGAGAAAGCAAGATATTGAAAACCTATTTGAAGAAAGAATGATTGAAAATTTCCCCCACCTGGTGAAAGAAATAGACCTACAAGTCCAGAAAGCACAGAGAACCCCAAACAAAAGGAATCCAAAGAGGACCACACCAAGACACATCATAATTAAAATGCCAAAAGCAAAAGAAAGGGAGAGAATAGTAAAAGCAGCAAGAGAAAAACAGTTACCTACAAGGGAGCACCCATATGATTCTCAGCTGAATTCTCAACAGAAACTATGCAAGCCAGACAGAAATGGCAAGAAATATTCAAAGTGATGAACAGCAAGAACCTATAATCAAGATTACTCTACCCAGCAAAGGTATCATTTAGAATTGAAGATCAGATAAAGAGCATAACAGATAAGAAAAAGCTAAAGGAGTTCATCACTGCCAAATCAGTATTATAGGAAATGCTAAAGGGCATTCTTTAACAAGAGGAAGAAGAAAAAGGTAAATATAAAAATTATGAACAACAAACTGACAACAAATACATATCTATCAACAAGTTAATCTAAAAAGCAAGTGAATAAAAAGTCTGATAAACAGAATAAACTGGTGAATATAATAGAATCAGGGGCATAGAAAGGGAGTGGACTGACAGTTCTAGGGAGGAAGGGGGTGTGGGGATGCAGGAAGAGACTTGGCAAAAATTGTACACCTATAGATGAGGACATTGGTGGGGGACCGGGGGGAGCAAATAAGGGCAGGGGGCAACTGGGTGGAGGGGAGCTATGGGAGGAAAAAGAACAACTATAATAATTGAAACAATAAAGATTTATTTTTAAAAAGATTGCTGAGAATATTTGGGGTCTTCTTTGGTTCCATATAATTTTTAGAATATTTGTTCTAGATTTGTGAAATATGCCAATGGTATTATTATAGGAATTGCATTGAGTCCAAAGATTGCTTTGGGTAGTATGGACATTTTAATGATGTTAATTCTCCCAATCCATGAACATGGTATATACTTCCACTAGTTTGTTTCTTCCTCAATTTATTTTTTCATTGTCCTATAGTTCTATGAGTACATGTCTGTTACCAACATGGTTAAATTTATTTCTCGGTACTTTTTTTTTTTTTTGTTGTTGCAATAGTAAATGGGATTGTTTTCTTAGTGCCTCTTTCTGATAGTTCATTATTGGTGTATTAAAATGCTACCTGCTTATTTGTTTTAAATATTTTTGTTTGTTTGTTTTCAGAGAAGAAGGGAGAGGAAGAGATAGAAACATCAATGATGAGAGAGAAGCTTTGATCAGCTGCCTCCTTCATACCCCACACTGGGGCTGGAGACCACAACTTGGACATTTGTCCTGACTGGGAATCAAACTGTGACCTCCTGGTTCATAGGTCGATGCTCAATCACTGAGCAACACTGGCCAGGAAGGATTCATACTTTTAACCAGAGCATCAGGTGAACAGTGTCTTCTATATGAGTCAGCATGGCCCTGACCTTGTCTGCTTAGGGCTCTCACCTCTAATGCTGACTAAAAGTGCACATTCCTGCCCCAACCCCTAGTATGAGCAAGCCGAGCAGGGTATTCTGAAGATCAGACACATGAGGAGACACTTCTTTGAAGAAAATCCATTGGCCATTTCACCTAGTTGAGCTCAAAGTGTCCACAGAGTGGTCACCTGCGTCTAGGGCTAGCTTGTCATCAGCTTCTGCAGGTGTGGAAATCTCATCATAGCTTCCGGTTTAGCAGACTGGATTAAAGACATAAACAAGAACACTCATTTTTGTCAGTGTGCAGTGTCTGATCTTAGGGTACTCTAGTCCCAGGGTCAGCTTCCTTTCGAGTCTAACTTGGTGTGGAATTGGCCCGAGAAAGGCAGAAATGCTCTGTGGAATGTTCTTGGTCTCCCTGTGCAGGGCCTGCCTTGCCAGCATGTCTCTAGGGCATGCCGGATAAAAATAAATAGGGATATGACTCTTTATATTTTGGTTCTTTTAAATGTCACTGTATCATTATCTCTCTTTCTGCTGCACCCCCCTCTCCCCTCCACCACCTCTCCACCTTGGTGTGACTAAAGCAGAAAACGCTGGCTGCCCTTGTGGTGCAACTTGAGGAGGAGTGAAACGAGGAAAAGCAAAAAGAAAAAAGAATCCAAAAATATGAAGATAGTGCAAGGAGCCTCTGTGACAACTTTAAGCGTACCAACATCCGAATTATGGGGGTGCCAGAAGAGAGAGCAAGATATTAAAAACCCATTTGAAGAAATAATGACACAAAACTTTCCCTACCTGGTGAAAGAAATAGACCTACAAAAGTTGGGACTTGCCGAAACCTGTTTGGCTCAGTGGATGGAGGGTCGGTCTGCAGACTGAAGGGTCCTAGGTTCGATTCCGGTCAAGGGCATGTACCTTGGTTGTGGGGCGCATCCCCAGTGTGCAGGAGGCAGCTGATCGATGATTCTCTCTCATCGATGTTTCTAACTCTCTATCCCTCTCTCTTCCTCTCTGTAAAAAATCAATAAAATATTTAAAAAAAAAAAAAAAGTTGGGGCTTGAGGAGGGTAGAGCTAATACCTTTGGCCCGGAAGCTTTGGAAGTCTGTGAGTAGGAGCAAACAGGACCAGAGTTATCACATTTATTATTTTAATTACAAAAGTGACACCTACAGAGCATAGTAAGAAGAGAGAAACTAAATTTACACAATGTAGTGCGGGGGGGAGGGTGGGGCTGTTGCCAAAAGCACCTGTTTGCTCTCCTTTTTTTTTTCTTTTTTTTTTTTTTTTAATAAATCTTTATTGTTCATATTACTGCAAAAGTTCCTGATTTTTCCCCCCTCCACCAGGTTCCTCACCCCCTCTTCCCCCCCTCATTGTCCTCATCCATAGGTGCAAAGTTTATGTTCAGTCTCTTCCCGCATCCCCACTCTTCTTTTCCCCGAGAATTGTCAGTCCACTCCCCTTCCATACCTCTGATTCTATTATATTCACCAGTTAATATTATTCATCAGGTTTTTTTTGTTTTTTTTTATTGAATTATTATCTGTGTACATATTTTAACTCCCCCCCTCCCATACATACCCTCCCTCCCCAGAGTTTTGTGTCCATTGGTTGTACTTATATGCATGTATACAAGTCCTTCGGTTGATCTCTTATCTCCCCTTTTAACACCTTGAGACAAGTGGTGTAAATTCCTTTGCTGTTGAAATGAAATACCACTTCTTAACCAGAAGGTGGGGCTGGCTCCCTGGAAACAACTTCAGAGGCCTCTCCTGGGAGGGCTCACTGAGAGGCAGGTGCTGGCATAAGGTGGCATAAGGCTACATCCTTCACCACTGATTGACTCCAACACTGATGAGATGCCACAGGAACTTAACTCCTCTTTGTGCCCAATGGCCTGTGGTAAAACTGGCTTTGTTATATGTCGCGTAGCTTAAGAATCAGAGGAGGACATTAAGTGAGGACTTCGTGCGCCAGCTTTTCAAATAGCTTCAGTCCGTGGATGTGCGTCAGAATCCTGCCTGGCCCCACCTGGACATTCTGCCTTAATTGGTCTGGGGTGGGCCCTGGGTAGTGGGTCTCAAACTCTGCTGCACATTTAGTCTGCAAGTTTAGTCGGACCACAACACCTGGGGTAGGAGCCCACCGTCAGCATTTTCCAGATGATTCTGTGTGCAGTCCACAAGGGGAACCTCCTGGGTGATTCTAACCTGTAGCAGGACTGGCTCCTCTGCTGGAGAACAGACATTCAAAGGTCTCTCTGGGTGAGGCTACCGATGGAATGGGTGGGATAGGGTGCAGATAGCAGGGGTGACAGCCAAAAGACTCCACTGAGTCACCCTCCATCTCCCTGCTTTCCATGCTGGGGTGGCCCAGGGGTAATGGATGTGATGTGAGCAGGGTCTTAGCAGAAAGGAAGGGGCCGCGAACGGCTGAGAGCCAGGCATCACCCAGGACCCATTCCTGACCCTGTCCTCCCAGCTTTGTGACAACCAACTGGGCTCTGAAGTTTTTGTTGGGCGGAATCCGACTTGGCCTTCCCAGCCTGGTTGGAACCTGGACAAGAACACCGTGGGCTACCTACCCACAGTGGCGATGGGGTATCCAGTCGGCCATGAACCGGAGCATTGCATCATCCGGGACACCAAACCAGCCATTTCACTGCGGCCCTGCAGGTGAGGGTCGTGTCCTCCCGCTCCCTCAGTGTGCCCCTGGCAGCCTGCACCCTGGTCACCCTGCCCAAAGCTGAGTACCTCTGGGGCCCAGTGGGCGGTTCTGATCACTCCTCCTCAGGGGTGTTGACAAGCCCAGGGTAACTGTGTTCAGTTATCCTAAAAGTCAGAGGCCTTTTTCACTTCTGGTGGGGGGAGCCCACAGAATCTGGTTGGGAAGTGACCCCAAAGCAGTGCTGTGCACTCAGATGCCACTTTGGCTGGGCAGGGGCAGGGGAAGTGAGAGAGGCCACCCTCAAGGGCAGTCTCACCAGCTGCTGCCACGCAGCAGTGCAGGCTCGGTGTTACAGACTTTATCTTCATGAGAAGCCAGATTATATCGACTCTATTCAACGTGCTGGAATAATTTTGTATTTCAGAGTAAAAGTCAAATTCTCTACATATTGTATCTTCATCATAGGCAGACTAATGGCCTCCAAAGATGTGTAAGATTGCAGATGGAATTAAAGTTGTTAATGAACTGACCCTGAGGGAGGGAGATGATATCGGACAATTGCGATCACCAGAGTCTTCCTGAGTGAGAGGAATGTCACCCTGATGCCATGTGGGGATGACGTGTCTGGCTTTGAACATAGGAGGGGACCGTAAGCCAAATGAAGGCAGGAAAAGGGATGCTCCCGACAGCCTCCGGAGGGAATGTGCCCTGCTGCCCTTCTTTTAGCCCAGTGAGATGCATTTTGAACTTCCAACCTCCGAACTGTAAGGTAATGAGTTGCTTAAAGCCACCACGTTTGTGTCAAATTGTTGCAGCAGCAGTAGGAAACAGATATACAAAACGAAAATCTGTCACCTCAAACTCCTGTCTCTCTCACTCCCTCTTCGTCCCTCCCCCCACCATGACCTCATCGCTGTTCCACAAGCACATGCCATGCCAAACCCTCTGCTGTGTCAGGGCCTGTGCACTTCCAGTGCCCTCAGCCTGAAGCAAGGTTTGAATCACAAACCATTTCTGTTGGGGATGATTGATGACATGGGCTTGAGACTAAGAGGAGCCAGCTGACTTCTGCTTTCAGCCATGACACAGAGACAGACACCAGATTTATCTTCATGCCCTGAACATGCTAAAAACAAAACAAAATAAAAAACAAAAAAAAACCACACGAAAGCATCGTTTTATAATACTGGACAGTAGGCAGTGCAGGAGAGTAATTCCCAACAGAAAGGAAATTAATAAGGTGAGCCCTGGAGTTTCCAGGCAGCGAGCAAGGAGGGGAACCCAAAATGAGTCAGTTACTTAAGGAGTTTGGAAGATGGAGTTCAGAGTTTGTGGAGACTAAAGTGGCTAGAATTTGGAGAGAGGAGAGTAACAGCGAGGGAAAGCTCCAGAGAGTGGCAGCGGATTCCCCACAATTCTTTGGCTGAGTACTGGTCAGTGCACAGGTGTAAGGAAACTATGGAGACCTGGGAGCCAACCAGCAGAAGGGGAAGGCAGACACATGGCCAAGAACAGAAATCCCAACAGCCAGAATGGGAAGAACAACTAATACACGGAGCACCAGACAGAGTCCTCACAAAGATCTTGGCTCGGTAATGGGGCCAAACACTGTTTTGGACCTAACAAAGCTTAAAAGTCAGCTTCAAAAGCAGCTCTGACCAACATAATTTTCTTCAATTATTGTCCAATATTATATTGGACAATAGCCAGGTGTGTACATTTGAAATGTATATAGTACAAATGAGGAACTAAAATTTAAATTTTACTTAATTTTATTAACAAAAACCAAAATAGACATATGTATTTAGTAGTTACTATTTTCAACAGGGCAGCTCTAAAGGATCAAAATATTTCCAAGTAAACTTACTGCATATCAGAACAAAGTCTAACTATATTTAAAGAAAAACAAAAACCTCCAAGCATGTAACAGTGTAAAATCTGCAATGTCTGGTAGCCAACAAAAAACTATGAGCTATGGAAACAAGCATACAAATATGACCCATAAATAGGAGGAAAAAGTCAGTTGATAGAAATAGAAACATATCTGGAAATGACACAAATGATATGACTAATGTGCACTGACCTACGGGGAAAGTGGTACAAAGCCTTGGCAGCAAAGCTGCTGGTGTTACATAGCTTCGGGGGAAAGCTGCAGGATGCGCATGCGCACTCCATCCAGGTGCCGCGGCCATGGAAAAGGAAACCCTGGTTACTAAGGAGACCGGACCTGGTTACTGTGGAAACGTTAGGCGCTGGGGGGCGTGCGCCTGCGCGGCGTGGATGGACCTAGAAGAGGCCTTCCCTAGGCACCTGCTAGGCCTGGCACGTGAACCTACGCGTCGCCACGTGCGTGGGTGCGCGCGCAGGGCTCGTAGTCTCTGCGAGAAGGAGCGTCGAGCCAGGTACGCGTGCGCACAGGGACTAGGGGCACGCGGGACCGCAGCGGAGCGAAGGCGCCCGGAAGTGGAGAAGAAGCGCCCCTCAGGTACAGAGCGTGAGGGCGGAGTCCGCGGCAGCCTCCTTCCCGCCAGGTTTCGTCTTCCTCTTTCCCCACCCCCGGCGGGGCGGGGCCGGCCCTTGGGGGTGGGAAGGGCGGGGAAAGGGGCGGAGGATGGGGACGGGGTGGGACTGGAGTCCCGGCGGGAGGCGCGGCCTGGCCGTCGCCGGGATGAGCTCCGAGGCGGCTGCGGGGCTGACCAGTCCGGGGAGGGACCCGGAGCTCCAGGTAGAAGCGGCGATGGCCGGGCTGGGGCCCCGCAGTGTCCGGGCCGGAAGGCTCTGAGGCGGCAGCTGCAGGAGGCAGTGTGTGGGTCGGCGGGGTGACCCCGCGGCCGGCGCTCACCGCCCGAGGGGCGGCGGCGGGCGGAGCTGCGGCCCGGGAAGCCCGAGCCGCCGTGGCTCCCGCCGCCCTGTCTCCGGGGCGCAGGCTGAGCCAGTTCCTATGGTGACCGCTTCGCTTGCCGCCGCCCTGGCCTGGTTGTTGGGGGGACTGTTGGGTTTGGAGACGCTCTGGAGTGGAGCTGAGCATTGGAAGTCAGACCTGGGACTTCACCCTGGCTCATCCTGATCCCAGCCTCCACTTCTAAGCTCTTTATAGACCCGGGAGGCCAAGGGCCGAGATGAGGTAGCATTCCCCTGAAAATCTCATATAAGTTCGGTGCCCAGGAGAGACAGGGTAAGCTGGCTTTTGTCTGAGAACTAGTGGAGGCAACCGAGTAACTGAGAGTCATGGACCTGATACCTAAATACGCTCAGGAATACTTTTTTTTTCTTTAAATAAAGTCAAGGATCGCGGCATCAGGAAAAGTTTGCAAAGATGACGGGGTCCGACTTTTCCTTCCTCCACTGCATGCCATTATGCTCTCGGTATTCGGTGTTTCAGATGTCCTCTACTGGCCTTTCAACTACACTTTTTGTTTTGTTTTACCTGTAAGGAAATAAACAGAACAACAGTCGGTTTTTAAGTAGAGGCAAATAGGTTAGTTTATGAATATAAAAGTAAAGTGTCACATCATTCAAACCTGCCTCCAAGATAAAACTTTTTTATGTATTTTAATTAATCAACTAAATCCAAATTTTTAAAATTTTCACCCAATTTTGTGTGTGTATATATATATGTACACATATATACATATATACACATATATATCTATATATCTGTATCTATATCTATCTATAATTTCCTCAGGAGGATACGTTTTTGATTTCTAGGGAGATAAGGGAAGCATGGATGTGAGGAAGAAACATCAATCAATTGCTTCCCTAGGCCAGGATCTAACAGGCACCCTAGGTTTGTGCCCTGATTAGGAATGGAACCCTCAAAGGTACTAGATCTTCAACCAGCTGAGCCACCTGGCCAGGGCTAAATCAGTCTAATTAGTGGGAAATAATTAGGAAGATACATTAATGAAATATTAATTTTAAATAATAAATTTTGACATTATTTAATGGCAGCTTCCCAAATATATCTTATTTAAAATGTTCCTTTCTTAAAAAAAAAAAATAATAATCACTACTTTAGCCCAGCATATATTTAGTTGTAGAGATTTTCGAGCTGTCTTTCTGTCTTCTTCTTCAGTTGCTTGGTACAGTTTTAGGATAATTTGCTCTTAAAGTACTCCAGATACAGAGGCAGTTAGAGCAGGTATCATATTTGTTCCTTTTTCTCATCACACACCCTTCTCCCCGGATGTATCCACTATGCTAGCCACTTCCTTGCTTTTCCTCCATCTTTGTATGTGAACATGCACATTCTAATTTGGCTTGCTTTTGAACTTCTGTAAATGAAATTTTACTAAGTATCTATTTGAATTTTGCTTCTTTACTCAACATTGTTTTTAAGATTTTTCCTTGTTGTTGCTTATAGTTTGTTGTTCAGTGTTCTGATGTAAGAGTATACCACAACTGATCTACTCTTCCCTTGATGGACGTTAAAGATTTTACAGTTTTGGTGAACATGAAGAACATTATTGTTTTAGCTTCTTATACATGCCCCCCAGGATAATCTTTTTATTTCCCCACTAGAAATCTGGTGCATAAATTCGTGCACTAGTGGGTCCCTCAGCCTGGCGGCCATCAGGACCAATTGGGTTGGCCAGCCTGGGGGAGGGACCAAGGGAGATTGGCTATGGGAGCACACTGACCACTAGGCCCTAGTGACTAGGGCACAGCCCCTGCATTGAGTGTCTGCCCCCTGGTGGTCAGTGTTCGCCATAGTGATTGGTCTACTATTCATTTGGTGGCTTAGGCTTTTATATATAAAGATGGTAATCTTTTGAAGTGAGCTAGTTAGTAAGGCAGTCCCATATCATAGTTATAGTATGACATCAGTTTATATATTATTAAATTCTGTAAGTTCATAAAAACCTCTTGAAAACAGCTATTTAATTCTTATGTACCCATGAGGTCTTGATAAGTGGTCCCTCCCCTAAGGCCCTTTATTTATGAACTTTTAAAACACAAGTTATTTCTTTACAGTATAATCTGAATGGAAGAGAAGTGAGAACATTGGATTTGAATGGAATGACTAGGAGAGGTTATTTCTTTTTTCATAGAAAGGTTGACTATTGTGGCTTTACTATTTTGTTTGAAGTGAATTCCCAGAATATTTATTCACAGGTTTTTATTATGAATACAAATAGCTATTTCAAAATTGTTCATAAAATTTTGTGTGCTTCTCTATATCTTTCTTTTAGTGAGGTTATCCCTTCCTACTTCAAAGTGTCTATCAGTTTAAACACTTGGGGGCAATTTTATTAAAGAAAACAAGTTGACTTTTTGTGGAACTAGCATTCAGAATCTCATATAAAATACTCCAGTATTCTTTCAAAATATTCAGTAAGCATTTATTGAGCACATATTATATACCGTATATTTTGCTCCACTGGTAATACATTTTAGCAAATTATTTTACCTCCCTTTTTACTGAAAAATTAAAATTCTACCAGGAAGGAACTTCTGCAAATATAAATATCTACCCCCTGAAAAAAATGGCCCTGGCTGGTGTGGCCCATTGGTTGGGTTTCATCCATGACTGAAAGGCCACCAGTTCAGTTCCTAGCTAGGGCACATTCCCAGGTCCGTGCTCCATCACCCGAGGGATGGGTGAAGGAGGCAGGCAGTTGATGTTCTGCTCTCACATCAATATTTCTCTCCCTTTCCCTTTTTTTCTCTCTCTCTCCCTTTCTCTTTTTCTAAAAATCAATTAAAAAATCTTTAAAAACATGTTTCTACTCCTTATCTTAATCTTCACTTGGCCTTGTTTTTCTCTTCCTTGTCTCAGAGGACAGTGCACAGCTTATATCTGGGTTTCTTGTTAGCCCAGCGGCCTTGCTCCATTAGTTAGTGTCTTAGATCTTTATTGTGTTTACAAAACTGTAGGGCTTCTTAACATGGAGTACGAGAACTTAGGCAGTTCTTGAACCCCCTGAAATTGAAGTTGTGTATGTGTTTGCATTTAGGAGAGAACCCAGGGCTTTTGTTTAATTCTGGAAGCTTTCCTTGATGTAAAGAGAATTAAGGAACAAGATTTTCTACTTTTGCCCTAGCGGGTTTGGCTCCGTGAATAGAGCTTCGGCCTGCAGACTGAAGAGTCCCGGGTTCCATTTCAGTCAAGGGCGCATGCCTGGGTTGTGGGCTCAACCACCAATAGGGGGTGTGCAGGAAGCAGCCAATCAATGATTCTCTCTCATCATTGATGTTTCTCTTTCTCCCTCTCCCTTCCTCTCTGAAATCAATAAAAAATATTTTTTAAAAAAAAGATTTTCTATTTTTGTAATGACTCTTCAACAACTTTGGTCTTCTTCTAACTTTCGCTCTACCTCTCTTTTCACAATCATGCTTCCTTTAAGTCTACATTTGGTTTCCTTTTCCTTGGTACTATTTTATTAGTCCTCATCAAACTTACTTCCACCCCATCCCTACATTAAAACTACTTATTAGTTCTAGAAATTCCAGAACTAATAAATCAGAAATTAAGAATACAGAAAGATTAGTGCACATCAGAGGAATGAATGTGCATAGAAGCTAAGGGAATACAGAGAAAAGGACTACAAAAGAGTATTTCTGAGTTCTACTTCCCTCCAAAAGACAGCATAGATTTTACATGTTCCCAAGAAACTATGAACATAGCCTCCCTTCTTACTGCCTCCTAAGCTAGTGCAGGGAAAGTAGCAGCTCTAATGTGATTGCCTCTTCCCACTTTTAATTTTTAGATTAGTCTGATGGGTAATTTTATAGAACTCCCACTTGACTATTGAGTTTGACTATAACAGAAGATAAGAACCTAGATCTCTTGGCACTTACCTTCTACTAGGGGGGAATACTAGTGAAGAAAAAAAGAATATAATTTCAAATGACTAAAGTATAAGTAACCTAATAAGAGAGTGACTAGAGAGAGGCTATTTATTTATTTAAGTAAGAGGTCAGGGAAGAGCCCAACAGCTGAGCTGGGGTAAGATGGAGCCAGCCATGGGCTGGGCCTTACCATGGAATGATATTGGCACAGTAGAGGAGCAGAAAGAAAACCGATAAAGCTGGCAGGTGGAAAGCGAAGAGATTATTAGATCTATTTAGGAAAGTGAAGGCAGGGCCCAAATCACACAGGACCTTAAAATATGTGGATTTTATTCTAATTGCATTGGGGAGTCATTGGAGTGTTTTTGAGGAGGATCTCATTGTTTTAAAGTGATTTTTTTTTTATCTCCGTTTGGAAAATAGTTGTAAGGAGCAACGTAGAAGCAGAAAGACCAGTTAAGAAACTTGTAGCAATCTGTGTGGGAGATGATGGTGACTTGAACCATGGAGGTGGTAATAAAACTGTAGGGAAGTGAGTGAATTTGCAGTTAGAACCAACAGGGCTTGTTGATGGATTCGATGTGGATCAGGGAGAGAGGAAACAAAGGTGACTCCTCTGGCACTGCCGTAGGCACTGCCATTTGACCTGGGAGAGACTGGGAAGGAACATAGTGGAAGGGTGTTGAGAGCAGACTGCAGGTGGGAGAATTAGAGGTCTGTTTTACACAAGTTGCAATGGCTATGGACATCCAACAAATATAATATAATGTGCTCTGATAGGCTATGTTCATAGTTTTTTGGGAACATGTAAAATCTGTGCTGTCTTTTGGAGGGAAGTAGAACTCAGAAATACTCTTTTGTAGTCCTTTTCTCTGTATTCCCTTAGCATTCATGTGCATTCATTCCGCTGGTGTGCACTAAATTTGCTCTACTCTGATTCTGATTTATTAGCTGGAGTTCCCTAGATCATTGAGAAATGAAATTTTAGCTTTTTATTTGGTTTCCATATTTCTGTTTCCATAATCTAATATTGGGTCATCATTACACTGTGTATACATTTGAGAATCTAATAAATGTGACTGTTATAGTCTGATTGTAAAAACTGAAACAGTGATAGGAATGGAAGATAAGAATTTGAGAGAGATTTTAGTGAAAAATCAGTAGGAGTTGATGGACAATTAGATAAGTTGAATCACTGAGAAGAATTGGGAATAATAGTATTTGTTAATAATAATTATATATACACTGAGTGGCCAGATTATTATGATCTCTAAATGCATAATAATCTGGCCACTCAGTGTGTGTATGTGTGTGTGTGTATATATATATATATATATATATATATATATATATATATATATATTATTTTAGCGGCCCAGTGCATGAATTTGTGCATTGGTGCAGTCTGACCAGCTTGGCCACGGGAAGGGGACATGGGTGGTTGGCCAACCTGCCTGCTGGTCAAACTCCTGGTTGAGAGGACAGTTTACATATTAGTCTTTTATTATGGGATATACACTGAGTGGCCATATTTTTATGCATTCAGAGATCATAATAATCGGTCTGTATAGACTTGTTTTAGCCATGAACTTTCCTAAGTGCTTTACTTATATGAATCCTCACTGCAGCTCTTTGAGGCCAGTACTGTTATCATTCCCATTTTATATGTGAAGCCTTGGCCAGAGAAGTAATTTGCCTCTAGTCATGCAGCTAAGAAGCAGCAGATCTAGCATGATGAACATGAACAGCCTGATGCTGATGAGCACACTCTTAACCACTATGCTATGTTACTTCCCAATTGAGAATGATTGTGGTTCTCACTTGGATGTTCATGATAACAGTTTGCTGCTCGCACAGTACTTTTACTTGCATTCTCTGAGATCTGTACAGGAACACAAGTTCCATTCATCATCCATTTAAAGATCATGGGAATGTTAAGAACATTCTGGGTGGCAGGCTAGACAAGGATATTTCAGATATGTTAATTTCTCTCCCTTCTTACGCCTCCTAAGCTAGTGTAGGGAAAGTAGCAGCTCTAATGTGATCGTCTCTTGGCCTCTTCCTACTTTTAATGTCTAGGTTAGTCTGATGGGTAATTTTATAGAACCTCCGCTTGACTTTTGAGATTTCCAAAGAACAGAAGGAATATTTAATTTTATCTGCTTTGGTATACTGCTTCTTTGTCACATCTACAAAATTTTATGATACCTTCCTATTATACAGACAGCTCTGTGCAGGTTGAGGCAGTACAGAGAGCTCTGGGACATTGCTTGTTCTTAACATTCTACTGACCGTATGAGGAAGAGTATACATCCAGAAAAACCAAACAGCTACATAAGTTTTTCTGTAACTACTATATACAAGTCTCATTGAAGAAATGATTACTATTTGATGGAGAAGACAAAGAAAAACTCCTAGAAAATATAGAATTCAAGCTGAACCTTAGAAGTGTCTTTATCTTTAGTTAAGTGGATAAAACGGTGAGGGCAAGGCTTACGAATAAACGATTACATGTTTCTGAATGTATAAAGAATGTGTGGAGCAGTTTGGAACAGTTTGTCCTTAATGGAGGGTTTCTTGGAGGTGTCAAGTAGGAGATAATTGGAGTCATAGGAGGGGACCAAATTATAAGAGCTCTGAATGCTCGGCAGTCTTAGACTGTACTTTATCTCCCTGAATTAATTCGGTCTGAGGCCTATTTCACAATAAGGAGGTGGAGAACAAATATTAATTCAGTGTTTGTTTTATGGGATGTTTTATGGGTCTAGTCTCTGTACTAGCTCAATAGGGATTGCTGAGCAGCTTTATGGAAATTTAGTGTTTCAGGCATATTGTGAATAAAAATCTGCATTTTAATGGGATTCCCAAGTGATTTGTATATTCACTAAAAAAATTGAAAAGTACTCTAGGGAGGAGTCATTTGATTCTGTTATTCTAAGTCAAATGTTTATAACTAGGAACATATTTTTCAACAGAAACTGTGTAAGGAATTGGATTTTAGCGTACCCCATAAAAGCATAAACGATTCATAATTAGAAATACTCTGTGGGATCTAATGCTAAGTTCCAAGTGAGGCAGTAACTGCTAGAATGAACAACAGAAACACAGACTTGTGTGTTGTTTGGGGAAAGGAAAAAAGGACGATACATCTGTCACACTGCTAAGTGCTGGATCAGACAGTGTGTGACGTAAGGTTAGTGACTGGGGATCCTGATTTCGGAATGTTACAGCTGTGTTGCCAGGAGAGCTCTAAGATACTTGTAGGAAAATCTCTCTTTCTTAACATAAAGACAGCCTTGATTCAGGAAAAGAACAAATTATTTTTTTTAAATTACACAGTTTCTAATACACTTTGTCAAGTAAAAATATACAATGTGGATTAGTATGTGCAATATGTTAAAGTGAAATATCTTGTTATTTTGCACATGTACAAATATGTATGTAGGAACAAATCCTAGAAATGGAATTATTTGTACAGAAGCTATGTGTATTTATAATGTTTGTAGATTTTATTTAATTGGTCTTCATAAGTATTGTGTCATATACACTACCACCAGTGATATATAGCAATACTATGTTACATATACAACTATTTTATGTTTGCCAATGTGAGTTAAAAAATGGTATCTAGGGTTGCTTCAATTTGTATCCCTCTAACTGGTGAGATTGAGTATCTTTAAATCTATTTAAAAGCCATGTATGTAAAGTATCCATATTCTTTGCCACTTTTCTTTTCTTATTTATATGAATTATCTATTTATTAGAGAAGTCAGCCCTTTGTGATATGCGTAGCAAACTTTTTTGGAAAACACAGGCCTAGGGATAGACTACTTAATTTGCTGCTGACTCAATATTTTCTTAGTACAGTGATTAACCAGAGCATAGGATGGGGTATGTCTCTTTTGAAAAGCATGTTCATATTATAGTTTTATATTTGGAAAGCACACAGAAAAAGTTTTATAACATAAAATGTTAAGAAGGTAAAGCTTGCTGAAATACTCTTTGCTGGTGTGACAAGGTTAAAACCAATTGGAGATGTATCTAAGAATGTGGTTAATTTAAAAAAATTATATACTGTTGTGAGAAATCACAAAGCTGTTTTAAAAAGAATGTCCTGGTATTATTTCTGTTTTTTTCCACTAGGTTACCACCAAAGAACATGATTTTGGTCTAGGGGCTCCAGTTTCCAAAGCTGAAAAAAATCAGAATACTTTCCAGCTAGAACAACAAGTGAGAACTCAAGATAAATTCATCTCTACACTGAAATTACAGGTTACATTTAATTTACATATGTATTTATTTCCCTGAATTAATCTTGGCTGGGGCCTATTTTAAAATAAGAAGACAGAGAACATTAATTTAGTGCTGCTTACGGTTTTTATTTTATGGGTCTAAAATCATTTTTTTTATCTTAGCCATTTTGATGCAGAGTCTGAGTCAATGTCTGCAAACGGTGTGCCAGGTGCTTTATTATTTGGTGCTTTCAAGAACATAATCTTACTTCATCCCAACCTTGTGAAATAGTGTCGTTACTTCTATTTTACAGACATGGAAGCTGAAGTTCCAAGAGGTTAAAGAATTATGATACTGGACTAATGAATGACAGAGCTAGGATTTCTCTGAATTCCTGAGTTAGGATTTGAATTCTGTTCTCTGAACTCTAAGTTCAGCATTGTTTCTCTTCTGGTGCCTAATCTGTGGGATAGCTATTAATTAAGGTCATTGAAAGAAATTGCCTCTTGTAGGAAGAAGGAGTAGACTTACTTTTCTATAATCCTCTTACTAAGTACAGAACATTATGTAAAAAACAAGCATAGAACACTGAAAGGCGGGAAGAAGAAGGAAGACTGACTAGGGACCCCAATACACCAAGAATGACATGTTAGTGAGTTCCTAGATTTTCTTTTGGCCCCACATATTGCAGACAGAAAGCGCAGAAACAACAATGGGTGCAGACAAAGAACAGTCTCAGAAAAGCGGTCTGTCTCTAGCCAGAGGACTAAGAGAGGGACAGCCTAGTAAGGTAGACTCCTTTTAGACCATAACTGTGTGCTCTAAGCAACACAGTGGAAAACCTATAGCCCTGTTCCTGCCCGCAAAGGCTGAGTATAAAGAGCCCAGCTCTTTATCCTTGCCAGGCTGTAACAAGGAGCCCCAGCTGCGCCTTATACCACCCCCCCTCCCCCAACTTCTCCACCCCCACAAGGTGGTGGCAAAGAAGAAGGCTTGTGCTGGGAACCACAAGGCAGTAAGGGAAGTTCCCAAGCCCATTGTGTGTGTGAAGCACATGGGGAGCCTCAAGCACCAGCCCCACCCCCACAGTGGTGTGAGTGCCTCCTCTCCTTCCTGCTGGATGGTGCCCAGGAGAATGTGCAGTTAGGGCATTACCGGGACCCAGCAGGAGTAAGCCCACCGCCCAGAGTGGCAGTGGTGGACACGTGAGAGCAGTAACGGGGCAGCTCTGCTCTTCCTGCTGCTGTGGTTTCAGCAGAGGCCTAGTGAGGAGCCTGAACGTCCATCCTGCCTAGCAGGAACAAGGAGCCTCACTTTCTCCAGGTGTCCATGGGGGGTTGGTGCAGTTTTTCCCTAGCAGGAACAAAGCAGTGTCCCCCTTTTCTAGCTGGAGCAGTGTCACAGGAAACCCACTAAAACACAGGATCCAGAGTCTTAGAATGCCAGGTTTCAATTGAAAGAAAAAAATCACTCTTCATCCTAAGAATAAGGAAGATCTCAATTTCAATGAGAGAAGACAAGATACGCCCAGGACCAATATGAATTAGATATTGCAATGATCTGACAAGCATTTTAAATCAACCATATTATAAATGCTTCCGCAAGCATTTTTTTTTACATACCTGAGATATACAAAAGAAAATAGAAATTCTCAGAAGTAAAAGATATAAAGAGTTATAAATAAGAACCAAATGGAAATTTTAGAAGCAATCAAATTGTTCTTCAATAAGTGAATGGATAAACTGAGGTGCATCCATAGAGTGGAATTATAAAAAGAAATGAGTTATCAAAGGAACTTTGTGAAAAAAAGCCAATCTGAAAAGAATATTCTGATTCTAACCCGAAAAAGACAAAAGATTGAGGCCTTGGAGGAAGAGAGTGATGAGATGGTATGTCAGTATACATTTGTCAGAACCAATAGAATCTACAACCCAAAGAATGAACCCTAATGTAAACTATTGATTTTAGTTAATCATAAGGTATCAATGTTGTTTCATCAATTGTAACAAATGTAGCATACTGTTACAATATGTAAAGCAAAGGGGAACAGTGTGTTTGTATGCTTGGGGGTGGGGAAACAAAAGGTCTGTGGGAAAGCTCTAATTCCTGATTAGTATTTCTATAAAACTGAAACTGCTCTAAAAAATGAAATTTACTAAAAATGTACAGAAGAGAATGTTTGTAAATCATATATCACATAAGGGATTAATAACTAGAATATATAGAGAACTACAACTCATCAGCAACAACAAACCCAATTCAAAAATGGATAACGGACTTCAGTAGACATTTCTCCAAAAACCTACAAATGGCCAATAAGCATATGAAAAGATCACCAACCATTAAAGAAATGCAAAACCACAATGAGATATTACTTTACACCCATGAGGATGGCTATTATAAAAAATAAAAACCAACCAAACAAAAAACAGAAAATGACAAATATTGGTGAGGATGTGGAGAAACTGGAGCCCTGTATGGTTGCTGGTGGGAAAGTAAAAATGGCACAGCCATGTTGAAAAAAGTTTAGCAGCTGCTCAAAAAATTAAATATAGAATTATAGTATATCCCCAGCTATCCTACTCCTAAGTGTATCCCCAAAAGATTAAATGCAGACCCTCAGACAGATACTTGGACACCAATGTTTATAGTAGCAACATTCACAATAGCAAAAAGGTAGAACAACCCAGATACTCATCAGCAGATGAATGAAGAAACAAACTGGTATGTACATACAATGTAATATTATTCACCCTTGGAAAAAAATGAAATTCTGATACAAGCTACAACATGGATAAGCCTTGAAAACATGCTAAATGAAATAAGGCAGGATCAGAAGGTCAAATATTGTACAATCCACTTACATAAGGTACCTAGAATAGGAAAATTCATAGAGTTTTTGTTTAATGGGTACAGAGCTTCTATGTGGGGCAGTGGAGAAGTTCTGGAAATTGATATGGAATGGTTGCACAACATAATGGATATACTTAATGCCACTGAACTGTATACATAAAAATGGTTATAATGTTAAATGTTTGGTATGTCTATTTCATTACAACAAAAATAGTTAAAACAAATGTAGTAACTGAATTAAATTAAGTGTTAAATTAAATTAAATTAAATTAAGTGTTCTCAAACAACAAAATATATAGGGAAAAAAGAATGAATCATTGAACATGAGAACAGAAAAATAGAAATTACCTGAACAATAGAGAAAAAATAGATTGAAAAAATGAACAGAGGTTTAGTATAGGTAGAACCATAACAAATGATACAACATTTGGAGTCCAGCAAGAGAGGCAGGAAAGGGAGAGGCTGAAAAATTATTTGAAGGAATAATGGGAAAATATCCCCCAAATTTGGTAAAAAGACATGACAGATTAAAGAAGGTGAGCCTACAGGGATTCTCCCAAAGAAATCCATACCAAGACACTTTTTATTTAAACTTATGAAAACTAAAGACCACAAAAGTTCCTGAAATAAGCCAGAGAATTCATTACCCAGAGAGGAGCATTTATTCAAATTACAATAGATCTGAAAACATGGGGGTCAGAGGAAGTGGCACAACATTTTTCAAGTGCTGGAAAAACGAACTGTCAATTTAGTATTCTGTATGAAGGGAAAACCAAGACATTCTCAGAGGAAGAAACTAAATTGGTTGCCAGCAAAGAATAGCAATAGGGATTTCTCTAACTATGATGAAGTCGATAAAAGAAGGAAATTTAGAAGGGTAGAAAGAAAGGACATTTAGAGCAAAAATATGAATAAAGGTAATTTTCCTTTTTTCTAGTTTTTTAAAATGTTTCAAATAGTAGTTCTCAATGCATGTAGAAGATAATATTTAAGACAGTTATTAATAGAGGAGGATAAAGGAACACTTCACTCAAACTGGTAAAATGTAGGCTATGATAAGTTGTGAATGTATAGGGCAGCCATTAAAAAGTTATACAGCCCAGTCTGATGTGGCTCAGTTGTTTGGGTATCATCTTGTACACAAAACAATGAACAAAAAAGCCACACTTGAATTATAACAAAAGTAATTTCATTAAGTACGTATACCCTATACCTAATTAAAAGATGGGGACTGACAGAGTGGGTTAAAAAACATGACCTAGCTTTATGCAGTCTACAAAAAATTCCCTTTCAGGATATACAAAGTTGAAAGGTTGAAAGGCACATAGACCTAAAATGAAGAAATAAAACTGTCTCTGTTTGTAGATGGCATGATCTTCTACTTTGAAAATCTCAAATATACAATACAAAAGCCAGAACTAATAAATGATTTTAGCAAGGTCAGAATACAAGACGAACATATTAATTACATTTCTATATATTTTTATATGTGACAATCAAAATTAAAAATGCATTACTATCTATAGTTACTCAAATAGAAAATAGAATGTTTAGTTGTAAATCTATTAAAAAACCTATGAGTTTGTATTCTGAAAAAACAAAATGCTAATGAAATCAAAGATTTAAACAAATGGAAAGACATATGTTCATGGATTGAAAAGCCTCAATATAGTAAAGATCTCAGTTCTGTCCAAATCAGTCTATTGGTTTAATGCAATGTCTATCCAAGATGTTAATTAGCAATAAAAAGGAATCTTTTGATCCAAGTTGTTTTATTTATTTAACATTCTCAAATTCCAGAAAAATCAATTTGGAAAAAAAACCAGTCATTCCTTTTTTTTTTCTTTTTTAAAAAAATATATTTTATTGATTTTTCTTAAGAGAAGAAGGGAGAGGAATAGAGAGCTAGAAACGTCAATGAGAGAGAAACATCGACCAGTTGCCTCCTGGTGCCCACAACCAATGTACATGCCCTTAACCGGAATCGAACCTGGGACCTTTCAGTCCGCAGACCAACGCTCTACCGCTGAGCCAGACCGGTTTTGGCTTTTTTTCTTTATTGATTAAGGTATTACATATGTGTCCTTATCCCTCTTTATTCTCCCCCGCCCCACACACACCCACTTATGCTCTCACTGCTCTGGTGTCTGTGTCCATTGGTTAGGCTTATATGCATTCATACAAGTCTTTTGGTTAATCTCTCTCCCTAACCCCCAACCTCCCCTACCTTCCCTCTGAGGTTTGACAGTCTGATCGAGGCTTATCTGTCTCTGGATCTAGTTTTATTCATCAGTTTATGTTCATTATATTCCACAAAGGAGTGACATATAATATTTATCTTTCTCTGACTGGCTTGTTTTGCTTAGCATAATGTTCTCCAGTTCCATCTATTTATCCTGTTGCAAATAGTAAAAATTCCTTCTTTATTACCATACTATTCAATTGTATAGATGTATCACAGGTTTTTAATCCACTCATCTGCTGATGGGCACTTAGGCTGTTTCCAAATCTTAGGTATGGTAAATTGTGCTGCAATGAACATAGGGGTGTATGTATTCTTTTTTCTAATTGGTATTTCTAGTTTCTTGGGATATATTCCTAGAAGTGGAATCACTGGGTCAAATGGGAGTTCCATTTTTAGTTTTTGAGGAAACTCCATACTGTTCTTCACAGTAGCTGCACCAGTCTGCATTCCCACCCGCAGTGTAAAAAAGTTCCTTTTTCTCTGCATCCTCTCCAGCACTTGTCATTTGTTACTTGTTGATGATAGCCAATCAGAGAGGTGTGTGATGGTCCCTCATTGTCGTTTTGATTTGCATCTCTGGGATGATTAGTGACTTTGAGCATGTTTTCATGTCTCTTCACCTTCCTTATGTCCTCTTTCGAAAAGCATCTACGTAGGTCTGTTGCTCATTTTTTGATTGGGTTGTTAATCTTTCTTTTGTTAAATTGGATGAATACCCTGTATGTTGGAGATTAAACCCTTACCGGTGATAACATTGGCAAATATGTTCTCCCATGCAGTGGGCTTTCTTGTTGTTTTGTTGATGGTTTCTTTTGCTGTGAAGAAGCTTTTTATTTTGATGTAGTCCCATTTGTTTATTTTTTCCCCCTAGTTTCCATTGCCCTAGGAGCTGTATCGGTGAAGATATTGTTTTGGCATATGTCTGAGATTTTGCTGCCCGTGGATTCCTCTGATATTTTTATGGTTTCCCGTCTTATGTTTAAGTTATTTATTCATTTTGAGTTTCTTTTTGTGTGTGGTGAAAGTTGGTGGTCTAGTTTAATTTTTTTTTGCATGTATCTGTCCAGTTTTCCCAACACCATTTATTGAAGAATGTCTTGACTCCATTGTATGCTCTTGCCTCCTTTGTCAAATATTAATTGAGAATAGTGGTTTGGGTCGATTTCTGGGTTCTCTGTTTTATTCCATTGGTCTATATGTCTCTTCTTGTGCCAATATCAGGCAGTTTTGAGAACTGTAGCTTGGTAATACAGCTTGATATCTGGTATTGAGATACCTATTTTGTTCTTCTTTCTCAGGATTGCTGTGGCTATTTGGGGTCTTTTTTTGTTCCAGATGAATTTTTGGAGAGCTGTTCCTAAGTCTGTGAAATATGCCATTGGTATTTTAATGTAGTATGGACATTTTAATGATGTTGATTCTACTAATTCATGAACATGGTATGTTCTTCCATATGTTTATGTCTTTATCTCTTTTTTCTGTGTCCTGTAGTTTTTCAAGTACAGGTTTTTACCTCCTTAGTTAAGTTTAATCCTAGGTATTTTACTTTTTTGATGCAATGGTAAATGGGATTGTTCTTTAACCTCTCTTTCTATAAGTTCACTATCTTATATAATAAAAGCCTAGGTGGCATCACTCCTTCGCATGACACCCTTGTGTGACATTGCCACAAGATAGCCGCCACAAAATGGCCACATGCACAGTGGAGGCAGGGCCAGTTGGCCATTTAGCATGGTGAGGCCGCGGGGTCCCAGGGCTCTGCACAGCGTGGAGGAGGCGAGTCCTGGCGGAGGAGGTGGGTCATAGCAGGGGAGGGCAATCATGGGTTATCATGCAGGCAGGGGAGGGAAGTTGTGGGCTATCAGGCTGGCATAAGAGGGCAGTTGGGGGTGATCAGGCTGGCAGGAGAGGGCAGTTGGGGGTTATCAGGCTGGCAGGGGAATGGTTAGGGGGCAAGCAAGTGAGTGGTTAGAAGCCAGCCATCCTGGATTATGAGAAGGATGTCCGACTGCTGGTTTAGGGTCGGACATCCCTCGAGGGGCTCCAGATTGGAGAGGGTACAGGCTGGGGTTGAGGGATACCCTTCTCCTCCGTCCCTCCCCACCCCTCCAAAGCCTCTGTGCATGAATTTTGTTCACAGAACCTCTATTGGTGTATAAAAATGCCATAGATTTCTTGGCATTAATTTTGTATCCTGCTACATTGCAGAATTCATTTATTAAGTCTGATAATTTTTTTATGGAGTCTTTAGGGTTTTCTATGTACAGTATCATGTCATCTGCAAATAATAACAAGTTTGTCTTCTTTTCCCACTTGGATATCTTTTATTTCTTTTTCTTGTCTAAGTACTTCCAGCACTATGTCGAACAGGAGTGGTGAGAGTGGGCATCCTTGTCTCGTTCCTGTTCTTAGGTGAAATTGTTTTAGTAGTTTTTGACCATTGAGTATGATGTTGGCTGTAGGTTTGTCATATAAGAGTTTTATTATGTTGAGGTATGATCCCTCTATTCCCATCTTGCTGAGGGTTTTTATCAAGAAAGAGTGTTGGATTTTGTCAAATGCTTTTTCTGCATCAATTGATATGACTATATGATTTTCATCTCTGAATTTATGTGATATATCAAATTTATTGATTTGTGGGTATTGTACCATCTTTGCAACCCCAGGATAAATCTTAATTGGTCATCATATATTATCTTTCTGATGTACTGCTTGATCTGATTTGCTAGAATTTTCTTGAGGATTTTGGCATCTATGTTCATGAGGGATATTGGCATGTAATTCTCTTTCATTGTGTTGTCTTTTTGTATTAGGGTGATGCTGGGTTCATAGAAGGAGATTGGAAGTGTTCCTTCCTCTTGAATTTTTTGGAATATTCTGAGAAGGATAGGTTTTAGTTCGTCCTTGAATGTTTGGTAAAAGTCCCCTGTGAAGCCATCTGGCCCCACGCTTTATTTGCTGGAAGGTTTTTGATGACTTGCTTCAATTTCCTCCATAGTTATTGGCCTATTGAGGTTTTTATATTCTTCCTGATTGAGTTTTGGAAGGTTGTATTTTTCTAGGAATTAAAGCCATTCTTCTTGATTCCATAACTTAATATGTTGCCATAGCGATAAAGACTATGGTATTATTAAAAGATAGATACATACATCAATTATACAGAATAGAGAACCCAGAAATAGCCTGCATAAGTATAGCCAAATGATTTTTGAGAGAATGGTGAGCAAAGAGAGCAATTGGATATCTTTTAGGGAAAGAAAATAAGCCTAGTTCTAAACCTTATACCATATATAAAAATTAACTCAAAATTGATCATAGAGTTAAATGTAAAATTTAAAACTAGGTAGAGGTAACACAGGAGAAAATATTCAGGACCTTGAGCTTGGTGAAAAAATGATACCAAAAGCATGATTCATAAAGTAAATTTTAAAAGATAGTTTTAACTTCATAACATTTAAGTCCTTTGCTCTATGAAAGATCCTGTTACAGAATGAGAAGATAAGCTACAACACATATTTCTGCCAAAGGAATTATATCTAGAACACATGAAAAATTCATCAAAACTCAACAGTAAAAAAGCAAATAATCCAATTAGAATATAAGCAAAAGACATGAAGATGTATTTCACAGAAGGATATATGGTTGACAAATACAAAAATATATTTATCCATTTAAACATCAGGGAAATGCAAATTAAGACCATGATGAAATAATGTACACCTATAAGAACAGCTGAAATGAAAAATAGTGACAGGACTAAATGCTGGCTAAGATAAGGAGAAACTGAATCACTCATATACTCCCAGTGGGAATGAGAAATGGTACAGCCACTCCGGGAAAATAAGCCTACATTAACCATACAACCTAGAATGAAAACTTACGTCCACTCAAGAACCTCTATTCAATTGTTCATCCAGCTTTATTTGATATCACCCCAAACTAGAAACAACTACAATTTCCCTTAATTGGTAAATGAGTAAACTTTCATAAGCCATAGTATGAAATATTAATTATCAGTAAAAAGGAATCTATTGATCCAAGTTGTTAATTTGGATAGATCTCAAGAGCATTGAGCTGAGAGAAAAAGCCAATATCAAAAGATCACATACTGATCTGTATCACATGGTTTTATTTATATAACATTCTCAAAATTATGAAATTATAGAGATTAGTGGATTCTAAGAGATAAGGATGGTCTACAAACAATTAAGCCAAATATGCTCTTTTCCCCATGGGAACCCAATATGCAATGACTGTTGTTGCTTATATGGGTTGCCCTAAGGGACCTTGGAGACAGCCCTTCCCATTGGGCACTCACTCTGACCTCAGTCTGTTCCCAGTCTATCTGGATGCTTTTGGAAGGCCAGAGGCCAGGGTCCATATTGGCCAAGTCATCATCTCCTTCTACATCAGGCTGCAGAACAAGGACTATGTGAATGAGGCCTTACACAGGGGCAGGTTCAAGTTCCCTGGCCACCAGAAGATTCACATCTTCAAGAAGAAGGCTTTACTGAGTTTAATGCGGATGAATTTGAAGGTATGGAGGCTGACAAGCGGCTTATCACAGATGACTGTGGAATCAAATACATCCTTAATCATGGCCCCCTAGACAAATAGCTTCAGGCTGACCGCCCTTTACATCCACCAATAATCCTATTTCCTGTCCCCCAAAAGATAGTTAAAGATGGGAAGGGAGAGGATATGACTTTAAAGGTGTTATAGGAGGGTGATCTTTGAGGTGATGGAATAGATCTATATCTTATTGAGGTAGTAGTTACAACAATATACACGGGATAAAACCATATAGAATAATATGCACACATTATACCAATGTAAAAATCTCTTGGTTTGACATTGTCTTATAATTAAGATGTAACCTTTGGGGGAAACTAGGTTAAGGGCATATAAGATCTCTCTATACATGTTTGCAACTTCCTGTTCTTCAGTTATCCTAATATATAAAGAGCCAGGGCCTGTAGCATCCAAAACAACCTAAGGACAACTGAATGGCAGACTGTGTGCGCAGCAGGGTTGGGTGGGCGGGGACTGGCCAGTGGGCTGAACTGTTGATCACTTGATCCCGCCTGGGTCGCGGGTGCCATGGCGACCTAGCACTGACTGCCCCCACTAAGACGGGTGTGATGCGATTGGTTGGAGGGGGCTGCCATTGCCCCACAATTGCCCCACAGAGGGAGGTCCAGGCCACCAGCCAGGGGGCTCTGTGATCACCTCAAAGAGCTACCCAGGTGGCAGCAGTGGGCGGGGCCTCCATCTATGGGGCGATCAATTGCGGGGCTCCTGGACTGCAAGAGGGCACAGGCTGGGCTGAAGGACCCTGCCCTGCAAGTGCATGAATTTTGTGCATCGGTCCTCTAGTGGGAAAATAAAAGGGTTTCCTTGTTTGTTTAGAAAAACTACTTTTTGGAATACCTATTACCTACCAGAAATTTTACTTGAACTTTATTTTTATTTTTTAAATAAATCTTTATTGTTCAGATTATTACAATTGTTCCTCTTTTTTCCCCCACTTAGCTCCCCTCCACCCAGTTCCCACCCTATGCTTTGCCCTTATCTCCCCCTACTGTCCTCACCCATAGGTGTATTTTGATGTAGTCCCATTTGTTTATTTTCTCTTTAGCTTCCATTGCCCTAGGGGCAGTATCAGTGAAGAAGTTCTTTTGGCATATGTCTGAGATTTTGTTGCCTGTGGATGCTTCTAGTATTTTTATGGTTTCCCGTCTGATAAGTTTAAGTCCTGTATCCATTTTGAGTTTATTTTTGTGTATTTTTGTGTAAGTTGGTGATCTAGTTTCATTCTTTTGCATGTATCTGTCCAATTTTCCCAACACCATTTATTGAAGAGACTGTCTTGACTCCATTGTATATTCATGCCTCCTTTGTCAAATATTAATTGAGCATAGTGATTTGGGTTGATATCTGGGTTCTCAATTCGATTCCATTGATCTATATGTCTGTTCTTGTGCCAGTACCAGGCTGTTTTGAGAACAGTGGCTTTGTAATACAGTTTGAAGTCTGGTATTGAGATCCCTCCTATTTTACTCTTCTTTTTCAGGATTGCTGTGGCTATTCGGGGTCTTTTATTGTTCCAAATGAACTTTTGGAGAGTTCTTTCTAGGTCAGTGAAATATGCCGTTGGTATTTTAATGGGGAGTGCATTGAACCTATAAATTGCTTTAGGAAGTATGGACATTTTGATGATGTTGATTCTACCAATCCATGAACATGGTATGTTCTTCCATCTGTTTACATCTTCCTCTATCTCTTTTTTCAGTGTCGTGTAGTTTTCCGCATACAGGTCCTTTACTTCCTTAGTTAAGTTTATTCCTAGGTATCTTAATTTTTTTGGTGCGATGGTAAATGGAATTGCTTTTTTAGTCTCAGTTTCTATAAGTTCGCTGTTGGTGTATAGAAATGCCATAGATTTCTTGGCATTAATTTTGTATCCTGCTACATTGCCAAATTCATTTATTAAGTCAATTAGTTTTTTAATGGAGTCTTTTGGGTTTTTTATATACAATATCATGTCGTCTGCAAATAAAGATAACTTTACTTCTTCTTTTCCAATTTGGATGCCTTTTATTTCCTCCTCTTGTCTAATTGCAATGGCTAGTACTTCCAGTACTATGTCAAAGAGGAATGGTGATAGTGGGCATCTCTGTCTTGTTCCTGTTCTTAGAGGGAATGGTTTTAGTTTTTGCCCATTGAGTATGATGTTTGCTGTGGGTTTATGGTATATAGCTTTTATTATGTTGAGGTATGATCCTTGTACTCCCACCTTGTTGAGAGTTTTTATCAGGAAAGGGTGTTGGATTTTATCAAATGCTTTTTCTGCATCAATTGATATGACTATATGATTTTTATCTTTCAATTTGTTTATGTGATGTATCACATTTATTGATTTGTGGATATTGAACCAACCTTGCATTCCTGGAATAAATCCTACTTGGTCATGGTGTATGATCTTTGTGATGCTCTGCTGGAGCCGATTTGCTAGAATTTTGTTGAGAATTTTGGCATCTATGTTCATGAGGGATATTGGCATGTAATTCTCTTTCATTGAGTTGTCTTTGTCTGGTTTTGGTATTAGGGTGATGCTGGCTTCATAGAAGGAGTTTGGAAGTGTTCCTTCCTCTTGAATTTTTTGGAATAGTCTGAGGAGGATAGGTTTTAGTTCTTCCTTGAATGTTTGGTAAAACTCTTCTGTGAAGCTGTCTGATCCTGGGCTTTTGTTTGCTGGAAGCTTTTTGATGACTGTTTCAATTTCTTCCCAAGTCACTGGTCTATTGAGATTTTTAGATTCTTCCTGATTGAGTTTTGGAAGTTTGTATTTTTCTAGGAATATGTCTATTTCCTCCACGTTGTTCAGTTTGTTGGAATAGAGTTGTTCGTAGTATTTTGTAACAATCCTTTGTATTTTGGCAGGGTCTGTTGTTATTTCACCTCTTTCGTTTCTGATTTTGTTTATTTGGGTCCTCTCTCTTTGTATCTTGGTTAGCCTGGCTAGTGGACCATCTATCTTGTTTATTCTTTCAAAGAACCAGCTTTTGGTTTTGTTGATCTTATGTATTGTTTCTTTGGTCTCAATGTTGTTTATTTCCGCTCTGACTTTTGTTATTTCCTTCCTTCTGCTTACACTGGGCTTTTCTTGTTGCTCTTTTTCTAACTCTTTGAGTTGTAGAGTTAGATCATTTGTTACCATTTTTTTCTAGTTTCTTGCAATAGACTTGTAGGGATATGAACTTTCCTCTCAAAACTGCTTTTGCTGTGTCCCATAGATTATGGATAGTTGTGTTTTCATTGTCATTTGTTTCCAGGATGTTTTTAATTTCTTCCTTGATTTCTTTGATGACCCAGTCCTTGTTTAATAGCATGCTGTTTAGTCTCCATGTGTTTGATTTCTTTGGATTTTTTTCATTGTAGTTAATTTCCAGTTTTATGCCACTATGATCTGAGAAGATGCTTGATATGATTTCTATCTTCTTGAATTTGAAGAGACTTTGCCTATGTCCCAAAATGTGGTCTATCTTTGAGAATATCCCATGTGCGCTTGAGAAAAATGTATATTCTGTGGCTTTGGGGTGGAATGTTCTGAAGATGTCGATTAATTCCATCTGGTCTAGCGAGTCATTTAGGATTGATATTTCTTTGCTGATTTTTTGTTTAGATGATTTGTCAAAGGGTGGCAATGGGGTATTAAAATCTCCTACTATGATTGTATTGCCATTAATCTCTCCCTTAATGTCCTCCAGCAGTTTTTTTATATATTGGGGTGCTCTCGTATTGGGTGCATATTTACCAGGGTTATTTCTTCTTGTTGGATTGCTCCCTTTAGTATTATGAAGTGGCCTTCATTATCTCTTGTTATGTCCTTCACTCTGAGATCTAATTTGTCAGATATAAGTATTGCTACCCCAGCTTTTTTTTTCATTTCCATTCGCCTGGAAAACCTTTTTCCATCCCTTCACCCTCAGTCTGTGTGCATCTTTTTTTCTGAGGTGGGTTTCTTGTAGACAACAGATATATGGGTCTTGTTTTCTTATCCAATCCGTTACCCTATGTCTTTTGATTGGAGCATTTAGTCCATTTACATTTAAAGTTATTATTGATAGATTCTTATTTGAAGCCATTTTTATTCTATACCCCTGTGTTCCTTCTTTGCTTTCTATTTCTTTAATTTTACAGTAGACCCTTTAGCATTTCTTGCATTGCTGGTTTGGTGGAGATAAATTCCCTTAGTCTGTTTTTGTCTGTGAAGCTCCTGATTTCACCTTCAATTTTGATTGCTAGCCTTGCTGGGTACAGTATTCTTGGATTCAGACCCTTCCTTTGCATGACTTTGTATATTTCATCCCATTCCCTTATGGCTTGATAAGTTTCTGTGGAGAAGTCAGTTGCTAGTCTGATGGGGGTTCCTTTATATGTAACTTTCTGTCTCTCTCTGGCTGCTTTTAAAATTCTTTTTTTGTCGTTGGTGTTTGCCAGCTTAATTATAATGTGTCTAGGGGTCGGTTTTCTGGGGTTCATTTTGCTTGGGACTCTGCGAGCATCTTGGATTTGTGTGGGTTTTTTCTTCTCTATCTCAGGAAAGTTTTCTGTCATTATTTCTTGAAATACATTTTCCATGTCTTCCTCAATTCCCTTTCCTTCTGGAACCCCTATTATTCTAATATTGTTTTGTTTTGTATTGTCCCAAAGTTCCCTTAGACTTTCCTCCTGTTTTTTAATTTTTTCCCCCCAGAAGCTGTTCTAATTGGGTATTTTTTTTTCCATCTTGTCTTCTAGCTCGCTGATGTGGCCCTCTGCTTCTTCTAATCTACTCTTGATGCTTTCTATTGAGTTCTTCAGGGTAGCGATGTCATTTTTCATTTCTTCTTGGTTCCTCTTCATTTCCTCTTGGTTCTTACTCATATTATCAAATTTGTCTTCCATTCTTTTTAGCCATCTTATGATCATTACTCTGAATTCTTGCTCTGGTAGGTTGCTTGCCTCTATCTCGTTTACTTCCTTTTCTGGTGAAGCCTGTTTTTCTTTCATATGCGGGCTGTTTTTTGGTCTCCCCATGATTTAGGATGTCTGGTTGTGTAGTTCTCTCTCACCTTTTCACCGAGCAGTGGGGCATTCCTGTGGGGCCGGGTGTTCGCACCACCTGGGATCCGAGTTCTGGGGGTCACAGCTGTTTGGTGGTCACTCCAGCTGTGGATATTCAGGTCTCTGACACGATCCTATCTTTCTCTCAAGATGGAGAGGATTCCCTGTCCAAGCCGGCAGGTAGCTCTGGGAAGGGACGCAGCCCGCGTGGCTGCCTCCCTGTGAGGGGTACCTCTGTCAGTGGCCCCCCAGCAGTTTCTTCTGGCGTTCGCTGTCTCCCAGCTTGCTAATAAATACTCACAGCTCAACACCATCAGTTGCACTCGCTTTCTGCTTCGGGACAGGTCTCGGAATCCTCCCATCTATTCTTCCATAGGTGTATGATTTTTGTCCAGTCTCTTCCCACATCTCCCACACCCCCTTCCCCTGAGAATTGTCAGTCCACTTCCTTTCTATGTCCCTGATTCTATTATATTCACCAGTTTATTCTGTTTATCAGAGTTTTTATTCACTTGCTTTTTAAATTCACTTGTTGATATATATGTATTTGTTGTCAGTTTGTTGTCCATATTTTTATCTTTACTTTTCCTCCTCTTCCTCCTCCTCCTCCTCCTCCTCCTCCTCCTCCTCCTCCTCCTCCTCCTCTTCCTCCTTCTCCTACTGCTCCCCTCCCTTCCTTCCTTGTGATATGGGTCTCCTACTCCTCTTTTAGAAAAAGCTAAAAGCTTTTTCTTAACTGTGAAGCTCTTTATCTGACCATCAATTCTAAATGATAGCTTTGCTGGGTAGAGTAATCTTGATTGTAGGTTCTTGCTATTTATCACTTTGAATATTTCTTGCCATTTCTGTCTGGCCTGCATAGTTTCTGTTGAGAAATCAGTTGAGAATCATATGGGTGCTCCCTTGTAGGCAACTAACTGTTTTTTTCTTGCTGCTTTTAATATTCTCTCCTTTTCTTTTGCTTTTGGCATTTTAATTATGATGTCTCTTGGTGTGGTCCTCTTTGGATTCCTTTTGTTTTGGGTTCTCTGTGCTTTCTAGACTTGTAAGTCTATTTCTTTCACCAGGTAGGGGAAGTTTTCTGTCATTCTTTCTTCAAATAGGTTTTCAATAACTTGCTCTCTCACTTCTTCTGGCACCCCTATAATTTGGATGTTGGTACACTTGAAGTTGTCCAAGAGGCTCCTTACACTATCTTTATATTTTTGGATTCTTTGTTCTTTTTGCTTTTCTGGTTGGGTATTTTTTGTTTCTTGGTATTTCAAATCTTTGACTTGATTCTTGACATCCTCTAGTCTGCTGTTGGGTCTCTGTATATTATTCTTTATTTCAGTCAGTGTATGCTTAATTTCTAGTTGGTCCTTTTTCATATCCTTTAGGGTCTTACTAAATTTTTCGAAGGTTTCTAGATTCTTGAGTAACCTTATAACAATGGTTTTGAACTCTATATGCAGTAATTTGCTTTCCTCCACTTCTTTCATTTGTGACGTGTTTGTCTCCATATTTTTACTGCTTCCCTGTGTTGATAGAGTGGCTTTGTGTGCTAGGTGTCCTATAGGGCCCAGTGGCTCAGCTTCCCTTATTACCTGAAGTGGAAGCTCTTGAAGCACCCTTTTGTGTGCTGTGTGCACAGTCTTGTTGTAGTTAAGCCTTGATTGCTGTTGGTATCACTGGGAGGAATTGACCAACAGGCCAATTGGCTGGGAGGATCAGTTGTGTCTATGTTGGGAGAACTTCTGTGCTGGAAGCACCCTTATGGGGCAGGACTTGCTTCAGTGGGGCTTTGGCGCTCACGGAGTCTGCCCCCTGCGTGTGTCTCTTATGGATGTGAAGAGTTGTAATCTGGATGGTCTCACTCTGACCACTGGGTGCATTGGCTCTTAGATCCCCAAGGAGGTGCAAAGTCAGTCACTGCCTGAGACCACCCAGCAGGAGCTACAGAGAGATCTGCAGATTCCTCCTCTTTGTTTAGGGTTTGGAGGTGCACAGATGAGGTCCAGCTGTGAAGCAATGCAAGCTGAAGTCCAGCTTTGGGCCTTCTTTTGGAGGCTTTGGGGCTCTCTGATCCAGCTGCAGTAAGTTAGATTTTATACTGCAAAATGCCAGATCATTCATATGCAAAAGCCTCTGCACACAGCTTGGGTGGGGTTGTAAATTGGGTAGAGTGAGTCTTAGAGAATCACCAGGACAGAGCAAACAGCAATGGCTGTCCATCAGCCCTGTCCCAAAGAGGTCCCTGGGCCTCTGTGTCCTGAAGCATTGTGTAGGAACCATGCTTACTGCAGGCATCTCTGAGAGAAAGCCGCCATCACGTTCCTGATGCCATACAGGTTCAGTTTCTTCCTGTATGAGTGTGGGTCCCCAGTTTCTCACCAGGAACTGGAGTTCAGAGCAGTCAGGAGCTTGTATCTCCCTTCCAATTGAAAAAGGCAACAGTGTACTCAGTTGCCAGCCGGTTTCTAAGCGCTTTGGTACTTCCACACTTCACTTCCATACTTCTCCACCTCCTCCCAGTCTGAGTGTGCTTTTCTCTTTCCTTCTAGTTGTATAAATTCCTCTCATCCAGGCTTCCTGTGGTTTGGAATGATATCCGTTGTCTTTTAGTTGTAGTTTTGAAGTGGTTATGCAAAGCAGCAAGGTCAGGTGTTTACCTATGCTGCCATCTTGGTTCCTCTACTTGAATTTTAATATCTCTTATATACATCCCAGCAAATTGTAGATAATATCTCCATTTAAGAAATAAGACTCAAGAGGCTTCTATTTATTTTTTTTCTGAAATCAGGATGCACCTCTTAGGATCAAGAAAATATGGTAATTGCCTGATGTTAAGTTACTGGTAAAGGCTACAGTGGGATTTAAATCTGCCTGTCTTAGTCCAAAGCCCACATCCTTTCTACTGCTCTACACTGCCTCTTTCAAAGTAGTTGTGTCTTGGAAATGTATGAAAGTAGAGCTTGATGTCAGAGGAAAGGGAAGAGTTTGTGCATTTATAATTCATTTGTTTTATTTATTCATTTAACAGTAATTTGCTAGGCGATAAAAATATAATGATACAAAAATGAGAATTATGTTGAATAAGAAATTAGAGACACAGTCCATTTAAAGTTGCTTATAATTTAGTGGAAGGAACAGGGAAATAAAAATGATTATAATATATCTTGTAAAATGCTAAGATAAAACTAAAAGGCTTTATGAAAACACAGAGAGGAGAAGCATTTAATCTCTCCTGGTGCAGTGGATGGTTAGCCAGCATCCATATTGTGCTCTAGTCACTCAGAAATCATGAGCAAAGACAGAAAGATAAATGAAGTTCATCTGTTTATTTACCCCACATCCTATAGTTAAAAATACTAATAATGAAAGTAGTAATAAGAATAGGGGGAAATAAACAGTGAAAGTGTGAGATGAGAATAGCAGACAGATTCAATGCGCAGACTTCTGCATTAGTGCTCCAGATTGGCTTTGCACTTCTAAGAGGCAAAGATGAATAATTCACAGTCCACAGAATGGGAACAAACCGGGTATCCAGAAGAACTACATGTTTTTCTGAAATATCCAAAAGAACTAACAGTTTTCTCTGAGGATTCTCATAAAAATGGGTTCAGTGACAGTATATCACATTTTCAATAATTTCCTTAATATAGGTTTTAAAATGAGTTTAGTGAGACTGTTTCCTGAGTGTGTCTGAAGTTTAGGTCTGTATAGGGGATGATGGATAGGCCAGACAGGTCTGTAGGACTGGGATTACAAATGGCATTCTTTCATCTTATTCATTCTCAAGGTGACAAAGTTCCGTAGATAACAGGAGTTACCTCAAATTTTCAGTTTCAAAGAATTTTTAGCTGTGTATAGAAGAAGGCCAAAAGAGAATAATAGAGTAGGGTGTATTGCTAAAAATTCAGGCCAGTGTGATAAGACTTAGCTAAGGATATATGTGCATTTGCCGTTTCATTTTTTTTATTTTTTTATTCTCCACATTTTTCTTATTTCCAGGATTTGATCATTCAAACTCTTTACCTCTAAATCTGACAAGTTAGTGTGTGCTTTACAAAATGCCAAAGGGAACCCGGCTGGTGTAGCTCAGTGATTGAGGGTCAACCTATGAACCAGGAGGTTGCAGTTCAATTCTCAGTCAGGGTACATGCCTGGGTTGTAGGCTCGATTTTATGATCCTTCTAGGTATGTATTGAGTATAATAAGTGCCATTGTAGTATAAATATAACTCATAATGTTTAAGATTTTTTTTATATAGTGATGAATTAAATATAAAGATTAAAGTTTTTAAAGAGAACTGTTGGTTTTCATGGATTAGAAAGAACTATCTCTATAATTATTTGAAAAGGGCAAGGTCAGAGCAAGAATAATGTTAGAACTAAAAATTAGATGAGGGATTTAGCCATTTTAGATATTCCTTAAAGACCAAGACTTTTTTCATTTGTCATTTTGCACATTCCAGGGTGTACTGAAACAGTGCCTTGAATATGTAGGTGTTCAATAAATATTGTTAAATATATAATGAGAGTCAAATATTATGGGAAAGGATCTTTGTTCCACTACTTTATCTCATAGATATGTCTTTTGTGGCACTTAACATATTGTATTTGTATTTTCTCAAGTAAAAAGTTCTCTGAGGGCAAGTACCTAACCTAGCCTTGTTTATTTTGGAATTTAACTTAGCTCTCAACATATAATCATTGTCCACTGGGTCTAATAAATGCATCTTCCCCTTTAAAGGAATTTGGACACCTTCATGATAGAAAGGCCCTTTTCTTCATCACCTGATGGTTTGAAGGTGGGCTGGGAAAGAAAGCTGTGGTCCTCTGTGTTAATCAGCAAATACTTGATTGATCTGATAGTTAGCTTAGTCAAGTAAGTTATTGATATGTTCAAAAGGATTTTCTAAAGAATTAGCATATTTTTTATAACAATAAATATAAATTTAATGGTAAAGAATGCCCATTAAGCCGAAACCGGTTTGGCTAGTGGATAGAGTGTCAGCCTGCAGACTTAAAGGTCACAGGTTGGATTCCAGTCAAGCTTATGTACCTTGGTTGCGGGCACATCCCCAGTAGGGACTGTGCAGGAGGCAGCTGACTGATGTTTTTCTCTCTTTAATGTTTCTAGCTCTCTATCCCTCTCTCTTCCTCTCTGTAAAAAATCAATAAAATATATATATTTTTAAATGCCTATTAATTATATTAATTATTATAATTAAATAATTTTAAGACTGTGGTTTCTTTTTTTGCAGATACAAATATCTGGCAATTTTTCTTATGAGAAAATATTGTTTGGTTAAAAATCAATAGTAATTAAGTCCTTTTTTATTAAACTGTAAATTGTCTTGGAAGATACAGATCTTAACCTTTTGACTTTTATTTGTACTAGAGGCCTGGTGCACAAAATACATGCACTCAGGGGCGGGGGGGTGTTCCAGAGCCTGGCCTGTACCCTCTCACAGTTCGGGAGCCCTTAGGGGATGTCCAACTGACAACTTAGATATCCTTAGCACTGCTGTAGAGGTGGGAGAGGTCCCGGCTACCACTACTGCGCTTGCTAGCTGTGAGTCTGGCTTCTGGCTGAGCAGTGCTCCCCCTGTGGGAGGGCCCTGACCACCAGGGTCCAGCTCATGCATTGAGTGTCTGCTCCTTGGTAGTCAGGGCATATAATAGTGACCAGTTTGTTCTGACACTTGGTCAGTTTGCATATTAGCCTTTAATTGTATATCACTAGAGGCCCTGTGTAAGAAATTTATGTCCCTCAGCCCAGCCTATATCCTCTCCAGTCTGGGACATCCCTCTCACAACCCAGGACTCCTGGCTCCCAACTGCTCACCTGCTTGCCTTCCTGGTTGCCCCTAACTGCTTCTTCCTGCCAGCCTGATCACTCCCTAACCACTCCCCTGCCAGCCTGATTTTTGCCTAGCTGCTCCTCTGCCAGCTTGTTTGCCCTAACTGCCCTCCCCTGCAGGCCTAGTGACCCTTAACTGCCCTCCCCTGCAGGCCTGATCCCTCCCAACCCTCCCTGCTGGCCATCATGTGGTGGCCATCTTGTGTCCACATGGGGTCAGTCATCTTTGACCACATGAGGGCAGCCATCTTGTTGGAGTAATGGTCAATTTGCATATTATTCTTTTACTAGATATGATTAGATAGGATAGAGGCCTGTTGCTCGGTTGGTGGCCGGCTGGTTTGCCCTGAAGGGTGTCCCAGATCAGGGTGGGGCTTCCCTGGGGCATGGGGCGGCCTGGGTGAGGGGCCTGTGGTGGGATGCCATGCCTCCCGGCAACCCAAGTGCAGGTCCTGGTATCTGGGGTTTATTTATCTTGTATAATTGAAACTTTGTAGCCTTGAGTGGATGCCTGGGCCCTCCAGGGTGTGCGGAAGCTTGGCTTCCTTCATTGCTGGGGAAACACAAGCCTCCTGCTCTCTCTGTGGCCTCAGCTATCTTGGTTCAATTAATCTGCATACTCGCTCCTGATTGGCTGGTGGGCATGGCTTGTGGCTATAGTGGAGGCATGGTTAATTTGCATGTTGTTCTTTTAATAGATAGGATATTTTTTCAGATAAGGAAAGTATTCACCTGGCACAAAATTCATAAAGTAAAGAAAGATACATGATTAGGTCTCCTTGCCAGGGAAGCAAACCTACCTTTCCAATTCCAGTCATCTAGTTGTTCTACTCAAAGGAAAGCCAAGGACATATTTTAATGTGATTATTTTCTTTCTTATTATACAGATTGAAGATCTCAAGCAGACAAATCATGCCTTGAAAGAATATATTAAAAACCTCGTGAATAATAAGGAGGTTGTAAGCAATCAAATAGACAATTTAACCATCCACAATGAGCATCTTTGTAAAGAATTGATTAAAATTGACCAACTAGCAAAACAATTAGAAAAACAGAAAAATTTTGTGGTGGATACTGCCGACAAGGAACTTGAAGAAGCCAAGGTATTACCACTGATAGGATTTTTTAAAACATTGATGTATAATTGACATATGTCATTAAAAATAATTTCAGATGTACAACATAATGATCCAGTATATATATTGTGAAATGACTACAATGATTCTAGTTATTGTAGTTATCAATGTGACTATTGATCAAGGTTTTAATTCTACTTTAAATATCATGTAATTATTAAATACAAAGGAAAAAGTGACATTCTCATATCATAAAAATTTTTAGATTTGACATTATATTTAAATTTATGTTCTATGAACTGTTTTTTATCCTACATTTTTTTCTTTTAAAATTTTTGTTAAGAAAATTTCCTAAATAAGGTGTAATGGTAAAAACTTCAAGCAATAATAATGCTCTGTATGTCAAACATTTCTCCTTCTCCCTAATCTTTCTCTCTACACAGATAGCTACAAACAAGATGCATGTATCTCCATTCATTTTTTCCTCTGTTTGTATCACATCCACTATATACTTCACACTTTAGAAAAGTATTTTTAACCAAAGTTTAAAATTTCTTTGTAGTCATAGTTGTGAATATTTTTTAAAATATATTTTATTGTTTTTTTTACAGAGAGAAAGGAAGAGGAGAGTTAGAAACATCGATAAGAGAAACATTGATCAGCTGCCTCCTGCACACTCCCTACCGGGGATGTGCCTGCAACCAAATCACGTGCCCCTGACCGGAATTGAACTTGGGACCCCCAATTCCGCAGGTCGACGCTCTATCCATTGAGCCAAACTGGTTTCGGCATCAATATTTTGATTATTTTATTTTAGATATTCCTTCTCCCTTTTAAAAAATCTGAATAGACTTTGTTAGTGCTGTTTTAAATTCATAGCAAAACTGCCTGGTTGGTGTGGTTCAGTGATTGAGTGTCAACCTATGAACCAGAAGGTTACAGTTCGATTCCCAGTCAGGGCACATGCCTGGGTTGTGGCTCGAACCCCAGTTTGGGGCATGAAAGAGGCAGCTGATCAATGACTCTCTCATCATGGATGTTTCTATCTCTTTTTCCAGCTCCCTTCCTGTCTGAAATCAATAAAAATATATTTTTTAAAAATAAATAAATTCAGCCGAAGCAGGTTTGGCTCAGTGGTAGAGCGTCGGTATATGGACTGAAAGGTCCCAGGTTTGATTCCGGTCAAGGGCATGTACCTTGGTTGTGGGTACATCCCCGGTAAGGGGTATGCAAGAGGCAGCTGGTCGATGTTTCTCTCTCATCGACGTTTCTAGCTCTCTATCTCTCTCCCTTTCTCTCTGTTAAAAATCAATAAAATATATATAATTTTTAAAAAATTAAAAAAATAAATAAATAAATTCATACTAAGCAGAAGGTATATATGTTTACCATATACTCCCTGCCCTCACACATGCATAGCCTCCACCATCATCAACATCCCTTATCAGAATGGTGCATATGTTATCATGGATGAACCGACAAGACACAACATCTCTTCTATAAAAGGTCTTTGGCCGTGATGCCGTAACACAGTAACCAAATGAGCAGCAGCTCTCGTGCAGGCAGGGTGGGGCGCAAGCTACTAGTGCAGAGAGTTATGAGTGGAGGAGAGCTACTAGCGGTGGAGGGTGGGGCAGTGAGCTATAGCGGCAATGGGTGGGCGGCTAGCTGAGGCAAGCGGAAGTGAGCTACTCTAGCCCGATTTCATGTGCGCTGGGTCTCTAGTTTTTACATAGTTTACATTTAGGTTCAGTCTTGGTGTTGACCGTTCTGTGGGTTTGGACAAATGTAAAATGACATGTGTCCACCATTGTACTATCAAAAAGAGTAGTTTCACTGCCCTGAAAATCCTTGTGTACTTGGCCTCATGTTGACTCTGGTTGGGAAGGCCTTATCACTTCAGAACTACAAGAATATTTTCTAAAGTTATCTTTTGATTCTTCTAAATTTTTTCAAAAGCTATAATCCTTTGAAATTTTTTTGTTCTAGTATGAGGTAGGGTCAACTAGTGCTTTCTTTAGTCACTGAGTTGAAGTGCCACTTTAGCAGCTGCTGAATTCGCAAATGTGTGTGGTCACAGTGCTGAGCTGGTTGGTCTCATTGATTCATTTGCTGTTTCTATGCCACTGGCACATTATTCTAATTGCTGTAGCTACTTGACATTTTGGTAACATCTTTCTTGATTGAAATTTAATACTCTGTCATGAAATTTAGAAACTGGGAATATCAACACTAGTATAAAATGAAGACCTTTTTGTTTCACTTTGCTGCCTGATGGTTTATAACACAGAGTGGATTTGAAAGCTGAAAAGCAACTTATTGGATTCTTAAATATCGTGTGAATGTGCTTGATTTGATTTTATTAGTCACCAAATTAGTAAACTGTGTTTGTAATAATATAGTTTCCCAAAGTTAAGTGTTATTACATGTTATTTAGTTTCCAAAAGCTAAGTGTTATTACATGTTATTTATTTTTAAATATATATATATTTTTATTGATTTCAGAGAGTAAAAAGGAGAAGAAGGGAGAGAGAGATAGAAACATAAATGATGAGAGAAACATTGATGGGCTGCCTCCTGAACACTCCCTAGTGGGGGTTGAGCCCACAACCTGGGCATGTGCCCTTGACCTTTAGCCACAGGCCAACACTGTATCCACTGATCAAAACTGGCTAGGGCCCTGTTATTTCTTAAACACCCTTTTAATGTACTCTTGGTAGCATACTATATACTCCTGTGAGTAGCATATGATAAAGCACTTAATTAAATGATTAGGCTGAAAACGTGTGTGTTATCAAAGGCATTATTTGTTATAGTAATTTGAAATATAAGAGCCCAGTTAATGAATTCTAGGATGGTGTTTGTTTATATGCAGTTACCACAGTTATTTAGAAAGGATAAGTAAGTCTATATTAGTAAGAAGTCTATTTAAATTGTTATGTTTATTCTATTAATGTAAGAACACAATCTTCTTTACCAATGCTTCCTTGGGGAGGTTCTTAGCACAGCTAATCAAGAGTGTAGATAAGAATGATATGCTTTTAATTTGTGAGTTATTTATCTTGTCATGAATTCTACTAAAGGATTTGAAGGACATTTAAAAGCAGCTTGAATATTTTAAACATTTTTCAATAAATTCTTTTGTTTACATTGTTACTTTCTTTAAGAAAATTATTCTTTATTTACATTATAATGGTAGGTTGAGTTTAGACTCAATTATATAAATTATAAAATTAAAAAAATGCTGGATCAGTGTTTTATTATGCCTTCTCTGCTTTTTCTTCAAATTAAGAATTTACTGCTCTTTCCCAGGCTCAGGGCATCTCGTTGGCTAAAATCCCATGAAGAGAGTGCCAATTTAGAGCTCATCAGTTTTAAAAGATTTTAGGATCTGCATTGTAGAGAGAGTGACTACTCTGTCAGGGTAAATGCTCTGCTATCAAAAGGAGAGTTTCAGGAATGGAAAAATGTCTAAAATAAAAGAGCTAGGATTTACCTAAAACTGAAAATATTAAACTCACATGTGGAAATTCTGCCTGCCCCCTACTGGGGATTGAGCCCACAACCCTGGCAAATGCCCTTGATTGAACCTGAACCTTAGGACACTTCAGTCTGCAGGCTGACACTATCCACTGAGCCAAACCAGCTAGGGCTCAATGTGGCTTCTTTAATTCTCTAGTTGTAGGGCTTCTGTTCAGGTGGTTTTGAATGATGGTTGTTCTGTCGTTTAGTTTTAATTTTGATATGGTGATAGGAGGAGGTGAATACCATGTTTAGCTACACTGCTATATTGACTCTTCTATATATTTTTAAAATAACATACTCACTATTTGACTTATATTTTACCTAATATCTTTTGTTTTTCTCTTTTCGACCATAATGTAAGATCTGTGAGGGCAGAAGTTTTTGTCTGGTTTAGTGGTGACTAAAACAGACAAAAACAGTCCACTGGGCTAGGGACATGTCCCCAGCTACTGGGGGCATGCCCCTAAGCCCAGTGGCCCCGTGTTCACTATGAGCTGGGGCCATGGACTCCGGCCGCTTGGCACAAGCACATATGCAAGTGGCTGTGGGGCAGAAGGTCCCATCCCGCCTTGCAGCCACTTGCACTTGGCAGCCCAGATGCTTGTCCTAGGACCCAGCCTGCTTGGTGCCCCTCGTTACTCATCTTGGCATCCAGGCTGCTTGGCACCAGCACCTGTAGGCCCCTTCTGGCTGGGGGCATTCTGGAACCCTGGCCACTCAAGGACCTACACATGGGTCTACAGGCTTGGAGCGTCCTGGGTCTAAGGATATTCCCAGGACCCAGGCTGCTCAGTGCCTGTGCATGCAAATTAACCTGCCATTTTTGTTGGGTCAATTTGCATACTCACTCCTGATTGGTTGGTGGGCTTCATGGAGGTACAGTCAATTTGCATCTTTCTCTTTTATTAGTGTGTGTGTGTGTGTGTGTGTGTGTGTATTATACTAGTGTATATACACCTATATATATAAAGTGGTAATATGCTAATTGGTCCTAATGGTGTCCCAGGCACCACCAGTCAACAGGCAGGAGGTGGTGGATGGAGACAGGCGGGGACTTCTGCCCCCAGCAAAGGTGTGCAGAGGCCTGCCCAGTGCTAACGTCACGCTGACTCAATGGCAGAGGCCACTCCCGACGGAGACACGTGGGCAGGACCTCCTGGGCAGGGATGAGGGCGGGGACAAGTGCCACCAGGACATGAGGCTGCTGCCGGGGCAGCCCCTTTGGTGGAGATGTGCGCAGGCCTGAAGTGCCGCCCTGCCTGGAGAGGGGGGTGAGGACAGGGGCGGGGCCTTGGCAGAGCTCTCAGCACTCCTGTGCTGGGCTCTGAAGGCGCAGAGAGGAAGGGAGAGCACATAGGCAGTTAGGGGGTTTAGACCTGGAAGGGAGAGCAGTTAGGTCCATCAGGCAGGCAGGCAGGCAGGGGAGCGCTTAGGAGCCAGTGGTTCTGGATTGCGAGAGGGATCTTAGATTGGAGAGAGTGCAGGCCAGACTGAGGGCCCCCCCTCACCTCCTGTGCACAAATTTTATGCACTATGCCATTGGTGTGTGTGTGTATGTGTGTGTGTATCTACCATAATCATACCTTGCTATAATTAAATGTAATCTATCTTCCTCAGTTTATATATTATTCGTTTCCTTCTATCTGCTTCTAGGATGTTTGTGTATGAATTTATCCTACCTAATAATAGAGTAATATGCAAATTAACCACCACTCTGCTTACACCCACCAGCCACGCCCACCAGCCAATCAGAGTGAGTATGCAAATTAACCCAACAAAGATGGTGGTTAATTTGCATGTGTGGAGGGAGGGAGAAGTGAAGACTGAAGACAGCATAGAAGGAAGAGGGAGGGAAAGTGGAAAGCAAGTTGGCTGCAGCTGCTGGAGGGAAAGCACTGGCAATGAGTGTGGGGTGAGGCAGGCCGAGACGTGTAGTGGCGGTGGCGTGAGGCAGTGGAGGCCGTGGGTGCAGCAGGTCAGGCATGCAGGGTGAAGTGCGCAACGGTGGTGGCAGCTTGTGGGGCTGCGGAGATGGTGGTGGCAGGGGCAGGGAGAGCATGCCCCGCCGGTCCTGCCCCGCCCTGCTCACCATAGCTGGAGAGGTGGAGGTGGCAGAGGGAAGCCCTCCGGAAGTCTTGCAGGAATATTCCTGCAACAGGTTACTAGTTTATTATAAGAATGTATCATACTAAAAAATTTTGGCCTTGAGTTTTTATTGTTAGTATCTACACCTTTACACACAATTCAATACGTACCCATTTTTTTAGTGTCTGTATGGTATTATCAATTGAAGCATTGAAAACTGTCTATCCAAATTACATATATAAGCATACCCAAACTGTACATAATTATGTCTCATACCATAGCACCCTTTAATATTTCATTAAAACTAGAGGCCTGATGCATGAAATTTGTTCAAGAGTAGGCCTTCCTTCCCCTCCTGCTGGCACCAGCTTCCCTTTGGCACCTGGGACCGAGGCCTCTCTCCATCTGTTAGCAGCCACCTGGGACCCAAACTTCCCTCACAGCCCTGGCTTCATCCAGAAGGATCTCCGGTCTAATTAGGATATTACACTTTTATTATTATAAATATCACTTCCAGAGAAATCTTAGAAAAGTATTTTGGTCAGAAGAATAAATGAAGTGCAATAATCCCAGAATATATTTAAAATATAGTACATTTAAAAATATAGTGCAAAAATTTTTTTTAAAAAATATAGCTCATTTTAGGCCCAACCAGTTTGGCTCAGTGAATAGAGTGTCAGACTGAAGGGTCCTAGGTTCGATTCTGGTCAAGGGCTTCAATTGCAGGCTTCTCCCCGGCCTGGGCTCTGGTCAGGCCTCATGCAGGAGGCAAATAATTGATGTGTTTCTCTTATATCAATATTTCTGTCTTTCCCTCTCTTTTTCACTCTCTCTAAAAAGCATTGGAAAAATATCCTTTAGTGAGGATTAAAAGATAGAATGGTACAAATGAAAGACATGAGTGGATGATTTGGTACAATTTATGGAAAAGGCAAAGCCAACTCCAACACATATTGCTTTGGTGACCAGGGAAGTCAACCCCCGTGGCTATGGGAAGTTAGCTCTCACCACTGTCTTCCAGGGGTGCTTGTCAAAGAGATACTCTGCCATGCCAGTTTCAGGGGCTCATAACCTGCACAAGTTGGTTACGTGATCACCCAATTCTTTGATAGATTTTACTTGCTCATTCAGGTACTGTGTCTCAATGAAGTCACACAAATAAGGGTCATTTTTGTCAGTGAATCTGACTGATTCACATTTTTTTAATACACACTCCATTACATTCAACCCATTCTCCCAGTTGTCACAGACAGGTTTCTTGATGTCCTGAGGGAAGATTTAGCCACCTTGTTGGTTTTGCAAAAAAAAAAAGAAATTATTAAACTAACTTGCCAACTTTTAGTAGAGAGCTTTACAGCTTTGCATAAAAACATAGTCACTGGCCTCTAGGAACATACAGTTTAGTTATATATTAAGTATATAACTATGGAGAACTATACTGTGGCACTGGGTGTGTTTGATATCATAAATCTGATAAAAAAAGGTTTTTGTGGGTTGAATTGAACTAAACTATTAAAAGAGTTCAGAGGAAAAGGCAATCACTTGTGACCATGGTGATTTAGAAAAACTTAAAAAATACTAGTCAACCTGAAACCAGTTTGGCTCAGTGGATAGAGTGTTGGCCTGCAGACTGAAAGGTCACAGGTTAGATTCTGGTCAAGGGCATGTACCTCGGTTGTGGGCACATCCCCAGTAGGGGGTGTGCAAGAGGCAGCTGATCAATGTTTCTCTCTCATCAATGTTTCTAACTCTCTATTCCTTTCTCTTCCTCTCTGTAAAAAAAAAAAAATCAACAAAACATTTTTTTTTAAAAATCCTAGTCATTCTTTTATTTTTTCCACATTATCATCTTCAGGATTATAATTAGCATTAACATTTTTTCTAGTTTGTGGGGAGTAATTTATAAAGTATAATCAATGTTTTATATAAGGTAATTTAAAGGAACTGTTATATATCATCCTAGGTTCTTTTATCAGCAACAGTAAGTACACATAAAGTGGTAGAACATAGTTTCTTTTGTAAAATATTCACTGTCTGCATGTTTTTATTTTTAAGGGGCTTGCTTTTTTTATTCTCTTTTTCCAGTTAAATCAGTTTACGTATTTAAAATCCCAATAATTTTTTTCTGGCTTGATTTTCAGATTGAACTCATTTGCCAGCAAAATAATATAATAGTATTGAAAGATACAATAAAAAGACTTAGAAATGTAAGTACATTTTTCTTAAATATATATTCAGGAATAATTTTTATTCTGTTAGCATAATAAAACTACAAAAAATTGTATGTATGTTGCGACTCATGATTTTGTGAACAATCCTATATAATAAAGAGGTACCTCACACCCTCACAAAATGGCTACCTACGACCAGTTTGGGGAGGTTGCAGTTAGGGGTGATCAGGCTGGCACGCAGAGACAGTGAGGAGCAATCAGGCCAGCAGGGGGACTGTTAGGGACAACCAGGGAGGCAGGCAGGTGAGTGATTAGGAGCCTGCGGTCCAGGATTATGAGAGGAATGTCCAATTGCCAGTTTAAGCCCGATTCCAGGCAGTTGGACATCCCCTGAGGGGTCCGGATTGGAGAGGGGTGCAGGCTGAACTAAGGGGACCCTCCATTCCCCCCAACCTCCCATCCCCCCGCCGCCCCATGCATGAATCTTGTGCACTAAGCCTCTAATAAAAAATGTTTGTGTTCTACAGTCAGCCCTCTGCTTGGTGCACAAGGTACTCCCATGTGTAAGAGCAATGCTGTTCTTGCTCCATTTCATTATTACTCCTTGCTCTCCTAGAGAACTTTTGGTTAGTTTTATTAATGCCCTTTGCTGTTAATTGATTTAAAATGGTAACTGTGAGTAATTTAATTCTCAACATGTAAGATGCATTTGTCTACACATTTACTTTTCTTTTTCCTAGTAAGAAATATCTGTTATGTCAAATTTTGTTATTTAATTCCAAGTAATATGTCTTTTAATTTAACAATATGAAATGAAAACGTCAGTTTAGGCATTTTAATGTAACTATTTAAAATAATTTGGAAGAGCTTATCTGTAAGTATATTTGTCATTTTCTCCCAATACAGCTTTGATAAAATAAATGTTGTAAAGGAAATGTTTCTAAATATACTAAACTGAATGGGAATGCATTTGAAAGTTCTTATAAGTATAGAAATCCAGCATTCCTTTAATTTATTAATTCCTTGGACATTTATTGAAAAAAATTAAACAAGTTTTTCTAAGAAATTTTATTTTTAGGATTTATAACTACATCTTTGGACATTTCTGGCCTCTGAAATTTCTTTACCTTATTTCTTTCAAAATTATTGGGTAAATATATAAATACTTGTAGTTAAATAAAAATATAGAACATTCAGAAATGCTGGAAAGGAATGATATCTAACTGCTTTTTTTAAGTATGATTTTTAAAAGTTATTTTTAAAATACCACATTAATTATTTTTAAGGATTCATGTAGAAAATGTTGCTGTAGTTTAGCTTGAAATAATGGCCTAATTTTTTTTCTCCTTGGCAAGATAATTTTAGAGACTGAAAAAGCACAAAATAAATCTCCTTCCAGACTTGATTCTTTTATCAAGACCTTAGAAGCAGACAGAGATCACTACAAGAGTGAAGCTCAAAACTTGAGAAAGATGATTAGAAATAGTTCTAAAAGTCCAAGACGCATGTCACCATCTTCCCGGGTAAGTTTTGGAAAGTTATAAATATTTTGGAGTTTGTTGCTCCAACACTAACTTTTATTCTTTGATTTACCTAATCTGGGAACAGTTCAGGTTGATTGGTCTGTCAAAGAGGTTGCGGGACAAACATCTCTTTGATGGACAGTGGATCTTTCAATTTGTTTCTTTAGCCTCAGCATTAATCCTGGTTGGGAGGTAATCAGATAAATATGGAACAATTTTGGAAAAAGCTGTTTAAAAGCGAGATGATTTTTAAACTTTTTTTTTTCATTATTTCCTTTCATTATATTGTCATGGTTGCTTAAGTAGAGACTATGAATGGCCATCATGCAAAGAAGAGCTTCACATTTCTTATCTAATAACTATAGGCTACACACTGTGATGCAGAGCTTTTGAAGACTACACGAGACCGTGAAGAACTTAAGTGCATGCTGGAAAAATATGAGCGTCATTTGGCAGAAATTCAGGGTAATGTCAAGGTTCTTACATCTGAGAGAGACAAGACCTTTCTTCTTTATGAACAGGTAAACTTGCTTATAAGGAAACAAAATATGTAAGTAATAACAATTAACTCTAGAGATATGTAATTCTTTAGGTATGCTTAAGTCTGTTAATCAAATTAATTTAACTATCAGTTCGGAATTGCCTTCGCTCTTAAGATATTTTTAATGAAATATATTTCCCATACAGAATATGTGTACACACACATGTATGTTATCCCCATACCTGTAAAAGGTCATATAGTCTGTTTTGTTTTGGGAAATAGTCTGTTTCGTTTTGTTTTTTAATAAGAAATGAGGAAAATGTTCAATGAAAGGATTGAGTTTAAGGAAAAATATTTGAGTTTGGAGATTAAAAAATAGTGACATATCATTTTGATTTATTATCAGACACTTTAGAAACTGCCATAGAATTTATTTAATTTCAGAGAGTAAAGTTAGTTTATAGTTTATCTCTATTTTTTGCTTAAAATTAATAGTTTTATTAACCAAAAAGTTTATCTATTCCACAAATATTAAACCCCATATATTACCATCATAATTTATTTTAAACATATTCAATTTAATTAAGAATTACATCAACTTTATGCATGGTGATGGGCTTGCTACTCTTAAGAGGGAAAAAAATGATAAATATGGAGACACAGTTAGTTTGGTCTTTTTTAAGTTTTAAAGTTCACCTTAGTGGGTTTTATTATAGTTTGAAGTGAAACTTAATCATCTTTTATAAAATAACTACAGTAGCTTTGAATACCACGATTATGTGGCCTGTTTCTTTCATTTTATATATGGCAAGGCAGGGCTAATAAGGTTAACTGCTTTGCCCAAGAATAACAGGAATCAGTCCAGATTTTCTGACTCCTATTTGGGTCTGCTCTATTCCATTTAATTTAGATTGTTATAGATGAATTGGCAGAGGGGGAAATGGATGTATCTGGGCATATATGTTAATATCCTATATAATAAAGAGGTAATATGCAAATGGTTGTTACACTGTGAGGTGTAATGACCAGCAGCAGGAGGGCGGAGAGCTACAGGAGGGCAGGACAGCCAGCTATGAGCAGCAGAGAGGTACAGGAGGGCAGGGCAGTGGGCAGAGTGCTACAGGAGGGCTGGGCAGCGAGTTACATGCTGCAGTGAGCGACTGACTAGCGGAGGTGAGCCTGGGGCCAGCTGAGGCAAGTCGAAGTGAGCTACCCATGCACAGATTCGTGTGCATGGGCTACTAGTATAAAATAAATGCCCAGAATATGTAGTACACTATAGAATCCTTTTGGTTAAATCACAGTACTCTTTTCTTTCACTCTAATCTCAATCTTGTTTATTTCTTCTCAGTAGTATCTTAAGATTTTACTATACTTAAAATGTAAAACATTGTATTAACTACTGGATGCTACCTGATATTCTCTCCCATAATTAGCTTTCTTATTTTTACTTTGAGCAGTTTACTAGTAAATAGCAACTACCACTTCTAAATGTGTGGCATGACTCCCTGGTGTCTGAAGTGTGTGTGGGGAAGTGATTACTGAGCTTTGATCAGAATTCCCTGGTGTCTGTGACTGTAGCATGAAACCTGAGTCAATGTACGTACACATGATTATAGGGCCAGGACTGCTAAGGGGCTGGAAAATCCTTAAATGAGGCGCCTGTGTTCTTGTGTGTAAAATGTGAGATTATTTTACTGAAGTCTCTGCCTTAAAAATCCTACAGGATATGAAGGGAGATATTAACAGTAATACAATCATAGTAGGAGACTTTAATACCCCACTAGCACCATTGGACAAATCCTCTAAACAAAAAATCAGCAAAGAAACATCAATCCTAAATGACTCACTAAAACAGATGGATTTAATTGACATCTTCAAAACATTTCACCCCAAATCCACAGAATATACATTCTTCTCAAGTGCACATGGGTCATTTTCAAAGATAGACCATATATTGGGTAATAGGCAGTCTCTTCAAATTCAAGAAGATATAAATCATATCAAGCATCTTCTCAGATCACAGTGGCATAAAACTGGAAAACAACTACAATAAAAACAGTCCAAAAAAATCAAACACATGGAGACTAAATAGCATACTATTAAACATTGACTGGGTTACCAGAAAGATCAAAGAAGAAATAAAAAAAAAAACACATCATGACAACAAATGACAATCCAAAACACAACAATCCAAAATCTATGGGACACAGCAAAAGCAGTCTTGAGAGGGAAGTTCATCGCTCTACAAGCCTACTGTAAAAAAACAAGAAACAATGGTAATAAATCACCTAATCCTTAAAGAGTTAGAAAGAGAGCAAGAAAAGCCCAGTGTAAGTAGAAGGAAGGGAATGATAAAGATCAGAGCGGAGATAAAGGACATAGAGACCAAAGAAACAATACAAAAGATCAACAAAACCAAGAGCTGGTTTTTTGAAAAGATAAACAAGAGTGATGGACTTCTAGCCAGGCTCACCAGAAGCAAAGAGAGAAGACCCAAATAAACAAAATCAGAAATGAAAGAGGAGAAATAATAACAGACCCCACAAAAATACAAAGGATTTTAAAAAATACCATGAACAACTCTATTCCAACAAACTGGACAACTTGGAGGAAATGGACATATTCCTAGAAAAATATAACCTTCCAAAATTCAATCAGGAAGAATATAAACATCCTAATAGGCCAATGACTATGGAAGAAATTGAAGCAGTCATCAAAAAGCTTCCATCAAACAAAAGCCCGGGGCCAGACAGCTTCACAGGGGACTTTTACCAAACATTCAAGGAAGAACTAAAACCTATCCTTCTCAGAATATTCCAAAAATTCAAGAGGAAGGAACACTTCCAAGCTCTTTCTATGAAGCCAACATAACCCTAATACCAAAACCAGATAAAGACAATACAATGAAAGAGAATTACAGGCCAATATCCCTCATGAACATAAGGGCCAAAATCCTCAACAAAATTCTAGCAAGTCAGATCCAGCAGTACATCAGAAAGATCATACACCATGACCAATTAGGATTTATCTCAGGAATGCAAGGATGGTACAATATCTGCATATTACTAAACGTGAAACATCACATAAACAAATTGAGAGATAAAAATCACATAGTCTGCCGAAGCCGGTTTGGCTCAGTGGTAAAGCGTCAGTCTGTGGACTGAAAGGTCCCAGGTTCGATTCCGGTCAAGGGCATGTACATTGGTTGTGGGCACATCCCCGGTAGGGGGTGTGCAAGAGGCAGCTGGTCGATGTTTCTCTCTCATCGACGTTTCTAGCTCTCTATCTCTCTCCCTTTCTCTCTGTTAAAAATCAATAAAATATATTTTTAAAAAATCACATAGTCATATCAATTGATGCAGAAAAAGCATTTGACAAAATTCAACACCAATTTTTGATAAAAACTCTCAGCAAGGTGGGAATTGAAGGATCATATCTCAACATAATAAAAGCCATATATGACACATTTACAGCCAACTTCCTACTCAGCAGGCAAAAACTAAAATCATTTCCCCTAAAAAGAGAAACAAAATAGGGATGCCCATTCTCACCACTCCTGTTCGACATAGTACTAGAAGTATTAACCATTGCGATTACACATGAAGAAGAAATAAAAGGCATCCAAATTTGAAAAGAAGAAGTAAAACTGTCCCTATTGACAGATGACATGATATTGTACATAAAAAACCCTAAAAACTCCATAAAAAAAACTAATAGACTTAATAAATAAATTCTGCAATGTAGCAAGATACAAAATTAATGCCAAGAAATCTATGGCATTTCTATAAACCAATAGTGTACTTACAGAAAGAGAGACTAAAAAATCAATCCCATTTACTATTACACCAAAAAAATTAAGATACCTAGGAACAAACTTAGCTAAGGAGGTAAAAGACCTATATGCAGAAAACTACAGGACACTGAAAAAAGAGATAAAGACATAAATAGATGGAAGAACATACCATGTTCATAAATTGGTAGAATAAACATCATTAAAATGTCCATACTACCCAAAGCAATCTATAGATTCAATGCACTCCCCATTAAAATACCAATGTCATATTTCACACACCTGGAAAGAACTCTCCAAAAATTCATCTGGTATAAAAAAAGATCCTGAATAGCCTCAGCAATCCTGAGAAAGAACAAAAACATAGGTGGGATCTTAATACCAGATTTCAAGCTGTATTACAAAGCCACTGTTCTCAGAACAGCCTGGTATTGGCACAAGAACATACATATAGAACAATGGAATAGAATAGACCAGTGGTTGGCAAACTGCAGCTTGGGAGCCCTATGTGGCTATTTGGCCCCTTAAGTTTTTAGTAAAGGCCAGCTTAGGCATTTCCTAATACTATCTAATAAAAGGGTAATATGCAAATTGACCATCACTCTAAGACACAAGGTGGCTGCTACCATGTGCTCAAAGATGGCTTCCCCCATGTGGACACAAGATGGCCTGGAGGGGATGGCAGTTGTGGGCAGTTAGGGGTGACAAGACCAGCAGAGAACAGCAGTCGGAGGTGACCAGGCCGGCAGAGGAAGGCAGTTGAGGGGGATCAGGCCAACAAGGGAGAGCAGTTAGGGGACCAGGCCTCCAGTGGAGGACAGTTGGGGGGACCCAGGCCTACAGGGGAGGCAGTTGGAGGGAACCAGGCCTGCAGGGGAGGGCAGTTGGTGGGGACCAGGTCTGCAGGGGAGGGCAGTTATAGGCAATCAGGCCAGCAGGGAGGGCGGTTAGGGGTGACTGGGCCAGTAGAGGAGGGCAGTCGAGTGTGAACAGGCCAGCAGGGGAGGACAGTTAGTGGCAATTGGGCTGGCCATGGAGCAGTTAGGCATTGATCAGGCTGGAAGGAGAGTGGTTAGGGGGTTATCAGGCTAGTAGGCAGAAGCCATTAGGGGCAATCAGGCAGAGGCAGGCGAGTAGTTGGGAGCCAGCAGTCTTGGATTGTGAGAGGGATATCTGACAGCCCTTTTAGGCTTTTTTCCAGGGGTCCCACAAGGGGTCCCAGATTGGAGAGGGTGCAGGCTGGGTTGAGGAATACCCCCCATGCATGAATTTCATGCACAGGGCCTCTAGTTAAGTTAATAACAATGTACCTATCTATGTAGTTTAAGTTTAAAAAAAATTGGGCTCTCAAAAGATATTTCAATTATTGTACTGTTGATATTTGGCTCTATTGACTAATGAATTTGTTGACCACTGGCATAGATAACCCAGATATCGACCCAAACCACTATGCCCAATTAATATTTGATAAAGGAGGGAGAAACCAAGATGGCGGCATAAAGAAAATACCTAAATGCAGCCTACCACAACAATTTTAAAATTACAACTGCAAAACAGAGCCAACATCGCCCTAAACCACCAGAAGGCTAGCTGAGTGGAAGTTCTACTATCTAGGAAGGGAAGAGAAAGGACACTGAGCCTCAGGAGCTGTGGAGGTGTGGAGATCTCTGCGTGTGGAAAGGGAGGCTACTGAATACGCTGCTGGCTTACGGCGCACACAGAGAGGGTGGGCAGCCAATGCACAGCTAGCTTTCTTGTTTGGAAGGAAAACAAAACCTCCCTATTGCACTGACAGCCAGCTCTAGTCAGAAAGAAATTGGACTGTCAGGCAGTGGGCAAAACTCTCTCAGAGGTGTGCGTGGTCAGCAGCCATTACTGCGGGACTCAGGAACAGGTCCCTCTTAGGGCGGGTTGATGGGAAACCAAAGCTTGTCTGCGCCACCCGGAGAATCCACCCCATCCAAGCGGAATACAGAAGCCCTCCAAGTGGCTAGCTTTCTTGTTCTGGAGAAAAACAAAACCTCCCAACTGCGCTGATAGACAGCTCTGGTCTGGGAAGAAACTGAAGGTCAGGGAGCAGGCAAAACTTGAGAACAGCCTTCCCCCAAGTGGTGCACGCGCCAGCAGCCAGTGTTGCAGGACTCGGCGAATAGGATCCTCTTAAGGCGGGGCTGATGGGAAACCAAATTTGTCTGTGCCACTCCGAGACTCCATCCCATCCACGCTGAGCACAGAAGCCCTCCTATATGAGACACTATTGATCCTCATAGCCAATTGGCATGGAGATCAACTCTCCCCAGTGATACCAACAACAAGCAAGGCTTAACAATAAGACTGCACACACAGCCCACAAAGGGCTGCACCAAGACTGTCCACCTCAGGTAACTGGGAAGGCTGAGCTACTGGGCCCTGCTAGGACACCTAGCACATAAAGCTACTCCATCAACTCAGGGAAACAGTTAAAATGCAGGAAAGAGGCAGGCCACAAAGGAAGGAAATGGAGGAAAGCAAAAGAATGGACATAGAGTTCAAAACCACAGTTATAGGTTTTTCAAGAATTTCCTAGAAAAGGCCGATAAAATAAATGATACCTTTGAGGATATGAAAAGGGACCAACTAGAAATAAAGCATACACTGAGTGAAATAAAAAATATTATACAGAGTCCTAAAAAGAGACTGTAAGATCACAAGATTCAAGTCAAAGATTTGGAACACAAAGAGCCAGAGGATACTCCTCCACAGAAGCAAGAAGAGAAGTGAATCCAGAAAGTTGAAGATAGTGTAAGAAGCCTCTGGGACAACTTCAAGCAAACCAACATCAGAATTACGGGGGTCCCAGAAGAAGAGAGCGTGCAAGATACTGAAAACATACTGAAAGAAATAGTGACAGAAAACTTCCCCCACCTGGTGAAAGAATTAGACTTACAAGTCCAGGAAGCACACAGAACCCCAAATGAAAGGAATCCAAAGAGGACCTCACCAAGACACATCATAATTAAAATGCAAAGGGCAAAAGACAAAGAGAGAATCTTGAAAGCAGCAAAAGAAAAGCAATTAGTTACCTATAAAGGAGTACCCATACGATTGTCAGCTGATTTCTCAACAGAAACTATGCAGGCAAGACGGGAATGGCAAGAAATATTCAAAGTGATGAACAGCAAGAACTTACAACCAAGATTACTCTACCCAGCAAAGCTATCACTCAGAATTGAAAGCCAGATAAAGAGCTTCACAAATAAAAAAAAAACTAAAGTAGTTCATCACTACCAAACCAGAATTATATGAAATGCTGAAAAGTATTCTTCAAGAAGAGAAAGAAGATAAAGATAAAAATTATGAACAACAAATATGTAACTATCAACAAATGAATCTAAAAACCAAGGGAATTAAAAAAATCTGATGAATAATATTAACTGGTGAATATAATAGAATCAGAGGTGTAGAAAGGGAGTGGACTGACGATTCTCAGGGAAAAGGGGAGGGTGGGTGCGGGAAGAGACTGAAGAAAAATTGTACACCTATGGATGAGGACAGTGGGGGGTGGGGAAAGGGCAGAGGGTAGGGTAGGAACCTGGTAGAGGGGAGCAATGGAGGGGAAAAAGAGGAACAATTATAATCTGAACAATAAAGATTTATTTTTAAAATATATATTTGACAAAAGAGGCACCAACATGGAGTCAGGACAGTCTTTTCAATAAATGGTATTGGGAAAATTGGAAAAATACATGCAAAAAAATAAAATTAGACCACCAATTGGCTCCATACACAAAAATAAGCTAAAAATAGATAAAGGACTTAAACATAAGACAGGAAAGCATAAAAATACTAGAGGCATCCACATGCCGAGAAATCTCATACATATGCAGAAGCAATTTCTTCACCGATACCGCTCCTAGGGCAATGGAAACTAAAGAGAAAATAAACAAATGGGACTACATCAAAATAAAAAGCTTTTGTACAGCAAAAGAAACCATCAACAAAGCAACAAGAAAGCCCACTATATGGAAGCACATATTTGAAAATCTTATCACTGATATAGGTTTAATCTACAGACAACTTATACAACTTAATAAAAGGGAGATAAAGGATCCAATAAAAAAAAATGGACATTGGACCTAAATAGAATCTTTTTGAAGGAATGCCAAGAGACATATGAAAACATGCTCAAAGTCACTAATTATCTGAGAGATGCAAATCAAAACGACACTCACACTTGTCAGAATGGCAATCATCAACAAATCAACATTGCGGAGATGATGCGGAGAAAAAGGAACCCTCGTGCACTGCTGGTGGGAATGCAAACTGGTGCAGCCACTGTAGAGAACAGTATGGGGTTTCCTTAAAAAACTAAAGATGGAACTCCCATTTGACCCACTGATCCCATTTCTAGGAATATATCCCAAGAAACTAGAAACACCAATTAGAAAAAACAATATATGCACCCCTATGTTCATAGCAGCACAATTTACCATAGTTAAGATTTGGAAACAGCCCAAATGCCCACCAGCAGATGAGTGGACTAGAAAATTATGATACATCTACACAATGGAATACTACGCTGCTATAAAAAAGAAGGAATTCTTACCATTTGTAGCAGCATGGATGGACCTGCAGAACATTATGTTAAGTGAAATAAGCCAGACAATGAAAGAAAAATACCACATGAGCTCACTCATTTATGGAAAATAAAGAACTTTATAACTTGATGAACAAAAAGATAGACACAAAGGCAGTAAAGCACCAAACAGACTGTCAAATTACAGTGGGAAGGCAGGGGTGTGTTGGGGAGGGGGGAAAGAGATCAACTGAAGGACATGTATGCATGCATATAAGCACAACAAATGGACACAAGACACTGCGGTGGGGGGGGGGGGGTTGAGGGCATGTGACAAGGGGTAGGAGAGGCTGGGGGAAGGTCAATGGGGAAAAAAAGATATATGTACTACTACATATGATAATTTAAACAATAAAAAAAGATTTAAAAAAAAGATCCAGACAGAGAAGTATCTATCAGACAGTCAACCCTCAGAGGGAAGGTAGGAGAGAGTGGAGTTAAGAGGGAGAGATCAACCTAAGGACTTGTATGCATGCATATAAGTATAACCAATGGACACAGACACCAGGGGGGTGAGGGCATGAGCAGGGGAAGGGGGGTAATGGGGAGATAAAACACGTATATAATACCTTAATAAAGAAAATTTTAAAAAAGATATATGACTCAAGCCACATTTTTACAATTTTAACCTGCTAAGAATTTTATATTGTCGCATTTATCTCATGTACAATCTTTATATATTATCTTTTTAAAAAATCTTTATTTTTGAAAGTATTATATATGTCCCCTTTTTCCCCCATTGACCTCCTCCACCCTCTCTCCCAGCCTCTCTCCCACCCATCTACCCCCATTCTCCCTCAGGCCTTCACCACCCTATTGCCTCTGTCTATGGTTATGCATATACCCATATGGCATATGAGTTCATTGGTTGATCTCTTCCCTCCCATCCCTTCCTCCCTTGCTTTCCCTCTGAGGTTTGACAGTCTGTTCAAAGTTTCTACATCTCTGTGTCTATTTAAGTTCATCAGTTTTTGTTGTTCATTAGATTCCATATATAAGTGAGATCATGTGATATTCATCTTTCTCTGACTGGCATATTTTGCTTTTTCTAATGCTCTCATGGTCCATCCTTGCTGTTGCAAATGGTAAGAGTTCTTTTCCCCCCTCCCTTTTATAGCTCCATAGTATTCTATTGAATAGATGTACCACAGTTTTTTAATCCAATCATCTGCTGATGGGAACTTATGCTATTTTCAAATCTTAGGTATTGTAAATTGTGCTGTTATAAACATAGGGTGCATATATTCTTTTTGATGAGTTTCTAAAATCTTGGGATATATTCCTAGGAGTGGAATGACGGGGTCAAATGGGAGTTCCATTTTTAACTTTTGAGGAAACTTGAAACTGTTTTCCTAAGAGGCTGAACTAATTTGCATTCCTACCAACAGTGTACAAGGATTCCCTTTTCTCCACATCCTTGCCAACACTTGTTTGTTGATTTATTGACGATAGGCATTCTAACAGGTGAGAGGTGGTACCTTATTGTCGTTTCAATTTGCATGTCTTGGATGATTAGTGACCTCAAGCATTTTTTCATATGCCTTTTGGCCGTAGATATGTCTACTTTGAAGAAGTGTCTATTTAGTTCCTTTGCCCATTTTTTATTGGATTGTTTGTTAAATTGTATTATTTCTCTATAAATTTTGGAATTTAACCCCTTATCAGATGTCTCATTGGCAAATATATTCTCCCATGAAGTGTTATTTTGATGATGGTTTATTTTGCTGTGCAGAAGCTTTCTATTTTGATATAGTCCCATTTGTTTATTTTTTCCTTCATTTCCTTTGTCCTAGGAGATGTATTCATATACATATTGCTTTGAAATGTCTGATTTTTCTTCCTATTGTTTCTTCTAGGATTTTTATGGTTTCGTGTCTTAAAATTCATTTTTAGTTTATTTCTGTGTATGGTATAAATTGGTGGTCTAATTTAATTTTTTTTGCATTACAGGTATATATTATCTTTTTATATAACAACTAGAGGGCTGGTGCAAAAATTCATGCATGGGTAGGTTCCCTCGGCAATCAGGGCCAATTGGGGCCTTCTGGCTGCTGGCTGGGGCCTTTCTTTCAGCTGCTGGCCAGGTGTTCAGTGCACGTCATAGCAAGCGATCAAACTTGGTCTCCCAGTCAAATTCCCGAGGGGACACTTTGCCTATTAGCCATATATATATTTCTCTTTCAAAAGAACTGGAGAGAGGAAATCCATGGACTCTTTGGAAGAACGTTGTAGTAGTCCATGCATGAGGCATTAAGGGACTAAGCTGGGATGCTGTCAATGAAGACTTGACCAGATTTTATTAGAGCCAAAAGGAGGGATGACTGAAGGCATGTGGTAATAGACAAAGAAATAGGGAAGTCATTGGTGATAGATGGGAAAGATGTGGTTGGTTCAGACAGATGGAGTACATTCAGGTAGGAATCGCCATCAGGCAGTAAGAAATGTGGGATGGGAAAGGGGAGAAAAGCAAGACCTGAGTATTTTGATTTAGAAGTCATCTGCTTAGAGGTGATTTTGGGGGCTTCAGAGTGAGTGAGGGCTCTGAATGAGAAAGAGAGAAATATCAAGAAGAGTGTTCAAAAACAATGTCAAATGTTGCCTATATATCAAAAACAAGAACCAAGAAAAGGCCATTAGATTTGGCAAAGTCAGTAGTTGAAATTCTGCAAATAAGTGTTTGTGGGAGCCAGGTTACAGTGGGGTGAGAAAGTGGGTAGAAAGGAACAGGCCATGGTACAGATATTGAAAACAAAGGAGAGTCATAGGTTGGTAAATGGGCACAACAGGATTAAGTGACAGGTTTTCAAGATATGGGAGCTCTGCTCCCTTGAAGGCAGGGGAGAAAGAGCCAGTGCAGAGAGTGCTATTCAGAGTGAGAGGAAATTATTAGTTGGATCACGGATATCTTAGAAGACACTTCAGGAGAGGAGGTCCACGATTCTGGTGAAGGCTTAGCTATGGAAATTGGGAAGTAACAGAGACTTGGAGACTAGCTGAATAGGTAGTGATTACAATCTAGAGGAAGGGAGATACATGCTAAAACTCCAAAATAGGATATGAAATCATGTGAAGATGTAGAATAGTTTTAGAACTGCGGATTGTTGAACAGTATTTACAAAGTATGTTGGGTTGTCATTAAGGATTAGTGGGCCTTTCTGTCAAGGTAAAGAGTTGTCAATTCTTTATTGTTTATTACCTTCTAAACATGTGAGTGTAATCTTTTCTATGTTGTAAAGTGACTATCTGTTCATGACTATGGCATATACATTTATATAGAAAAAGACTAGAACACTATTATATTTATTCTACTGAATTGTGCTGAATTCATGTTTATATCACAAAGTGGAGTAATATATATATATATATATATATATATATATATATATATTTGTAAATAATTTTCTTTTGTATTGATTGCCCCCAAATTAATTTTTAAGTTTTTTTGGCAAAAATATTATATATCAAATGTCTCTTTGTATACACCATTCTTATTTGTGGGCATCATTTGCATTTATTTGGGTAAAGTTCAAAGTTATGCCAGTATTCTGCTCCATAGCTATTGATAATAGGTTTGAATTATAACTGGCTGGATATAAATAGCAATTTTATATCTGTTCTAAAGCTTGTTAAACAGGAGTCTGTCTGTGTATTTAAATAATAGGCACAGGAAGAGATTGCCCGGCTTCGCCGAGAAATGATGAAAAGCTGTAAGTCTCCTAAATCAACAACTGCGCATGCCATCCTCCGGCGGGTGGAGACTGAGAGAGATGTAGCCTTCACCGACTTACGAAGAATGACCACAGAGCGAGACAGTCTGAGGGAAAGGCTAAAGGTCTGAGAGAATTTTATCTGTGTGAACATTTGTGAAACATGACACAGTGACATTGAAAGCGCTTTGTTTTGTTTTTGTTTTTTTTAACCAGATTGCTCAAGAGACAGCGTTTAATGAGAAAGCTCACTTGGAACAAAGGATAGAGGAGCTGGAGTGTACAGTTCATAATGTAAAGTCATTTTTGCACTTTTGGCTATAAACTGTCAGTGGCTTTCTCTTTTCCTTTTTTACTGTGTTCAGAGAAGTTCTTTTATTTTTCTATGATAGGGTTTCTAATCCTAAAATACTGAAGGTGGTGTATACAGTGTAAATTGTCAATTCTTTATTGTTTATTACCTTCCGAACATGTGAGTGTAATATTTTCTATGTTGTAAAGTGTGCTATTTTCAAAAAACCATTAGGGATGCATTCTCAGGGATTTTAGCACAATTTTCATTGTATTTTATTAAATAGAACATATCCAGATACAGGGAAACTGGATTATCCTACTTAAAGAGTAGCGAAGCTAGAGAAAATTATGGTGAAATGAAAAATAGTGAGAAAAATATATGTAAACTGAATTTAAATGTGAGGCAATACCTTTTTTACTAATGAAAGATTTAAGATGCTGTATTTGAGATATTATGACCATAGAAACAGAATTAATGGAATTTGACTTTTTGTTACCAAATTTAATTGTGGGCATTTATAAATTCATCTGTACTATGTTTTCGTAATGAATAAAAAATGCAGTAGATAGGGGAGCAGTAATATTGTCATTCCACTTGTATAGCTTGATGATGAACGTATGGAGCAAATGTCAAATATGACTTTGATGAAGGATACCATAACCACTGTGGAGAAAGAAATGAAATCACTAGCAAGAAAGGCAATGGACACTGAAAGTGAACTTGGCAGGCAAAAAGCAGAGAATAATTCTTTGAGGTAAACTAAACTGCCTTTGAACAACAAATAGTTTATTATTAATGACTCTGCTTTTTGTAGTTTAATGGTAATTAAGTTATTTGTTGACTTTAATTTTGGGCAGGATTATTACAAAACAGTTGTAGAAGCTTCGGCACACATTAAATGATTTCCCGAAGATCAATCACAGATTGGTAATGCCGCATCTAACCAGGACTCATACTGAGTAATCTCAGTTTTACATATGGAGAAAGCCTAAATGTTTAACTAAAATAGCTTTTACAAAGCCATTCTGGACACACTGCATGTTTGACTTTAGCATTTGATTATTAATTTAGCTTTATAACTTATGTTCTGGGGTCTAAACAATGTATGAACATACAAAGCACAGGTTTTAGAGTAGCTTAGAAAAGAGGCAGTTTAGAATATAATAAAAAGTAATAGAGAAATTGGAACATATAATGGAACTTATAGCTGAATGTCAACTACTATGCTTACTTAGCCCATCCTACATACTGGTGCAGTGGCAGAAGACATTGCACTAAAGCAGCCTACAGGCAATAAGTATAAGGGAATCAGTTTTTGAGGACCTCCATGCTAGTAGGTGTTTTGTTTGTTTTTGTTTTTTTACTTTTGATATCTTATGGGATATATATGATTTCATGCATCTGTTCATGTGTTTATGGGATATATATGATGTGAAAAATAGTGATTGTACAGATTCAGCAAAGTTGAATTTCAGTGGATCTATTTGAAAAAATAATAGTTCCTGTGAGTGTGAAACAAGTTACTAAGTTACAAATAATACTTGGTTCTCATATGAACTCCTAGAGTCTTCTCTTTGATCTTTTAACGGTCTGTGGTGTGTACATTGGAATCAGTTGTCAGGACAGATAATCACTCAAATTCTTCCCTTCATCTGTATTTTAATTTCCTGCTTAAAAAGACATTGCAATCTCAGGTAAAATAAAAATAATAATGAAGCCGGGCTGTTGTGCTTGAATGTCAACCCAAGAATCAAGATGTTCCAGGTTCAATTCCCAATGAATATACATGCCCAAGTTACGGAATAGATCCACAGTAGAGGGCTTGAAGGAGGCAGCCAATCAATGATGTACCCCTCTCATCGATGTTGCTATTCCTCTCTCTTTCTCTCCCTCAAAAAAAATCAATAAAAACGTATTTTTAAAAATGATAGATAAAACAGCATCAACAAAGAAAGCCTTGGGAAATAGAGAAAAGTGTAAAGAAAATTTAAATCACCCATAATTCCATAACCCAGGGAAGACTTTTAGTAATGTACATATGTTTTTAACCAGAAATACTTTTATCTGTGTACATAAACTTTCAATATAATTGACATCATCATATATTGTTATATATTTAAGCAATTGTAAACCATAAGCATTTCCCCAGGTCATTAGAGGTTCTTTGAAAGCATTTTAGTAGATTATTAAAATACTAAGAGGCCGGGTGAGTGGGGTCCCTTGGTATGGTCTGCGGGGATTGGGTTTGGACAGGTGGCCAGAGAGGAGCCGATCCCAGGCTGGACACCACGCTGCTCCCATTCATCCCGACCCGCTGTGCCTGTTGCTGGCTAGTGCCTAGTTAGTCCTGATCAGGAGAAGCTCCTGAGCCTAGGCATCTGGCGCAGGTCAGCTGAGCTGAGCTATGGGAAGCTTCTACTGTGGAAACATTGACCACCAGAGGGCAGCTCCTGAATTCAGCGTCTGCCCTCTGGTGGTCAGTGCACATCATAGCTTATATAGATAGAGATTAGATGATATATAGATATAGATATAGATATAGATATAGATACAGATACAGATACAGATATAGATACAGATACAGCTATATTCTAACTGATAGATGCATAATTGGAGATTTTTATTTTGTGTGTGTACATTTGTTTTACTGATGTAAAATTTCATCAGTTTTTACATCTTTATATATCTGTAAAATGATCCCCACAATCAGGATAGTAGCCCTAACCAGCGCTTCCAAAAGTTTCCTCATACCCTTCTATAACCTCACCCTACCTTGATAATCTCTAGGCTACCACTAATTTGCTGTCTGTCATAGGTAATTGTTTGTATTTTTCAAAATGTTATATAAATGAAATCACAGAGTATATATTCTTTTGTCAGGCTACTTTACACACCATAACTCTTCTGAGATTTATCCATGTCATCACATATAATAAAGAGTTTATTTCTGTTTGTCACAGAGTAGTATTCCATTGTATGGATATACCACATAGACATTTTGATTGTTTGCTATTTGGGGCTAAACAAATAAAAGTGAATGTTCTGTGAGTCTAACTTTGGAACAAACTGTAAACTGTTTTTCCAAAGTGGTTGCACTATTTTATTTTACATTGGAGCCATCAGTGTATCAGTATTCCAGTTGTTTCATATCTTCACCAACCCTTGATGTGTGGAATCTAATGTTAGCTATTCTAATAGGTATATATTGTGGTTAATTTGCTTTCCTAATGACTATTGATTTCATGCATCTGTTCATGTGCTTATGGGATATATATATATTTTTTTCCTTTCCTTAGTGCATGTCTAAATCTTTTGCGTACTTTTATTGAGTTATTTATATCATTAGTAAGTCGTGAAAAGTTTTTTTTTTAATATTTTAGTTATAAGTCCTTTGTCAGGTATGTGTTCTGCAAATATTTTTTCCCAGGCTCTGACTTGTCTTTTTATTTTCTTAACAGTATCTTTTAAGGAATATATGTTCTTGATTTTGGTTAAATAAAATTTATTGATTTTCAGAAATTCATATCTAGCTTTCTGTGTTCTTTTAAATAAATCATTAAGCCTCAGGTAACAGATTTTCTCTCATGTTTTCTTCTAGCAGTTTTGTAGTTTTAGTTCTTACATTTAGACCTGTAATCCATTTCAAGTTACTTTTTGTGTATAGTACTAGATATAGGTCAAAGTTTCCTTTTTCCATATGGATATTTAATTTTATGGAATAAAAGTTGAAATTTTATTCCATAAAATTGTAGAATGGATAGTTGCTACAAGTTTGTAGCAAGTCAGTTGTCCATATATGTGAAGGTTTGTTTCTTGGTTGCCTATTTTGTTTGATGAACATATTCATATATCTTGATGCCAAATACGGTACAACATTCCTGATTATTCTGTTTTAAGTCTTCAAATTAGGTAGTGCTAGTTCTCCAACTTTGTTCTTTCTCAAAGTTTTTTTTGGCTATTGTAGTTTCTTTGCATTTTAATTTTAGAATTAGCTATATATACATATATATATACATATATATATATTTATATAATTTAATTGAAATTGGGGACATGACATCTAAAGAATATCAAGTGTTTCCACTCATGAACACAGCATGTCTTTTCTTTTCCTTAGATCTTTAATTTACCATAGGTTATCTTATTTTTAGTGTACAACTTCTACATTTTTTTGAGTCAGATTTTTCCCTAAGTATTTCCTATTTTTTGATGCTGTTGTAATTGGAATTTAAAGTACCACTTTCTGATTGTCTGTTGCTTGAATATGAAAATACAATTGTTTTTAAAATAAACTTTGTATTTTAGAACACTTCTAGATTTACAAAACTTTGTGAGGATACTACAGAGTTAATACATTCCTCATACCTGCAGCTCTTTCTGCTGTAATTCACTGTGATTATCCTGGACTCCTGGTAGTGTGCTGGTTAGGAGAAGGGTAGGGAACATGTTCCATAGTCATATACTTAAATCTCAGTCTTTTAGTGTATCTGTATTTCTGGGTATGATATTACTTGTGTTTCCCAATGGTATAACTTTGATAATTTTTTAATCTACTTATGTGTAACTGGAAGGCTAAAGGTGGTAAAGTAGGAGGAATGCCCTTCTCTGGGATGAGCTCTGGTATAGTCTTTTTACTTGTAGAGTAAGCCTTACTATGGGAATGCTCTGGGCATATTTTATACTAATTTTCTTTTCCTGTCAGAAGCACTAGGGATCCTTTTTCAGATCTTCACTGTGAGAACCAATGGGGTCCCTGGATGTAAACACCCTGAAGTATGTGGCCCCTAGGATATTCTCACCCCCATGTTAATAATGCACACTCAGCTTCCAGCAGTGCATGAACATTATCATTTAAATTTTTTAATCATTTACAACTTAAGAAGCTCTGTTCTCAGTAAGCATACCTTAGTTGTGACTCTCTGGTTTTTCCTTTCTTCTCATATTTTAGGGGGCCAACACACTCACTATCTTGATGTTTTCAAAAAAAAGTCATTGATTTTCAGTTCAGTCATCTTTTTCTTCTTGTAACAAAGGGAATGATGTCTTCTAAGCTCTTTATATGTCAGGGCCAAAACCAGAAGGTTTACAACTTATTTTTATATCAGAGGCATGGTGCATGAAATTCGTGCATTCAGGGGGGCCCCTCAGACTGGCCTGTGCCTTCCCGCAGTCTGGGAGCCCTTGGGGGATGTCCAACCCAGTGGGAGTGCACTGAACAGCAGGGGGCAGCTCCTGGGTTGAGTGTCTTCCCCCTGGAGGTCAGTTCATATCATAGCAATAGGTCATTCTGCCGTTCAGTTGATTTGCATATTACCCTTTTATTATATAGGATCTTTACTTGGTATTCTATACCCTTGCTAAATTTACATGTTAGTTCTAGTGGCCTTTTTGTAGATTCTGTTTAATTTTCTACATAATCAATTGGGTCATCTACAAATAAAGACAGTTTTACTTGTTCAATCAGCATGTTTTTTGTTCTTTTTCTTCCCAATTTCATTGTCTTGAAAATCATGTACATTGTTTAATAGAAATGACTGAACTGAAAATCAATGACTTTTTTTTTGAAAACATCAAGATAGTGAGTGTGTTGGCTTACTCTACAAGTAAAAAGATACTATACTGCAGCATAGTATTCCATTGTATAGATGTACCACAATTTTTTAATCCACTTATCTGTTGATTGGAATTTAGACTGTTTCCAAATCTTAACTATGGTAAGTTGTGCTGCTATGAACATAGGGGTGCATATATCCTTTCTGATTGCTGTTTCTGATTTCTTGAGATATATTACTAGAAGTGGCATCACTGGGTCAATTGGGAGTTCCATTTTTAGTTTTTTGAGGAAACTCCATGCTGTTCTCCACAGTAGCTGCACCTCCAGTCTGTTTTTTTAAATAGGCTTTAGCTTTGGATATCCCTATTGTTTGTTTTATTATTTCATTAACTTTTTGTTTTTTATTCCTTCCTTCTATTTTCATTATATCTGTTTTCTTTTTTTCCTCCTAATTTCTTAAGATTAATGCATACATTATTACTTTTTGGGCTTTCTTTTTTCTCATATTCATATTTAAGGCCCTCAAATTCTTTCAAAATGCTTCTTTGAATGTATTCTATATATTTTATATACTTCTTGCTTTATAAAATATTTTCAAATTTCCATTATGACTTTTTATTTGGTTCATTGATTATTTATATGTGTAATTTTAAATATTAAAAAAGTAATAAATTTTTATCTTTTTGTGATTTCTTGCTTAATTACATTGTTTTTCAGAACACATTGCTAGATTTCAGATTTCTGTAATTTATTGGCCTCTTTTATGGTCAATGTTTTGGTATTGATCTGTATATACTTCAGAAATGATAAATTAGGAAATAGTTGGCATGATGTTTTATATTTATCCCTTAGTTCAGATTTTTAATCACATCCTTTAAATATTCTATATTTATACTAAACTAGAAGCCCTGCCCACAAAATTGATGCACGGGCCTGTGATCAGGACCGTCTTCCCCAGCTGTCCACAGCTAGCCCCACCCCGCCATGGGTGGCCCTCTGTGTGTGGGGTGACAGGCGGGGTGGGGCCTTGGCCTGGTGCTGCCTGCATCCTCCGTCTGTCTCCCACCCTTGGCTCCCCTTTCGCCATCAGGCCAGCGGAGCCTGCCTACCAGGGAAAGGGACCCAGAGGTGGTCAGAGCACCTCATAGTGACTACCAGCAGTTGTTCTGGTCATTCTGCCTCTAGGGTCAATTTGCATATTACCCTTCAATAATTTAGAATTCTGTGGCTCATTTATAGGAATTTCATGAAAAGAGTTGTCTAAACTTTTGGCTCCAATGTCTCACTTTTTGTTTGCACTTGGACCTACTGTAATCTGCCTTTCTCCCCACCATTCTATCAAAACTGTTTTAAAAGGTTACATTTTCTTTCATGTTGCTCAATGCAGTAGACAATCCTTGATCTTCATTTTATTTGAGCTATCTGCAACAGTTGATCAGTTGTGCTGTCTTTACACACAACTTTCTTCATTTGGTTTCTGACCTATCATGCTCACTTGATTTTTTGTCTTTATCTTTTTGGCTCTCCTATATCAGTCTCTTCTGCTATTTCCTCCTCCTGTCCACAACCTCCAAATCTTAGAATGTTCCTGAATTTAGTTTTTGAGAGGAGTTCTTCTCTCCTCTTTTGTATCTATCCTCATCCCTCAGTGATCTTATCCAGCCTCATGTATTTATTCTTGATTCTCAAAATGTATTACTATAACTGAGAATTCTCTGTGGACTTCAAATTTGAATTTCCAACTTTCTCATTTTCATCTTCACTATGATGTCTAATAGACATCTCAGACTAAACATTTCTGCTCTCCACTATCCTTTTTCCTTCAGTGCACAAAAATCTGTTGTCTTTTAGTCTTCCCATTTCAGTAAATAGAAACTCCATTAATATAATTCTTGGCCTGAAACCTGTATTTTTATACACTCTTATCCAAACCAATTGATCCTATCTTCAAAATGTATCCAAAGCTGAAAATTTCTACTACCTCTATTTCAATCTTATTGATATAAAGGATATTTCAGTAGGTAGAAAATTTGAAAGGTTTGGGGTTATTTTCATTTTAACATTTTGTAAATACCTTCCATTATCTTCTGACTTTCATTATTTCTGCTGAGAAGTCAGCTGTAAATTTATTTTTAAGGCCAATAGTTTATACTTTATAATGCACCCACATTTATCATAGGTTTTCTATTTATATATATTAAAAAAAGAATTACAAGTGCCTACTTAGGAACTCTATAATCCAACTACATTTAATATAGTTAAAATACAGTTGTTCCTGTTCTCCATTTTTTTTAGTTGATAAGAAAATTATGTTTGATTCCATGTGTAAACTCTAGTTATTAGAAGTTGAGTCCTGACAGAGTTCAACATATGTCTAAATTTCAATATCTCTAAATTGAGTATTCCAGGTCAAATCAGTCAAAAAGAAATGCATCCATTGCTTTTCACAGCTTTTCACTTCATTGCTTGATAAAGAACAAAAATCCCCAGGGTTTCAAAACCAATACTCATTATACTGTTTAAATAAACATTATTCCTAACCAGTGCTATTTTATAAGACAAAGCTTTGTAAAAATAATGTTTGGGGCATTTGAAGTGATTCTTCAGTTGAATTACAGTTAAATATCACTACATTTTAAAATTATATATATATATATATTTAAATCCATATATATTAGTTTTAGAGAGAGAAGAAGGGAGAAAAAGAAAGGAAGAGAAACACTGCTGTGAGATTGATTGATCAGTTGCCTCCCATACATACCCAGACCAAGGATCAAACCTGCAACCTAGGTACATACCCTGACCAGGGATTTAATCCACAACCTAGGTATGTGCCCTGACCAAATCCAACCTTCAGACCTTTGGTGTACACAAAGCTCCAACCAGCTGAGCCACCTGGTCAGGGAAACTTTTTATTACTGTTGATTTATTATGCCTGCAGGCAGTGATTTTTTTCTCAGATGCATGCTGGATTAGGGGACTAGTAGGCTCCCGTAACAGCCCAGTGTAGTATACAGGATATTGGTCTCCATTGTCCAGAACAGCTCTCCACCAAAAGCCAAACAAGCTTCAGTGATAGCACCAATGTAACTCCTCTTGCCTTGCTTCTGTGACCCAGGGACACAGTGCTGGCTCTGCGAATAGCTTCCTAATTGCCCATAGTGCTGCCTACTTAGCTCTCTGCTGCCACAGGAAAATTGAATACTTTTTTATTTCTTTCAGTATTTTAATCTCCCTATTTTTATATCTTTTATTTGGGGATATATGTTATTTAGATATTAGCATAGTTTTCTTGATCATATTTTACAAATTTATTATGGTGTAATTGATATATGATATGTAACTTAACTGCATGTGTTGAAAAGGTACAATTTAATAAACTTTGACATATGAATATACCTATCAAATTATCCCCATAATCAGTATAATGTAATTATGTATATATGTTTCCTTTGTAATCCTTCCCTTATGCTGCTCAGGCATCCACTGATCTGCTTTCTGTCTTTTTTTATTATCTTGGGTTTTCTACAATTTTATCTAAATGGAATTGTTCACCATGTACTCTTCTATTGCTCTACTTTCATAGAGCATAATTACCTTCAGATTGATTAATCCATGTTATTGTGTGTTTCAGTAGCTGATTCACTTTTTGGGTCATATTGCATTATACTAGAGGACCAGTGAACGAATTCGTGCACCAATGGGCTCCCTCTACTTGTCCTGTGGGATCAGGTTGAAACTGGCTCTCTGACATCTCCTGAGGGGTCCTGGATTGCAAGAGGCACAGACCAGGCCAAGGGACCCCAATGGTATATGATAGGGGCCAGGGAGAGATGTGAGAAGTTAGCCAGTTGGTAAGGGACCCTGAGAGGGCTCCAGGACATGTCTGGCCCATTTCGCTCAGTCCCATTCATTCATACCCTAGCAGCAAGCTAACCTGCAGCTCAGTGTAGGTTATAATGAGCAGTTGAGTGGCCTTAGCATATCATTAGCATATTATGCTTTGGTTGAATGAACAACTGGACAACTGGACACTTAGCATATTAGACTTTTATTATATAAGATACCAAATGAACATTTAGTTTATTTTCAGGTTTTAATTATAACAAATAGAACTGCAAATACAAGTCTCTGTGTATTTATATGCTCATTTCTTTTGAGTAAATATCCAGGATTTGAACTGCTGAGTCATATGCTGCATCTATTTTAACTTTTTAAGGAATTAAAAATTGTTTTCCAAAATGGTTTTGCTATTTTATATTGCCACCAGCAGTGCACGAGAGTTCTAGTTTCTTTATATTTTTACCAACTTTTGATAGTGTCTTTTTAATTTTAGTGATACTAGAATTAGAGTGGGTGTTTAGTATTATATTGTGATTTTAATTTGCTTTTTTCTAATCAGTAATTATGTCAGTTGATCATGCATTCATTAACTTCTTTGCCATCTGTCTATCTAGTTTTATTGAAGTACTGTTCAAGATTGTCTGTTTTTAATTGGGTTATTTATTTTATCATTAATTTATAAAAGTCCTTTATATCTTCTAACTACAAATTCATTGTCAGATATGTTTTGAAAATATATGCTTCCAGAGTATGCTTTTGATAAACAAAAGTTTTTAATTTTGGTAAGGTATAATTTATTGAAATTAGTTTTATTTATAGCATGCTTTCATGTTCTATGTAAGAACTCTATCAATCCTAAGGTCACTAAAATTTTTTGCTGTTTCATTCTAAAAGCTTTGATAGTTTTAGTGTTTGTATTTAGGTTTATGATCCTTTTCTGAAGTAATTTTCTTGTAAGGCAAGCTTTTCAAACTCATGGCTGGCAGGCCACATGCTTGGTGTAGATATGAGATTAGAAGTTTTGTTTGTATATATGGATAGCCATTGCTTCTTATTTATTATGATTATCCCATTCACCCATTGAATTGCCTTAGTACCTGAAAATTTAATTGACCATACATGTGTGAGTCTTTTTCTGAGCTCTATTGTGATCCATTGATATATTTTTTCATCTTTATGCTAGTATCACTTTGTCTTGATAATTGAAGCTTCATAAGAAGTCTTGAAATCAGGTACTATAAGTCTTCCAACTTTATTCCATTTAAAAGTTGTTTGGGCTGCTCGTAGGTCCTGCATATTTCCATATCAATTTTGGGATGATCTTTATTAGAATCATTTATCTATGAATTGTTTATTAGGATTTTGATTAAATTAAGTTGAATCTATGTGTCAGTTTTGGAAGAACTGTTGGTGAACATATAGAGCTTTTTGGTCCACAGAATATCTCTCTATTTAGGTCTTTAAAAATTACCCTCAGCAGTGATTTAAATATTCTGCTATTTACATCATGTGTTTTTTGTTTTGTTTTTTTAATTTCAAATACTCTATTTCTCATATTTATTATGTTTTTCCCCTTGGTTCTCTTTCATATCTTTTAATATATTTACTAGTCTAATATTATTTATTTATTTATTTATTCCAATATATCTGCTACAGTTGGATTCTGTAATGAGTGAGTGGTTTTTTTGGTGTTTTTTTTTTTGCTTTGTTTTGTTTTGTTTTTTTTGGTTTTTTTTTTTTTTTTTTTTTTTTTTTTTTTTTTTTTTAAGTGGTTGGACTTTTCAAATGTCTTATAATTTTTGCCTGTGAACACATTTTTCCCCATGCTATCACTTTTATTAGTTTGTGTTTAAAAATATTTCCTTCTTTTAAATCTTCCTACCCTCCCCGACTTATAATTGTCATAATAGATACTGATTTATTATTTGTTCTGCCCAGGACTTAAGTTCCCTTAATGTTAGTGTTCAGATTTTTTTTTTTTTTTTAATGTTTTGAGAGAGAGAAAGAAAGGGAGAGGGACAGAGAGGAAAAAAAAAACATGAATGTGAGAGACAAATATCTATTGGTGGCCTCCCACACATACCCTGTCCAGTGATTAAACCCACAACCTGGGCATGTGCCCTGACCAGGAAAACAACAGGGGAACTTTCAGTGCACAGGACAACACTCAACCAACTAAGCCACACCAGCCAGGACATGTTCAGATTTTTCATTGATGTTTGCTTAGTCTAAGATTTTATATATTAGCTACTAGAGACCTGGTGCATGAATTCATGCACCCGTCTTCAATGGGGGCCCATTGGGCCAGGCCAGTGAGGGGAAAAGGGACTCGAGAGGTTGGCCAGATAGCCCCTGCCCTCCATTGGGGTTGGGGAGCTGATCCAGGGAGGGGCCGGCTGGGGGAAGGGACTGCAGGCAATTGGCCAGCTGGCCCCATCCACTATTGGAGTTAGGGGTCCAATTGGGGCAGGGCTGGCTGGGTGGAGGGGCTATGGGCATTTGCCTACCAGCCCCAAACCTGATTGGGATTGGGTGGCTGATTGGGGAGTGGGGCTGGCTGGGGGGAGGGGCAGTTGGAGCCTCATTGCATGTCATAGCGACCAACCAGTTGTTCCAGTCGCTTGGCTTTTATAGAGAGATTATTATTTGGAATATTGTGTTTATCCTCTCTTTCTAGAATTTTGATTAGGTGATTATTGGACCTTCTCATTCTGTTTTTTTGTTTTTGTTTTTGTTTTTTAACCTCTCTCTTTTGTTGTGCTTTTTAATAGATAATTACTATGGATTAGATTTTTTTTCAATTTACTTATTTTATCTTCTGCTGTGTCTATTGTGCTCTTAAACTTGTCTATTGATGTTTTAATTTTTTATTTCAATTATTTTAGTTTAATTTTCTGAACTTTTCATTAGTTCTTTTAAAAAAAAATCTGCTTGTTCTTTTTTCTTATGTATTTTTTTACTTTATCTTTTAGTATTTAAATACAACTATTCTTGCCCCACAGGCATGACTTAGTGATTGGAGGTCAATCTATGAACCCCAAAAGGTTATGTTTCAATTTCACGTCAGGGCACATGCCTGAGTTGCGGGCACAAGCCCCACTGGGGGATATATAGGAGGCAGCCAGTCAATGATTCTCTGTCATTCCTCTCCCTTCCTCTCTGAAATCAATAAAAATATATTTTAAAAAATAAAACTATTCTTAATTTTCTATTGAAAATACTACAATCTATAGTTCTAAGGGATCTAATTTAGTTTGTGTGTCTTTTGACTCCCACTAAGTTTGGATAATTACTTAATGTGTCTTTAAATTTTGAATTGTGAACTAATTTCCAACATGCCTTTGTCTGAGGTTTAGTTCTTAGCCTGGATGGAGGGTATGTCCTTCCAGAGAAGTTTTGTGTTTATTTCTGCCAAGTGCTCTAGATTATACAAACATCCTAGAGCCAGATTTTATTTTGATTTATTGTCCTGAGATTAACAATACCCAAGAAATATTTATTTATTTATTTATTTATTTATTTATTTATTTATTATTACCCTTATCCTAGCAATGACTAGTTGATAAGCTGATTTTGTCTAGTCTGACCATTTCACTTTTGTTATAGTCCTCAGTGGCTTTATGTGGGAGGACCTTAGTTCTAATTCTTGTGTTGCAGGCATCTCAATGACCTCATCTTTTGTTTCTGAGTTAAGACTCTAGACTACTGAGACAGGCAAACCCCAATCATATCTAGCATAACATCATTTCATGTCTTATGGCTCTAATTTGGCTCCAGGGGACTTCCCTTACAAATCCTTACAAGTTTAGCTACACACATAAAACGATGTTTAATAAATGTGAAGTGAATGAAATGCTGTTCACTACAGAGTTATTAGTAATAGTGAAAAATGGAAATGAACTTAGATGTCTAATAATAGAATACTGAAATAAATGTTTATTTTTACTTAAAAATAAATAGCTATTAATCATATATATTTAGGCAGAAAATGATGTTTTGGAAGACTATGTTATAGACTGAAAATTATTAAAGATCAAGTATAGGTGAGAATATCTGATTCAATTTTGAATTTATAGTATGATAATTTTAATTATGCATAACATTAATATGAAAAATATGAAAAAACAGCAACACTGAATAATGAACACCAAAATGCTAATTATAGCTTATGTTGGAGTGGTGGACTGAGGATCCCTTTTTACCCTTTATTCCTTAAATGTCCTAATATGTGGCTTTAGGAAGATACTAACAAGGAAAATGTTTATTAGTATTCTTAAAAGGTTTTAGATTTAAATACACTAAGAGGTTGATAAAACATGAAAATTTCAGAATTAGTTTTATTATTAAAATGTTTACAGAGTTTTATATGAAAATACAGAAAAAGACCTTTCTGATAATCAGCGGCACCTTGCTAAGAAAAAATATGAGCTTCAGCTTACTCAGGAGAAAATTATGTGCTTGGATGAAAAAATTGGTGAGTTACTTTTTTCTGATACTACTTTCTTTACATCTGCTAGAAAAAAGCTTTCTTCTCTCAGTTATAACAAGATAAACTTGGAGATAGGCCCTTCAATTAAAAGTTTATGATGCCGATCATGGAAATATGTTTTTCTTTGATAGTAAACTTTTTACTTAGATCTAGGACCATAAATACTTAGACATGGCTTCAAATTTTTCAGTGAAGTAAAAACTAAACCAAGTAGCAACACTTTCGAATTTATGATGGTCACTTTAAAATTTACAAGTTTCTGTGTAAAAATGTGTCTTGTTCATAGCAATTGTAATGAAATATAGTACACATATATATACTACTTTTGGTGGAAAGTATACATATATCTGGCTATATCTATGATATTGGGTTCATAAATAAAATTATTTTTATAGTCTCCTATTTATGTTTTTCACCATTTATTTCTATGAAAATATGGTCATACTTTAATCCTATATAATAAAGAGGTAATATGCAAATTGACCATCATTCCAACACACAAGAGAGCTGCTCCCATGTGTTCAAAGATGGCCACCACCATGTGGACACAAGATGGCAGCCACAGATGGCCAGGAAGGAAGGGCAGTTGTGGGCGACCAAGTCTGAAGGGGAGGGCAGTTAGGGGCAATTGGGCCGGCAGCGGAGCGTTAGGCATGGATCAAGCTGGCAGGGGAGTGGGTAGGGGGTGATCAGGCTGGCAGGAAGAAGTGGTTAGGGGCAATCAGGCAGGCAGGCAGGCCAGCAGTTGGGAGCCAGCAGTCCTGGATTGTGAGAGGGATGACCGACTGCCCATTTAGGCCCAATCCTGGTGGGCCTAAAAGGGCAGTTGGATATCCCTTGAGGGGTCCCAGATTGGAGAGAGTACAGGCTGGGCTGAAGGATATTAACTGCCTCCCCACCCCACCCCCGTGCACACATTTTGTGCACCGAACCTCTTGTATTTTTATAACTGTAAAGTAAAATTTTGATTACAACTAAAAAAGAACCCATTTTAAAACAGAGGGAAATAAGTATATATTTTTATTGATTTCAGAGAGGAAGGGAGAGGGAGAGAGAGAGAGAAACATCAATGACAAGAGAGAATTATGGACTTACTGCCTGGGGATTGCACCCATAACCCAGGCATGTGCCCTGACCACGAATCGAACTGCCTGGTTCTAAGTGGTTCACTGAGCCACACCAGCCAGGCAGAGGGAATATTTTTAACAGTATTTCAAAACTGTCTGGCATAAATAATTAGATGGTGGAGGTTCTTTTTATAGAGATCAGAAATATTAAAATATACATTTAAAACGGGAATATTGAAGAACTCATTTTTTTGATATTTTAAATCCAAGTAAAAATGTAAGGTAATCAGTTATATAGATAAATTTTTATCTTAGAAGTAAAACCTAAGCTAAAAATATGTATTTGGTACACATCAGCAAATAAATGATATTAAAACCATGAAATCACCTAGAGAAAATATAGAGAATGAAGAGAAGAGCATCCAGGACTAAGTAAGAAGAAGCCAAGGAATTAGGAAGAATACCCGTAAGTGAGTGTTTTGGGGGAAGACAGGAGAGCAGATGTTTTAAAAAGGATGGTAGTTTTAATTATCAGATACTTTCAAGAAGCTAAGTAAGATGAAGATGAAAAAATATTGATTGATTTGATACTTTGAAGGGTTTGGATAGAGTGTTGGATGTGGCAGATGGAATAGTTGAGAGATGACTGGGCAGTGAGAAAGTAGAGACAGGAGAGAATAGAATTATGTTAAGTTGGGCTACCAAGTCTAGCAGAAAAATGGGGTGGTAGGGAGGAGATCCAAGATGATGGCGTAGGTAAACATCTAAACTGCTGCCATCCACAACAATTTCAAAACTACAACTAAAAGACAAAACGTCTATCACCCAGAACCATGGGAAAGCTGGCTGAGTGGAAGTTCTGCAACTAGACAGAAAGAGAAAAGAACAATCAGGGCATAAGCACTGAAAAACGGAGGTACAGGTGTGTGCGCACAAAACTGGCTGGCGGCGGATCCCGGCTTGTGGCGGGCATTGCTTTTTTCAACCCGAAGAGAGACAAGCTCCCAAGCTCTCTGAAATCCAGTTTCTGGGGAGAAGCTGGACTGTCCGCCGTCGGGTTGGAAAGTGAGGGTGGTTTGCTTGCAGAGCTGCATGCAAGAATAATTGTTTGCTGGGCTGGGGCATGAGACCCGGGGACATGGTCAGAGAGGCAGAGACAGCTGACTGGCAGTCATCATTGTTTGCCACGCCCTAGCCTAGTGACACCCTGGGACTCCGCCCTGCACATCTACAAACACACCCAAGCTCCAAGCAGCGGCTTTTGCATATGAATGGCTTCTCTATTGCAGCTTAACCTAGCCAATTTGCTACCCAGTGCAGACAGCTCCAAAGCCTCCAAGCTCCAAGCAGGGAGGAGAGGACTGTGGTTCTGGCTGTAGCTCCTGCAGGATGGCCTCAGACAATAGCTGAATTGCACCCCATTGGAGATCCAGAAGCCAGTGTACCCAGTGGTCAGTGTGAGACACCAGATTTCAACTCCTCACATCCATAAACGACAAGGCCTGCACCATAAGCCTGTCTCCAGCGCAGCAGTTCTTCCATTATAGACACAGCGGGTCCTCACAGTCAATGAAAAAAAAAGGATCAGTCAGAAAGTAAGCATACACTGTCTGAAATAAAGAATATACAGAAACTCAACTAAAGATCAACGTACCCCAAGAGTCAAACCAAAGATCTGAAATATGAGGAAGCAAAAAGCACCCAACCAGAGAGGCAGAAAGAAAGATGAATCCAAAGTGTGAGGATAGTGTAAGGAGCCTCTGGGATGGCTTTAAGTGTACCAACATCTGGATTTTGGGGTGCCAGAAGAAGAGAGAGAGCAGGATATTAAAGGCCTGTTGGAAGAAATAATGACAAAACTTTCCCTACCTGGTGAAAGAAAGAAACTTACAAGTTCAGGAAGTATACAGAACCCCAAACAAGAGGAATCCAAAGAGGACCACACCATGACACATCATAATTAAAATGCCAAGGGCAAAAGACAAAGAGAGAATCTTGAAAGCAGCAAGAGGAAAAACAGTTAGTTACCTACAAGGGAGTATCCAAACAACTGTCAGCTGATTTCTCAACACAAACTGTGCAGGCCAGAAGTGAGTGGCAAGAAATATTCAAAGTGATGAATAGCAAGAACCTACAACCAAGATTACTCTACCAAGTAAAGCTAACATTTAGAATTGAAGGTCAGATAAAGAGCTTCACAGACAAGAAAAAGCTAAAGGAGTTCATCACCACCAACCAGGATTTACATGAAATGCTGAAGGGTATTCTTTAAGAAGAGGAAGAAGAAGAAAAAAGTAAAGGTAAAAATTATGAACAACAAAAATACATCAAATACATACCTACCAACAAGTGAATCTAAAAATCAAGTGAATAAAAAATCTGAAGAACAGAATGGACTGGTGAATATAATAGAATCAGGGACATAGAAAGGGAGTGGACTGACAATTCTTAGGGGGAAGGGGGTCTGAGGGGTGTGGGAAGAGATTGGACAAAAATCTTACACCTATGGGTGAGGACAGTAGGGGGAGGTAAGGGCATGGGGGCGGGGAATCAGGTGGACAGGAGCTATGGGGCGGGGGGGGTGGGGGGGGGAGAGGAACACCTGTAATCTGAACAATAAAGATTTTTTATTTAAAAAAAAGAAAGAAAAGTTGGGTGGTAGCTTGAGTGGGATGTGAGGTGGAGGATTATTTTTAAAGCTAGGAATTCCTAAAGCTGTTTCAGAGCTTTCATTTCGTTAATGTATGCCAATGAGGATGGACTCATATATCAGAACACCCACAACATCTGGTTTGCCTGAATGATACCCTGTTTAAAATAAGACGGTGTCTTATATTAATTTTTTCTCCCAAAGTTGTGCTGGGTCTTATTTTCAGGGGATGTCTTATCTTTCCATGCGCTAGGTCTTATTTTTGGAGGATGTCTTATTTTCAGGGAAACACAGGTAGTAGCCTGGAAAAGGAAGTCGATGTATTCTCAGGTACTTTATAGATCATCCTCTTGGCACGGGATAGTGCTTCTCTTATATTGCCCTGGATGGTTGTTGGCAGAAGGAGTATCCTACAGCTCTAGACCAGAGGTTCTCAGACTGGGTGTGGTCAGAAGCCGCTGGAGGGCTAGTGCAGACCACTGGGGCTAGCTCCTGGGGTAGCAGATGGCCAAGGCTTTTGTGTCTTTTCCAGTTTGCACAGGTGGTTCTCAAGCTGTTGTACATTAGAGTCACATGGGAGGGCTGCTTGTTAAGACATAATTGCTCTGCCCCATCAGAATTTCTAGTTCAGGAGGCTGGGGTTCCCAGGTGATGCTGATGGTGCTGGCTGGGAAACCACAGTTTGAGAATATAGCAGCCATTAGGCCTTCAGCAGTGACATTGGCTTGTCAGTGTTTTCACAATCAACTCAGACGTCCTGGGATGGTTTTTTCCCCTAGGAATTTTTAGGAAAAATTTAGAGAGATCAGAGTAGTAGAAGACATTTGACTCTGAACATGACTTAATTGAATATTTTATTAAGATCTGTTACCAACTTATATGCAACAATGATTCTAGTTTAGAGAGAGGGGAAATTGGGGGTGTATGGTCATTTTAGTATTCCACCAAACTCCATCCACCTACAGTCTGCATCCACCTACAGTATGTAAATCTTCTTTGAGAACTTGTAATTTAGAGCTTTTCTTTGCTATTCTTATTCAAATGTATTAATTGTGCTTTTACATTTGAGAGCCATTTTCGATTTTAATTACTAACAAAAGCCATGTTTTTACTTGGAATACTATACTTATTTGTAGGCATTGAATATAATATAAGAGAACTTACTTTGAAAAGTATTTCGATCCACTTGGACTGAATAATTATCTTGATTAAGAAATGCCTTTATGTTACAAATTTAGATAATTTTACAAGGCAAAGCATTGCCCAGCGAGAAGAAATCAGCATCCTTGGTGCAACCCTCAATGATCTGGTTAAAGAAAAGGAATGCCTGCAAGCATGCTTGGATAAAAAGTCTGAGAATATTGCATCCCTTGGAGAGAGTTTGGCAATGAAAGTATGTTCTGAGAACTGTGGTTTAAAAGAAGTATTTGCACTGAAATCTGAATAAAATAATAGGATTCTCTCAAATTTTTTTCTAGAGAGCTGAAACTTTGAAATGTGATTTTGAAATATTTCAGAATAGTCTTAAAAGTGTGTTCTTTCTCTCATCACTGTGCAGTTAACATGCTGACAAGAACTAATTCAAATATCAAATATTCAAATGAAAAAGAAAGCAATGAGATTGATTTCTTTTAAAAAACACAACAAAACTTATATCTTCAGGAAGCCACTGTGGGAGGCAATATGTTTATTCCATTAAAACTGCCTTTATAATTGTGTTCAGAACTAGATGCAGGTTTTTACGTCATCCTCAGTCATTGAGATGAGACCATATGGCAGGGGCCATGTAAGACCCACAACATCGTTTGGTCTGGCCCTGCCAATGCAACTACAGGCAGACTCAAAATTCAATAAACACACGACCTTTTTTATAGCAACATAGATTTAGTGAATTATAGTAAGCAATGTTATAAATATCCAAATGGCCCTTGGCAGAAAAAAGGTCTGCCCTCCTGCCTTATGGAGTTGGTAAATAAAGCTGGATAATAATCTCCATTCCTCAGTTTTTGTGGTGAAAACAACATAAAAGATGTTGCCAAAAAGACAGGGAAATATTCATACCCTTTTCTTGCTTATAAAGTGGTTCTGAAAGCAATTACTAAACTATTTTCCACAGATGTCATAAGCAAAGCAGCATCATTGGAATAAGGCCTTGCCCCTCTCTAAGGGAACTAATTCATTCATTTATCTATTCACCCATAAAACAAACATTTATTGACAAGTACCAGGTATATTAGAAACTAAGGAGGAGTGGACACACCTTCCAAAGCCTGCAGTATAATTGGGAGACAGATAAATAAAGGTACTTTATGATAGAATGTGCTGTGTATGCACAATGTGCAGTCTGGCAGAAGCACAGTTGACTTAACCTGCAGGTTGGATTAGGAGAGGAGAAGATCTAGAAAGCTTTCCAGGAGATGATAGTACCTGTAGTGCCCTGAAAATTGACTAGGAACTAGCCAGGAAGAGACTTAGAGAAAGGCTAAGTGAGAGGAAGGGTGATTCAGACAGACAGATACCTATTAGAGAAAGGGAACCCAGACGGGTAGAGCAACTTAGGAGAGCCCAGTGGCATTCACCAGAGAGTGTCACAGGGTTTCTTGATAGTTTATAATCCCAGAGCATAGAGTGCAGAGAGGTAAGCATGGGGTAGGGTAGACTGCAAAAAAAATGAGATGGATAGGTAAGCAAACATTTAAAAATGTATGTAATGTTGAGTTTAGAATATCATTGATATAGTGAACCAATAAAATAATATAAACAAAACTTTACAGTTATATCTTTATTTTAAAAGAAATATTGTAGCACTTGTTAACCCATGTAAAAGATGAATTATAGGAAAGTGATAATGGTGACAAGGATACTGCTAAGGAGTAAAATGATAAGAACTGTGGCAGGAGAGCGGCAGGATCCATGGGAGAAATAGGTCTACAAAGGGAGTAAGATTGACAAGACGTGCTTTCTGACCGAGGAACCATGTGAGCAGTTGCTATGAAGTAGGAAGCACGGGAAACAGGGCATGCTCAGAGAGGAAGGCGATCCACGTGCCTTTGGGGCATGCTGAAATATTCTTAGGCTCTTGGATTTTTAGGTTTAGAGAGAAACTGGAATTGAAGTTATCGGATTTGAGAATCATGAGCCTAATGGATGCCATCAAAGTGCCTGAGATACTGAATATTGGTTTACTTATTTAAAAGGCTGACTCATCTCTATAAGCTATACTTTAATATTTTAAAAAATATTATGGCTTTGGGGGATAGAATTTTTTCCTCATATTTAAACACTACTACTTGAGGAGTTAAACATGTTTATTTGTGTGTATTGTTTTTTAAAGTCTAACACTTAGAAACAGATTATTCAGATCTATCTGATTTCCCTTGGCTATATCTATATCTCACATTCCTTCCATTCTGTTTACTAACATTATCTTTTCCTTCACAAGGAATATTGAGTTGCCAATCCATCTGATGATCTTATATAAGATCATGAACATTAACACATCCATCCTCTGAGGAGAAACAAACATTTTAAAGCAATATTAGACATGCAAAGAGGAAACAGTTTCCACAATAATATTTTAGAGTTCAATTTGTAAATACCATACAATGAAAAACAATACTCTTACAGTCTAATCTGGAGATTACAGAAATAAATTCCTATGGAAAGTCTATATTATAATGAATAATAGGAAGTTTTTTCATCTTATTGGTAATTTAAAAAGATGCCCCACTACTTACTACCAGTTAAAGTTAGAAAACTCATTAGGAAGTTCACAGGCTTTTTAGTAATAAAAGCCATAATTATCTGTATGATATTTTAGTTTATTTTTTTTCTCTATATGGATTTATGACCATCTTTCCCAGGTTAAATTTTTAACAATTAACTTGAACCCATGTCTCTAATAGGACAAACATTGAAGTTGTACAGAAATGTTAAATTGACAGTGATTGCATAAATGTCAATAGATGCTGATATTAGGGTAATATGAAGAGAAAATACTGCTGATAGGATATATTACTGGATTTTACACAGTAATTTTGTTGTCCTGGATACTTTACAAAGTTCTTAGTATTATATAGTCATACTTTCAAGATGAATTTCTATTGATAAAAGAAAGTCCTTTTTAGGCTTATAAATATTTAAGCTTTACCACGTAATAACTTTCAGAAATATTAAAAGTTCAATTTGTTTTTCAGAATTCAATTGGAAATGTATTAAATTAAATTTCAAAGGCATGTATAAACATTCCATTTTAAGTGGTATTTTCTCTTTGAGTTTTTCCTTGATTGGCTTGGCTTCTTAAATGGGGGTTAACTGCTTTGCTAATGGATATGTTAAACACATTCCAATATCCATCTGCACCATTCTCCAGAAGCAGAATGGGAAACCAGAACTAAAATTACCCCAGAGAGGAACACATGAGTAAAGGGAGATAACACATATACATGCATGTGCACACACAACATGTACATACGACAACTTTCCTGATGAACAGGAACAGAACTGGTTGGAAATATAGGTTTAGGTTTTCATCTTGTTGCCTTGGTTACTTAGGATTTCAAAGGGCAAACTGAAATCTAGTTATTTAGTGAAAGAACAGGACTAATGTTAGCCAAAGTGTCTGTGAATAGTATCTTTAACTAGATCACCATCAACAAGCATTTTCAAAGGAGGAAGTGTGGGAATAGTATTGATGGCATGAAGATAAGCACACCTATTTCAGCCTTGAATGACTCCTGACTCTCCCTCACCACACCCTTGAAAAGGGAGAATATCAGTAGTTTATTTTATTCACTTTTTGCTCTAGGCCTTAGGCTTATTTAACTCAAACTTAAAAATAGACTTTTATAAGTAACTCCATTTTAGCAGCTACATGGATTTATGACCATTATTTATATTGATGACTAATATAAATAATATACTTAATCAAAGTTATTAGTCTTAGGAACTAAATTTAGGTTCACATCATTCACTTTCCTGGGTTTTATAACATGTCCTGAGGAAGTGAATCCGTCTACTCCCCATGGAGAACGCCCTGGTGCAAACCACTGGTCTGCTTCCAGTACAGAGCGCTCTGGAGGCACTGGTGTTGGGGGACAGCAAAAGCCTAACAGAGCATTTGACATATTGATCTCATATCAATACACCCGAGTGTAGTCTTAATGAGCATAATTGATTGTTTTTGTCTAGTACAAATATTGGCATTGATATACTAGGCTTTAATTTTAACATGTAGGAAAGATGAATAGAGCATAAATGTTTAAACCCAAATGTAAATGAAAAAGGGTGGGGAAAATTGATTTTTGTTTTAACAGAAATAACAGTTTAAGATAATTTTTATGTCATACTTATATTACTTTTCAAGGAAAAGACCATTTCAGGCATGAAGAATATCATTGCTGAGATGGAACAGGCATCAAGGTAAACCACTTGTCCAACAAGAATTTGAGTACATATTTATTAGGGGCTGGGTACTATGTTAGGTACAAAGATTGTAAGAAAGGGGGGCTTAGTGTTACATATAGGGTGATCCCTTTCTGATGTTGGAAGGAGGCCTAAGACTGTGTAGGGAAGTAAAAGAGGATATGGCGACTGCCAAGGAAAGGACAGCAGAGAACCACAGACCACATAAAGTTCAGGAGCCTGGTGAAGCAAGTAGGTGAGTGTTGGAGCCAAAAGTGAGAGAGGAGGTGTGAAGGGAGGAAAGGCTAAACACTGAGGCCTGACTTACAGACAAATGAGTCTAGATTTTATCCTTTGGGCAATAAGAGACCATTAAGGAATTTGAGGAGAATGGTGTGTTAGAAAGATTACCCACACTGAAGAATGATGACAGAGTGGGGTTGGCGAGTGTGGTCAGGGGTGAGGTGCTTCAGAGGAAGAAAATATAGGAAAATGCCAGGTGTTGAGGGATGAATACTGGACATGTAGAGACTGTGGAAAGCGATGGCTTTCCTCTGAATTGGAAGAGCCTTTGAGACCTTGTATATCTGTCTCATACGCAGTTAAATATGAGAGTCTGGAGACTAAGGAGGAGGCCAAGGCTGGAGAAAATGATTTCAGAGTCTTCAGGGTATAGATGGGGTGGGAGCCATGGATATGAGTAGTACTTGTCTGAGCGATGGCAGAGTGTAAGAAACAGGAGACTAAGAGTTGAGCTCTCAGAATGCTTACATTTTAAGAGGGCAGAGGAAGAGGAACCTGCAAAGGAGACTAAGACATTGCAGCTAGAGGTCAGAGGAAAGCTTGCTTATATTTGAATGTCAGAAGTTTTGAAATACTTAGCTAATACTTAGACGGTTATGTGTATTCAGCATCCTTTTTCGTAGTGAAATGTTGGCAACACAGAGAAACGGGAATGCACTATTTTCACAGTATTTATTCGTATAAATTTAAATGTGTTTAAAACTTCTTCAAATGTTTTTATGCTAACTGTCCATCTTCTGTCATGTGAGAATTTGTTTTTCTGTTTTGGCAAAATGTCTCTTCTGACGTACTATTTGATTTGTGCAATAGACAGTCTACTGAAGCGCTAATTATGTGTGAACAAGACATTTCCAGGATGCGCAGGCAGTTGGATGAAACAAATGATGAGTTGGCTCAAATTGCCAGGGAAAGAGATATCTTGGCTCATGAGAATGACAATCTCCAAGAACAGTTTTCTAAAGCTAAACAAGAGAACCAGGTATATTTGTCCTCGTCCCTTTTTCTCCGAGAAAACACATTTCCTCTGAGGCAGGATTCTCCTTTCATTCTGTAGAAAAGCTCAGGCTCTGGGAGCAGCTATTTTTACCTGTATTACACAAAATGCCACGTAATTTCTAAATGAGTCTCTCAGGCATAAAATGTTAAATATTAAGGAGAGAGGAAGCAGGGAATATGATAGATGTATATTCAACTTTAGAAGTACTCAACAAATGAAGTTAAAAGCTTCAGAAACTTTTAAGAAATGGTAGGTTACTTCAGGGACTATTATTCTAAGTATGAGTGTATGGTTTTTTGGTTCTCCTTAGCACTAAATCTTTTCAGAAAATTTTACTTTATAATAACTTTCTCCCTATGCCAATATTCTTTATCCACATTTCTCACTTCCAATATTATTTTAATTTGACCATTAAAAACATTCTATTTTGGAAGATTTTCTCCAACTGAAAATTCTTCAGTCCAAATGCTATCCCCCATGTACTGTCATTCTCAATTGTGTTTTGTTTGCATCATAAAATTTTGTATTTTAACCGTTAAATATTTTTAATTTTTATAAATAGATATAAAGATTCAAAATTTTGTTAATTATAAAAATTATTTATGTTAAAATACTGTGTTCAACGTTAATGAATAATAGGATTTGGGAACAGAAAAGGGACAGCACATAAAAATGAAAAAAATCTGGCCCTGATGCTCAGTAAGAGCATCATCCTGATTCATCAAGATTGCGGGTTCGATCCCCAGTCAAGGCACATACATGCATCAACTAATGAATGCATCAATAAGCAGAACAACAAACCAGTACTTTTTCTCTCTTTCTTTCTGTTTCTCTAAAAAAATAAAATAAAAAATTATTATATAACAAACTGATGAACAGATCCAGAGTCAGAGAAGCATCAATCAGACTGTCAAACCTCTGAGGGAAGATAGGGGATGGGTGGGGTAAGAGGGAGAGATCAACAAAGGACTTGTATACATGCATATAAGCCTAACCAATGGACTTAGACACCAGGGTGGTGAGTGGGGAGTTAAGAGGGCAAGGAGGGGATAAGGACACATATGTAATACCTTAATCTATAAAGAAAAAATAAATAAAAAGTATAATTATGCTAAAAAATAAAAAACAATAAAAATAAATCAATGATTAAACAAATAAAAATGCCGAAACCGGTTTAGCTCAATGGATGGAGCGTTGGCTTGGGGGCTGAAAGGTATCGGGTTCGGTTCTGGTCAAGGGCATGTACCTTGGTTGCGGGCATATCCCCGGTAGGGGGTGTGCAAGAGGCAGCTGATCGATGACTCTCTCTCATCGATGTTTCTAACTCTCTATCTCTCTCCATTCCTCTCTGTACAAAATCAATAAAATATATATTTAAAAAAATAAACAAAAAATAAACAAATAAAAATGAAACAAATTGAATAAAATATGAACTTGAATTAATAATGTATCAATATTTTGATAGGTGTAGCATACTAATAGAACAAGTTAATGAAAGAGGAAACTGAATATAGAGTATATGTGGACTCTAATATTTTCACAACTTTTCTATAAATTAAAACCTATATTTTAAAATTTATTTAATGGAAATGAAAACAAAAAAATGTAAATTTATAATTTTGTGCTCTCTAAAGCTCTAGAAAATAGGCTAAAGGTAAATAGCCTATATTTATGGAAAAAAATAAGTTAAAAACTCATTTTTACTACACAGTTAGCTTCCATTAACATATTTTTACTATTTTTCAATCTATTTTTGAAATTTTTCATATTTTACATGAACTTTTTATGTAGCTGGAATAAAACCACATACCCCTTTACATCATGGTTTTTCTACATGAGGGGACAGTAGAGTGAAATGTTTAGGACCCACATGCGTTAAAATCCCCCTGCCTGGCTGTGTAATAATATCACTTAACTTCTCCGAATCTCAGTTCATCATCTGTAAACACGGAGAGTAAGTGAGAATATACCTAGAAAGCACTTATCAGAGTCCAGCATAATCACTTGATAAATATTTTGTAGGGACATTATAAGCATTTACCTGCTTTTGAAAAAAATTTTATAAACATTTTGTATAATCAAAAGAAAATTGGTAAGTATCATAACAATTTTCATATTTTCAACAGTAGCTTTTTCCTTCATTTGAGTCATAAGCTCAGTGGTAGAAGATGGGTTCCTCTGTGGAGGGCAGATAGAGAACCCTGTCACAGAAGATGTGGAAAACAGAAACCTTAAAAAAAATTTCACCCTGCTCTAACGTTTGGCTCAGTGCTTAGTGCGTCAGCCTGTGCACCAAAGGGTTGTCTATTTGTTGTTGTTGTTGTTGTTGTTTTTAATAGATTTTTACTGATTTCAGAGAGGAAGGGAGAAGAGAGAGAAGAAACATCAATGATGAGAGAGAATCAATCATTGATCAGCTGCCTCCGGTACACCCACACTGGGGATCCACCCCACAACTCGAGCATGTGCCCTGACCAGCTATCAAACTATGACCTCATGGTTCATAGTTTAATGCTCAACCACTGAACCATGCTAGCCAGGAAGTGTCTCAGTTTCTATTCCTGATCAATAGCACATATAGTGGTTGCAGGTTCTATATCCAACCTTTAGGAGAGTATTTGGGAGGTAGCCAATGGATGTGCCTCTCTCTTATCCATGTTTCTCTCTCTCTCTCCCTCTCCCCTCCTCTTCAATTCTATCTAAAAGCAATGGAAAAATATCCGCAGGTAAGGATTAAAAAAATTTTTTTTTTTACCCTGAATACCACAATTAAAAACAAATTAGAATGAGGTATTTTTAATGTTTTGTCCTGATTTTTTTTCACTAACTATAGATGGATGTTTTCCTCTGTCATTAAAAACTAGAAGCCCAGTGCATGAAATTGGTACACAGAGGAGGGGGTGTGTCCCACAGATCACAGATTAGTTTTTTTGCAAATATACATTTACTCCAATGATACATGGAAATGCCCATCCTTTCCATGACAAAATAGCTTTAAATCTTTGTTAATTTATAGGCAAATAGTATTTCATTATCTTAATTAGCATTTATTTGATTTACTAATAAATTTTTAACTTTTAAAAGTATTATCCACTTGTGCTTCCTTTTTTTGAATTATTTGTTTGGGACTTTGGCCCATTTACAGTTTGGACTCACAGTTTCTCACTTTTTATATGAGCTTTATATATTAGGTATATTAATTTTTACTTATAATAAATATTTAAAAACTTATTCATGGTGGTTTTGATACAGAGCAATTGTTTATTCATTTTGTAGTTAAATTTAGCTATATTTTCTCATAGGCCCTGGCTAAACAATTGAATGATACTCATAATGAACTTAATGATATAAAACAGAAGGTCCATGATACTAATTTGGAGGTTAACAAGCTGAAGAATATATTAAAGTCTGAAGTACGTATGTATATTCCCCCTCCTTTCTCAAGATACCAGAGTTTTCACTGAACTTCTGATCACACTCAAGGGGAGAGCTAAACCAAGTCTTCCTTTAATGCATAGCTTATTTTAGTGTTGTCAGTGATGGGTTTATTCTGTATTTAGAATACCACCAATGTCCAGAATCCTCCTAACTGGTAAAGGACAGGGGGCCAGAATCAACTTTGGTTCATTCATATTTGAAAATGGTAGAGATTCCAGGTGCAAATGTGGACAAAAGAGGCTCCACTTATGTAGCAGATCAGAATTGATTACGCTGTTCTGAGTCTTTATTTCTTAGGATCAAAAGGGAGATGGCTCTCCTCGCCACTTCTCTGCCAGTAGCCAATTGACCAGGTGTGTGGATGCTTAAAGGAAATTTCAGGGCATGTGTGACAATCCTGGAATAAATAGAAGCCTTGATAAATAATGTTAGATGTGTCCATTTAGTAAAATGTTATTTAAAATAGTGAAGTCTAGTTGATTAAAAAGTATAGTTGGATTATAATAGGTCTAGTGTTTGTTACCTGCATACCACTGAAACCATTAATAGAAGCTCACGCCAAGAAAATCTGTTTTCTTTATTTTATTGAACATATTATTTCATATCAGTCCACAAACGTATGTAGAGCATTTATGTGTGGTGTTCATTAGGTTATTTAGAACATTGAGAGATGGAGAGTGTAAGGACTCCTAAATCGCAATCCTTGCTTTCAGGCAATAGAGCAGTGAGCTTACACTGACAAAGCAGGCATTTCCACACTTCTTGATTTTAGAAGCCAGCATGTAATATCACGAATGCACAGGAGCTCTGGAATCAGATAGGTCTGACTCCTCTTCTCCTTAATGGCATGGACTTAGTGGGCTACTCAGCCTCTCCTAGTCTCTGTCCCCGCTGTAACTGGGAAGAACACCCGGGTCAGTCAGCAGATCTAGCCCAATGATCCATTTAAGTCTATTCTGGAACAGGGAAGAAAATGAATAACTGAACATCTTAGCAACATTGAGCATAGTTAACTCTGAATTAGTGTAAATCAGCCCCCCTCTTCTCCCTACCCTGTCACATTAAGGATTGGGGCTTTTAGATTCTGGAGTTGTGTTTTCAGACATCACACATCAGGTTTCTCTCAGCTTTTAGCATGCTAGGAGGATTTCATTTCACAGCACCATTGGATGGATCCAGGCACCCCTTTCCCCAGAGAGCACAAAGCACAGGTGGCCTGATAAGAACTGTCAGGTGCATTCTTCATTCACTCATCCATTCAGCATGCAGTGTGCTAGGTGCAGAGGTGCCAGAGATGAAAACTGAAAGGAAACAGAATGGCACCCCAGGCGGTGGGGACAGCATCAGCAAAGATGTTAGGGGGAGTAGTATGTCCTGTAGCTAGAGTGGCGTGTATAGGTGGGTGATAACAGAGAGGCAAGAAGGACTTGTTTGAATGCCATTTTTACATTTTGTTACAACAGAAACACAGAAGTCATTTGAATAACTTCCTTTCAGAAAGATTATTCTGGAGATGTTGGGGAGAATAAATCAGAAGGGTACGAATATCAGGAGAGAGAGCAATTAGAAGAGGCTATATGCATAAATCGGTCCATAAGGGGAAGGGTTCCAATGGAGGCAGTGAGCTTTGCTGTGGTCGAATGTTGTAATGAGCACAGGGGCCACCAGAGGGAGCTGTGGGATACAGGTTTGGAAGTAAAGACATCTTGAAAGAGAGAATTGGAGAATACCCAGCAGTTTCACTTTCTTTATGCTGTTGCCTGTCTTGGGCCCCACACTGCTCTGACTTCTTTGGACAGGTATAAAAAAGGGTAAAATATGGCCTCTTGGCTGCCACAAGGAAGGGGCCCTTGATGGTTGGAGGGAAAGACGTTTTATGCCAATTCTTTTTTACCATTTAAACTTGAACCAGTACAGTATTACCTAGTCACAAAATAAATTTAATATAAAAGTTGGTTCCTATCTTTGAGGAATCCAAGTTGTTATTGGGGAGATTGTACATATGCATCTAATTTCCTAAAGCTGTAAGGCAGTTTTAAGGAAACGGCATAGACAGTGAGTGCTGCAGAAAATTAAAGAGGGTAAAGATTGGTGTGGGTAACATCTAGTTTTTGTATATTGTACCATTTACCCAATACACAACTATTCTTTTTAGTACAATAATGGAAAACACACATCAGATCCCTACTGCCACATTTGGTATATCTGAATCTCAAAAGACAGACAATAGTTTGTGAACTTGTTAACTAACACTCTGCAAAGATCTTTCAAATTAGTCAAAGTACCATCAGGCCACAATGTGGTAATATTAACTAATTTCAACCAAAATTATGCTTAATCATATTGTGAGGATTTAAATCTGATTTGAAAGCCTTACAGTGTAAGACATTATTTATTGTAATTTGGTCATTTTATTTAGTCCAATGCTTCTAAATATGCACTTTTTATTAACAGGTAGGAGAGAAAGAGATCTAGTGCCTTCTTAATTAATTACCAAAATTATAAATTATTTTTTAAAATGAGTTGGCCAAACCATACTACTAAATATGTTTTTAAATATAGCCTCAAAATGATTACTAAATATAGTATATTATTTGTGGAGCTGACTGCTTTCCTCTAGAAATAAGATCCTACTTCAGCCTATCGGTCTTAAGGTTTTGAAAGTGTGGTTCCATATTATATGCCCAATACATACCTGGATATATAGTCATGAATAGTATTTATTGGCATAGATTTGATATGTAATATCAGAGCCATTTCAGACAAGTTATTAGGGCAGTGAGCAAATGTGGGTCATAGCACAGTCCATGATGGAGAAACCTAAGGATAGGGTTCTGAATGAAAATCCAGAATCAGACAAGGAAATGTGCCAATCCAGAAGAAGTATCAGATGTTGATGCTTACTATATGCCATCAGTCAGAAGCTCTGTAACCAGTACAACTCAGAAAAGTGGTCAGGAGGAAGGGAATAGACAGATACAAAAGGCCAGGCCAAGACAGACGCTCCGAAACCAGGCCAGCAACTAGCCAGTAAGCAGACACATGGGACATTGAAGCAATGGAAGATTCTGTTTGAACAAAAGCAAATATAAGAACATGTTCACCCATGTCCTAAAGATGAGAGTAAGCAAATCCACGTGACTGGATGGGTGAGTGTGACTCAGGAGCCAGGGCAGATGCTGGTCCCACCCACTTTGTTAATGACAGGATGACCGATTTCCCAAACAAAGTGGGGATGGGATTCCTCAAGGCTATGTTACCAATGATCCTTGAGGCAAGAAAATTACCAATGACCTGAAAGATAATGTCTAATTATATGTTGAACATTTTACACCTTTTAAAGTATTACCTAGGGTTTGCTTTTCAGGAATCTGAGAACCGACAAATGATGGACCAACTCCAAAAAGCCAATGAAGATGCTGAAAATTGGGAAAATAAGGCCCGGCAAGCAGAGATAGACAACAATACTCTCAAATTAGAACTTATCACTGCTGAGGCAGAGGGGAACAGATTAAAAGAAAAGGTAGAAGCCCTCACTAGAGAGGTGGAGCAGGTGAGTTTGGAGAAGAGTGCTTGTAGTAAGTCCTGCATCCTGTTGAAGAGTTTAGTTTGGTTTTCCATAAACTAAATAAATAAGCAAACACTTAAATTATTTAAATATATTGTGAGTTGTAGCCTGATAATTGTTCTTGTATCCACTCTAGTTCTCCTCTAACTTATTACCTGCCCTACCCCTAGAGTACTCTTTAGCATTTCAAATGTACCAAGAAAGTGCACAAATCAAGTAATATAAAAGACATGTTTATACATCCCCAATCCCAAAGTTAAGGCTCTTCACATTTTGACATATTTACTTCTAATTTTTCTTTATTCAAAAAAGCAAAATATTACAAGATCCAGCTCCTTAACCGTTCCACTTCTCCCTCCCTAGTGGTTAGTGTGTATAAGGTTCCTGTTGTATAACTCTTTTGCATGTTTATACTTTTCTACATATTTCTCACCCTCAGATGATGCATAAAATTGTGTATTTTTTTGTGTGCTGTAAGTTTTTAAAAGTGGTATTACACTATAGGTATACATTTGCAACTTGCATTTTTGCTCAATATTATAATTTCAAAATTTGTTAATTTTGATACAGTGTATATCTAAAAAATTGCATCTCTGTTCATTGTATAAATTTTTTAAAAATGTATTCTTATATGGAAAAAAATTTAAGTGTCTTCATTTTTTAAATAATAAAATGCAACAACATCCTCTTTTGTTTCTTCTTGAATATATATTTCTCTAGATTTGTGCCTGGAAGTAAAATAACTGGATCCAAGACATGTACAATTTTAACTCTTCTTGGTATTATCAGATTGCTCTCTAAAGTATAACTCTTCCACCAGAAACCATGCAGTTATCATTTTCTCAAATGCTAATCAGTACCTGATATTATCAGACATATAATTTTTCCCATACTTTTTGTTTCCTTGATTAGAAGTGAAATTGAAGATCTTTTCATATTTCTTCACCATTCAAGATTCCTCTTTTGTGAATTTTCTCTCAAGTTTCTAGAACCAATTTTCTAAAGCTTTCCTATTTTCTATGGAGTTGTCTAGCTTTTCAATATTCATTTAAAGGAATTACCTATATATTCTTTTTTTATTTTTTATTAAAGATATATGTGTATATATCTTTCCATTGCCCCCCCACATCCATACATGCCTTCCCTACCCCCATGCCCCCCAAAGTTTTTCGTCCATTGGTTTTGCTTATATGCATGCATACAAGTCCTTCGCTTGATCTCTTATCTCCCCCATATCTCCCTATCCTCCCCGTTGTAATTTCACAGTCTGTTTGTTGCTTTACTATCTCTGTATCTATTTTTTGGTTCATCAGTTTATAATGTTCTTTATTATCCATAAATGAGTGAGGTCGTGTGGTGTTTCTCTTTCATTGGCTGGCTTATTTCACTCAGCATGATGTTCTCCAATTCCATCCAGGTTGCTGCAAATGATAAGAATTCCTTCTTTTTATGGCAGCATAGTATTCCATCGTGTAGGCATACCATGGTTTTTTGATCCAGTCATCTGCTGATGGGCACCTAGGCTGTTTCCAAATTGTAGCTATTGTAAATTGTGCTGCTATGAACATAGGGGTGCATATATCCTTTCTGATTGGTGTTTCTGGTTTCTTAGGATATATTCCTAGGAGTGGGATTACTGGATCGAATGGGAGTTCCAGTTTCAGTTTTTTGAGGAAACTCCATACAGTCCTCCACAGTGACTGCACCAGTCTGCATTCCCACCAGCAGTGCAGGAGGGTTCCTTTTTCTCTGCAACCTCACCAACACTTGTCGTTTGTTGATTTGTTGATGTTGGCCTTTCTGACAGGTGTGAGATGGTACTGCATTGTTGTTTTGATTTGCATCTCTCGGATAATTAGTGACTTTGAGCATGTTTTCATGTGCCTCTTGGCCTTCCTTCTGTATTCTTTTGAAAATATTCTATTTAGGTCCATTTTTTAATTGGGTCATTTATCTTCCTTTTATTTAGTTGTATAAGCTGTCTGTAGATGTTGGAGATTAAACCTTTATCAGTGATAACATTTGCAAATATGTTTTTTAATTGGGTCGTTTATCTTCCTTTTATTTAGTTGTATAAGCTGTCTGTAGATGTTGGAGATTAAACCTTTATCAGTGATAACATTTGCAAATATGTTTTCCCATACAGTGGGCTTTCTTGTTGTTTTGTTGATGATTTCTTTTGCTGTGAAAAAGCTTTTTATTTTGATGTAGTCCCATTTGTTTATTTTCTCTTTAGCTTCCATTGTTCTAGAGCTAATATTTTTTATGGTTTCCCGTCTATGTTTAAGTCCTGTATCCATTTTGAGTTTATTTTTGTGTATGGTGTAAGTTGGTGATCTAGTTTCATTTTTTTTGCAAGTGTCTGTACAATTTTCCCAACACCGTTTATTGAAGAGACTGTCTTGACTCCATTGTATGTTCATACCTCCTTTGTCAAATATTAATTGAGTATAGAGGTTTGAGTTAATATCCGGATTCTCTATTCTATTCCATTGATCTATATGTATGTTCTTGTGCCAATACAGGCTGTTTTGAGAACAGTGGCTTTGTAATACACTTGAAATCTGGTATTGAGATCCCTCCTACTTTATTCTTCTTTCCAGGATTGCTGTGGCTATTCAAGGTTTGGGTTTTGTGTGTTTTTTTGTTCCAGATGAATTTTTGGAGATTTCTTTCTAGGTCTGTGAAGTATGCCGTTGGTATTTTAATGGGGAGTGCATTGAACTTATAAATTGCTTTGGGAAGCATGGACATTTTGATGGTGTTGATTCTACCAATCCATGAACATGGTATGTTCTTCCATCTGTTTACATCTTCCTCTATCTCTTTTTTCAGTATCATGAAGTTTTCTGCATATAGGTCTTTTATCTCCTTAGTTAAGTTTATTCCTAGGTATCTTAATTTTTTTGGTGCGATGGTAAATGGGATTTACAATCAATAGTGATTGTAAATTCACTGTTGGTGTATAGAAATGCCATAGATTTCTTGTAATTTATTTTGTATCCTGATACATTGCCAAATTCATTTATTAAGTCAATTAGTTTTTTGATGGAGTCTTTTGGGTTTTTGATGTTTAATATCATGTCATCTGCAAATAAGGATAACTTTACTTCTTTTCCAATTTGGATGCCTTTTATTTCTTCTTCTTGTCTAATTGCAATGGCTAGTACTTCCAGTACTATGTCAAACAGGAGTGGGGAGAGTGAGCATCCCTGTCTTGTTCCTGTTCTTAGAGGGAATGGTTTTAGTTTTTGCCCATTGAGTATGATGTTTGCTGTGGGTTTATCATATATAGATTTTATTATATTGAGGTATGATCCTTCTATTCCCACCTTGTTGAGAGTTTTTATCAGGAAAGGGTGTTGGATTTTATCAAAAGCTTTTCTGCATCGATTGATATGACTATATGATTTTTATATCTCAATTTGTTTATGTGATATATCATGTTTACTGATTTGCGGATATTGTACCATCCTTGCATAACTGGGATAAATCCTACTTGGTCATGGTGTATGATCTTTCTGATGTACTGCTGGAGCCTATTTGCTAGAATTTTGTTGAGGCTTTTGGCCTCTATGTTCATGAGGGATATTGGCCTGTAATTCTCCTTCATTGTGTTGTCTTTTATCTGGTTTTGATATTAGGGTGATGCTGGCTTTATAGAAGGAGTTTGGAAGTGTTCCTTCCTCTTGAATTTATCCTTTCAAAGAACCAGCTCTTGGTTTTGTTGATCTTATGTATTGTTTCTTTGGTCTCTATGTCATTTATCTCCGCTCTGATTTTTGTTATTTCCTTCCTTCTGCTTACACTGGGCTTTTCTTGTTGCACTTTTCCTAACTCTTTGAGTTGTAGAGTTAGATAATTTGTTACCATTTTTTCTTGTTTTTTTGCAATAGGCTTGTAGAGCGATGAACTTCCCTCTCAAGACTGCTTTTGCTGTGTCCCATAGATTGTGGATGGTTGTTTTCATTGTCATTTGTTGCCATAATGTTTTTAATTTCTTCCTTGATTTTTCTGGTAACCCAGTCCTTGTTCAATAGCATCCTATTTAGTCTCCATATGTTTGATTTCTTTGGATTTTTTTTATTGTAGTTGATTTCCAATTTTATGCCACTATGATCTGAGAAGATGCTTGATATGATTTCTATATTCTTGAATTTGAAGAGACTTTTCCTATGTCCCAACATGTGGTCTATCTTTGAAAATGACCCATGTGCACTTGAGAAGAATGTATATTCTGTGGCTTTGGGGCGAAATGTTCTGAAGATGTCGATTAATTCCATCTGGTCTAGTGCGTCGTTTAGGATTGATATTTATTTGCTGATTTTTTGTTTAGATGATTTGTCCAAAGGTGATAGTGGGATATTAAAATCTCCTACTATGATTGTATTGCTATTAAACTCTCCTTTAATGTCCTCAGCAATTTTTTTTAATGTATTTGGGTGCTCCTGTATTGGGTGCATATATGTTTACCAGGATTATTTCTTCTTATTGAATTGCTCCCTTTAGTATTATTAAGTGTCCTTCATTATCTCTTGCTATCTCCTTCACTTTGAGATCTAATTTGTCAGATATAAGTATTGATACCCCAGCTTTTTTTTCATTTCCATTTGCCTGGAAAATCTTTTTCCATCCCTTCACCCTCAGTCTGTGTGCGTCTTTTTTTCTGAAATGGGTTTCTTGTAGACAGCAGATATATGGGTCTTGTTTTCTTATTCCATCTGTTACCCTATGTCTTTTTATTGGAGCATTTAATCTATTTACATTTAAAGTTATTATTGATAGGTACTTATTTGACGCCATTTTATTCCATACCCCTGTGTTCTTTCTTTGCTTCCTATTTCTTTATTTTTACAGTAGACCCTTTAGCATTTCTTGCATTGCTGGTTTGGTGGAGATAAATTCCTTTAGTCTTTTTCTGTTTGTGAAGCTCCTGATTTCACCTTCAATTTTGATTGATAGCCTTGCTGGGTACAGTATTCTTGGATTCAGACCCTTCTTTTGCATGACTTTGTATATTTCATCCCATTCCCTTCTGGCCTGATGAGTTTATGTTGAGAAATCAGTTGCTAGTCTGATGGGGGTTCCTTTATATGTAACTTTCTGTCTCTCTCTGGCTGCTTTTAAGATTCTTACTTTGTTGTTGGTGTTTGCCAATTTAATTATAATGTGCCTTGGCACCAGTCTTTTGGGATTCATTTTTCTTGGGACTCTGCAAGCATCTTGTATTTGTGTGGATTTTTTTTTTTCTATTTCAGGAAAGTTTTCTGTCATTATTTCTTGAAATACATTTTCCATGTCTTCCTCAGTTTCCTTTCCTTCTGGAACCCTTATTCTAATATTGTTTTGTTTTGTATTGTCCCAAAGCTCCCACAGGCTTTCCTCCTGCTTTTTTAATTTTTTTTTTTCTAGAAGCTGCTCTAATTGGGTATTTTATTCCATCTTGTCTTCTAGCTCACTTATGCGGTCCTCTGCTTCTTCTAGTCTACTCTTGATGCTTTCTATTGAGTTCTTCATAGTAGCGATGTCATTTTTCATTTCTTCTTGGTTCATCTTCACTTCCTCTAGGTTCTTCTTCAGTTCCTCTTGGTTCTTCTTCATTTCTTCTTCGTTATTACTCATATTGTCAATTTTCTCTTCCATTCTTTTTAGCCCATCTTATGATCATTTCTCTGAATTCTTGCTCTGGTAAGTTGCTTGCCTCTAACTCGTTTACTTTTTTTTCTGGTGATGCCTGCTTTTCTTTCATGTGCGGGCTATTTCTTTGTCTCCCCGTGGTCTCTCTTTTCAGGATGTCTAGTTATGTTGTTCTCTTTCTCCTGCGTTGATTTAAAGGCACAAAATACAACACTACCAGGTACCACACAAAAGGCACTTAACAGGAATGTATTTGCGATATTAATAACCTCTAGTAAAGGTGACCACTAGAGAAAGGTAAATTAGGGGATAGGAGAGAGAAGAAAAGTTTAAAAAAAAAAGGGGGGGGGTGGGAATAAATAAAGGGAGAAAAAAGAAAAAAAAGTAGTGTCGAAGTGAAATTGGGAAACAGGAAAAGAGAGAGAGAGAGAGAGAGAGAGAGAGAGGGAGAGAGAGAGAGAGAAAGAAGCAAACTAAGAGAGAAAGGGAGAACAAACTTTATATATATGTGGAGAAAATTCCAATAGAACAACCACTAATCCCAGCAAATGCCAGCAACAATACTTGGAGATTAATACAAACTACAATACCCACTATTATCAAGCAAGGTTGGGATAAACAGAAGTAAAAAAAACAAATAAAAACAAAGCAATTAAAAAATACTAAGCAACAATAACAACAAAAGAATAAGCATATCAATCTCACTAAAAAGCATAAAAATTCAATATAATCAACATTCACGCAAACAACAACAAAAGGATAGAGAGGAAAACTTTGTTTGTTTGTTTGTTTTTAATAGTTAATATAGCGAAGAGAGTGGAATTTATGCACTTGGAGCAGAGGGTTGGAAATTGGGTCTATAAGTATGGTGAGAATTTTAGCAGGGGGTATACAGAAAGAATAGGGAAAAACTAAAGCAGGAAAGGGTTAAGATAAATAGGAGACAAAAATGGTAAAGGTTAGTAAGAGAGTGATGGCGTAAAGGTCAAGTTGAGATAGGGTTGAATGATGCTATAGTAGAGATGAAAATAGAATGAAGACTAATCCCAATGTAAAGTAAAGAGAAAATAAAGTGGTATTTTAAAAAAGAAAAAGGAAACAAAAAGTGCAAAATAGCAGTAGTAATAATGATGATTGAAACGAAAAAATGTAATAATTGAAAAGGTAAAATCAAATAAAGAAAAAAGGAAAAAATTCGTTTCTTAAGTAAAAGATGTAAAAAATGAAAATAAAATAAAAAATAGAAAAAGTAGCATAAAAATGTGCAGTAGTGGTCATTCACTTCCTCTGTTAATCTATTTGGCACGCCTGTTTCTCGGTCCAGACTGTATTGCAGTTCCCTGTGTCCCACTGCACCTCAGTTTTGTAAGCTAGTCCTTAATTTTAAGTAGGCTATTTCTTAATTATTTGTGTCCATTTATTTTTGATTAATTAAAAGTAATTAAAAAATTTTAAAAAGAAAGGAAAAAAGGGGAGGGGGGTCAGTTTGTAATTCAGCCCCCGGTGGCAGTGTTTCTGGATTGACTTCCCCATCTTTTTGGCTGCTCTAGCCTTCTTTCTCTATGGTTTGTCGATGTAGGCTGCCTGGGTGTTGGCTTCCAGATGGTCTCTTCTCGCTCTGATCCCCTGTTTCCAGGAAGGCAATTTCCCCCTGCTGTCTCCCAGGATATGCCAACTGGGCAGTCCTTCCCTAATACTCAGAAGCAAGAGGGTGAAGGGGATCAGGAACAGGGTGGGTCTGTGCCAAGGTGTTCAGATGTTCCGCTTTCTTGCAATATAAACAGAAGTTTTACATTCCTGTGCTGCTGGGATTAGTCAACCCTTTACTATGTGGTTTATGCTTTTATGTCTTCTTTAGGAAATCCTTTGCTATCCCAAGACCAGAAATATTATTTTCTTACATTTTCATATAAAAGTTTTTCTAAAAGTATGTGAAATTTTGCCCTTCACATTTAGATTTTTAATTTACTTGAGATTGATTTTGTATATAGTTTAAAATAGGTAATTTTATATTTTTGTGAATGAATCTCTGCCAACCTTTCTTCACTGAATTATAAATCTACTTTGTTATAAAAATATCCCCATACATTCTGCTCCATTGGTCAATTTGTCTATCTCCTTCCCAACAATATATTCTTGGAGCTTCTTTAGTTTTGTTAAATCTTGATATCTGGTTGGATTCATGTCCCCCAAAATATATTGATTGTACTTTTCCCTTACTAGACTCTCAAATTTTATAATAAATTGATCCCATTCCATGATTTAACATAGCAGTGCTACACAAACTGTCAACAGATGAATAAACAAATTGTGATATAGCTAGACAGTGGAATATTATGACAATATGAACTAATGAATGACTTTAAAATCATTGTGCTGAGTGAGAGAAGCCAAGACACAATGAGTACCAACTGTGTGATTCCATAAAATTCTAGGGAAAGCAAATCTATCATACAGAAAGCAAATCCGTATTTATTTGTAAGGACTCACTTGAATAACTGTCATATTTTACTTAGGACTGTGTTTTATATATTAATATAATTACCTAGTTTATTATTGATGAAGTACTGGTGTATCTAATTTTTAATAAGTTGTATTATTGAAGTATAATTTACATGAAATAAAAGCACTCATTTTAAGAGTGTGATCTGATGAGCTGTGACAAATGAACACACTTGCACAGTCATCACTACCAATCAAGTTACAGGATATTCTATCTTCTCCCTAATTCCCTCAAATCCTTTTGCAATCTATCCCAATTTCTAGGCAACTATGGGTTTGCTTTTTGTCATTCTGAATTAGATTTGCTTTCCCTATTATCATATGTAAATGGAATCATACAGTGGGTACTCATTGTGTCTTGGATTCTCTAACTCAGCACAATGATTTTCATTAGTTCATATTGTCATAATATTCCACTGTCTAGCTATAACCCAATTTGTTTACTCACCTATTGATGGACAGTTAGTTTGTGTAGAGCTGCCATAACAAAATACCACAGATTGGGGGCTTAAACAACAGAAATTTATTTTCTCAAGATCTAGAGGCTGGAAGTCCAAGGTCAAAGTGCCACAGGTTTGGTTTCTTCTGAGAACTCTCAACTTGGTCCACAGATGAATGCCTTACCTCTGTGTCCTCCCACATTCCTCTGTGTGTGTGCATCCCTGCTGTCTCTCTCTCTCTCCTCATTAGGACACCAGTTATATTGGATTAGGACCCCCTCCTTATGACCTCATGTAACCCTAATTGCCTCCTTTAAGGCCCTCTCTCTAAATACAGACACAGTTGGGGCTAGCCTTCTACGTATGACTTTTGAGGGGAAAGGTTCTTTCTATTTTGGACCATTATGAATTAAATTGGAGTGGACATAGCGTGTAAGTCCTTGTATGTACATGTGTTGTTATTTTCTTGCGTAAATAGGAGTTGAATTGCTGGATCATATGGTAATTGTTCTCAACTTTGCAAGAAATCAACACACTGTTTTCCAAATGTAAAGTGGTATCACTGCACACTCCCATTTGCAGTGTATGAGAATTCCAGTTGTTCTACATCTCTCCCAGCACATGGTATTGCTAATAGATGTGTGCAGTTATCATACTGTAGGTTTAGTTTGCATTTCCTCATGACTAATAATGTTGAGCAGCTTTCCATTCTGTATCATATAAATGATCACTAATGTATCTTCCATTATAAAATATCCAAATCAGTTATTCATATTTTATTAGGAGTCTTGTTATTAAGTTGTAAGAATTATTTTGATTAGATGTTCCTTTGTGTATTTTTTAATATCTACTTCTCATCACTGGCTTGTCTTTTTACTTACCTAATTATTTTAAAGAGTAGAAGTTTGAGATTTTTTTATAAAGTCAATTTATCAGTTTTCTTTTATACTCTGCTTTCTTGTCCTATCTATAAATCTTTGTAGATACTGAGGTACATAGACCTTTTTGTCCTATCTAATAAATCTTTGTAGATACTGAGGTACATAGATTTTTTTCTGTTTCTTGTAGGAATATTATGCTTGCTATATTTACAGCTATGATATATTTTAAATTAATAGTTCTGTGTGATGCAAGATGGTCAAGGTTAATTTTCTAAAACTTATTTTTCAGTTACACTGATCTGCAATATTATATTAGTTTCAGTTGTGTAACACAGTGATTAGACATGTATATACTTTATGACATGATCTCCACAAATCTAGAACCCAACTGACATTATACATAGTTATTATAAGCTTATTGACTGTATTTCCTATGCTGTATTTTACATCATTGTGACTAGTTTTGTAACTGGCAATTTGTAATTCTTAATCTCTTTACCTTTTCCACCCTTTCCCCCAATGTCCCTCTCATCTGGCAACCATCAGTTTGTTCTCTATGAGTTTGTTTCTGTTCTGTGTGTTGTTATATTTTAGATTAACATATAAGTGAAGTCATACAGTATTATTTGTCTTTCTCTGACATGTTTCATTTAATGTAACACCCTCTAGGTCCATTCATATTGTTACAATGGCAAGATTTTATCCTTTTTATGGCTGAGTAATATTCCATTGTAGATCTGTACTGCATCTTCTTTATTCATCTATTGATGGACAGGCTACTTTTATGACTTTGCTATTATAAATGATGCTAGAGTGAACATAAGAGTGCACATAACTTTTCAAATTAATGTTTTGTATTTCTTCAGATAAATACCCATAAATGGGTTTTCTCGGCATATGTAGTTCTATTTTTAAATTTCTGAGGAACATCCTATGGTTGCACCAATTTACAATCCCACTAATAATGCACAAAGGTTCTCTTTTCTCTGCATCCTTGACAACACTTTTTGTCTGTTGATTTATTAATGATAGCCATTCTGACAGGTGTGAGAAGATTATCTCGTGGTTTTAATTTGCATTTTTATGATGATTAATGATATTGAGCATTTTTTAATAATATGTGTATATAGTGGGTTTCCTTTTTATTTTGTTGATGGTTGTTTTTCCTGTGCAGAAGCTTTTTAGTTTGATATAGTCCCATTTGTTTATTTTTTTTTCTTTGTTTCTCTTACCCTAGAGACATCAAGATATGTCTGTGATTTAAGTGCCTATGTTTTCTTCTAGGATTTTTGTGGTTTCATGACTTGAGTTTATTCTTGTGTATGGTGTAAGTTGGTGGTCTAGTTTCATTTCTTTGCATGTACCTGTCTAAGTTTCCCAGTACCATTTATTGAAGAGACCATATTTACTCCATTGTATTCTCTTGTCTTCTCTGTTAAATATTGATTCACCATAAAAACTTGGGTTGATTTCTGGGATTTCTGTTCTGTTCCATTGATTTACATGCCCGTCCTTAGCAGTATGAGGCTGTTTTGATTATACTAGCCTTGTAGAGTAGTTTGATATCAGGTATTGTGATACCTTCAGTTTTGTTCTTTCTCCAGATTGCTGAGGCTATCAGACAAGAAGAAATAAAGGTGTCTTTTTTGTTCCATTTAAAGTTTTGTAATATTTGTTCTAGATCTGTGAAATAAGCCATTGGTATTTCAATAGAATTGCATTGAATCTATAGATTAGTTTGGGTAGTATAGACATTTTAATGATGTTAATTCTTCCTATCCATGAACATGGTGCATATGTTTCTATTTATTTGTATCTTCCTCTATTTCCTTTTTCAATGTCTTATAGTTTTCCGAGTACAGATCTTTTACCTCCTTGGTTAAATTTATTCCTAGGTATCTTATTTTCTTTGTTGCAATAGTGAATTGGATTGTTTTCTTAGTGTGTCTTTCTAATAGTTCATTTTTTACACACACACACACACACACACACACACACACACACACTTATATAAAAGGCTAATATACTAAGTGTGCAACCATCAGACTAATTGCTATGGTGCACACTGACCACCATTGGGCAAACACTCAAGGCAGGAGCTGCCGTGACACACATAGAGAAACAGCACTTGGGGATCTGGCACCCACAAAGCAACACTCAGCTTCCCCCAAGTGGGACACATGCCTCACCACCACCCCGGAGTGACAGCCCACTTAATCACAGCTGATGCTGCCTAGACCCCACAAAATGCAGCCCACATGTGGCACAGCACAGCCCGGAAACAGTGACTGTGATCCAAGTAATGACATCATGTAGTAAACTGCCCAGCTTCCTCTCCCTAGCGATGACTAACCTCCTTGTAGTTTCTTCAGCCCAGGAACATGACTTGCTTTATAGCCAGGTAGAAACATTCCACACAATCAAATGTCTGCGAAGTGTTTTCCTGTGCCTCATCTCATTGATCCTCACGGGAGTCCTGGAGTAGATAGATAGGAAATTTGGTGGAATCCTATTTTCTTTTTGTTGGCTGGAAAACAGAAATTTAGAAAGCTTAGAAACTTAACCTGACTGAAAATAAGTAAAAAATGGTGGACATTGAAAGTGACTTCAGGTTTTCTCACTGCACAGAATATAGTCAAACACTGCTGCAGTTAAATGTTTTACCCTTTGTTCTCCCTGTGATCTACAATAATTGCTTCGCGTTGATATTTACTGCCGTGTTGCTGACAATTAAAGCAAGTTTATTCTGTATAAGGGTAAGTTGACTTGTACATGCATAATACATATAAAGCTCTCGCTGGCATCCATAACACACATGTATTTCCATCTGTCATTATTGATCATGAATTTGGTTGACACATATTATAGAGAAAGGACAAATAATATTAAAATCTTTCTTCTAATTAATTTCATTTCAATGTGTATGAATCCATGCACGGGGCCACTAGTTGGTGTATAAATATGCAACCAATTTCTGATTATTAATTTTTTAGCCTGCTACTTTGCCAAATTTATTTATTAGATCTAGTAATTTTTGGTGGAGTCTTTAGAGTTTTCTCTGTGCATTATCATATCATGTGTGAATAAAGACAGTTTACTTCTTTCTTCCCAATTTTTATGGCTTTTATTTCTTCTTCTTGTCTGATTGCTAGGACTTCCAGTACTGTATTGAATAAGAGTGGTGAAAACAGACAAGTCTTTCTTATTGTTTATCTTAAGGGATATGCTTTTAGTTTTTACCCATTGAGTCTGTTGTAGGCTGTAGGTTTTCATATGTGGCCTTTATTATGTTGAGGTATTCCCATTCCTTTTATTCCCATTTTGCTGAGAGTTTTTATGATAAATGGTGCTGGATTTAATAAGATGATTTTCTGTATCTATTGATATGGTCATGTGATTTTTATTTTTCATTTTGTTTATGTGATATATCACATTTGATTTGTGAATATTTTACCAACCTTGTATCCCCAGAATAAATTCACTTGGTCATTGTGTATGATCTTTTTAATGTATTGCGGGTCCAATTTGCTAATATTTTGTTGAAGATTTTAGCATCTGTGTTCATTAGGGATATTGCCTATATATTGTTTCTTTGTAGTATCTATCTGGTTTTAAAATTAAGATAATGCTGGCCTCTTAAAAAGAGCTAGAGATCTTACCTCCTCTTGAATTATCTGGAATAGTATGATGAGCATTGGTGTTAGTTCTTCTTAGAATAGCTGGTAAAATTCACCTATGAAGACATCTGGTCCAAGACTTTATTTTGCTGGGAGTTTTTTGTTCATTTTTTATTTTTATTTTTATTTTTTGTTTATTTTTTAAATTACTGCTTCAATTGCATTAGTTGGAATCTGACTATTCAGGTTTTCTGATTCTTCCTGATTGAATTTTGGAAGGTCATATGAGTCTATGAATGTGTCCTCTTCACCCAGGTTATCCAATTTGTTGGCATATAGTTGTTCATAGTATTTTCTTGCAATCCTTTGTATTTCTGTGGTGTCCGTTGTTACTCTCCTCTTTCATTTCTAATTTTATTTAGTTAGGTTCTCTCTCTTTGTTTCTTGATGAGTATGATTAAAGCTGCATCAATGTTGTTTATCTTTTCAAAGAACCAGCTCTTGGTTTTATTGATCTTTATATTGTTTTTATAGTCTCTATGTCATTTATTTTCACTCTTATTTTTATTATTTCCTTCTTTCTACTTACTCTGGGATTTTCTTGTTATCTTTCTAATTATTTTAACTGTAGTGTTTGAATGTTTATTTGAGCTTTTTCTTGTTTCTTGAGGTAGGCCTGTAACACTTTAACCCTTTAACCTCAGGACTGCTTTCACTGCGTCCCATAGGTTTTTGCCTTGTTGTGTGTTCATTTTCATTTGTTTCCAGAAAGTCTTTTTTGTTTGTTTTTTTCCTTGATCTTTTTGGTAACCCATTCATTGTTTAATAACATGCTATTTATCTTTCATGTATTTTAATGTTTTTAAGTTTTTTTATTGCATTTGATTTCTAGTTTCATTTCATTGTGATCTAAGAAGATGCTTGATATGATTTCAGTTTCTTATATTTGCTAAGACCTATTTTATATCTTTGAGAATGTTCCATGTGCACTTGAGAAGAATGTTATTTTACTGTTTCCTTTAGCTTTTATAATACACTTTTTGAATCTTTTAGCCCAATTGTTTATTAATATTTTTATCCTACATTTCAGATGTTTATTTATCTATGTTGTAATCCATCATCTAGTTCATTCTTTTCTTTCAAGCTGTACCATTATGTTTTTTTTTAATTCATTCATTAATTTTCATTTACTTTTTCTTTCTAAAAGTTCTATTTGATCCTTCTTGAAATAGAAGAGGAATCTTTTTAATTTTTCTTTAATGTTCTCTTTAAAATTTTTTCTTAATGCCTTTAAAACTTTTAAACATATTTTCCATGCCTTCTAAAATATTTTGTTCCATAATGTGAGTCTAGGACTCTGATCCTGCTATGTGCTGTGTTACTCGGATTCTCACTATTTGACTCTAATCTCCTCTTGAGAAGGACGTTGTTTCCTCCCATAGACTTGCATGGCCACGGAGCTGGGTGGGCTTCTTCAAGCTTTATGTTGAAGTTTAGAATTTGGAATGTGTAGTGTAAAGTCCGACTTCACATGTGAGTGAAGGCAGACCTGAGGTTTCAGTTTCTTATAGAAGACAGTTTTTCTCATATCCAGATACTAGGTCAAGATAAATTTTTGTTTGTATCTCTGTGAGGTTGAGTAGATTCCCCCCCACCCCCCGAGCCTCCTCTCAAGGGTCCCAAATTATGTACAGGTCTCAATTCCAGCTCTGCATTCATTCTGCATTCTTGTCTCCTATCCTTGCTTGAAAGTTGAAACTTAAGTCATTCACTGTTAGTTGCTCTTTCTACCCTCACTCTTAGCTTTAGGCTTTCATTTGCTTCCTGTTCTAGCTTTGTTTTCTCTTTGTTTTTGGCATGTGAGAATGTTTCATTCTTCCTTGAAAGCTCATCTATGAATTACAAAAATCTTTTTTTGTTCTATTTTATCTTAGCCTTTAAAAGGTTTTCCTCTTAATCACTACCTTACTGGAATCTGAAACATAACAGAGTGACCTTTTCCAAACAAAACTAATTGTATCATCTCCCTCTGTAGACCTTTCAGTAGATAAAGACCTAATTTTTAACCCACTGACTAGGCTCTATTTTGTATACCTTCTCAATGGCATCCGCTCCCACTCTTCCCTGTGGTCCCCGGGCTCCCGCCATACCGGCCTCCCTCTCTTATTGGAGCGTGTCATTTCCCTCCTTTCAACGCGTCCTCCACAGCTTTGCCCTTAGCGTTCCTGACTTGGAAAGACGCTCTCTCCAACACACGCTGAATACACCTGCTCACCTTGCAGATCTCATTTTCCTCAACTGGCATTGAAAACCTCTCCTGACTCTCAGTTTAGGTCATGTTCCTTTATTACACACCCCTTTCTCCGGAAGTGTTTGCTTAATATGTATTAATATATTCATTTGTTTATTTGATTGATGCATGACACCCCCACAGTCAGAAAGCTTTATGAGAGCAGAGACCATGTTGTGTATCATTGGTATGCATCTAAGCACATTGACTGAAACATAGAATATACAATAAATATAGAATAGATGGGTAGATAATTTAAAGAATAAGTGAGAAATAGAGTGAGTGAGGAAGGAAGGGAGGAAGAAAGATAGGAGTGAATTGTGACCAAATAATTTATTCCAGGAGTAATTTTTGTGTACTTTGTACTTGTAGAAACAGAAAAGTGTCTTAATTTGCCTCTCAGTTTTGTTATCTTCAAGTATAATAACAAATACTTCTCTATCAGTGGCAGTGTAATGAAGATTTCTTTTTTTCTGGAAAAAAAAAGGGAGGGCATTATCTTGAAAGTTTGAAAACATTTATATAACTTGAATCTTTATTACCAGTTTTTGTTAATCCTCGCCCGAAGATATTTTTTTCATTGGTTTTGTTCATTGAAGGGAGAGAGGAGGTAAGAGGGAAAGAGAGAGAGAACCATTGATGAGAGAGAGTCACATCAGTTGGTTGCCTCCTGCAGGCACCCCACCTGGGGCCAGGTATCAAACCTGCAACCCACATGCCTGCCCTTGTCTGGGAACCAAGCCTGCAGCCCTTTGGGCCGTTGCTCTAACCACTTAGCACATTGACCAAGGCTCACATTATCATTTTTAAAACATGCTCTTATTTCTCATAATGGCTGTCTTCTTAATTTATACTTGCCCAGAGTCTTTTTCCCTCAAGCACGAGTAAGTGCTAGAGAGTTGTCATCTCATTTTACGATATTATTGATATCAACAGACTCTTTAAGAATTGGAAAAAATGGTATTGCGAGTGTAGTAGTGGCTAATGTTTTCTTTGTCACTTGTTGTTAAAAACAATATTTATATTATGGAATAATTGAAACTGTGGCAAATATGGACAGAACTATAAATAAAGCATGTATATATTTCAACCAGCTTTGGGGCTGACACTTCTAAGTGGGAAAAATTGTTTTCCAAATATGACCATTTGACCACCTTACTCATGGGCTTTGGGTATAGAAACTTGAAACACAAATGTATGTGTCAGAGTGTTTTGTACATTCATTACAACCTGTAGTATCTAAAGTTCCTTATAATCTAAGTGTACTATTGTTAAAAGATTTACCCCATTTTATGTCCCATGTTGTAGTTTTTTTCCAAGTTAAAAACTAAAATAATAATTTTGTCTTTGTAGCACTTGAATGCGGAAAGGTCTTACAAGGCCCAGATTTGTACGTTGCATAAATCTCTTGTGAAGATGGAAGAGGAGCTTCAGAAGGTTCAGTTTGAAAAGGTGTCTGCCCTTGCAGACTTGTCTTCCACAAGGGAACTTTGTATTAAACTCGACTCAAGCAAAGAGCTTCTTAATCAGCAGCTGATTGCTAAAGATCAAGAAATTGAAATGGTATGTAATGCATTTAAAATGTTTTATTTTTTTCATATTTCTAGTATATAAAATTACTACAGGGTTAGGTAAAAGGTTCTGTTTTTAATATTATATCAAGCCTGTCTTTCACCTTTAGATTTCTTTTTTAAGTCTCAGAGATTAACTTGACAGCTGTATTCCAACAATTCAAGTAAGTAACATAACTCTTCCTCTGAGCATTTAATTTATATTTACTTTTGGCGAGGAGGATTATGGAACATCTTTTCATACCAGTCAATAAAGAACCATGAGGTTGAGGTCTATCAGCTAAATTATAACTTCAATGACATTCTTTTAAGCTAAATTTATTTACCAATTGGGTTCTATTGAACTGTAATTCGATTGATTATATATACTATATATGACTATATGCGACTATAATGTTCAAAAGATACAGGCCCTTATTCTCAAGGACCTTTCAGTATTGACATTGGGATGAACGTTATACTAATAAATACTCACGGTTTTAGGGAGGGAGTTCCTATTCAATCCATGGGTGTCAGGAGGGAGTGGACATGCTAATAAGCACAGAAGAGGTGAGGTGTTTCATTCATAGGGAACAACATAGGGAATGTATGGAGGTAAAAGCAATTTCTTGAGGGAATAGTAAGAAATTTTCAATGGCCAGTGTAGCATGCATGGGTGAAAATGGCTGGAGATGCATCTGGAGAGAGAGGAGGAACCCTGATCCTAAAGTATATGTATACAAGTTGCGTAGTGTAACTGAAGAATTAAAAAATTTTGGTCATGTGTACATTTCTGTTATTTTCAAATCCTATTGAAATTTTAGTTTTCTTAGACTACTATTTGTTAGGAGAATATGTTGCATTAGAGAATCATGTATCTAACTCTGGTTTCTGTAAGAATTTACTGTTTATATTTTATGAATGAAGTATAATGCCAGTATTGTCAGACACTTCCTTTAATTATTTTTTATTTCAGCAAAAACATTTTAATGATGAAAGTAACTCATACTCACTGTAAAAATTTAAATAATATGCCCTTATTTTTTTCTTTAAAAATACTTTTTAGTTGGTGTTTTCAAATTAGAAAAATAATACATGTAATAATTGAAAAGTTTTTTATTTGTAGTTCTGTTTTTTCTTTTCTTTTTCTTTTTTTAAGAGCAATATATATATATATATATATATATATATTTAATATATTTTATTGATTTTATACAGAGAGGAAGGGAGAGAGATAGAGAGTTAGAAACATCGATGAGAGAGAGTCATCGATCAGCTGCCTCTTGCACACCCCCTACTGGGGACATGCCCGCAACCAAGGTACATGCCCTTGACCGGAATTGAACCTGGGACCCTTCAGTCCCCAAGCCGACGCTCTATCCACCGAGCCAAACCGGTCTCGGCATGTTTTTTCTTTTCTTTTTTTACAATAGCTATCCTAATAGTTGTTAAGTGGTCAGGCTAATGCTCATTGCATTTTAAAATACTCATGACAATCTTTTTGCCTTGAAATTTAGTTATTTATGTTTATATGTTTTTTTCTATAATCTTATATAATAAAAGCCTAATATGCTAAGTGTCTAGTCGTCAGGTCGACTGTTCAACACATCCAAGTGTAATGATATGCTGAGGCCACTCAAACACTCACTATCACAGGCACTGACCACCAGGGGGGCAGACAGACGACCAGTCACTATAATGTGTACTGACCACCAGGAGGCAGATGCTCTGAGGTTAGCTTGGTGCTGGGGCCTGGCCAATGGGGACTTAGCAAGATGGGCTGGTCATGACCTGAATCCCTCCCATGACCCCTCCCCAGCTGACCAACCTCCCCAGCCTGATGGTGCACTGGTGGGTTCCCTTGGCCTGGCCTGTGCCCTCTCATAATCTGAGACCCCTCAGGGGATGTTGGAGCCAGTTTTGGCCTGATCCCATAGGCCAGGCTGAGGGACCCCACAAATTTGTACACCAGGCCTCTAGTAAGCTATAATTTCAAGGGCAAGGACCATCTTACTTATCTTCGTATTTCTTTTCTTTTTTGTTAATTTTTCTCACTGGAGGATATTTTTCCTTTCTCCTTTTTTTTTTTTCTTTTTTTTTCTTTTTTTCTCTTTTTTTTTCTTTTTTTTCTTTTTGAGTAAAAGGAAAGGAGGGAGGGAGAGAGAGAGAGAAACATCAGTTTTGAGAGAGATACATCAATTGGTTGCCTCCCACACTCACCCTAACCGAGACCGGAGATTGAACCTATAACCTATAGGAGTGCAGGCCAGTGCTCCAACCACTGAGCGACAATGGCCCAGGCATCTTTGTATTTCTTTATCTGTATTATGTGCTCAGTGGACACAAATACTTTTTAACTTTTATTGTAGTGACATTGGTTAATAAAATTATATAAGTTTCAAATGTATAATTCAATGATATAGCATTTGTATATTGCATTGTGTGACCACCACCCAAAATCAAATCTTCTGTCACCATATATTTGATCCCCTTTACTTTTTACTATTCTTCAATCCCCTTCCCCCTGGCAACTACCATACTGTTATTTGTGTCTATAAGTTTGTGTGTGGGGGGGTGTTATTATTTATTTATTTGTTGCTTTCAGTTTTATATCCCACATATGAGTGTAATAATATGGTTCTTGACTTTTTCTGTTTGACTTTTTGCTTAAGGTCCATCCATGTTGTTCCAAATGGCAGTATTTCATCCTTCCTTATGGCTGAGTAGTATTTTGTTATGTATAGGTACCACATCATCTTTATCTAATCATCTCTCTAAGGGCACTTGAGTTGTTTCAATGTCTTGGCCACCATCAGTAATGCTCCAGTGAACATAGGCGTGCATATACCTTTGCAAATAAATTGTTTCAAGTTTTTTAGGTAAATACCCAGAAGAGGTATTGCTGGGTCATATGGTAACTCTATTAATAAGTTTTTGAGGAGCCTCCATACTATTTTCATAGTGGCTGTACCAGTTTACATTCCTACCAGCAGTGAATGAGGGTTTCTTTTCCCCTACAATCCTTTTTTTTAAATTAAACTTTTGATTTTGAGATCATTGTAGATTCACATACAATTGTAAGACATAGTACAAAGACATCTTGTGTATTCTTTACCTGGTCTCCCTCAATGGTAACATCTTACAAAACTGTAGTAGAATATCACAATCAGGATGCTCACTGAGATTCAGGCAAGATTTTTTCCATTACAGGATCCATCATGTTGCCCTTTTTGTAGTCCTGTCTACTTTTCTCTTATCCCCAACCCCTCCTTAAAATCTGTTATCCATTTCTATAATTACACACAATTATGTAACTTTTAGGGATTTTTTTTACTCAGCATAATTCTTCAAAGATTCATCTAGGTTGTTCTATGTATTAATAGTTCACTCCTTTTTGTTGCTGAATAGTATTCCATGCAGTTGGTGTAACAGCATATTTAACCATTGACTGATTGAAGGACATCTGCATATTTCCAGTTTTTGGATCTTACAAATAAAGTTGTTGTAAACATTTGTTTACAGGTTTTTGTAAACATGAGTCTTAATTTCTCTGTAAATGCCCAGGAATGCAATTTCTTGTATTATATAATAGTTCCATGATAAGTTTCATAGAAAAGTGCCAAACTATTTCCCCAAGTGTCTGTATCATTTTGCATTCCTACCAACAATGAATGAGTGATCCAGTTTTCCCACTTCCTTGTCAGCATTTGATATTGTCACTATCAAATCTAGATATTCTAGCCATTCTGATGTGTATAGTGCTATATCATCATCTATTTGTATTTCTCTAATGATATATTTTTATTGTGCTTATTTGCCATCTATCTTCTTTAGTGAACTGTCTCTTTATGTCTTTTGTCCATATTCTCATTGAATTGTTTGCTTTTTTAATGCTATTATTGAGAGTTCTTTATATTTCCTAGATGCTCTTGATCAAGGTCTGGAATATTTTCTCTATTCCTATATTTCTGAGACTTTTGCAATGAATGGATGTTGAATTTTTGTAAAATGCTCCCTCTGCATCAGATAATATGCTCATGTAATTTTTCTCCTTTAAATCTGGCAATCCTGGGTTCCTTTATTGTTTTCTTTAATTAAAGAATTAGCTATTTGGTAGTTATATTTTTCCCATCTGGTTATTAATTTGGGGGGGCTTTTTGATGTTTGTTTTTATTTCTGAGCAAAAGTTTTAAATTCTATTATTAAATTTATTAATCACTGAAAAAAATTTTTCTCCTTAAATTTGTTGATATTATAGATTACATTAATTTATTTTTCATATTGAATCAGCCTGCATCTCTGGAAATACTCAGATAATTTTAAGTGAGAAGTTGAGGTTAAAGGCAAAAGATCTGTGTCTTTGCCTTCATTTCCCAATAAAAGTGATTTAAAGTGCTGGAATAAGCAGTTTTAGAATGCTTTACAGTCTTATCTTTTTATCTTTTTATTGAATTTATTGTGGGTTACATTATTTGTAAGAAACTATACATGTTTCAGGTGCACAATTCTACAACACATCATCTGTACACAGTATTGTGTGTTCACCACCCAAGTCATGTCTCTGTCCATCACCATTTGTCACCCTATAACCTTCTACACATCTCTCCACACCCCCTCCTGCTGGAAACCATCACACTGGTGTCACTGTCCATGAGTTCCTCTCTCTCTCTCTCTCTCTCTCTCTCTCTCTCTCTCTCTCTCTCTCTCTCTTCACCCCCTCTCTTTCTCCCCCTCTCTCTCTCCGTCCCTACCCCCTTCCCTTTCCTCAACCTCTCCACCCTCCCAGCCGCACATCCTCAGCCCCTCAACAGTTGTCAACCTGCCATCTATCTATCTAGATTTTGTCACTATTTTGCTTGTTAGTTTATTTTGTTAATTAGATTCCGTATGTCTACTTGTATTTCTCTGACTGGCTTATTTCATTGAACATAATGCTCTCAAGTCCATCCATGTTATCACAAAGTGAAAGATTTCCTTTTTTTTTTTTTTTTTTTTTTTTTTTTTAATAATCAAGTAGTATTCCATTGTGTAAATGTACCACAGCTTTTATATCCACTCTTGTGCTGATGGACACTTGGGCTGCTTCTAAATTTTGGCTATTATAAATGATGCTGAAATGAACACGGGGGTTAATATATTCATTGAATTCAATGTCTCTGGTTTCTTGGGCTATATTCCCATAAGTGGAATTGCTACGTCATAAGACAATTCCATTTGCTTTTATTAAAAATTCTTTATTGTTTAAAGTACTATGTCTCTTTTTCCCCCCATTGACCTCTCCCTGCACCCATCCACATGCCCTCACCCCACTAATGCCTTGTGTCCATTCATTATGCTCATATGCATGCATACAAGTCCTTTGGTTGATCTTACCCTCTTTCCCCCAGACCCTCCACTGCCTTCCCTCTGAGGTTTGATGGTCTGTTCGATGCTTCTCTGTCTCTGGATATATATTGTTAGCCACATTATGTATAATAGCTAGAAAGTGTAAATAGCTCAAATGTCCCCACATTTATGCAAGGGAATATTATTTGGCATTAAAAATAATTAAGTAATCCTAGAAGTGGGATCAATGGGCTAAAAGGTAGTTTCTTTTTTTGTTTGTTTGTTTGTTCGTTTGGTTGGTTTTTTTAATCCTCACCCAATGATATTTTTTCCATTGTTTTTTAGAGAAAGTGGAAGGGAGAGGGAGGGGAGAGAGAGAAAAAGAGACAGAGGAGAGAGAAACATCAATGTGAGAGAGACATCGATTGGTTGCCTTCTGCATGTGCCCTGATCAGGGCCAGGGACCAAACCTGAAAACCAGGTATGTGCCCTTGATTGGGAATCGAACCTGAGACCCTCTGATATGTGCACCTACATCGGCTGCCTCCTGCATGCCCCCTACTGGGGATGAGCCTGAAACCTGGGCATGTGCATTATTCTAACCACTGAGCAATGCCAGCAAGGGCTGTAGTTCCATTTTAAATTTTTTGAGTTAATTCCATCTAGTTTTTCATAGTGGCTGCACCATTCTGCATTACCACTGGCAGTATACTAGGATTCCCTTTTTCCCACATCCTCACAGGCATGTGTTGTTTGTTGATTCTTAAGAATAACGAAACACCAATCAGAAAGGATATATGCACCTCTACATACATAACAGCATATTACAGTAGCTAAAATCTGGAAAGAGACCACATGCCCATCAGTAGATGAGTGGATAAAAAGCTCTGGTACATTTACACAGTGAAATACAATGCAACTGTAAAAAATAAGGGTTTCTTACCCTTTGTGACAGCATAGATGGATCTGGAAAGTATTATGCTTAGTGAAACAAGCCATTTAAAGAAAGACAAATAGCACATGATCTCACTTATAAGTGGAATCTAATGAAATGGAGTGTCACCTTTTTTGATAAAAGGTTTATTAGAATATAATTTTCATACCTCAAAACTCGCCCATTCCAAAGGCACAATTTAATTTTTTTAGTATGTTAAAAGAGTTGTGCAATAACACCAGAATCTCATAATCTAGTGTTAGAATTTTTCATCATCTGCCAATAAAACCCAGTACCCATTAGAATCTTCCCACATACCCACTGTCCACCACCCCAGCATCTTCCTGAAGCAATCCCTAATCTACCTTTTGCTGACTAACAAAATAGGGCCAGAGGCATTGAGACATGGAACAGACTGACATCTTAGAGGGAAGAGGGGTGGGAGCAGACAGGAAGAGATTAACCAAAGAACTTACATACATACTAGAGGCCCCATGTACGAATTTGTGCACCAGTGGGGTCCCTCAGCCTGGCCTGCAGGATTGGGCCAAAACCGGCTCTCTGACATGCCCCAAGAGGTCCCGGATTGTGAGAAGGTGCAGAATCCCATGGGTGTACAATCAGGACTGGGGAGGGATGTATAAGATTGGCCAGCTGGGGAGGGCACCAGGGCGTATCTCACCCAACTAGCTGAGTCCTGATTGGCTGGACCCCAGCAGCAAACTAACCTACCAATCAGAGCATCTGCCTCCTGGTGGTCATTGCATGTCATAGCAAGCTGTTGATCAGCCTTAGCATATCATTAGCATATTACTATTTGATTGGTTGAACAATGGTTTAACTGGACACTTAGCATATTAGGCTTTTATTATATAAGATATGCATAACCAATAGACACAGACAATAGTGTGGTGAAGGCCTAAGGTGGAGCAGGGACCGGGAAGAGGGGTGTAAAGGAGGGAAGAAATTAAGAGACGTGTTTAACACTGTCAACAATAAAAATATTTTTTAAATGTTTTTATTAGTGAAGTACTGATAGCTGCTAAATCATGGATGACTCTTGAAAACATTAAGCTAAAGGAAGGAAGCCAATCACAATAGACCACACTCATGTTGTGTTATTCCATTTACATGAAATGTCCAGAATAAGACAGATCATAGAAGAAGATTAGGGATTGCTTCAGGCAGATGCTGGGGTGGTGGACAGTGGGTATGTGGGGAGATTCTAATGGGTACTGGGTTTTATTGGCAGATGATGAAAAATTCTAACACTAGATTATGAGATTCTGGTGTTATTGCACAACTCTTTTAACATACTAAAAAAATTAAATTGTGCCTTTGGAATGGGTGAGTTTTGTGGTATGTAAATTATATTCCAATAAACCTTTTACCAAAAAAGGTGACACTCCATTTAGTATTCCTGACAGCAGAGTGTATGAAATTATAATTGCCCATTTTAATGTTAATCAACATACACTAAGAAACTTACCAATTTGTTAAACTGAAATAGTGGTTCAACTGAAAGAGATTTTGCCCCCCAGTGGACATCCAGCAATGTCTGGAGACACTTTGTGGGTGTCACTGCTGGAGTGGGGAATGCCACTGGCCTCTAGTAGAGGGCAGGGGTGCTGTAAGCACACTGCAGCCATAGGCAGCTCCCTATGCCACATACTCATCCAACCCAAAAGGTCCCTCCTGTCAAGGTGAAGATACCCTGGACTCGAAATAGCATCTTGTTTTAATTTACATTTCTTTGATTATTCATAAGAGTAAATTTTCCCACGTTTCCAAATAGCTATATTTTATAAGTTTTCTGTTCACATTTCTCTTTAATTTGTATGAGTTCCTTATATTAAGATATTAACTCTGTATTTTATTTACTGAGTTTGTTTTTTTTTCAGTTGTTTTCTGGCAAATTTTAGTTTATATTGACCATCACTATATTTTTGTTTGGTCAGACATCATTTTTTAATTATGTCTAGTCTAGAAAGTTCTTCCCCTAGCTGCCTCCCCATCCACAAATAATCTCATTTTTAAAGGTATATTTTTGTTTATTTCAGAGAGGAGTGAAGAGGGAAAGAGTGAGGGAAATATCAATGGTGAGAGAGACTCATTGATCGGCTGCCTCCTGCATGCCTCCTATGGGGATGGAGCCTGCAACCTTGGGCATGTGCCCTGACTGAGAATCAATTGGTTCATAGGTAGACACTCAATCACTGAGCCATGCTGGCTAGGCAATAATCTCATTTGTCTTTCTTAACAATGGAATGCAATGATACTCCATAAGTCACTCGCCTCACACAGTAAAAGCAGTAGTCACAGGTTTCACCATGTCAGTCTTGCAGAAATATATAAATAAAATCAAAGCTGGAAATGGAAATTGTTTGCAGTTTGGGATTAATATCTCATTACATAATGAATTTTCTAATATGATCAAAAAGTTGGTAGAAATGAACTGTGTGTGTGTGTGTGTGTGTGTGTGTGTTTGATAAGAAGGACGACAATATTTCTAATCAAGAAATTAAAAGGGCCATGGCAAGGTGGATCAGGTGCTTAGAGCATCATCCCATACACCAAAAGGTTGTGGGTT